>WOXC01000807.1:0-600000 GCA_011680675.1 Gymnobelideus leadbeateri
CTCTCCCTCCCTCCCTCTCTCTCTCTCTCTCTCCCTCTCCCTCCCTCCCCCCTCTTCCCCTTTTTCCCTCCTTCCCTCTCTCTGTCTCTCCCACCCCCATCCCTCTTTTTCCATCTCTATCTCCTTCCCTCCTTTTAGACTATCTGTATTTTTTTTTCACATTCAGATCATGCCCAGACCTGACTGAAATGACTGCAAGATGATGAATTATTTTTCAGTGTATCAACAGTTTCTCAGTGTTGATGTGCGTGGCAAACCAATGGAAAAGATTTAGCAATCTGACATTGGGGCTAGAGTGCTGGACTTAAAATCAGAAAGACTCTTCTATAAAAGTCTTACTAGCTGTGTGACCATGGTCATGCACTTAGTTTTTTTTTTTTATTTCATCATCTGTAAAATGGGGACTAATGATACCTCTAGTGTCTAAATCACAAGTTTGTTATGAGAAGCCAATGAGATCATTCATATAAAGTGCTTTGCAAACTTTGAAGTTTTATATAAATAACATTGTATGATGGAAAGGTTTGGTATGATACTAAACTCAGAGCTAGCAGACCTGAGTTCTAGGACCTACTCTATGACAGACTCACACTGTGACTGTGGCTAAGTCACTCAAAGATTTCCAGATTTCTCTGTTTTCTTCAAAGTTTTGTAAATACTTATGCCTATCCCACCCATATCACAGGGTTTTTGTGTGAATCAAATGTGGATTTGACAGCATTTTGAAAAGAATAGAATGGATGGAATAAAGGAGGGGAGGGAGAGAAAGAAAGAGAAAAAGAGAAGGGAAAGAGGGGAAGAAAGAAAGAGGAAGGAAGAAAGGAAAGAAGGAAGGAAGGGAGGGAGAAGGGGAAGAGAAGGAAGGAGAAAGAAAAGCATTTTTCAATTGTTTACTACATTTTACACTGTGCTAAGTATTAAGGATACAAATGGAAAAGTAAAACAACCCCTGCTCTCATGGAGTTTACATTCTAATAGTGGAGACAACATCTATAGGTTTCAACTGCAAGTCAGATGGAAAGGGCCATGGGGTCTTAGGGTGCAGCAGCAAGATAGGTAGCAATGTATCCTCTTTAATGTCATAAAGGTAGCATGTACTTACTATTAGATGGTAGGATTTATTATTGTTGTTACTGTTACTGTTTTCTATCTTATTTCATCCCTGGATCAATCCGCATCTTAGTTAACAAGTTGTTAGTCTAAACATCCTCTCCTAAGTTCCTGAAGCCAGGGATTTTGGTTCTACTGAGGTATCTTTAATGTTATTTCAGATGCTATAGTGAGGAAGGAAGAAAGTGGAAAGACTTCAGAATCTTGATATATGTTCTATGATTCCTTTTATAGGAGACCTGTGAATCGATCCTCAACTGCGCTTTAGAAGAGGTGAAGAGATATTATAGCACCAGAGAAGCAGAAGAAAGGTTTTTTGGCATCCATCTACCTTATCAGGCACCATTGCCCTCCGAAGAAGCTGAAAGTCCAGATATTGGACTAGTGATCAATGGGAAGACTTTAAATATCATTTTCCAAGGAAATCTGGAGGAGAAGTTTCTGGAATTGACCAGATATTGCCGCTCAGTCCTGTGCTGTCGTTCCACTCCACTCCAGAAGAGTATGGTAGTCAAGCTGGTGCGGGACAAGTTGAAAGTAATGACTCTATCAATAGGTAATTACCATGTCAGGGAATGGGAACGATGGGATCCAACTGGTCAGGCAGGGGTCAGGACCAGAATGAAACTTGGCAGGTGGGTTGAGAATCAATAGGATAGAGTTAATGTGCAGATAGTGCACTGGGCCTGGAGTCAGGAAGACTCATGTTTGTGAGTTCAAATCCAGCCTCCAACACTTACTGGCTGTGTGACCCTGGCCAAGTCACTTAACCCTGTTTGTCTCAGTTGCTTCATCTGTAAAATGAGCTGGAGAAGGAAATGGCAAACCACTCCAGTATCTTTGCCAAGAAAACCCCAAATGGGACTTGCAAAGCCAGGCACAACTAATTGAAATGACTGAACAGCAACAAGGATAGAGTCAAAGTCACAATAGGACCAGAAATCATAAACAAGACAAGGCTCTTACAGCCAAGAGATCAAATGAGGATCCAAGAAGTCTGTGATTTCTGTTGTCAAATGAAGCCAGTGTTCTAAGAAGCTAAGAAATCAGTAAGTTAGAATGAAGTAACCAAGTCTCAAGGGTTAAGGCAGACAAGGACCAGGACTCCAGGAAGGGCAGGTAGAGCAGAGAGATATTATCCATAAGAGGCACAAAAGGGAGCCTGATCCTCAAGGGAGCTTTCCCTCTGACCTCCTACAATCCAAAACTAAACTTAGTGACCTATAAAAAAAAAATGCTTAAATATATGTTGTTTTTATTCCACTTGTTTTCCAACTGAGTGTGAGTAACCCTAGACTAGAAGGTGTGCTCTGACCCTAATTAATGTATTGGGATACAATGGAAAGCTGGCATTGGTATCAAAAGCTCTCAATTCAAATTCTGCCCCTGTCTACTGCATGTGTGTAAATTTCTGGGATGTAGCTTCCTTAACTGTGAAATGAAAAAATTGGACTAGCTGCCATCCAAAGTCCTTTCAGTCAGTAAATAAATATTTATTAATCATCTGCTATGTCAGGCACTGGACTGTGCACCAGACATACTAAGAAAGGCAAAAGATAGTCCCTGCTCTAAAAGAACAGAAAACCTAGGTTATGATCTCAGTAAGAGAACCAAAATTACAGCAATGTCCTAACAGATAAAGTCATTATCTTTTGCCTCCTCTAATTCTAGTTCTCATCTGTGATTTTGGAGCATGAAATCTGGGGAAAATTTCAATACACTTTACACAATATCCTCTTTATTAATTATATCTCATCTAAGTATTTAGTATAAGACAATAGTAAACTGCATAGAGTTTACAAGAGAGCAAAGCCTTGGTGAGATCAGCTCATTTGGATCCAGAATTCCCCCTCCACTGAATTCCAGTCTCCCACTCACCACAAAAATATCACAGAGCTCGTTCTTTAGGGTCAGATATGTACTATAATCTTATAGCAACAGAAACAAAGCCAGCTCAGGAGAGAAACTGCATGGGTGCCTCACCTCCATTTTCCTAGGCTTGCTAATGGAAGAGGTTAAAGGCTGAGACAGTTCTGCCAATGTTGAAGATTTAAATTATTCATTTCCACATTGTGTTTAAAAAAAAAAACTAATTATGGGAAGAATAAAGGCAGCCACAGATGACATGCTTCTTTTTTGAAATCAATAAATTTGTTTCAAAACAATTATGGGAAGATATTTTCCCTTCTCGAGTTCAGCATTCTCTATGGTGAATAATATTAATTTAATTGCAGCCTATTACTGAGAAACAGCTGTAAAAAAAATAAATAAATAAAGTTAAGGCAATGCAGACTCAGAGATAAACTGCTAAAAGTGAATTCAGAATCAGGCTTTGGGGGGAAAAAGGGATCTTCAGGGAAGTAATGTGATGGTTGGTCTGTCTCTTATCCCATTGGAAGATCCCTTTCACTCAGCAGAAGAGGGTCCCATGTTACATAAAACAAAGAGGTTAGTGCCAGATACCCTAAAGCACCTTTGTTAATTTGTTTTACTTAGTTAAGTTCATTAAAACTAAATCTGCAACCTCAGACACTAACTAGCTGTGTGACCCTGGGCAAGTCCCTTAACCTCAGTTGACTCTTAAACTAAATCTGCCCCCCAAACAAAACTTCATTCATTTCTGTTTTCTAAGGTTAAATTAATTCAACAAATATTTATTGTGACAGTTATATACCAAAAACTGGTCTAGGTACTTAGCACACAATCTCATAATGACAAATTCTCAGAAGTAGAAGGGATTTCAAAGTCACATGGTCTCACTCCTTTCTGAACAGCCTCATTCTCTTCATCTGATACACAGTAGGCACCTATAATAAATTCTTGTTGATTGACCTATGATATGAGGAATTTGGATCAACTCCTCTCTCAGGTCCCTTTGAGCACTAAAATCCTATGAAAGTATCCCACAAAAAAATTCTCAACAAGTGGTCACTCAGATTCTGCTTGCAGACCTCCAGTGAAGGAAGAGCCAAATATCCCCGTATAGACACACAAGCATACACCAAAGGGCTGCTTCTCTGGAACATCATCCCATTGCCTCTTGTTCTTCTCCCTTGAGCCAAGAAAAACAAACCTAATTTCTCCTCTAGATGACTGCCTTTCAGATGACTGAGGACAGCTATCACATCCGCTTTGATCCTCTTCCCCAAGCTGAACATCCTGTTTCCTCTGCCAATGCTACTATCAAGCACAGCTTCCTGGTCCCTCGTTATCTTGGGCTCCTTTGGATATACTCCTTTGTTAACCTCTAGTTTGTCAATGTTCCTCTAAAATGCAGGCTCCCAAGACTGATCACAATGCAAAAATGAGAAACAACACAATCCCTGCCATCAAGGAGCTTACAGTCTAGTGGGAAATGATAATGTGGATATATAGAAATACCATGATACGCTGTAGAATGGGATGAGAGCAAAAGAGGCACCAGACAAAGTGGAACAGGAAATATGGGTACAGATCAGGTTTACCTGGGAGATCAGGGAAGGCTATAAAGGAGGTGGCACCAGAATTAGACCTTGAAGCAAGGAGGGAATTTCAATGGGCCTAGATCTAGACATAAGCAGTTAGATGGAACAGTAGAGAGTGCTGAACCTCGAGTCAGGAAGACTCGTCATGAGTTCAAATCTGGCCTAATTGCTTCAATTTCCTCATCTGTAAAATGAGTTAGAGAAGGCAAACCCCCTCCGGTATCTTTGCCAAGAAAACCTCAAATGGGGTCAAAAGAGTTGAACCTGACTGAAAAATTACTAAACAACAACAGATCTAGACGTGTGTGTCATACCTGCGGGAGAAAAGTTTAATCTGAGTGAGTGTATAGAGACAGAAAAATTGAGAAAAGCAAAAAAGTAGCAAAAGTCTCTAGGGTCCAATATTCTAGTGACATATTTCCCTTAAAGTTTCATTCAGTGCCATGCCAAAAGGACTCAGCTAAGAGAGGAAAGTATGGTGAACTAGAAAGAATTCTGCATCAGAGGTCATTGGCTCATAATTCTAGTCCAAACTCTGCTATTATCTAGCTATGTGACTTTGGACAAGTCTCTTGGCCTCTTATTCCTCATTGAAAAAACTCCATAGGTATTGATCAGGCACTTACATTGTACCATGCACTATACTAGGCAATGGAGACAAAAGGATAACACTGAAGAAAAGATTTCTAATTCTCTCATCATCCCTGTGATTCTGTTTGCAATCTGAGGCATCTGAAGCCTGCCTTTTGAAATTTCAGCTCTGAAATGGACACAAAATGACAGACACCCCATTTGTCACTCACTTTTCATCAGTCATTCCCCATCTGTTCTCAGGTGACGGTGCAAATGATGTGAGCATGATTCAAGCTGCTGATATTGGCATCGGGATATCTGGACAAGAAGGGATGCAGGTATTTCTATCATTATCCTTTTTCCCTTATGCTTTCCTTATATTAGATATAGGCTCCTACCTAAGGACTGTAGGTGATACGCTCTCAAGAAGAGACATGGTCCAACTCATTACTATCTACAAGTTGGTTCTTTTTCAGGCTTCTCTACATTCCCTGCCCAATATCTGACCAATTCCAAAGCCAGATATTTAGGGAATTGACTATACAATCGATGTATTGTTGCATTACAAAACCAAGCCCTCATTCCAAAAGTTAAGTAGTTAGTTCTATGATCTATAAGTTTCACTTGGCTTAAACTTACATCTCAGTATAACTTCTACCCATGTTCCAGGTTTTTCATGTAATCCATTAAGAAAGAACTACAAGAGTTATATTATGTCAATACATTTGAAAATCTATATCAGCCATAATTTTTTATGATGATACCCAGAATAACAAATTTAATTTGGTTAAAATCTATCCTTTGGAAAATATCATGAAACAAACCTAACAGGAATGCAAAGCTGTTTGTCTCAACTGTAACTGGTGGCTTGGCTCACCATCACAGAAGAAATAGGTGGAAAGTGGTTTGTACGTCCAAACAAAAGAGATTCCAGAGCAAATTAGTCCAATTATCATGTGACGGTGATGACCTTTTCAACCCCTGCCCCTTAGAGATATAAGAATGAGATTTCTCCCTCCTGGGCAGTTTCTTTGGGATTGGGAATCATTTGGGACAGTAGGTAAAACAATGAAATTTGGATGAAAGACTTTTAAACTCTCACTTTTCAGGCTGTGATGTCCAGTGATTTTGCCATCTCTCGATTCAAACACCTCAAGAAGCTACTGCTCGTGCATGGCCACTGGTGCTACTCACGTTTGGCAAGGATGGTTATTTACTACTTCTACAAAAATGTGGTAAGTGGTCTCTTAGGCCTGTGTGTGTGAGGACCTTGCCTCTACCTATCAAATCTTTACTGTTGGCCAGGGAAGCCCTGATCATAGGAGTCAGCAACCGGAGTCTGTTCACTGTGACTAATGGAGAAACAGAAGATCTGCCCACATCAGTATTCCCCTCTCCAGCTTTCCAGTGCCTGAGGTCTCTGCCAAGGGAATCCATCCTTTGGCTTAAAGCACTGAAGGCCCTTGGTAAACTATAAATATGCCACCTGGGAGGGACAAGGTATTAACTAATTAACTAATTAATTAACTAATTAACTTTTATCACATATACAGAGTAAGACCATAAAGATGAGACAAAGGGCAGGTAAGTTTTGATATGTGGATAAGTGCTAGCAAAGATCTAGAAAACTGGAGTTTTACCTTATAGGTCACTAAGGAAGGTTGTATTATAGGTCCAGGATGATGTGTGGGCACTGAGAACTTCTAAAAAGGCATCAAAAGTGTGTGTAAGAGGACAAGAGACAGATAAGTGTGACTTTGAATGTGCTTAATTTGGGGATTTTTTCCCTCCCTTCAGCAATTGACATGCCATGGAACTCAGGCAAGACAAGTCACGTCTAAGTCACAGTGCTCCCTACCTACAAAAGGTCCCTCTGCACTTGTCAGAGGGTCATCAGATAGAGCCGCAGGAAGACTTTTCTAATCTCTCTTCCAGTTCCCTCATTTTACATATGAGGAAACTGAGGCCTAGAAAAGTAAAGTTCCCATGAGTCACCTCCCATAGCGAAGCAATGAGAATGTTAGTATGAATATTAATGGTGGCAAAACTCTCTTCCTTCAAGGTGACCATTTCCTGTTCCTCTACTTTTCCACAATTCTCTGGTTTACCACTTGACAACATCCCCCACATCAGTAAGGAGCGTGAGGCTTTAATATGGACTTAACCTCAAGTCACTCAATACCAAACTGGCCAAAGCACAGGACTACAAAATGATGGTGACGGAGACGACAATGACTAGGGGGCACTTATATGGGCACTTCCAAGTTTGCCAAGCCCTTTACATGTCATCTTATCTGATGCTTACAACTCCATGAATTAGGTCTCTATTTTTAAAAAAAAGGAAAAGATGGGTAGAATTTAAACAACTTGTATATGCTAATAAGTGCCTGAGGTAAGATTTGAACTCAGGTCTTCCTAACACCAACTCTAGCACACTTATCCTCCATACTACCCAGCTGTCCACTGATACCCAACTGCCTATCACTATTGTGTATAGCCAACACTCTTCCTGCTTGTTTTCTGAGAAAGTGGGAAGAACTGGGTTTGGGGGCCTGGAAGAAAAAGAAATGACTGAAACAGAAAACAAAGAGGAAAAAGAAGGGAATAGAACTCCAAGGGAAGATCCAAATTTTTAACTTTTGATGAGACAAGTTGCCCACTAGGCCAGAAAGCAGAAGACTAAGATGTCCTGACCAGTCTAGAATTTCTGGATCCCTTCATTTATCCAGAATTGAGAATGAAAATGAGCCTTAGATTGGCAAACTAAGGCCCAGAGATATCCAATGATTTGCAAGAGGTCATGGGTCAAGAAAGTGACAGGCCTAAGATCCTGGACAGCTGACTCACAGTTCAGTTGTCTGTCGACTACAAGTCTCTGCCTCAGCTGAATGGAGTAAACTGGCCTTGAGCAAGTAATCCTACCTGTGCATCTTGGTTTTTTCTATAAAATGAGGATTATGATATTTCCTTTGTGTATCCCCAGAGAAGTAGTGAGAGAACCAAACAGCATAATATGCATAAATGTATTTTTAAAAGTATAAATGTCCTTGAAAATGTGAAAAATCATTTTACAACAACCATTTGTCCCTGAAAAGGTTTGCCTGTCATATTTTTGAGGGCCAAAAATATCAAAATAAAGTATGAGTTATCCGCACTAGGGAGAAACACAGACTCAGTGTGATGCTGAGGCCTTCTAGGAGATTCTGGGACTATAGTTAGAAACTCTTGATTTAAAAAAAAGTGGTAAGAGTCAGAACATTGCTATGCCAATGGGTTAGTGCTTTTTATTATCTAGTTCAAGGACCTTGGAATAATCCCCCAGTGCCTCCAAATATAATCTGATTCCTGTTTGCATAAGGAAAAAAGGATGATTAAAACCAGGGGAATGGAAGACAGGCACATTAGACAAGTGGCATCTCAAAAACCCAAATTCTTATCTTTTGCTCCATTTTCTGGGCCCTGCTGGCAGCTACTGTCACCATTACCACTCAAATACAGCAAGCATATCTGCTCAAAGTTTAATGTATATGTAAATGAGTAGCAGTGAAAAGAATAATGCAAATTGGATAAACTGGATAGTAATTGCATTTCAGCAAGACAGTGCAAACAAGTCATTCCATTTGACTCAAAATTCACTTTAAGCATGAAAGATTGTTTACTTGGAATTCAGTGTCCGTGTTTAAAATATATATATTTAAAAAGTCACCCTTCTGAAAAGTCTATGACTTCTCACCATTAAATTTCTAATATGGAAAAAAAAAGAAACTTTCCTGGCTGACTGTGCTTTCACTGCTTGTGATATTTATTTCTAGCCTGATGTAGTATTCTAACTGGGTGACACTGATGCGGCATTATCTCCCCCTTGCAATTAGAGGGTGGAGAACTATGACTTCCACATCCGCAACCCATTTCATCAGGGATTAAAAACCTGGCTGCTTAGAAGTTTGAACAATGAATTAATTACAGCTGCTGCAGCTTCTCAGAGGAAACAGGCCAGGCAGAAATTGAAGTAATGCCGTCACCAGATCTAAAGCATTTCTCAAAAGGTGAAAAAATTCTGCAAAAGGTGGGGAAACAACAGATCCTGAACTGTTCTGAGGAGACTGCAAAAATTAAATAAAATAAGTGCTCTTCCAGTGTTACAATCTAGTTGATTCGTAAAGTTCTGGTTCTGAGATCAAGTAATCCTTCAATGACTTTTTTAGTACCTACTATGTGCCCAGCACATAGTGGTGGCAAGTGGACAGAGCCCCAGGCCTGAAGTCAGGAAGAACCAAGCTTAAATCCAACCTTCAACCCTGGGCAATCATTTAACCCTGTTTGCCTTCTTAGTTTGATCTCTAAACTGAACTGGAGAAGGAAATGGGAAACCACTCCAGTTTCTTTGCAAAGAAAACCTCCAATAGGATCATGAAGAGTTAGACATGACTGAAACAACTGAACAACAAAATGCTAGGAGAAGGAAGATGTAGGATCATAGACTTAGATCTGAAAAGGATTTTAGAGGCCATCAAGTCCAACTCTCACTTTTTACAGATAAGGAAACTGAGACACAGAGAGGTTGAGTGACTTGCCCAGAATCACATAGCTAGCAAGTATCTGAGGAAAGACTTGAAAACAAGTCTTCCTGACTCCAGGTCCAGTTCCCAAGCCACTATACCATGGTGCGTCTCTTCTGTTAAAACATACACACACACACACACACACACACACACACACACACACACACACCCTCAGTCACTCTCTCATTCAGGGAGAAAAATGTGTTGGTGGGGTGGGAGTGAGGAAATGTTGACCATATGACCAACTTCAATGAATTTAAGGAGAGCTTTTGTCTGAAACATTAATTGTAGCATGATTGATGAAGAACTTGTCTCAGATCCAGGAAGACCTAGGCTCAAATCCCACTTGATACATCTTGGCTATTTGCATCCTGGGCCATCTCCAATCATCTTGGTGAATATCTGGTCACTGGACCCAGATAGTCTGAGGAGAAAGTGAGGCTGGTGACCTTGCACAGCCCACCCTCACTCAAATCAAAGTCAACTATAAATCATGCCATCATTTCCCTGTTGTCATGGCCCTCTTTGAAAATGAAGGACAAACACAATATGATCCTGGACAAGTCACCGCCTCTCAAGGTTCTAGGTAAATCTTTAAGACTGTAAGTTGTAGAGAAAGTCCCGACCTGCATTGAATTTCCCTATCTGAGAATTCCCTCTACCAATGAAATCATAAATCCAGTCCCTACCTCTATCCCTATCCCTGTCCTCCCTACAGAGTGTGAACATGACTTCTGGGCTCTTGTTAAAAAAGGAATAAAGACAGCTCATGCTTAATTCTAATAGATTAGGCTGCCCCAAAATCAATCAGTAAGCATTTAGTGTGTGTATACTCTGTGCCATACATTATACTAAATGCTGGGGATGAAAAGACCAAAATGAAATATTCGCTTCCCTCAAGAAGCTTACATTCTGTTGGGAAAATGAGTTTTAGTTGGTGCCTGGGGCTGCCCTTAAGATAAATGGTTTGGCTTTGATTTTTTGGAGGATATACTCAGTTGAGAAGCACCAGCCTTTGTTCTGGTCTATAATAGTGAGCAGACAGACCTCCCTTTTCAACATTTCAAAAATTTTCTTTCTGCCTTTTCTTCCTAGAAAAAGAAATGGAAGTGGGAAGGAAGCAGAAAGATTTGGGAGAGCAAATAATATATTTTTTTAAATATCTGCTATTCAAAGGCATTATGCTAAGTGTTGCCTAATTCCTTCCATTTGCATAGCACTTAGTTTTCAAAATGTCTCTATATACATGAGGTCGTTTGATTCTTAGAATTCAGTGAAGGCAAAGCATCTATTTATTTATTTATTTATTTATTTATTTTGTTTTTCATTTTCAACATTTAGTTCCAGAAGCTTTTAAGTTTTAAATTTTATCCACCTCCTTCCCCTCCCCCCCAAGATGGCAGGCAATCTGATGTAGGCTCTATATATACATTTATATTAAACATATTTCCACATTAGTCATGTTGTAAAGAAAAAAATTTTAACCAATAGAATGAACCATAAGATAGAAGGAACAAAACAAAAAGAGAGAGCAAATAGCATTCTTCAACCTGCAGTCAGACTCCGTAGTTCTTTCTCTGGATGCGGATAGCATTTTCTACCATGAGGTTTTGGAGTAGCCTCAGAATCTTGCATTGCTGAGAAGTGTTAAGTCTATCAAAGTTAGTCATCACACAATGTGGCTATAACTATGTACAGTGTTCTCCTGGTTCTACTCACCTCACTAAGTATCAGTTCATATAAGTCTTTCCAGGTTTTTCTGAAGTCAACCCAGAGCAGGTATTCATTTAGTAGGGAGCTTAAGCATAGTCAGCACTAGTGTTGACTATCAGAAGACCTGGGATCAATACCCAGCTTCCCAACTGTGGGGAAATCATTTCATTGTCTTGGGCCATTTGTTCTTTGATCAGTAAAGTAGCCAGAGTGATCTCTAAGGCCCCCTGTGAGTTCAAACATAATAGGATTCTATTATCCCCATTTCGCAGATGAGAAAACTAAAAGAGCATAGTGTTATGGATAGAAGGTCAACCTTTAAATCAGGACAACCTGGGTTCGAGTCTTGCCTTTGACACAAAGCCAAGTCTTTGTGCTCTAAGGAACCCTGAAAGAACATATCTGGCAGCTGAGCTGCTAATTTGCATTGGTAAGGGGAGTTTCCAAAGTAGGAATTTTTCCTTATTCTGTATCTGATAAAGGTTAAATGAATTGTCTGGTGTCGTGTGCCTCATAAGTGGAAGGATTATAACTAGAAACCAGATCTTCTAACTCCTAGTCAAGTCTATGAAGTCTCAGTTCCATTACTAAGCAGCTGTGTGACTGAGACTGTCTTTAGAGACAGATGGAGTTTCCTCCATCTGTAAAATGAAGTATTCTCCTTCTCTTGGAAATGAATCCTAAGAGAGAAATGCTTAGGAGTTGCCAGGAGGACATGGGGACAGGAGGGAGACTATAGATAGGGAATGGACCTGTGATTTTACTGGTACCAGGAATTCTCAACTCCTACCAATGCAAGCCAGCACTTTATCTACAATTATGGTCTTACAGAATTGAAAGGTATAGTAGTTTGCCCAGTCACACACAAACAATATGTATCAGAGGTAGGATTTGAACTCAGGTCTTCCTGGTTCCAAAACTGTCTATTCATTATAGTATGCTGCTTTTAAATTAATAATGATAATAATAAACAACTCACATTACAGCTTTATCAAATGTGTTCCCCATAACAGTCATTGTAGGTAGGGAAACAAGTAATATAATTCCCATTTTACAGGTAAGATAACTCAGCTACCTGGCACCATGGATAGATTGCTAGATCTGGAGTCAGAAAGACCCAAGTTCAAATCCAGCCTCAGATACTATCTGTGACCCTGGAAAAGTCACTTAATATCAGTCTTCCTCAGATTTCTCTGCTTCCTAGATTAGTTGTGAAAATCAAATGAAATGATATTTGGATTTCACTTAGCACAGTGCCTAGCACATAGGTGCTTAATAAATGTGTGTTCCTTCCTCAGCTAATATGTCCTATCTACCTCATTGGTATGTTCAAAGGAAAGCCTGAGATCACATATGGAGGGGAAAAAAATTTAAAAGTAAGATAGGTAGGCAGATAGATCAAATGAATTTACTGAGGTTTTTTCCTTCTTAACTCTTCAGAACAGCATATTGAGTGCTTTGAAAATCTGTACAGAGTACTATATCAGATTCTCCACAGAACCATTAGGCCCCTACCTTCCAAGAAACACTTCAGACACTAGCTGAAGAAAGATTCCCCTCCAAGTAGCATAGCTGGGAAGCTATATCAGGAGGAAGACCAGCCTGGCATGTAACACCCAGTGATGGAAACACTTCTCTCTTTGAGCAAAAGCAACAAGCAGGGGTAAAAGAGCCAGGGCAGGAAACAGCAACTGGTTCAGGTTTTCAGACCTAACTTTTAAAACTAAAAAAAGTCAAATAACTGCAGACAGTCATATTCCCTAAGTAAAAAAGGACAGGACTCCATGGCCATGATTTTAACCAAAAACAATAACCCACAAAACAGCAGCATATTAGAAGACAGAGAACAAGAAGTAAAAACGAATCTTGGGAAGGCCATAGGCCTGAAAGTTAGGACTTGTGCTTCCAGCTTTACCACTAACCTTCAGAATGACTCCATTCTGGAAAATCATCCTCAAAGGCACAAAAGATGGCATAGGCAGGCTCAGAATCCCAGTTTCTCCAGTAAGGAGCTAAGTGACTTGGGAAATTCATTTTTAAACTCTCTGGTCCTCAGTTTCATCACCTATTAATGAGGGTGAGAAGCAGAGGATCATCATTACTAGCACCTAACATGGTGGTTAAGGTTAGCTAAGTGCAGTGGAAAGCATTCTGGGCCTGGTGTCAGGAAGACTCATCTAGCTGTGTGAGCCTGGGCAAGTTACTTAACTCTGTCTGCCTCAGTTTCTGCATCTGCAAAATGACTTGAAGAAGGAGATACTCTAGTATCTTTGCCAAGAAAACCCCAAAGAAGAAGACCCAAACATGACTAAAACAACTAAACAACAAAATAAGGCAGTTATAAAGGTCAAATTAGATAATGTATATAATGTACTTGTATACTCCAAAGCTCTATATAAATGTAAATTATCATTATTATTAATCTGTAATATGAGACTAATAATAATCTGCCCCATCTTATTCACAAGGCTTTCAAGAGGATCAACTGGAACAATGAATGTAATTTTCTTAGTCATCAAAGACATAATCAATCAATAAATCTGTTATCCTCATAACCATATAACAGCTCCAAGTCTATAGTTATAGTAGCACTATGCTCTTTGAATGATCTCTCCTTAAATCATATCAAAATTACTTTCATTGGCATGTTGTCAACATACTTTGGAAATCCTGGGTTGAATGATCTCCAGTGGTAACTAAAGACCCCGCTATCTCTCCCTACAGTGTTATGTCAATCTTCTCTTTTGGTATCAATTCTTCTGTGGTTTTTCGGGTACCACGATGATCGATTACTGGCAGATGATATTCTTCAACCTCTTCTTCACCTCCTTGCCACCCCTCATCTTTGGGATCCTCGATAAAGACATCTCGGCTGAAACCCTCCTGGCTTTGCCAGAACTCTACAAGAGTGGGCAGAAGTCTCAGGTAAGGAACTTGGGGATGGAGTTTTCTGGGTAAGCCCAGAGGAGTCATATTCCTTAGCTCAGGCCCCAACTAGGGGCTAATACTTGTGTTAGCCAAGGACTGTGCTCATTTGTGGGAAATAGCAGACATAGAGAACAGGGTCTTCTTGTTGTTGGACAGACGCCTAGATCACAGGATCATAATAACTGTTATTTATATAGTGCTTTAAGGTTTACAAAGCACTTTACAGGGGTTATGTGACTTCATTCTCACAACTCAGGGAGACACTCTGTCTTTTTGAAGCACCCAGAATGTTCTAGGTACAGTGCTAAGTGTTTGGGGTACAAGAAAGGCAAAAGACAGTCCCTGCTCTCAAGGAGCTTACATTCTAAAGGGAGAGACAATAAACAATTGTGTATAAACAAAATATATGCAGGATATTGTTGTCCTCATTTTTACAGATGAGGAAACTCAGTCAAAGAATTTAAGTGACTTGTCTAGAGTCACAGCTAGATGGCACAGTGGAGAGAGTGTTGGATCTGGAGTTTGAATCTGGTCTTGGGCATGTTACTTAACCTCTCTCAACCTTAGTTTCTTCATCTGTAAAATGGGGATAATAATGGCACCTACTTCACAGAGTTATTGTAAGGATCAGATAAGATAACATATATAATCCTTAAATAAATAAATGCTAGTTATCATCATCATCGTCATCATTGTTTGTCTGAGGCAGGATTTGACCTCAGGTCTTCCTGACTCCAGCAGTCTCTGCACTATGCTACCTAACTGGTTCTAGAGTTGAAAAGAACCTTAGAGACTGTCTAGTCAACCCCTTTCTTTTACAGAGAAAGAAACTGAAGCCAAGAAAAGCTAAATGACCTACCCAAGGTCACGCAAGTAGTAAGTGGCAAGGCTGGGATTTGAACTCAGATCCTATAACGTCAAGTTCAGTGCTCTTACCACTATACCATACTCTTGCTCCTGAAGCAATTCTAGAACAAAATGGAAAAGTATAGGAAATAGATATGGTTATGTGGTACATCCAGAGGCTAGCTTCTATTGGAGGCCGGAGAAGGAAGAAATTAATGTAAGTCAGAGTAGACAGTATGGGCTTCATGGAGAAAATGAGACTAGAGCCACACATTTAATGATAAAGAGGACTTGAGCGGATGAAAAAGAAGGCATTTGAAGTAAGAGGAAGGATTTTTGCCTAGCTTTACCAGGACACCTCCTCCTCAATAATCTAGAAACTACACCAGACTAAATTCTAATTGGTAAAGCTAAGGAAAAGTCACAATGAATCATTTTTCTAGCCCAGAGAAGCAAAGACAGAGAGGTCTGAAGACATTTGGGACTGGGGACAACCAGGACCCTGGCTCAGGGGCAGATGTGGTGGGTAGGTCTCCAGTCCCTAGAAAAAGAGGCCCAAGACAGAATACCAGGGCAGGATTGACTGGGGCCAGAGGAGATCCCAGGGAATCCCTAAATTAGCTTTGGGTGCAGAACACATACCACAGTGCTCTGGCACTAATTGCCCAGTTTATGGATCCAGGGCAGAGAAGAGCTGTTGTTGTCTCAAGGTGGTATGGGCCCACCCTCCCTGTGTGCTGAGCATGAAATAAATTCTGGAACTGGTATCTGTGTGGTTCTGCACTCAGGAGCAGAGCAGCAGGAACACAGTGCTAGCCTTTAATACAGCATCTAAGCCTACAGTGGAATTACGAAAGCAAGAGTCCCAGACCAAAGCAGAGAGAGCAGTTCAGTCACTCCAAAGCTGTAGAACTTTCCAGTGGGTTAAGAGTAACTAAGTCCAGAAGCAGTTTACTGGAACTTAATCACATACCAATCAACAGACCCAAATCTGGGTGAGGAACTGCCACATGTCAAACCAAGATGTCAGTGAACAGACCTCTCTGGTCACTGTACTGAACTATAAAACTAGCAACAGACCACAAAAGTACAGAACCTTGGCCCAGACATCCCCCTCCCCCCTCCCTGCAAAAGTGTGTAGAACTCAGACTAACAAGGTCCAAAATCAAGAAGGAGGCTGAAAGAATGAGAAAACATAAAAAGAACCCAACCATAAGACCTTCTATGGTGATGGAAAAAACTCAGTCCACATGTGCGCGCGCACATGTACGCGCGCACGTGAGCGCACACATACACACACCTTGGAAACAATTTATAAACAGAGCCTCAAGGAAAAATGCTTATTAGACCCAACTCCATAAAGAATTCCTGGATGAGTAAAAGAAAGCTTAAAAACAATCTTAAAAACCAAATGAGTGCTATGGAAGAAAACTACAAAGCGAATGAACAGATTAGTAAAAGAGGTACAAAATCTTACTGAAGAAAATAACTCCTTGGTCCTATAATTGGCCAAATGGAAACTAATGACTCCATGAGACATCAAGAAATAATAAAACAAAGTCAAAAGACTGAAAAAATAGAAGAAAATGTGAAGTAGAAAAACAATGGACCTGGAAAACAGATTGAGATAATTTAAAAATCATTGGTCTACCTGTAAGCCAAAAACAGGAAAAATTAAAAAGACCATAGACATTATATTTCAAAAAATCAATTTTTAAAACTACCCAGATATCTAAGAACCAGAGGGTAAAGCAGAAATTGAAAAAATCTACTAGCAAAAGTTAAACTGTAATAGTAAGGGATCTCAATTTACCCCCCTCAGGTTTAGATAAATCTAACCATAAAATAAATTAAAATAATGTTAGGGAGATGAAGAAAAAATTAGAAAAATTAATTAGGATAGGCCTCTGAAATGTATCAAGTGGGAAAAAAGGAATCTACCTATTTCTTAGTTGTGTATGGCATGTCTACAAAAATTTGCCCTGTTAAGGATGTTAACACCACACAAACAAATGCACAAAAAGCAGAAATATTAAGTGTATCTTTTCTGACAACAACACAATAAACATTTAATAAGAAGATTTTGAAGCATAAATTAAAAATTAATTGGAAAATAAATAGATTAATCCTAAAGAATGGGTGAATCAAAGAAAAAATCATAGAAATAATCATTCATATAATCATTGAACAAATCAATCATTCAAGATGACAACAAGAAGAGAACATATCAAAATCTATGGCATGAAGGTACATCCTTAGGGGGAATTTTCTATATCTGAACCCTTTCATCAACAAAAAAAGAGAAAGAACAGATCAAGGAATGGGACATTCAACAACAACCAAAACAGGAAAAAGCACTAGAGAACCAACAAAATTTAAAAGTGCTAATTAAACACCAAAAATAGAAAGCCTGAAAATCAAAGGAGAGAAATGAAAGTTAAAAAAAACAACAACAATATTGAACTAATAAATAAAAATAGGAACTGACCCTGGAGTCATGAGGACCTGAGTTCAAATATGACCTCAGATATGTATTAGCTATGTGACCGTGGGCAAGTAACTTAATCCCAATAGCCTCAAAAAAAAAAAAAAAAAGTAGGAGCTATTTTTTTAAAGAAAAACATTAAAATAGACAAACCATTAGTCTGTTTGATTAAGAAAAAGAAAGAAAAAAAATATTACCAGTATCAAAAATGAAAAAAGTTAATTCAAAGGCAAATTAAAAGCGATTATTAGGAACTGTTTTGCCCAACTATATATGCCAATAAAAATCACAATTTAAATGAAATGGATGAATATTTACAAAAACATAAATTGCCCAGATTAAGAGAAAAGGAAATAGAATACTTAAATAATCCTATATTAGAAAAATTAATTTAACAAGCCACAAATGAGCCCACTAAGAAAAAAAATCCCAAAACCAGATGGATTTACAAATTAATTCTACAAAACATTTAAAGAACGATTAATTCCAGCACTACATAAAAAACTAGAAAAAATAGGTAGAGTATTCTATCATATTCCTTGGAAGACCCAGATACATTCTCTATATCTAAACCAAGGAGAGTCAAAATACAAAAAGAAAACCATAAACCAACTTTCCTAATGAATACTAATGCAAAAATATTTAAATAAAATGTCAGAAAGGAGACTTTAGCAGTATACCTCACAAAGATCATACACTATGACCAGGCTGGATTTATACCAAGAATGAAGGATTAGTTCAATATTAGCAAAGCTATAAACATAATTGACATATTAACAATAAAGCCAACAAAAATCATATTTCAATAGATGCAGGAAAAACGTTTGATAAAACACAATACCCATTCCTATTCAAGAAAAAAGAAAAAATTATAAAATATACATGAGTAAATGGAGATTTCCTTAAAATGATTAGTTTATATTTAAAACCATCAACAAGCATTATCTATAATGGGGATAAGCTAGAAGCCTTTCCTATAAGATCAGAAGTGAAGCAAAGATGTCTATTATCACCATTACTATTCAAAATTTTACTAGAAATTCTAGCTATAGCAATAAGACAAGAAAAATAAATTGAAGGAATAAGTATTGTCCAAGTGGAAACAAAATTATCACTTTTTGCAGATGATATGATGATTTACTTAGAAAACCCCAGAGAGTCAACTAAAAAATTAATCAAAACAATTAACAACTTCAGCAAAGTTGCAGGATATAAAATAAACGTACACAAATCATTAGCATTTCTGTAGATTAACAAAACACACACAGGAAGAGATAGAGAAATTTCATATAAAATAACGTCAGACAATATAAAATATATGGGATATAAAATATCCTAGACTTACACAGGAACTATATGAATACAAATATAAAGCACTCTTCACACAAATAAAGATAGACCTAAATAATTGGAGAAATATTCATTGCTCATGCATAGGCCAAGTCAATATAATTAAAATGACAGTGGTACCTAAGTTAATTTACTTGTTCAGTACCATACTAAATAACCAAATAATTATTTTATAGAATTAGAAAAATAATAACAAAATTCATCTGGAGGAACAAAAGGTCAAGAATATTATGGGAATCAATAAAAAACAAAAGGAAGGAAGGAAGGGGACCAAGCAGTATCAGATCTCCAACTATACTATGAAACTGTAATAATCAAAACAGTCTGGTACTGTTTAAGAAATAGAATAGTATGGCAGAAACTAGGCACAGACCAATATATCACACCATACATCGAAATGGTTACATTATTTAGATATAAAATTATATAATAAGTAAATTAGTGGAGTATAAAAGAAATTACTTGTCAGATCTGTAGATAGGGAAAGAGTTCATAATCAAATAGTCAATAAAGAGGTTTGTTGGATAATTTTAATTACATAATAAAAGAGCTTTGCACCAATAACACCAATGCAACTACAATTAGAAGAAAAGCTGGAAACTAGGGGACAGCACCTTGCTTCAGTCAACGGTGTTCATAAGAAAGCTGTGGCCAAAAGAATACATCACCTGATGGCCAGTGATATTCAAAGCTTCTTAAGAAGGCCAGGAATCTGAGAACAGAAACACAATGTCACCAGGCCCCAGCCTAGAGCCTTTGCAGCTTAGTAGGATCCACCAGATCTTAGTAGGATCCACCAGATCTTGACTGTGCCATCACAGCCTTGGGGAGTCCTGAGTTACCTTGATGCCATGATAAGAAATAGGAGGATCACTAGAATAGAAGATTTTCATCCAAGCTTAAGTAAAAATCCTTGCAGTTCCAGGCAGAAGTTAAGAATGAGGAGTCAGCTGAAGTATTTTGTTCAGACTTTATATATGTTTGTGAGTGTTCATATTCTTTTCTATTTTTACTCTTTAAAATATCATATCCATTTAAATAAACTATTCATTGACTATACAGCAGGGGCTCTTAACCTAGTTTGTGTCATTAGCTCCTTTACCACTCTGTTAAAGCCTCTATGGACCCCTTCTCAGAATAATTCTTTTTTTTTTTTTTTGGAGGGCTATTGGAGTTAAGTAACTTGCCCAAGGTCACACGGCTAGGTTTTTGTTTGTGTGTGTGTTAAGTGTCTGAGGCCGGATCCCAACTCAGGTCCTTCTGACTCCAGGGCCAGTGCTCTACTCACTGTGACACCTAGCCACCCAGAATAATTCTTTTCAATATATAAAATAAAATACATAGGATTATAAGGAAACAAGTATATTTAAATACAGTTATCAAAATATTTTTGAAAGCTCATTGACACCTAGGTTCAGAAAACCTACAATAAAAGGAGTCATTGTACTTGAGATACAGATTATAAGCTGCTCTGTGCTTCCTCAAGAAGGCACAGAAGGTGGTGAAAGAAATAAGAATGCACATTTCTCAAGTCTATTCTGTGTC
This sequence comes from Gymnobelideus leadbeateri, assembly GCA_011680675.1. Classification (NCBI taxonomy): domain Eukaryota; kingdom Metazoa; phylum Chordata; class Mammalia; order Diprotodontia; family Petauridae; genus Gymnobelideus; species Gymnobelideus leadbeateri. The sequence goes on from WOXC01000807.1 coordinate 20,577, forward strand.
TTCCAGAAACCAGTGACTTTTAACTGATTTCTAGGCCTTTCATGGATCATTTATTAATAGATAGCCTGAATAACTGTCAGTTATAACTCATTTAAAGCCAAGAAGCACGTCAGATATTATTGTCCTAAATATACCACCTACAAGCGAAGTCTTTTAAGGGAGAAGAAAAAGAATCCAACTTGAAAATGGGAGGTCTGAGTCCTAATCCCAGATCTCCTGCTCATCTTCTATTTGAATCTAGGCAAGATAATAAGATTTTGAGCTGGAAGGAACCTTGAAGACCATCTTGTCTATTTCCTTCACTTTACATGCAAGGAAACTGAGGCCCAGAAATCATGTTATTCACTTAAGGTCATATGAGTAATGACTAGAAGAACTGAGATATGAACTCATTTGCTCTGATTCCACTGCGCCATACTTCTTCCCCTCGTCTAGCCTGGGTTTCCTCATTGCTATATGAGGTATCTAGACTGGAATAGATGCTCTCTGAGGTTTCTTCCTGCTCTTAAGTGCAATGAGTCTGTAATTTTCTATCATTAGAGGTCAGATTTGGTGATGGTAACCTGGATGAATTCCTTCCCCACAGTTCTACAAGCTGTCAACTTTCTGGATTGCCGTGATCGACGCTTTCTATCAGAGCCTCATCTGTTTCTTTATCCCTTATCTGGTAAGTTTCATATCCCCTTTCTAGTCTTAAACCTGGATTTCAGATTTTGTCCTGTTTTGGCATGTGAATTTGGTATTGTGCAATGTGTAGGGTTGAGTCTAGCCTCCTAAACTATATACCTGTCCCAAAATATGGGCAGCTACCACCAATAGAGATACTTGTCTCTAGATAAGAAAGAAAACCCAGTATAGTTTAACAAGAGCTTAAGTTCCTACCTTGTGTAAGTCCCTACCCTACCTTGTTGTACTAGTGAGATCCAGGCCAGTTAGACTTATCCTTGTATAATCAAAAGACCACAGATGTAGAATTAGAGGCAACTTTATAAATCACCCGGTCTAAAATCTCATCACTTTAAGATGAGAAAACTGGGGTCTAGAGAGAGGGAGAAATTAACTTACTGTCATCCAAGTAGTGAAAAGTTAGGCTTCAATCCCAAGTTTGAATTCCCCAATGCCAATCTCAGACATGCATGTAATAAGCAGCCAGCAAATGCTTTTAGGAAGAGTGAATCACTTAATTCAGAGACCACCTGGAGAATCCACTCTTGGGCATCTACACAGGCTATCTTGTGTGCCCAGAACCTATACCTTGATAGACTTGGTTCAGGTACCAACTCTTGTACAGAATATTCCCTGGTTTCCTTTACTGCCCCCAACTGAAAATGATCTCTCCCTATTAAAATCTCTGATCCTGAAGACATTCTCTCTAATGTGTCTTGCTACTGCTGAATTAATGGATGCTCTCTCCCTAATAAAAAGGCATACATCTGGCTTGCATTTGCAGCCTTACTTTTTCCCATGGTGACCTCTTTCTGATCAGAAATTCTCACTCCTCTCAAATGCCTCTTCTCTCAAACAAATGCTTACATTTTTATTATACCACACCCTCTCCTATGAAGCCAAGGGATAGATGGCCATTGCCACACATAAATGGTGCCAATATATGTCTCTTTTATGGGTTTTTTTAACCCATCTTTTTTAATTCCCATTCTTCCTCTTCCCCCCACCATCGAGTAAAAGTGCCTTAAGGGAAGGGACAGTATCATTTTTGTATTTGTATCACCAGCACCTAAAACAGTGCCTGGCTGTCAATTTGTCAATCCATAAACACTTATTAAGTTCTCTCAGTATTTGCCAAGCACTGTTCTAGGCACTAACACAAAGACATAAGAGAAATAGTTCCTGCCCTTAAGGAGTTAAGCCAGGGGCAATGTCATATACCTTATAGTTATAAGGTTATAGGATCCTGTGTGAATATGTACATAATATGTACAAAATTAAGTAAGTTAGAGAAGGACCCCACAGCAATGAAGGAAGGACTGGGACATGGTAGATACTTGGTAAACACTTGTTCAATCAAACATACCTAATACAGTCATGTTGGTTTTGAATTTAATTAAATATTTTACCAGTGTTCTTTTTTTTTTAATATCTCTACTCTCCAATGACTCCTCTCCCCCTACCCAAGCAAGAAGACTCGATAAGTGAAACTAACACTGGCCATGTCTGACAAGATATGCTTCGTTCCACAGCTATAATCCCCGTGTGTCTCTTTTGCAGACCTACAAGGACTCTGACATTAGTGTCTTCACTTTTGGAACACCCATCAATACCGTCTCCCTCGCCACAATCCTGTTACACCAGGCAGTGGAAATGAAGACATGGGTATGGGCACAATAGGATCATAAATTTAGAATGAGAAGGAATCTTAGAAGGCATCCAGGCCAGCCCCACCATTTTATAGATGAAATAACCGAGGATCAGAGAGATTAAATGGATTACCCAAAACTAAATTGTTATAAGAGGCAAAGCTAAGTTCTCTGACTCCAAATCCACCATTCTTTCTATTGTACAAAGCGGTTTCCTGGTAATTACCTCTGCAAGTATTTTGGCTTACATTCAATTAGCTGTCCTCTTAGGTCCTTTCCAATTATAAGATGCTGCAAGTCTATGAGGGCCAGGAGACAGGTTAGGAGGATTGTGAGTTGAATCTGCCTTTAGCTTTAGCCTTCACAATCTGGCCTTTCTAGTCTTTTTTCAAACTATTCCCTCCCTTTTTGCCATTCTGTGTTACAACCAAACTAGATCACTAGTCATTTGTCTCTTCCTATTCCCTCCCACCTCTATGGGGCTAAACAAGCCATCCTGCATGACTCAAACACATTCTCTATTAAAAACCTTCTCTTCCTTCAAGGCCCATTACAGGCGCTATTCCCTCCCCCCTTTTTATAAAATCTGCCATAATGCTTGTTATTACTATCATTAGCTAGTCATTGAGAGGATCAGGAAAGGTTTCATGTAGCAAGTAGTGCTTTGATTATGTCTTTAAAGAAGAAAGGGACTGGAGGTGAAGAGGGAGGGCATTTCTGGAATAGGCAACTTGGGAGTATATGTCTACTATTGCTCTTTTCATATACATTAAACAGTAATTACCTTCATTGCAGGGATTGGCATTTCTTATCTTTGTATCACCAGTGCCTGCCATATGACAAAAACTTAATACATGTCTGTTGAACGACTTTTCACTTTTCACATGAGCTGTGTGACCATGAACAAATCACTTAACCACTCTGATCCTTGCTTTCCTCATCTATAAAATAAGATATTTAGACTAGATGATCTCTAAAATCATCTTAAAGGGCTTAGAGTCTAACTGGGAAGACCAAACCCAACAATCATGAAATAATGAGAAAACAGTTAAATGCTAAACTAAGAGATACTGATTATGACTGTGTTGTTAGTGTCTCCAAGGAGGGAGAGGTGAGCGACAGCCCCAAACCTTCTTTGAATGATGGATATGAACTACATAAACAAAGGAGAAGACACCCAGGGGAGGGGGAAGCCAGGGATGGAGCATAAGCAAAGGCATAAGGTTTGTAAAAAAAAAATAAGCAGAGTGTTTGGGGAAAGTGAAGATACCAACCTCATTGCTCTGCTTATTGGAGCAAAAGATTAATGTTAGTGGGTAGTGGTTCCATAGATCATCCAATTCAACAAGCATATATTTATTAAGCTACCTGTTATATGTAAGGAGAGGGGAAATGTGATATAGTACAAAGGCCCAGGCTTGGAATCAGGAAGACAGACCTTCAAGCCCTGCCTCTTATATATGCTAACCTTGTGACCACGGACAAGTCACCTAACCACTCAGTACCTCAGAGACAACTTTTTAAGACTGAATTTCAGATAGCTTGCTGATATGCATCCATTGGCTAAATGTCCATACCAAGAGCTTCTTACACCAATAAAATCATATGTCCATCCCCCTGGACCCCAACCCCACAAAATGCAAGGCATTGTATTAGGTACTCAGGGAGTCAAAGACAAAAAAAAATGAGCAGTCCAGCCTTCCAAGAGTTTACATCGTAGATAAAATGAGGCCAGATTTTAGAGGGACTTAAATGTTAATTCTTCCCAAATCGTATGCCTTTATGACCACAGAAACAAATTCAGTAGATGGTAGGGAGACAATGAGGATTCCACCTAATAGACTGGTGCTCCAGAACACTGATCCATTATGCCCTTGGTCAGTGGAACTTCACTTACAGAGTTAAGCTAGGACTCTATCACCCCAGGCCCTGGCCATAGAACAATTTAGCATAAAGGCTTTCTTCCTATTGGAGTAACCTCTATGCATGATTCTCATTCAACTGTGCCACCAGCGAACTTTTTTTAACTCAGTAATACACAATCAGGCTACTATTGTAACCAAGACAGATGATGAGACTGTTAAGATTTTGGAAATCTTTCTGATTGGTCATTCGATTCTCTTTACAAAGAAGTAGAATTAACATCCTCAGCCATTTAACTGAATATGCTGCATCATTCATCTTTCAAAAAAGGCATGTTTTTTTACATCTTCTCCATGAGTTTTGCAGTAGTAATCACTTGACAGAAGAGACCAAGTTAATTGCATCTCAGGCATCTGAGCCCTTTCAGTTCCTCTTTCTGTCCATCGAGCCTGCAGTGCTCCATCATGCAGAGAAATCGAACAGAAGGCATGATTCAGTGCCCTTGAAAAGGGAGCTAGTTGTCCAGATCACAGCACAGAAGTTATTTTTTGAGGATGCTCTAAATGGGGTCCAGAACCTGTATTTTCCATAATATTCACATAAAAGGCTGCTCTTATTAGGGTACTGGATCTGTGATTTTGTTGGCAAAGGAAACTCCCTAATGAGGAAATTCCCTTTCCCAATGTAGTCAGTAACATCTCTGCAACTTATAATCTTGGGAAGCTGCCTAGAGTGCTGAGAGTTGGAGGATTTGCCCAGAGTCATATATCCAATATGCATTAGAGGCTGGACCCAACATTTCCCTGACTCCAAGGCCAGCTCTCGGTCTATTACATCTCACTAATTCTCAACTGTTATTTTTATAGCATTAACGCAAGTTCAAATATTCTTATTTTTCTGATTATTCCCAAGACCACAGTCAGATGAGAAGCCAGCTAAAGCAAAACAAGGCAACCAGTATTTATTAAGTTCATACTATGTGCTAGGACTGTTTTAAGCACTGGAGACACAAGTATAAGGAAAAGTAGTCCCCTGCTTCCAGGAGTTTTGTATTCCAATGGGGGAGAGGGAGACAACACACAAAAGGAAGCTAAGAAGATTGGAGGAAGAAGGAGGAAGGTACTAAGTGGGGGTATGGTGGAGATGTCCTGAGAGTCAGAAGCAGAGCTGAAGGGGAAAATTAACCATGGCCATCCCCAAAATGGAGGCCCCAGGAGGAATGCAGGAATGGTAGAGAGTGCCAGATAGGCAGAGGGATGTTCCATGGGGAGAAAAGCCTGGTCACAGAGGGGAAAGCTCCAGGCCTGAGGGGGCTTGGGGGGAGGAGCCCGCAGCCTTGAGGCAACATGTGGCCCTCTAGGTCCTCAAGTGTGGCCCTTTGACTAAATCCAAACTTCACAGAACAAATCCCCTTAGTAAAAGGATTTGTTCTATTAAACTTGGACTCAATCAAAAGGCCATACCTGAGGACTGAGAAAGCCACAGATGTCTTCAAAGCTGCTAAGGCCTGGCAGTGAAGTCAGAAGAATTAGAAGCAAAGCCAGAAAGGCACACTAATGTGTAGAAGTGCTACCAGTGTCCACTGAATTTCACTAGAATGTCACTACGTGTTTTCTCATTTGCAGACATTAATCCACACGCTCGTGCTCATAGCCAGCTTCCTGCTTTACTTTGTGGTCTCCCTCCTATACAATGCTACCTGCGTCAACTGCAACAGCCCAACCAACCCTTACTGGATCATGGAGAGGCAGATGTCTGATCCCACCTTCTACCTCGTGTGCCTTCTTACGCCTGTTGCTGCCCTTCTTCCAAGGTTAGCATGTTTAGACTGTTCTTCCTAGAGCCCCAGAGCAGCTAGGTGGTGCCACAGAGCACCAGGCCTGAAATCAGGAAGACTTAATTTCCTGAGTTCAAATGTGACCTCAGATACCTACTAGTTGTGTGACCCTGGCAAAGTCACTTAACCCTGTTTGCCTCAGTTTCCTCATCTGTAAAATGAGCTGGAGAAGGAAATGGCAAACCACTCCAGGATCTCTGCCAAGAAAACCCCAAATGGGGTCACAAAGAGTTAGACATGATTGAAAAAGACTAAACAACCCTGGAGCCACATCTCCTTGCCCAGTGCAAAAACTTCACAATCCAGGGATTAGGAGCTCAGATTTCTCTGGGGCCTGTAGAGCTATTGTTTTAGTGACTGTATGGAATAGTGGGTGTCGCATTGAGCTAAGGGTTCACAGTCCTGGGTCCTAGTTTTAGCTCTCCTATTGAGTAGCTTTGTAACTTTAGGCAAGCCGTGTGACCTCTGCAGGTTATCTATAAAATGTGTATATAAATACAGCTTTCATTTCTATTCTTTCTCACCCTACGTTATTATTGAAAGAAGCAATAAAACCAAATTTAAAAACATTTTATAAAAAATGTATTATTATAAGGTATAGTGTTTATTATAATTTCTCATAAAATAGTAATGACGTCTAACATTCTGCAGCATTTTACCTCATTCTCAGCATTTACCTTATTCTCCCACCTACGATATCATTTTATCTTGGCAATTACATTATGACATAAGCAGAAAAGGGCTCTCCATTTTACTAATGGGTAAGCTGAAGCAAAGGTAAATTTGTGGATTTACTCAAAACTAATCATAATAAACATTAGTAGTAGTGTACTATAGCGAATATTTATATTACATTTAAGTGTTTGCAAAGACCTTTACAAATATGATCTCATTTGTTTCTAACAACTGCCTTGGGAGGTAGGTGCTATTATTGCAAGTTCAATTACAACAAATAAGCATGCAAATTAAAATCCAGGCCCCACTCCCAACACCAGACAACCTCCAAATGAGCCTTCTGAAAGACTGAGTCATTGTTCCTAGTGACTAATATAGACAAATGCCTCTAAAGGAGACATCATCACGAAGGTCAGTGTCATAAATGATCTTAGAATTAGCTCTTGGAGTAAAATAAGGTTATTGAGTATTAGTCACTGTTTAACTTGAATGAATTTATCATCATTAGATATAGGCAAGAAACTATCCCAGAGCCAAGGACTTCTTTTGGGTGTGGTAGGGAGAGAAGAGTCAAGAGCATATCCACAAGGTCCATGGGACTAAGCCCCAGGCCTTGGCTCACCCTTTAATTTTCAGGAGCTCCCCACTCTAATCTTTTTTTTTTGGAGGAGGAAGGCAGGGCAATTAAGGTTAAGTGACTTGCCCAAGGTCACACAGCTAGTGTGCCAAGTATCTGAAGCTGGATTTGAACTCAGGTCCTCCTGACTCCAGGGCTAGTGCTCTATTCACTGCACCAGCTACCTTCCCCCCATTCTAATCTTCTTCAGGGTTCACATAGGTAAACCCAGAAATTCATTGCACCTGCACAGGTTTTAGTTTTCCTAGGCTACCGTCAATTTGACACCTCCTCCTTGGGCACAGATCCAGTAGAGATGAAGTCAGGATCAGTCAAAAAAGAGAAAGGAATATACTTTCACAGTGTCTCATACAACATTTTCATCTATCCCCTCATCACCCCAAACCCAGAGAAACAGGACAAGGAGAAATAGCAGGGCACAAAGCTATATAAACGACCCATTTCATTCTTGACTGTATAAAAAAATCTCATTTGTAAAACAGTGAGGGGAGATAAAGCTATTTGGGAAGATAGCATGGTATGATGAAAAAAAATTAGAGTTTTGAAGAAAGGACCCAAGTTCGAATCCTAGATCTGCAATTTATTAACCAGTGACTTCAGACAAGTCACTTAACTTCTCTGCTTCTCAGTTTCCTGGTCTGTAAAATAAATGACTCAGACTTGATGATTTCTTTTCCTTCCAACTCTAAATCTTGTCATCCCATATGCAAATTAGTGAATCCATCAGGAGGGTGCCAGACTTAGGAGATGTGCATACAATCTTTCTTTTACCAATTATATTCTCCTTAGATCAAAATTGTGATTCATTTCTGTTTGCTTCTCAGTGTGGTGTTCCATAGAGTTTCAATGAGAATAACTTCTCTCTGTCTCTGCACAGGAAATCTCTAGTGACTTTGTCCCTCTCAGTCCCACAACCAAGTGTCACATCCTTACTGCAACTTGAGCGTCCATTGATTGTCATCTGTGCCTCCATCCTCTCTCCTAAAAAGCTGCATCAAACACTCAGTTAAAAATTTTTGTCTCCCACCTTGGGGATAGAGACAAATGTCATGATCATTGTTGGCTCAGCAGGATGTGTAGCTTAGAGAATTCAGTCTTTCATTCTCTCTTTTCAAGGTTAGAGGGTCCACATGTTCTCCCTGGGTCACACTAGATCTTGTCTTTTGTCAAGTTAGATTTCTAGAAGACCCAATTTCTTTACTTCATCTGCTCCCACCAACAAAATAGGTCATCCCTGGCTCTGACCTCCAGCCCAGAGAGGTTGTCACCTTCCAAAGCTGACAAATCAATGGTTAAGCCAGGTCTAGGATTCAACTTCCCTGACCACTAGTCCAGAGTTCTTTCCCCTGTACCCTGCCTGTTTATTCAGCTGCAAGTCCTGTCATCATTTCCCTAATGCCATGGTCCTCTTCAAAAAAGGACAAACACAACCTGTGAGTAGACCAAGCTGCCTGAGTGGAAACCTAGGTAGTTGGGTAACTCAGTTCATCCTTTCCCTCTCCCTCCTCTTCTCTCCAAAAGAAGATAAAATTTGATGACCAGAAGTTGCCCACTTAACTTGGGGTTCACTGGCTAGATTCCTTCCTTCCTTTCTTTCACAAAACCTTAAACCCAGTTCACTCTGAAGTTCTTAGATTGAACCACAATAGGTCCCTGCCCAAACTCTGTATTTTGGCCCTCCTGGCTTAAAGTGAATGTCAGTGGTAACTGTTTCTCTTTGGAACAGCAATCCTTAGGGTCTTCCCCTCCCAGTTTGATTTTTTTTTCTTTTCTCTAATTAAAGGGACCATCCCTTCACTCACTTCTTAAAGAGGCCTATTCACTAAATGGGCAATACCTCACTCTAAGTAAGGGCCTTATCCTCAAAGGTCCAGGGTCTCCCATTGCATCCTGGACCATCTCCACTTGTCCTGATGCATATCTGGTCACTGGATCCAGATGGCTCTAGAGGAGAAAGTGAGGTTGGTAACCTGGCACAGCCCACCCTCACTCAAATCAAAGTCAACTGCAAGTCTTATCATCATTTCCCTGATGCCATGGTCCTCTCCAAAAACCAAGGACAAACACAACAACAATATCCTTTTCTGAATTATCAATGAACAGTTTCCACAATAGTCTCTGTCCAAAGATAAGTCAGCCTTATGTCTGATCCTCTATCTCCTTCCTGGCCTTACCTTGTATGTTGTCCCTTCCCATATTCAAACTGAATTACTCTCTACCTGTTTCATCTATCCCAGCCACCCCAGGCCCCAACGTATCCTACTCCCTACACCTTTGTTCATGCTATTTCCTATGCCTGGAATAGCATCTTCTATCTCTTCTCCTGCCAATTTCCTCCCCATCCCTTAAATTCCAATGAAATGACACCTCCAGGAAGCTTCTCATGATCCTCCCTATCCACAGCAATTATCCCTTTTGGAGCTTAAATAGAACTTTGTTTTGTATCTCTTTGCTGCATTTGTATCATAGCATCATAAATTATAAATATGTTTGTGTCAGCTCTATGCTTCAAAACCACTTTGAAAGCTGAGACTGTCTTATCTGGATATCCCATCTCCCCAACCCCTATTTTAGTGTTCTTCCCAAAGAAAACACTTTAAAATATTGTTGGATAAATAACCTAACCTCCTATGGAATCCTTCATATCCCACTCAGTCCTTTGGGCCATCAGGGTTGGGGCATCAGACTATTCCTAGGACTGAATCATAAATCTTTTTGAGAGTCAACATTCCCAAAATAGCAAAGCTATCTATTTAGGGGTTCAACTGACCTGGAAGCCAAGATGGTATTCCCATTTTGGAGCCTGTGACTATAGATATTTATAAGTATTGAGGACTCATTATTTTTCCATCTCTCACCAGGTATTTTCTGCTAGCTGTGCAAGGGACCTGTGGAAATTCACTGCTCCTGAAAGCTCAGAAACTGGACAAACTTCCCAAAGAGAAAAAGGATCTGGCTATCCAAGAGTGGAGGAGACAAAGAAAGAGACTGTCTACAGCTTGTGAAGCAGCTCCATCCCCTGGAAATGCCAGGCTGGGCCACCTTCAGGTCCCCCATTTCACAGAAGAGGAATCAAGGGACAATTCCCTGAAAGACTCCCCCTCTCCCATGAACAGACATGCTGGGGACTGGGTACGTAATAGAGACAGAAGTAGCCCTCACCCCTGCCCAGGTCATATGGTCTATAACCAAAGCTCCCCTAGCTCTTCAGCAAGACCCTCTCCAAATGAACACCTCTTGGAGCCTAGTGGACCCAAAGATTGTGCAATGTTCAAGGGTCCACAGACTGGCAAGCCAACAGCCTCAAGCAGAGGGAGCCACCGCCGATCCCAGAGCTCATTGACTATATGAAGGGCCTTATACATACCTGCACATGCAGGACAAACTCCAAACATGTCCACATAACATGTTATCTTGTGACCTCAAGCAAGTCACAATCCTTCCTGGGCAAGTAAAAGAAGACTGGGCAGGCTTGATCCCTTTTCCTGTCAGAATAATGACCTCCCTGAAAAAACAGTTGGTTCTCCCAATAGGTTTATTAAAAAAAAAAGTCTATGGACTAGAGAACAAGAGTGGGAATTAGCCAGCTGCTCTGAGAGTTTTCTACAACCATCAGGCAGGCCATTTTACAAAAAGGAGTCATTTGTTTCTTTTTCGGGATAGAAAAATATTTCCATGTACAATGAGTTAGGAGAGTTCTTTAAGAAATGGCCCTCAAGCGTCCAGTTCTGGGAATGTGCCTACAAGCACTGAATCACTCTAATGAACAGCTTGTGGGGATGTAGTTCTTCTTACATCCATGATTTGGCCCCCACACTCCCCCACCATCACTATCCTCCAAGCATTTCTCTTCTTGGGAGGAGAAAAACTAAAATTCGAGAAGACATGGGCCAAGAGTTGGAGCAAAGGAGTCTGAGTTGCTTCCAAAAATGAGCCCTTCCACCCAGAGGCCCAAAACTTCCTATATTCATTGTTAGGCCTTTAAGCTTTTAAGATAAAACTTCCTACTTCTCCATCTCATTCCCCTTCTACATGAAGGTAGGATTTGAATTCATTACTTTAGATATCTATTTTTTTTTAGGACGAGGAGGAAGAAAGGGGAGTGAGAGAGAGAAAGAGAGAGAGAGAGAAAGAGAGACAGAGACAGAGAGAGAGAGAGAGACAGAGAAAGAGAGAACACTAGGTCTTAGCCACTGTTCAACTTGAATGAATTTATGAGCATTAAATGTAGGGAAAAGAATAAAAAAAATCAAGGACTTCTTTTGGATAACAAGAGTGTGATAGGGAGAGAAGGATCAAAAGTATATCCACAAGGACCATAAAGGACCATGAGGCCAAGTGCAAGGGGAGGAGAGGAAGGAAGAACTAGGACAACATAAAAACTATCAAGAAGGATGTAGACAGGATTCAGTCCCTCATTCAATCAATCAACAAGCATTTATTAAGCACCTGCTAGGATTACAAATAACTTTGTTCACCTAAAACTGGGAACACTAGAATTTGGCCACATCAAATTGACACTTGAGTTCATTTAGTGACACAGAAAAAGAAGTCCTGCTTCACACAGTGAGTAAAAACTTCAGAAAACTCATTCCCCTTAGGAAGGGTCAGGGGCTGAAAATATGAAAAAGGATTCAAAGTTTTTTAATATGTTAATAAATTAATGATAGAGCTATAAAAAATTAAATTAAAGTAAGCTAGGGATGTTTCACGGATGTGCCCAACCATTTGAGGTTAATGTGGAAAGCAACCGTGTGCTCCCTGATTGCCTATCAGAGACAAAGCACCAGACTGTAGAGACCAGAAATTGGTATAATAATTCTTATGACTTTATGGTCATGGGGAGAGAAGGAGAAGACCTGGAATTTCATTGGTGTAGGGATTTCCCAACAAGGAACCTCCCTCTACTAGTGCATATTAGCAACTCATCTACTACTTATTCTTCAAGAGTTGCCTATGCCACTAAGTGGCTGTGACTTGCTTAGGGTCACACAGCATGCGTCAGAACCAAGGTCTTCTTGACTCTGAGGCTAGCTTCCTATCCTTTTAGGATATAGAAATCCCTGGACTGTTGCAGTATCTGCAATACCCAACTCATCATGGACCATGAAAAAGCCCTCTCTTCAGAGGTTAGAACATGTCCCAGCTGCCATTCGGGAGGGTGCAGTTGACTGAGCCAGCCTTTCCCTTACTCAACTCTAAAACTTGAGGAGCCATTCAAGGCTTTTTGACCTGGTCATTGTGCCTAGTTTATCAGAGTATCTCTACCTCTCTCAACCTATACAATCCAGTGTCACCAGCACTGGAGAGTTGATTAACTCTAGGCATTTTCTGTGATACCAAGGAAAATAATAACAATGCAACCTTTCATGATAGAAAGGAAAAGGCCAACATGCAGAGGTCATCAGTGCCTCACCTTCTAAAGATCTCCACAAGGTCAGAGGCTAGTGTACTATTTCAGAGCTGAGGGGAACAGACAACCAGAGCCTCTTGCCTAAATGCCAGGTTGCAACAAACACCATGCCTAGGGCATAGCATTTGATGAAACCCTTGTCAGGGTCTCTGTCTCCCCCCACACACCTTTTTTATTAAATACCAAATGTGATTATCCAACTTGCCCTTTAACTCAGGGGAAAGACTAACTATGTGGTGTTATTTTTCCCTTTGTATCTGATAATTCTTATTAACGGTTGTATTTAATGTATTTTATACTCTGTATCTGGTTTTGACTAACTAGAGAGCTATGTATCATTTCTCTTGGAGGGAAAAAATAAATGGTTTTCCATAGGCAGCCATTAATGGAAATCTTATGTCAACTTGTTCTTTCATCAATACCTTCTTCTGTCTCTCTGAGCACCATTTCTTGATTAAGTTACTCATTCATTACATATTCGAAATGTGCATGGCCCAAACATGGCACTACAGGAGAAATAGAAGACCTTCTTTCAGAAGCTGATCTTCTATTTGTAACTCATGAGATTTTTCTCAGTATGAGCATAGTTGAAGGGATTTTATACACACACACACACACACACACACACACAAATATATATATATGTATATATATATGTATAGGTGGGTGTGTGTGCTGTGTGTATGCGTGTACATGTATACATAGAGGGCACAGGGTGAGCTGAATATGAAGGGAGGATATAAAAAAATTAAGAGGTGAAAGAGGAATATATTAGGAGAAGGAGAGGGGAAGAGATAGAAATCTCAAGTAAAGGAGGCAGGAGAAGGCCTGGAGGGAAAAGAGCAGGAAGATGAAAGGGAATGAGTCAACCTTACACACATTGGATTTGGCTTAAGGAGGGAATAACATACACACTCAATTGGGTATCTTACCCTACAGGGAAGGGGATAAGAGGGGGGATGATAGAAGGGAGGACAAATTGGGGGAGAGGGTAGTTAGAAGCAAACACTTTTGAAAAGGGGCAGGGGTCAAAGGAGAAAATGGAATAAATGGGGGGGCGGGATAGGATGGAGGGAAATATAGTTAGTCTTTTACAATATGACTCATATGGAAATGTTTTGCATTACTACATATATATAACCTATATTGAATTGTTTATCTTCTCAGTGGGGGTGAGTGAGGAGGGAAGAAGGGAGAAAATCTAGAACTCAAAGTTTTAAAAACAAATGTTAAAAAAATGTTTTTTACATGCAACTGGGAAATAAGATATACAGGCAATGGGGTATAGAAATACATCTTGCCCTACAAGAAAGCAAGGACCAGGGATTGGGGGATATAAGAGATGACAGATTGGCAGAAAGGATATTCAGTATGCTTGCTATCTTGGGGTAGGGTGTAGGGGAGAGATGGGAAGAAAATCTGTAACTCGAAATATTTGGGAAATGAATGCTGAAAACTAAAAATAAATTTAAAAAAAAGTTGATTGCTTCAGTACAATACAGAGGGGTAAAAACTAGACATTGATGGGTACAGAGAAGTCGCAGGTTAGGAAACTCCCTCTATCAGTGCAGGTCAGAACCTTCCCTGCAATTTATAGGGTTAGAGAGTTGATTCAATCCCTGAGAGATTGAGGGATTACCTAGGGTTTCACAAATAGAATAAGAGATAGGATTTGTCCCCAAGTCTTCCCAGATTCAAGACGAGCTCTCTATGTACCATACTGGCAATACATACATTCATTAAATGACTAAATCATGATACATACAGGCTACATAGTAATAATAACACCTACCCTTTATGTGCCAATGTAAAATCAGGATTCTAAATTTAGAGCCAGATAGAATCTTAGTTGGCACATAATCCAATCCCCTAATTTTACAGACGAGGAACAGAGGCCTAGAAAGATTAATTTACATGCCCCAAATCACTGGATTCCCAAGTAAGCAAAAAAAAAATGAAATCTGAACACATCTCCTCTGATTCCAAAGTCAGCAATCTTCCAGATTTATAAAGTATTAAGGAAATGTCATTGTGGAATGGAATGGTCAGAAGAAACCCCATATAGGTGATTTGACTTGAACAGAAACTTGATGGGTGGGTAGAATTGAAACTGGCCAAGGAAAATAGAGAAGACATTCCAAATAGTGAAACTGAGAATGTTTGTGCAGTCAATGCTGTCTAGTGACAGCTAGGTGTTCAGTGAATAGAAAACTGAGCCTGGAGTCAAGAGTTCAAATTCAGCCTTAGACACTAGCTGTGTGACCCTGGGCAAGTCACTTAACCTTTGTTTACTTCAGTTTCCTTAACCAGAAAATGAGAATACTGGTGGCAGTTGCATTCCAGGGTAGTTGTGGTGATCAAATGATATATTTGTGAAGTATTTAGCACAATGCCTGGCACATAGTAGATTCTTAATAAGGTTCATTTTCTATCTTGCTACTGGCTTATTTAATCACTTCTCTTACAAGGCTAGACAAGGACTCTCCATTACAGGATAACCTCTTTTGGCTTAATGAAGGATATATTTTCAGTTGGAAAGAGAGAAATGTGGGATAAAGAGATTCAGAGGAAGAGCATTCAAAGCAGGAGGAATGAGAAAGGGTTTTTGTTTTGTTTTCAAAGTCCACTCCCTCTTTAGACAAGCTAGTTAAGTGACTTCATCATTTCCCCATTTTTCCAACTTTCCTCTTCCCTTTAAAGCTACTTGGTTAAGCCCAAATACCTCAAAATATAGGTCCAACCATTTAGAACGAGACTTACTCCTAGGTTCCTAGATGCAAGCTCCACTGGCCTCTAAACATGGACAAGAATAGAAGCCCCTTCACAGAGTGTAGCAAAAGCACAGAACAGGAAATCAGGCCTGAATTGATCACTTCAGACAAGTTCAGCATCAACGGTTTATCAATTCAAATGCTTTCTTCCTATCCCCAGTGCTTAACACACTGTCTGAAACATATAGGTAGGAAAGATAGCACAAAGAGAGATAAATAAATTAGAAACCTCCTAGAAATATTAATATAGACACTGCAGCTGTCCCCAAACCCTGAAGCTTTCTCTTAGGTGTGTGGGGAGGGGGCAGGACCGGGGAGCAAAAGCTAGAGTCCTCTGGGGAATTCTAAACAGAATGCCTTAGGCGAACCTAAAGTCCTCGATGCTCTGACAAGAAATGTCCCACAAGGAGCCTGAAAGCTTCCAGTACTCTGGGCATAGACACAAATGGGTTGTTGAAGCCAGGGTCAAGAGCCCAAGGAAGCTACATCAGGACCAAACAAGAATTAACCACCCAATTCAAGAGTGTAGAAGGAGGCAGAACCTGGTTCTGACACAAAGTTCTAAACTAGAAACCAGGACTAGAAATATGAATAAACAGAAATAGGCTAATTGGATGGATGGTACAGTGGACTAAGCGCAGGACCTGGAGTCAGGACAACCTGAGTTCAAATCTGGCCTCAGACATTTACTAGTTGTGCAACCCTGGGTAAGACACTTAACCTCTACTAGCCTTTGTTTTCTCATCTGTAGAATGGGAATAATCATAGCACCAACTTCCCAAGGTGGGTATGAGAATCAAAGGAGATAATTGTAAAGTTCCTAACAGAGTGTCTGGCACATAGTAAGCACTATATAATTGTTAACTATGAATACTATTATTATTTATTCACCAAGCACTATGAAGAAATATTTGGATTAAAGAGATGTGCAAGGGGGCGGAGCCAAGATGGCAGAGTAGAAACAGCTCATCCAAGCCACTCTACCCCCAGATTCCACCCAAACTATGTAAAAGGGGACTCTGAACAACTTCTGGAGCCCCAGCACCCACAGAACGACACAGACTAACCTCCCGCTGAGGACAGCCCAGCAGCCCTGCAGGAAGGACCAGCGCAGCAGTCTGGGAGCCGGGAGCTGGCAGCGAACAGTGCGCAGAACGCGGGAAGCCGAGCCGGAGCCGAGGTCGCCGTGAGCCAAGGTTTTAGCCCCAGGGCAGCAGGGCCAACAGCCGGCTGGAGGAACCCCAGAACACCAGTAGCTGTGGCAACTCCAGAATTATCAACATAGACATGCCTAGGACAAAGTAAGAGGTTAGTGTCCTATGGACTTTGGGACCTGTATTTGGGGAATGCGTCATCTTCCTCCCCTGGGGGCTAGAAGCCGCTGAGGAGACATGCCATTCTGTAGTTTTCAGAGGCAGCTCCGGCTCCCAGCCTGCAGAACTGTAGGGAGATCCAGCGATCAGTCTTGGGGGGGTAATCGCTATTGCTTTAACCTCCCTGGATCTGGATTGTGATCTAGGGTGGAAGTTGTGGGTGGGTTTACAGCTTGCCAGAAATGGAAGTTGCCCCCCCACACATTTGGGACGAAAATTCCTCTAGCTGGCCTTAAAGCCATAGTGTGGCAACAAGCCCAAAAGTCAAGCAATTAAGTGGCAACATGCCAAGGCAAAGGAAACAGAAAATGCAACCCTAGACTCCTATTTTGGGGGCATAGAGCGGGAAAAGGACTGTGAGGTCAGAAGTCCTGCTCCAAAAGCCCCAGGGGAAAACATGAGCGGGTTGCAGGCCATAGAGGACCTTAAGAAGGACTTTAAAAATCAAATAAGAGAAGTGGAGGAAAATTGGAAAAAGAAATGAGAAGGATGCAGGAAAGTATGAAATGAGGGTCAACAGCCTGACTGAGGAAAACAACACCTTAAAAAATAGACTAGCTCAAATGGCAAAGGAGGCCCAAAAGGGCAATGAGGAGAAGAATGCCTTAAAAAAGTCGAATTTGCCAGATGGAAAAGGAATCTCAAAAGTTCACTGAGGAGATTCATTCCTTCAGAGTTAGACTGGAGCAAATGGAAGCTAATGACTTTATGAGAAATCAAGATGCTGTTAAGCAGATCCAAACAAACGAAAGATTAGAAGGCAATGTGAAATATCTCATGGGAAAAACCACTGACCTGGAGAATAGATCCAGGAGAGACAATTTAAAAATTATTGGACTACCTGAAAGCCATGATCAAAGAAAGAACCTAGAAATCACCCTTCAAGAAATTCTCAAGGAAAACTGCCCTGATGTTTTAGATCCAGAGGGCAAAATAGAGGTTGAAAGAATCCACCAATCACCTCCTGAAAAAGATCCCAAAAAGAAAACTCCCAGGAATATTATAGCCAGGTTCCAGAATCCCCAGATCAAGGAGAAAATACTACAAGCAGCCAGGAAGAAACAATTTCAATATTGTGGAAACACAATCAGAATAGCCCAGGACCTGGCAGCTTCTACACTGAGGGATCGAAGGGCATGGAATATGATATTCCAGAGGGCAAAAGAGCTGGGAATGAACCCAAGGGTCACCTACCCAGCAAAACTGAGTATTTTGTTTCAGGGGAAAATATGGTCATTCAGTGGAATAGAGGACTTTCAAGCATTCTTGAGGAAAAAACCAGAATTGAATAGAAAATTTGACATCCAGACACAAGAAGGAAGAGATGCCTGAGAAGGTAATCAGGGAAAAGAAATCAAAAGGAACTTATCAAAGTTGAACTATTTACATTCCTATATGGAAAAGCAATAACTGTGACTGATGATATCTTTCTCACTATGAAAATAATGGAAGAAGGGTGTGTGGTCATATGAGTACATATGTGAATGTGTGTGTAGATGGTTACAGTTATATATGGATAGAGGGCATAGGTTGAATTTGTTGGGAAGGGAGAATACTCAAGGGATGAATTATGAGGTGAGAGAGGAAAGTGGCAAGAGGAGATGGGGAGAGACAGGGTAGGGTAAACTATCTTATGTAGAAGAAGCAAGGGGAAGTGGTTGTAAGGGGGGGGGGGGGAAGAATAGGAAGGCAAAAAGGCAAATCCACATTCTCATTGAATTTGGTTCAGGGAAAGAATGACATACATACTAAATGGGACATCTCAACCTGCAGCAGAATAGGAGGAAGGGGGATGAGAGGAGGGAAGATGGATGGGAGGGCATCCTTGGGGGGAGGGGTGGTTAGAAGTACCCACTATAGAAGAGGGACAGGATCATGTGGGGAATGGACCAGGTGGGGGGTGGGATGAGTGGGAGGGAATTGTAAGCAGCCTTGTACAATATATCTACTATGATAATGTTTTGCATAGCTAGACATGTACGACATATACCGAATTACCTATCTCCCCAGAGGGAATGGGTGACAAGGGAGGAAGGAAATGGATCTGAAATTTGAGGTCTCAACATTAAATGTTTCAAATATATGTAAATACTATTATTAATACTCTTTTGCTTATAATTGGGAGATAAGATGTGCAGGCATTGGGACACAAAGATTCACCTTCCTCTAATGGAAAAGTTGAAGGGGGTATGAGAAGGTATGGGAGAGAGCAGATTGGAGGAAGCGATATCTTGTGGGACTGCTATTCTGGGAGGTTGGGTAGGGGAATAACGGGGGGAAAATGATTGTAACTCAAAATCTGGCAGAAATGAATGATGTAAAACAGAAGTTAATAAAGCATTTGTTTAATAAAAAAAAAAGAAAAAAAGAAAAAGAAAAAAGAAAAAAAAGAGAGATGTGCAAGAAGCAAACCCATAAAGAGAGAGTAACTCCACCACAAATACAAACAGGATATTAGTGGGGAGGGAAGAAGAAATGCATAGGTACAAGGTGTCTAAGGGGGCTGGAAGAAAAGAAGCAAAAGACAAAAGCTGAAATTATAAATGAAATTAAAGTTCCAGAGAGAAGAAGCTTAGAAGAGAAGAAAGAAAAGCTTATGCAAATAGACTCCTCAAAAATCAAAACAGAACAAAAAGAATTCAATGACTCCAAGAAAATAATTAGAACAAAATCAAAAGATTATGAAGGTGGGAGAAGGGAGGCATGAGATGTGTTATATCTACTATCAAAAACAATTGACCTGGAAATAATTTAAGAAACATTAGACTTCCCAAAAGAAAGGAGCAAACAAACAAAAAAGTAGATACGATATTTCGATAAGTCATAAGTGAAGATCACTCAGTTATTAGAACTAGAGGGTAAAGTAAAAATAGAAATACTCTATCAGTCACCTGATGAAATTCAAAATTAAAACTCCTAGGGATGTCATAGCCAAAATCTAGAGCTTCCAAGTCAAAAAAATTGCTATGAGAAGAAGAAAATAATAATTCAAGTACCAAGGAATCAGTCAGGATCACCCAAGACTTGGAAGTAATTAATGCAAGGAAGAGAAACTCTTGGAATATAATATTTCAAAAGAAAATAGGGAAAGGCATTACTAAGAAATGTTTGCCATTCAATACTCAGCATAAAAGGTTATAGAGGGAAAAAGTATAAGAATATATATACAAGAGAAGATATACAAGTATAGAAGAGAGAAATATACAATTAATAATTATAACTACAAAATTATTCTACATTATATTCTATAAAAAATAACTAACATTTATATAGCACTTACTATGTACCCAATTATGTGGTAAGATCAATACAAGCTATATAGGCTTAATTGGTTCCAGAGACTAAGATTTGGGCCATTGACATGGATTTCTGGTGGCCTTTATAAAAAACACAGCCCACCAAGAAGGAAGGGGTATCTCCTCTTTAAGGCTTCTCACTGGCAGACCAGGTCAAAACAACGGCAGGGAAGCAGAGCCCAATGTTATATCCTTGCTAAAAGTAGCCTTTCCTTGATTAGACTAAGTAAACCTCCCTTTCCTAACTGTTAGGTGGTTTATGACTATCTCTGTTTTTCCATTTTGGAACCTGAAGCACCAGCCTGGTACAAGTCAATCCTGACCTGCAACATATGCCAGCAAAACTAATAACAAATGAATGGATGAATAGTTACAAAAATATAAAATCCTCAGATTAACAGAAAAAGAAATAGAGGATTTACATAACTCAATCTCAAAATCTTTTTTTTTCAACAAGCCTTAGATGAACTTTGGAGGGGGAGAAAGGTGGGGGGTGGGGAGGTGCGGGGAATGGGTCAGGTGCATTTACTAGTGAATGTTAACAAACATTCAAGAAAAAATTCATCTCTATATTACATAAACTATTTCTAAAAATAAAAATAGAAGGAATCCTACCAAATTTCTTCCATAAAATTAACATGGTCTTAATATATAAACTAAGAAGAAATGAAGCAGAGAAAGAAAATGATAAAATGATATGCCTAATGGGTATCTGTGCAAAAATATTAAATTAAATACTAGCAAAGTAGCTACAGAAACATATTAAAAATATTATGTACTGTGGCTAAATTGTATTTATACTAGGGATGCATGGTTGGCTCAATATTAAGAAAACTATAAGCAAAATATGCGAGGCAGCACACCGTAGTTGATTGAGCACACTGGTCTCAGGATCAGGAAGACCCCGGTTCAAGTCCCATCTCTGACATATGCATTGGCTATGTGATCGTCAGCAAATGAATTAACTGGATCACAGAGAGTGGAAAGAGAGGTAAACGATGAATATTTATCAATCAAGAAGCACTAAGTATTTCCTACCAGGCACTAGGCTAGGTGCTGGGGAGAAAGGAATGGAGAGGAGAGGAGAGGAGAGGAGAGGGGAGGGGAGGGGAGGGGAGGGGAGGGGAGAGGAGGGAAGAGGAGAGGAGGGGAGGGAGAGGAGGGAGGGGAGGGGAGGGAGGGGAGGGGAGGGGAGAGAAGAGGAGAGAAGGGGAGAGGAGAGGAGGGGAGGGGAGAGGAGGGGAGAGGAGGGAAGAGGAGAGGAGGGGAAGGAAGGGGAGGGGAGAGGAGAGGAGGGGAGGGGAGAGGAAAGGAGAGGAGAGGAAGGGAGGGGAAGGGAGGGGAGGAGAGGAGATGAGAGAAGGGAAGAGAAGAGAGTGATTTTAGGGTATGAAGAAAGCCTTCTCTTCACCATCCTGTAACAATTCCTGAAATTCTTGTCATTATTATCATTCTTGAAGACAGTGAACCTTTACCAAAAAATATAAATTTGCTGACTAAGAGACTGTCACAGATTAGCAATGGTCAAGGCCCTGAGGGCATATAGCAGGGAACTGCTATATCCTGATAAGGAGCTTGGGGAAATGGAAGACAGACCTTTGACTATCAAGAGTCCTGGCTGCCAGCAAGGGCCGGCCAAATATACTGCAATGGGCAGCCAGAGGACCCCGGCAATAAAGAGGGAGACAAAGAAAGCAAATATCCCATGCTTTGAATTTTACCAACGTTCAACATTCAAACCTACAGAGGACTCTCCATGGTCAGGAAAATTCAGAGAAAAGCAATTTTTGTCTACAAAGCATTCTGGTGCCACCTAGCATCTGGAAAGGGATAACTGCACAGCCGAAGGCTTTTCATTGGTGTGAGGAAGAGAAAATGGACCTGAGAGAAACCATAAAAGGCAGTGAGCCCTGTAGGTAAAAGCAGCAAGGACCAGAGAATGTTCTAGACTGCTAGGGATCTTTAGGGTCTGGCTGAGATCTCGTGAAGAGAAGGAAGGTGTCAGAGGCAGTAAAGCTCATTGTTGGGAAAAGGACAGGAAATTATCATCACCCCATTGTCAAAAACCACCAGGAAGGGCTGGCTGAGAATAGCCTGTGGGATAAGGTCAGTCACAGATCTGGAACTCTGTGAGGCTATGGGGGTAAAGGTTTCCAGCTGGCTGGAAAGATGCTAAAAAAACTGGCTATTGCCCTCCCAGAGGCTAGGAATTTTGCTCCATGGATCTTACACAACGCTAAAGTAACCCCATGGCTCTTGACTCACAGGTTGCCAGCAAGAACTGGAGAGATCTCTTGCTCCCCTTGGTTTCCAAAGCCCTGAGAGGCTTTTCCTAAAAGAGGTACACTCCCTTCAGAAGGAGGTAAGCAGAGAATTTCTGGGAGTCAACACATACAGGGAGATAGGCTGTTGTATTAGAAAGAAGGCTGACCTTAGAGTTAGAAAAGTCCAGGTTCACCTCTGACTCATACAAGCTGTGTGACCACAGGGAAGTCACCTACCACTCACTGTCCTCATCTAAGACCAGTGAGTGGTTAATCTGCATGGGTAGAGGGTGTTCTCACACAGATAAAATGACAGGCATGTCGCCTCCCCTCTAAAAAAATGTATGCATCAATGCTCCCAAAAACTAGCTATCAGAGGTTTTCCAGTAGCAAAAAGGGTCTAAGGAATATTCAGTCTTTTTCAACACTTTTTAGAATGATCTACTCAGGTGCTTAACTCATCAAGAAATGCCAACATATTTATTAAGCATTTACCATATGTATTTTTGCCAAGAAAACTCTATGGACGTTGGCATGCTATGGTCCATGGGGTTAAAAAGAGTCAGACACAACTAAACAACAGTGACCATGTGACTATATGTAAGGCACACATCCCTTTCAACACCAACTCCCCACCCCCATCCCTGCTGTTAGGAGAGAAAGGCTTTTATCAAATTATTCATACTGAGTTGTTAAAGGATGAAAATGTCCAAATATCATAGATGTAAAAATGTTCCAAATATCATAGATGTAAAACTGGGAGGGCCATCGGAGGCCATTTAATTGAACCTCTTTATTTTACAGTTGACAAGATTGAGATCGAATGAGTTGGCCAAGGTCACATGATAAGTAGCAAAGTGAAAATTTGAAGTCAGGCCCTCTGACTGCAAATCCAGTCCCTTTTCCAACATATCACATTGGCTTTCAAAGGGACTGAATCTAACATTTTCAAAGGAATACTAGGGAAAGGAATGAATTACTACAGTGAAACATTAACTCTTATGTCTGAAACTGGAGAGAACACAAGAGTAATAGTTTTGTCCAAGCATATTTTGGAACAAAAAGAGACCCTGGGCCCCTACACTCAGATCACAAGGGTGGTTTGACCCTCTGTGGCAGAGCCAAAGGGTAACAGGCCAGTTTTATTGGTCCACAAGACCTAAAGCCAAAAGTCACCTTAGAGGTCATCAACAAATGAGGCCAGAACAAGAGGCCAGGAAATTTTCCAGTGGTCACATCAATGTACCACAGAGACATTGCAGCTGACCAGTTCTCCTTCTAAAGCAACACATGTTCCAGAAAAAGTATTTGTAAACTTTTGTTCATTTTAGTAGCTTTCAGACAAGAACATGTAAGAAGTACATATATTACTCCCCCTTCCCACAAACTGTAGCAAGTTTTTTTCCCCTCCAAAACCAGTTCCATTTTTTTTAAATAAAACAAATATTTATTAAATACCTCCTGGATACAAATCCCTATTCTAAACATTAGGGGAAGGGGATATGAAATTTACTATAGGATCATAGACTGCAAGCAATTTCCTTCCCTTACACCAGGGCATGAAGGCCACTACCCTAGGGTACTTAGACCCAGTTTTTCCTTCATGTTTCTTAATTTTTCAAGAAGGATGAGATATAGACACAGATAAGCATAATATACAATTTTACATAACAAGTGCATTAAGAAGATGGGAAAGTGGTTGGAGAAGAGATTGCTAAGCCTTTATAGAGGAGGAGGAGACATTTGAGAGCATATTCCACACCCAGAATGCAGAATAGTTTGACTGAAGCGTAGAGGGCCTATAGAAAAGTGATTCAGGAAACAGGCTAGAAAGGTAGAGTGGCAGAATAATATAGACCTTGAATGCCAGGCAGAGGAGTTTGAATTTACTGGGGATACATTAAGGAGTCATGGAAGCTTTTTGAATGGAGGATTGATCGACATCACCAGAACCCCACATGAGGATTATTCTGATGGTGGTATGAAGAACTAATGGAAAGAGGAAGCAAGTAGAGGTGGGAAACTGTATTAAAAGACTTTTGTAGTAATCCTCTGGTTACTAGAATGAAATACACTTAATCTAGAATGTTTAAAACTGGACCCATCACCTTTTCCTCCAAACCTGATCCTACTTGTGTCTGTGAGATACTTTTCTGTGAGGTTAACCTCTCATATTCAGTTGTTCACTCAGCACTATCAATTTCATCTTATATTATCTTTTCTGTCTGTCTCCTTCTATTCCTACTGTCATTACCCTACAACAGGTTACTATTAGCACACTCCTAGACTGTTATAATAGCCTCCTTACAAGAATTTGCAGACAAATACACACACACACACACATACACACACACACACACACACACACACACACACACACACCATTCTCTCAACCCTCTAACCTATCCATAACACAGAATAACAATCATTGATGCTCACATAACAAAGCTTCTTAGGCAGTTTGCATACATTATCTCATTTAAACTTCACACAAATCCTATTAAGTAGATATTATACTTACACCCATTTTACAGGAAATGAAGGCTCAGAGCCTTTAAGTAACTAAGCAAGGATCATATAGCTGGTTAAGTGCCAGAGGTCAGATCTGGATCCAGGTTTTCCTGACCCTAGGTCCAGCACTCCACTATTTGGTTTCTAGCCTTCTGTATTCAGAGATTTGGTCAAGTCACTTCCATGCTCAAAAAAGCTTTGGTGGCTCCTACTATTACCTACCCATTACCTACCAAATACAGTTTTTAAAGTGCTTTGCCTGGTATTCAAGGCACTCCACAATCTGATGCCACCCTACCCTTCAAGCTTTAAACTTATATCTTTCTCATATACATTCTACTCCAGAAATATTGAACTAAATTTCCCAGTCCCCTAAATATAACCTGTACTTTTCCATGTCTATGTCCTTTATTTGAATTTTTCCCTATGCCTGGAGTACCCTTCCTCCCTACTGAAATCTCACCCATTCTTTAAAGTGCAACTTAAATATTGCCTCCTCCCTGAAAACTTGATTCTCCCATTTGATAACAACCTCTCTCCTAGGTAGGGGTGAGGAACCTGCAGCCTCGAGGTCACATGTGGCCCTCTAGGTCCTCAAGTGCGGCCTTTGACTGACTGCAAAATTCAAAGAACAAACAAAAGGCCACAGGTTCCCCACCCCTGCAACCTAGGACACCACAGAGTGCTTGGTTTGTAACTCTCAGGTACTTCTCTTGCCATATTATGTACCTTTGTTTGTGTTTTATTTCTACCCACCCCCAACCATTAGCTCTTAGAGGATAAAGGATATTGGTTTTCTAAATTTTTATTCCCCTCATTGCCCAGCACAGAGATTTGTGTAGGGAAATATTTAATAAATATTTGGGTTTTTTTTGTTGTTGTTTTTTTCCCAGAAATAGTACCTTTCAGATGAATGAATAAATGCTGAGAACTCTAGGAATGAGAAGCCCTAGGTTTTCTCTGATTCCACCAAGTTCTGTATTCTTTGACACCAACTAGTATCTTGCCCTTGATTCTTTTCCTTCTCATCTTTTTTGTTTAATCCATCATTCATACTCCCCCTCTCCCTGCCCTTCATCCTCTGCAAATCCCTACAGATCTACCTGTAAACATGCATGGGTATCTCCTATCTTTAAAACACCTTCACTTGACTTTGCCATCCCCTCAAATTATCATCTGATACCTCCTCTCCCTTTCACTGCCAAACTCGTTCAGTCAGCATTGCAAACTCACTGTCTACATTTATTTCCTCCACTGCTTACAATCTGGCTACCAATCCACCTCTCTGATCCCAAGAGTTGGGGAATATTCCAGTAAGAGACACCAAGTAGAGGCGTGATTTTGAGCCATTTACTGATCAACCCTCATCCCTTCCCCTACCAGCTGAAAGCTTTTTCTCCTCAGGTTTTCCTAGATCATGTTCCCTGTATCTCTCCTTTGATCCTAACTCTGGCAATCTTGTATTCTGCACATCTTTAGCCACCAGAGCGTACTAATAGCACCTCACAGGAGAAGTGCTATGCTTCCCCTGAAGATCTGTGCATAGGTCCTGAGGGCAACATTGCTGAGTTAGTTCTGTGTTCTCTATGGTGATCTGAGATTATATTCCTAAACTCTGCAGCTCCCTCTCCCTCTCTCTCTCTCTCTTTCTCTCTCTCTCTCTCTCTCTCTCTCTCTCTCTCTCTCTCTCTCTCTCTCAAACAATTAATTACTTTGGGTGTATGGATTTGTGGATCTTTCCAATCAAAATTAGTTCTGAACCCCTGCCTCCTTTTGACCTGGTATATTTCAATAGGTGTTAATCACATGACCTTGATGACATGAATTTGTTTTTTTCCTGGAAATAGATACACATGTAATGACGCTGGAGGTAGCAACTTTTTTCTTAGTTGATCGATCAATAAACAGTATATAAATACTAGAACACAAAGCATAATAAAACATACAAAAATATCAGCAGTAGTTGTATACTTAGGACAAATAGGTGGTGCAGTAAATAGAGTGCCAGGCCTGGAGTTAAGAAGACCTGTGTTCAAATCTGGCCTCAGATTCTTATTAGCTGTGTAAACTTGAGCAAGTCACTTTAAAAAATGGCAAACTACTCTAGTATCTTTGCCAAGAAAACCCCAAATGGGGTCACAAAGAGTAAGACACAACTGAAACAAATGAACAACAACAATTATATATTTGCATTGAAATTTCCCCCAGACATAGGTCATCCTGAGAATACTATGACATACACAGTCAGGGTGCTCCCTTGAGCAAGAGAGTGCAGCTTTAATTCCCTCAGGATGCTTGACTCAAAATTCCCATAGGACTGGTCATTGAGTGAAAATGCAGGAACTCTGGAAACATAATCTTGGCTCATTTATGCCATAAGAGCTGGAAGGATTGGTAATTTGTCTGATCTCTGGAAAGGACCTCTCACCTCTTCTGGTCAAAGCTAACTGCAGTTAGTAGAACTGGCAGCCAGCCCAGGCAAGTCCTTTCTATATGTCCCTGAATGCCTTTCACTCTGACCTTGACCATCACTCTTAGCTACTGATGAGCTGCATAGAGGTCCTCTCCCTCCCCCAACTCTAAGATCCCAGATGCTCAACTGGGGAAATCTGCAGATGCCAGGGATATTATATATGTGTGTTAAATCCCCCACTTATCATAAATGATTTTAAGTTCCTTCAGGCTAGGGACTGCCTTTTTTTTTGTCTTGGTATCTAGCATAGTATCTTGCATTTAATGCAGGACTATTGAATTGAATTGTTCAGATGACTTGACTTCACACTTTGCTCATCTGAAAAATGGAGCTGATCTCACAAAGTAGCTGTGAATTTGACTAAGATATGGTGGTGTTCTTATTATCACTCCAGATAGCAATGTGACTGATAGTCTCCAGAAACAAATGCTCCCAGTGGAAAGAAGTACAAAGAATACTGGATTTGGAGTCAGAAAGCCTTGGTTCAATTCCTAATTCCAGTGCCTGTGCCTCCTAGGGACTGTTGCCATGTATATCGCCTCACCAACCTGGGCCTCATTTTTGACAAGTGCTGAATGAGTGCTTAGGACCAGATGAACTCCGAGGTCCCTTCCCACTCTAAATCCCATGCTCATCTCTCCAAGGCTGTAATCAAGAAATGCTCTGAGAAGGCATGGTAAAAAACTTAACTGATCACTGTATTTCAAAGGAAAATAAAAGCAGTTCCCAGTCTAATGACTGACTGGTCAGTTCTGAACATTGCGTGGCTTATAAATGTTGGTCAGTAACAACAACAACAACAAAAGAAATTTAAAAAGATTAAAAGTTGCTGCCAGTTGGTGGACAGCTCTGTTGTATGTGGGGTTTAAGCTCCAAACCCCTTAGTCTGGCATTCAAGGCTCTTTAGGACCTAGGTAGCTCTGAGTCATTGTAAAATTTTCAGTGTGAGCATTTATACCTCAAAAATCAGCAAGGCTACAAATCAAGATCTGATTTATTGTTTTCTTGATTGTCTAGACTTAAGAAAGCATGGAGAAAATGTTAGTAATACAGACTTTTTAAAAAACAAGAGTTAAACATTTACCAGAATCTCCCTCATTCCCTCCCTATTCTCCACATTTATCTTCTTCCTCAGTGAACAGGACAAGTTACTGTTTCCCCCAACATTTCACAAACTTTCCTACCTCTGATTCTACCCACTCTTCTCTACCTACAATGTTCTATTCATTCACACCCCCATTTAGACCTGCCAAAATTCTACCTATCTCTCAAGTCCCATTCCAAATCCTTCTTTCTCAATGAAATGCAATTCTCTCTAGTTAAGCTGATGACTTCTTCCCCTGTCTTCCTAGTAGCTTGGAAGGCTAAGAACTGGGGCAGGTAGGAGGGGAAGGGGAAGACACAATCTGAGAATTTGCAATGAAGGCAGAGAGAGTAATCCAAGTTAGAGAAAGGGATATAGAGAGTTCTTCCTGGGGTATAGGGTCTTGACACAGCTGTCCTATCCCACCCTATGCTATATATAACTGTACTAAGGGACTCAGAAATTGAAATGTCTGTTCTCAGTGTCTTTCTCCATTCATAGGGTTTAATTTTTTTCTCTTTCAGAATAGGAAGAGAACTTTAATATCACCTAGACCAAAACCCCATTTTATAGATGGAGATGCTACAGCTCAGAGAGATTGTCACTTGCCAAAATTATACTGCTAGTTAGTCATATACTAAAGGACAAGACTAAAACCTAGGACTCCCAATTTCAAGCTCAGCATCCTTAAGAGATAATATCCCATTCCATCTGTGAATAAATAACATCTATTAAGCATTTACTATTATTAAGCACTGTGCTAAGTGTTAGGTATACAAATACAAAAGTGAAATAGTACCTGTCCTTAAAAGCTTCCATTGTAATGGAAGAAACAATACATACAGGGGTGTGATTAGCCAGGAAAGGAGTTACAGTGAGTAAAACTTTTGACATGCCTGGGCTGGAGGTGAGGAGTGGAATACAAAGTCAAGTGAATTAGCCCCTCCCAGGCCTGGTCCCAAATGGGTGACTTCAATCTGGTCCTATCTTTCTTGTTTTTATAGATACTTTGTATCACCTACATGTGGTTCCATCATGAACCCCCAACTGTGTGAAGTAGCCACTGCTACTTTCAAACAAGGCTTCCTTTTAGCAGTCTTCCTCCTAGAATGAGAGCTAGGAACAAGAGGAAGGTGGGGTAGGGAGGAGGAGGAAGAAAAGGCACTGTTGCAGTATCTCAGAAAATATGTATGCTTTAGCCTGGCAGGAATTACAATCATAACAGCCAGAGTAGCACTTAGTAGACAAAAGCAAACCAAAGACAAAATAATTCTTATCCCAAAATGGCTCTCTCAATTGGCATACCCTAATTGGCTTTGGGAGGAGTGGGAGGGGAAAAGGGGCAGAGGGCAGTACATAGCTCTGTTGCTTGGAATGCAAACACCCTGGCTGTTTTTCTTATTTTTAATTAGAAGTTCACATTTAAAACATGATGGCAATGTGGGCCGCCATAGGCAATGTTTTTCAGGGCAATTAGTGAACTCTTCAGGTGGTTAAAATGGCCCCACCACTGGACCAAGGCCACATGTAATTGTACCAGAATGCACAGCCTGCCAGGAAGCTCTTTCTTGCCGTAGAAAGAAGCAATTACTCATAATATCTATTGGACAGTTAAATCTGCAGAAACTCATATATGATGTAAAAGCTTGCCAAGTTTTGGAACATATAAGAAGTGATTGTTGCTTAATATCACTGATTAGGCTGTCCATGAGCAAACTTCTGCCAACAGGTACAGGTGTCGGGTGTCTGTGTGTGTGTGTGTGTGTGTGTGTGTGTGTGTGTGTGTGTGCACTCGCGCACACATGTACCTGCATGCAGCCATATAGCAAACTCAAGCTATGGGACTATAGGTAAGTCACTTACCACATTCAGCCTTGGTTTCTTCATCTGTAAAAATGTGGGGCAGCTACATGGCAAAATGGATAGAGTGGTGGGCCTAGAGTCAGGAAAACATCTTCCTGAGTTCAAATCTGACCTCAGACACTTATTAGCTATGTGACCTTGGACAAATTACTTAACACTGTTTAGCACAGTTTTCTCATCTGTAAAATGAGCTGGAGAAGGAAATGGCAAACCACTCCAGTGTCTTTGCAAAGGAAACCCCAAAAATGAGATCATTAAGAATGAGACTTGACCGAAAACGATTAAACAACAACAAAAATGTAAATAGCAATGCTGTGAGTACCTACCTCACAAGGCTGTTAGAGTAAAACAGAAGGCTCAAAAAGAAAAAAAAGCCGTATGTAAGACGCTATATCAATGTTTAATTATTACTGTTATTTTGGACCAGACCTGTGCTTTCATTACATACCTATATATACACCTTCTTTTCATATATATATATACACCTCCAGTAAAGAAACTCTCTCTCAAAGCAGATCAACTTTACAATTTATGTAAAATAATATAATAAATATTATAAATATGTATATATTATAAATATAAATAAATATAATAATAAACAATTTATGTAAAATAATAATAAATATTACAAATATATGATATTATAAATAACATAACTAAATATAATAAGAAACAATTTATGTAAAACTGTTATTTTGATTCTTAATTTCAATGGGATTCAAATAGAAAGAGTCCTAGGACAAGTTTGTATGCTGCTACAATTCTTTCCTTCTTCATATTTAATGGACTATTACCCAGGTGGATAAAATACCTGTTGTTTTTTTTTGTAATTGAATGAAAGTCCTGGGATGAAAGTTCATTTTCTGTGGGTTCACTGGGAGCAGATTTGGTCCAACTCCAGTAACTGACAGGATGACAGGAATGATACAGACGTCATCCTGTTTCCACATGGTTCTGATTTCTTCTATTTATCCTTCTTATTCTTGTTAATCACATTCTTCTCATCTTTTTCATTGCTGTTGTTGCCGACACTGCTGTTATTGTTGTCATCTGCAGCATATGTTTTAAGATCTTTTGGAAACCTGTACATTTCATTCCAGAAATCCATGGTCAACGATGGAGCTGGCCCAGAGGTTCTAGGCGCTCCATTTTGCTCGGCTACTGTACCTAAGCCATTAATTAAAATGCGCCCCTAGGATAGCTCCTGGCCAAGTTATACTAGTGTTCCTTGGGCTCTCCAGAAGAGCAGAGCATGTTTAGTAAATAATGAGTCTGCTAAGCCCTCACAGCACATTGTCAGGAGAAAACTGCAGAAAATCACCCTGAGGCTCCCAGGGCCCTTTTTGAAGTCCCCACACTCAGAAGCATCTCATTTTTGCTCTCTCTCCCCTTTCTCTCTCAGGTCCAAGGAGCTGAACTGTTGCACCAGCCAGGATGAGGTATCAGGACTTCTATAATTAACATTCTGCTGGCATTTCCACTGCGCACTTAAAGCCTGTTCTCTTGGCCATTTCAAATCCAATTAAGCTCAGAGAGATTTGAGGAGTGGGTCCTGGGTGTTTGGGCATTTTGGATCAAAAGGTGGTGGCTGATCTTTGCTTCTTATTGAGTAGAAAAGGAAATTTCTCTGCATCCCCAGGACCCATGCTCTGCCCCGGGTTGGAGGAGTGGGGGGTATCTGCCCAGAAGATTCACATCCTAATTTGTCTGATATATTGATGAGATAGATCGGCATAAACCTGGAAGAAGTGAGTAGCAGTAGGCTAGAAGGACATCCTCAGCAGCAGGGGAGTGTGTGCATCTGTGAACATTTGTGGCAGGTGAGATAAAATCTAGAAAAAGTGAGGGGAGGGGTAGGAAATATTTAGAAGCTCCAGGAGGATAGCTAATGGAGTCTGACAATTTTTAGTAAATCACTCTGAACTTCCTTAGGTCACTTAATTCAACAAGCATTTATTAAGCTCTGTTTATATACTTTAGGTGCTATGCCAAGTAGAACCAAACTAGTACCTGCTCTAAGGGAGCTTCCTTATTTCATTTCTTTCTCCATTGACCCAAAGGGAATTATTTAGTATAGTCAGGGAATGGAAGTGTTGAAATCACAAGATGGAGAGCCAGGAGATGTTGGTTCTAGTCCCAACTCCACCACTAACTTTGTCATCTGTTTTAAGTCATGTTTCTTTCCTTGTCTAAAAAAAGTGGGTTTCAATTGAATACTTCTAACTTAGTGATTCTATAAATAATTGTGAACTGCTGCTTTTATGAGAAAACTATTACACCACTAAAGACATTCAGGAAATCCACCTGGTTAAACCAACTCCAGGTGCCCAAGAGTAGCAGAACTCATACTGGGAAGAAGGCCAGCCTCTACAGGAGTCTGAACTTCCTTTCTCCCAGAGCAGGGAACAATGGAGCCCAGGACATGGTTAACAGACATATTCCAAGGCCTGAGTAAGCTACAAAGATTATTTTCATTCATCAATTAGGAAGCATTTATTAAGCTATGCGCCAAGCACTGGGATAGGCATTGAGAGTGTAAAGGCAAAAATGAAAGCCCTTGCCTCAAGGAATTCACATTCCAGCAAGAAAGAAAATACTTAAATAAATCTATATGTACAATATCTATAAATGTATATGTAGTAATTATAAAATATAAGAACTATATACTTAGTAAAAATATAGTAATACATTTAAGCATATATGTTACTATATTTTATATAATATAAATATATAGTAAAAACATACTAATATGTTACTATGTTTTAATATATAGTAATATATGTTTAAATGTTACTATATTTTATATAATATAAATGTATAGTAAAAATATGGTAATATATAATATTTCTACTATATATGGTTATGATATTTTCTATATATATATAGATATAGATATACACACACATACATTCACACACAGCTAGAAGCAGAGAGAGAGAGAGAAAAAGAGAGAGAGAGAGAAAGTAATTGGGGAGGGGACAGTAGCAGCTGAGGGAGGAAGAGATCATGAAGGGACTCATGTAGAAAGTAGTGCTCCAAACTCTGAACAAAACTTAGGATTTAAACTGATAGAGGTGAGAAGGGTATCCAGGCATGGGGGAAAACCTTTGCCAAAGCTAAGATGAGAGACAGAATATATAAGTAACAGCAAGAAAGCCAATTTTGTTGCCCCATAAAATATGGGAATAATGTATGATAAGGCTAGAAATGAAGATTAGAGTCAGGTTTTGAAAGGTTTTAAAAGTCAGACTGAGAAGTTTATATTTGACCCTATAGATAACAAGGACCCACTAAAGTTTATTTACAGGGGTGAAATGATCAGATCTCTGGTTTAGGAAAATCACTTTGGCAACTAGATAGAGGATAGAGATTTGAGGCAGGGAAATTAGCTAGGAGGCTAGGAAAATAGGCAAGATGTGATAAAGGCCTGAACTAGGGTGGTGACCTGTATAAACAGAGAGAAGGGGGACAGAGGTAAGAAATATTGTTGAGGCACAATGGACAAGACTTGGCAACTTATTAGATATAGATGGAGTGGAAGAACAAGGAGTTTTGAACCTTGGAATATGAAAAGATTGTTGTGCAAAAAATATAGAGTTCATACCATTTGACAAAAATTGCTGGGAAAACTAGAAAGCAGTTTGGCACCCTACCATATACTCACACTCACACCATATACCAACATAAGGTCAAAATGGATACACAATTTAAAGATAAAGAGATGGGCAGCTAGGTGGCGCAGTGAATAGAGCGCCGGCCCTGGAGTCAGAAGGACCTGAGTTCGGAGCCAGCCTCCGACACCTAATCCGCACAAACAAAAAACCTAGCCGTGTAACCTTGGGCAAGTTACTTAACCCCAATTGCCCTAAAGGGGCGGCTAGGTGGCGCAGTGAGTAAGAGCGCCGGCCTCGGAGTTTGGATGACCGAGATCAGATCCGGCCTCAGAAAATGAGCACCCACGCATAAATCAAATGACTAGCCGTGTAACCTTGAGCAAGTTACTTAACCCCAATTGCTTTAAAAAAAAAAAAAAAGATAAAGAGAGATATAAGAAGTAAATTAGAGGAGTATGAAAAGAAATGTACCTGTCAGATCTATGGATAATGGAAGTTTATGACCAAACAAGAAATAGAGACAATCACAGGAAGTAAAATGGATTATCTTGATTACATGAAATTAAGAAAGCTTTTGCATAAAACAAGTCTAATGCAGCCAAAATTAGAAAGAAAACAGGAAGGGGAGGGACGAATTTACCACAAGTTTTTCTAATAAAGGCCTCATTTCTTAAAGAGAACTGAGCCAAATTTATAAAAATAAGGGCCATTCCCCAGTTGATAAATGGTCAAAGGATATGAACAGGTAGTTTTCAAAAGAAGAAATGAAAACTAGCAATAATCACATTTAAAAATTCTCTAAAGTCAATATTGATTAGAGAAAGGCAAATTAAAACAACTCTGAGATACTACCTCACACCAATCAGAAAAGGAAAACAGCAACTATTGGAGGGGATGTGGAAAAATTGGGGCACTAATGCTGTTGTTAGACTTGTGAACTAGTCCAACCATTCTGGAGAACAATTTAGAACTTTGCCCTAGGGGTTTTAAACTTGTGCATACCTTTTGACCCAGCAATACCACCACTAGGCCTATATCCTAAAGAGATCAAAGAAAAAAGGGGGAAAAGACCTATTTGTATGAAAATATTTATAGTAATTCTTTTTGTGGTGGCAAAGAACTGGAAATAGAGGGGATGCTTATCAATTGGGATTGGATGAACAAACTGTGGTATATGATTGTGACAGAATACTGCTGTGCAGTAAGAAATGACAAGTAGTATAGTTTCAGAGAAACCTGGGAGAACTTATATGAACTCATGCAAAGTGATATGAGTAGAGCCAGGATAACATTGTACACAGTAACAGCAATATTATAAGGACAACCAACTGTGAAAGACTTAGGCATTCTGATCAAGACAATGATTCAAGGCAATTCCAAAGGGCTCTTGATGAAAAATGCTATCCAATTCCAGAAAGAGAACTGATGATCTCTGAATGAAAATTGTAACATACTTTTTAAATTTTTCTTGAGTTTTCTTTCTTTTTTATTGTAACATGGTTAATATGGAAATATATTTGGCACTTAAAAAAAAGAACAAATGTTTTAAGTCAAGAGTTTTTATGGGAGGGAAGGGATTAGTGTATGGTAAAAGATAAGTTTTAAAAGAGTATCAATAAAACATTTTTAAATGTAAAAAATAGAATTCAGAAGGGAGATGTGTTGGATGGGCAAGAGATAAACATGTTGAATTTAAGATGCCTATCAAGGGGACAACGGCAAACAATCATGCTTATTCAGCCAAGTAGGAGGCAAGGTCTTCAGCTGAAAGAGTGTAAGAAGTTTGAGAAAAGAGAATATTTTTCCCCCTTTGGGTGGGAATGTGACCTTATAGGTATGTGACCAAGGAAAATAACCTTGGGTGATAGTGGAAATCAAGAAATCACAAGAGTGGACAGCCAGCGTCAAAGGATTTTTGAGCTACAAGATACCTTAGAGATCATCTAACCCAACTCCATCATTTCAAGATGATAAAATCCAGGCTCAAGTCAATGACAGAATTTATCAAAGTCACACATCTAATTACTGGTCAAACTAAGACTAAAAGCAGATTTCTTAGTCTTCTGCCCTTTTTACTTTACCCCTCAACCCTACAAAATAAGGAGAACGCATAGAGGGATCAATAAGAAGGACAGGGGCACGAGCACAGTATAGAAGAGCTTTGGAAGTCTCAAGGAGTCTTGTAAAATTCTATGTGGAGCATCAGAGTAAATTCCAGGGCCACCCAATTTATGGGAGACCTAAGTCCTCAAAAAGAACTTTTAATTTCATGAATGCCTATGGACTGTGATGTGGGCACTAGAGAAAGGACTTTATATATTGCTGTGGAGATCTTGGGGGAAATGTAAAATAGTGAGCCCCTGGAGCAATGATACTGTCAAGGAGAGCAGTCAACTCACGTGCTTTCCCCTTTTTTGGGTGCAAGGCCTTAACTACAACCATGCTTACCCATAAGTTCAACTAGAAGATAGTACTGTAAATCTGAAGGACTGTATAGATCCCTGAAAAGGATTGCTAGAGAGAGAGGAATAGATTTACATGTTCTAGTGTTTTCCACACAAAAAGCTGAGGCTCACCAAAAAGGAAAAGAGAGTTATATTAGCTATTTAAGGACTCAGATGTGAGTTTATTACAACTCAAGTCAATGAGCATTTATTAAGCCCTTACTATATTCCAGTCACTGGGAATATAGATACAAACAAAAAGAAAGACAGTGAAGGCAACACACATAAAGAAGCTGAAAAACAGGTGTAGAGGATAGGGGTACTGGAGAATCAAGAGATTAATGATGGAGTGAGCATGACTGGCCTGGGCACTTCCTCACAATGGAGATCCTGGGAAAAACTCACTAATCAGGAGCTAGAGCCACAAAGCAGAGGCATCTTTGAGAGGTAAGTTATCTTCAGGAGCATGGTGAAGTCCAGGAAAAACAGGAGAGGAGTTGGAGTGAGCATTAGCATTTTCTGTCAATTGAAATAAAGCTTGCCCTGCATTTGATGTGGTGCTAGGGAGAGTGCTTACATGGGAGCTGAGGTTTCTTTTTACCTTTTCTCTATTGATCTAAACATAATATTCTCATGTTAAAAGGAAGATGTTGCAGGAAGGAGAAGGGGTTGGCAGGGGGATGGGAAGATGAGCCAAATTTAGACATTACCAAGTGTAATAGTAATGAAATTTGAAAATCTCTTTGTATTGATAAGCTGACAGGTACTTAGCACCTAGTTTCAAATTAAGCCTCTGTTAAAGAAACAGAAGGTATGGACCCTTGTTGCTGACATAACAAGAAGGTGCTGAACAGGGAGGAGCTATACTGTATATAAGGAAAAACCCCAGCTGGGAAAGTCAGAACTTCTTGGGATGAGCACCTGAAGGCTGGGCTGCTGCTGCTGGACTGGAACTTCCATGGAGAAAGTGATTTTGATTTTGAAAATGGGAGAAAGTGATTTTGATTTTGGGAATGAAAGAAAGTGATTTTGATTTTGAGAACCAAGCTGCTGAGAATTTCGAAGGGCCAGTGGAGCTACAGAAGCCTGAGGAAGCATGACTGTGGTGCTGGTATTTTGTACAAATGTTGTTGTGGCTTTGTTAATGTGTATGAATGTTGTTGTGGCTTTGTTAATGTGAATGAATGTTCTTGTGGCTTTGTTAAGCCTTGTCTTCCCAGGAGCAGAGACTGTGAAGGATTTGAGATGGACTGAACACTGTGAGCTCCATTGTGGAGCAGGAACCACACCGAGAGCTGGACAAGAAGCTGGGAGCTGTCTGCCTTTGAACTTAGGTGGCAGATGGTTAGATTTGGGCGGGAGCTGGGACCATGGGAGAGGAGCCATGGAAGCTGAAAGCCTGCCCCAAGTCAAGATGAAAAGACCTCTCCAGGGGTACTGAGTAGTGATGAAATTGTGATTTACTTGTGACTGAGGGGTGGATGGCCTGAATATTTTCCACTACCCCTTAAGAGGGTACTGAGTACTAACTGATGACTAAGTAGTGACTGATGATTGAATAATTGACTAATGACTGAATAGTGACTGATCTGTAACTTAGTGTGCCCCATGGGAGGAAGACTTTTTGTACTTATGATTGAATGATTAAGTTACTAAGTGATTGATTAACTAAATGATTGTACTTTGTTCAAAACTATGTGACCACTTTAGTGAAAACTATGTGGAAATTTTAGTGATGAGTTGCGTTCTGATATGGTGAATGCTGTATTTTGATTTTCTGTGATATGTAATATTGTGAATGCTATACCTTGATCTTCTCTGGATGTTGTGCTCTGATTTGTTATTGAATAGAGAGTTCACTATACTGTGTAATCAGAACCTTGAAAAGGTGTTCACAGCAGCAGTCCTCTTCACAGCACCACTCCTCTACTCAGGAAAGCTGCTTGTGCATGGCTTTACACCACAGAAAACCCTAGATGTGGACATGAGCTAAAGAAAAGTATTGTGAGAAGTCCACAAGACTGAACCCAACTTGTGTAAATTCAGAGTTTCAATTCTGAACCACAGATTACATATATATATATATATATATATATATATATATATATATATATGTGTGTGTGTGTGTGTGTGTGTGTGTGTGTGTGTGTGTGTGTGTCTATTATATATATAGATATACTATATACGAAAAGATAACTACTAATACAAGTTAGAACTTAATGAATTTCAAGCAAGTGGTATACTGCAAATGAAGGAATTCAGATGAAGGAGAAACCCCATCAAGTGCTCAATGAAGGTTGCATGGATGAGGTGACATTGAAGCAGGACCTTGAAAAATAAGGCAAATTTTAAGAGATACAGAAAGGCTAAGAGAAAACATTGAAGACATTTAAAGCATTTTTCTATGCATTATGTTGTTTTGATCAAAACAATAATCCTAGAAGGTCTGTAGGAGTGAAATGATTAAGGAAAAGGAAAGTTCAATCTAAGTAGTGCAGAAATTGAGAGATATCCCAAAGTACTTTGAAGATTTCTCAGAGCAGGGTGAAAAAGGATTTGCTAGCAATACAGTCCAAATCAGCCCTTCCCCAAGCCCTAATAATATGAATAATATAAGAATCCAGGTCTTATTACTTATTCTGAGTAAGTCCACAGGCAGCTCTGGCTACGCAGCTAATATTCCATACTGCATCGACCAATCTCAAATTTAGTCCAATATGTGTCAGCAGAATGGCTATAACATATTGATGAAAACAGATCAAGCTATCAGAAGCTATCATCCATCAATCATGCCAGGAAAGCAATGACCTTCTCTGCTGGCAAAATAAACTCCCAGCCTGCAATACTCACAGTTAACAATTGTATGGCAATAGACAATAATAACCCTTAAACAATACTCATCTCAGAGAAGCTGGATCCCACTGAGCCATTTTCCCCACATGTTAGGATAATTTCTAAGTCTCTTCCCTGGTTGCTAAGTTACTAGCAAAAGCATCTTAGAATATGTCTCCCTCGTTTATAGTCGCTCATTCAGTTTCTCTGCAGTAAAGTCTATGAGTCCCCCCACCATAAAAAAAAATTATGGGCTCCCCCAAAGGATGAGAGGATCATAGATATTAAGCTAGAAGGGACCCAAGAGGCTAATTCAAACCCTTCATTTTACAAATGAGAAAAGTGAGACCCAGAGAAGTTAAATGAATTGCCCAATGTAATACAAGTAAATATTACAAGCCATGGAAAATATCTATCTGGGCTTTCATTCATTCACTCAATAAACATCTATTAAGTAACTACTGTGCCAAGCTCTGGGGATGCAAATAGATACAGAAAACAGTCTCCGCCCTCAAGGAGTTTAACCTCACAACAACCCTCTGAGATACCACAGGTTTTATTATTCCCACTTTGCAGATGATGAAACTGACTTTTGAAGATATTAAGTGATTTGACCAAAGTCATTCAGCTAATAAGTAGCAAAATCCTACTGTACTCATTATCCAGGCCTCCTTAAGAGACAAAAATTTGTCTCTGTTCACATATTGTCAAACCTAGAAACACAGGAATGGTCTATAGATGGTTTTATAAAGGTCCCTCTCAGACCTACTTGGCTTATTCTCTATACCTTTGACGCAATCCTTCATTATCTAATCATACACTAGTAGAGAGAGTTAATGTCTAAAATCAAGCAGTGGGTCATATCCTTTGCCTTCCCATCAATACCACTGCCACAGTCCCACCCAGTATGCTTGTTCTGACCACCAAAGAAAGAACATTTCTTCTGAGTGAAGCAGATTTTGAGGTCCTGACCATACAAATAATGAATAATGATTTTTTAATAGTTTCCATGTTATCCATAACCCATGGATTCAATCTGTCACATTCTGGATGTAATGATTCAAATGTAAACATCCCCCCAAATCTATCAATGTCTGGAAACCGATTAAGTTCCGTGGAATATAACTTTACTCACTCATCTGATCTCAGGACATTTGGTCATTGTGAACTGATCTATCACAGCTGTGAGAGTGCTCCCTCCCATATTATGCTCATATTAACAGATGAGGTGTGAAATGAATGGTGATGCCACTGACTGATTTATTATGATATATTAGGCCACTGTGGAACTTAGGTTCCTCCCTCGTTGTTCGAATCTTAGTGAAACTCAGAAACAAGATTCACTAGAAAAGCTAGTGAGATCAAAGGAAAAAAACTTCTTACACCCTTTTGGGGACCTGTTGTGAACTGTAAGTGAATCAATCGAATGACACAATAGCCTCCACTTTTCAGAAAAGATTGGGAAACAGAAAAGAGAAGGGGATTGTGACTAATGAGGATATCAGAGCAATGGAAAGGCAACAAAGAGCACTGTGCATAGGGCCCTTAGTCTCTAGGAGAGAAAAAAACCTCCCCAGCCCCACCCAAGGAAAGGATGCCAGAAACTCTACCTGTAAGAAGGATGGTAGCCTGAGTGAAGCTACAAGAATGCCAGCTCCCATGGTGGCTAATGCTACCCTGAAGAAAGTTGAAGATCCAGACTAGTTTACATGCTTCTCTTGCTAGCTGCCTGGGACATAATGTATGCTGAAACACATTTTTTCCCATCCAACCTAAATAATAAGGGAGCTGGTACGGTTCCTATTAAAAGGACAAAGATTTCTATAAAAGGGAGATCTTGACCTGAGGGGTTTTTTTCTGTGCTTTTTGGCTCAGTTGTGGGCCTAACAAAAGAACTGAAACAGTCATGGACTGATTCACAAAAGAACACTAACTACCTTTGAGTAAGAAAAAAGATTTTACCATCAAAGATAGCTCCAGCAGACAAATGGCTACAGTTGGACCTGTCCTTGGTTATTGATGTTTCATATTCCTCTGTGGGCTGGGAATTGGGAGTAATTAATTTACAAGTTCTTTCTCATCAGTTATCTCTTTGGGAATCTTGGAATGCTCCACAGGCAACTCACAAAGTGACTGCATTTGTCTGTCTTGCCCAATGCTTTATATCCTGGCCAAAGACTCCATATCATGTTGTACAGAATTCGTTCAATATCTTTATTGTAAATCTCTCAAGCATGCTTGAAAAGGCTCTAAACCTACCACTGAGCACCAATTTTCTAATAATTGAGTATCAATGGTGTCAATGTCATAGCATAATTACATACTGGTTCTTTGAATCAAGGTGATTGGATTGCCCTGTAAACACAAACTGCTTCCAGATTATTCCTCAAAAATAAGCTCTAACGATTCCTTAAAGCTAGTGAAGGTAGCCTTAGCTTAGACCAGGAGAAAATGTGAGGAATCTTGGACCAGAGGATGGAGAGGAGAGAAAAGGAGGAAACAGAATGGCGAAAGAGGGACAAAACACTAAGTGAAGTCTGGAAGCGTTGAAGACAGTTTCTGACTACTTCACAACTTTTCAGAAGAATGACTGGTTGTGCATGTATTGGATGCCAGGGCCCCAA
Source organism: Gymnobelideus leadbeateri (assembly GCA_011680675.1). Classification (NCBI taxonomy): domain Eukaryota; kingdom Metazoa; phylum Chordata; class Mammalia; order Diprotodontia; family Petauridae; genus Gymnobelideus; species Gymnobelideus leadbeateri. The sequence continues at coordinate 62,466 of WOXC01000807.1, forward strand.
CCAAACTGCCTATTCAGTGAAATCAATCCAAGAAAGAGGGGGGAATAGTATAAGGGTGTACAACAAGGAAGAATTGACCAGAGAACCACAATCCTTTGGTTTGCTAACCAGCAGCAAAATTTGGGGCAAGTATCTCTCCCTCTTTGGGACTCAGTTTTCCTTTCTGAAAGCACAGGGAGTAGTGCTAGTTGAAATATAAGGGCCTTTTTTGCTCTAAAATTGTATTTCTCTTTTTCACACCTATGGACCAATTTTTAACACTAATTTATTAAGTCCTAGTATAAATAATCACCATGTTAAATAGCTCTGATAGAAAGGTAATGCATATTTAAATATATGCAAGACAGATTATTTCCATGAATATTTTAATGCCCACAGGATGCATAATTTAAAGTGTTTCCAAGGTAGGCAGGTTGGAAGTTTTCTAAACTTCCCAACAACAGAATGAGCCCAAGGTTGTCTATAGCCCCACCCTTATGAATACCTGGGCTCTGGTGCATCTTCTGCCAGGGTGGTTAGCAAGTGGGAAGGCTCTGTCTAAATGAAAACTATTGAATTTCACCTACAATGTTTGCCACCCATCTGTAAATCTCTTCTGAGAGCAAAAGAATCCATAGCTCCATCTGCTCTCCTGACTATTGGCAGACTGATGGTTGATAGAATCATTTCAATGAGATGGATGACCTTCCATTACAAAGCTCTGTGGATTGCTGATGGCTCTATGTTGTGCACTCACACATATTCTTTCAGTTTTCACCAGATTCTAAATTGCAAGGTTCTAATTTAACTGCTTTTCTATACAGTTCTATTCAGAGGCAATGAGACAATAGTGAGCTAGAGCAGTCAGGAGGACCCAGGTTCAAATCCTGCCTCTGATGTTTACCCCCTAGTGACCATGAGCAAGTTATCCACTCTATGTGAGCCTCAATTTCCCCTTCAGTAAAGTGGGAATAATACCTATAGTTAATTCCTACATAAAGTAGTCATGATACTGGGATAAGATAATGTTTATAAAGTATTTTACAAATTTTAAGGGACTGTATAAACGTCACTTACAAAGTTGCCTTTGAGACCACAGCAAATAATGAGAATCTGCCTTTCTTGGCCCTAAATCAGTCAACAAGTACTTATTAAGTAGCTACTATGTGTCAGGTTCTAGACTGGGCAAAACTAATTCTCTCTGCAGCCCAGAGCACTGAACAGTCCATATGAGCTGTAAGACAACGGGCATGTCATCTCACCTCTCTGGTCTGTTTCTTCATCAGAGAAATGGGAATACTTCCACTATCTAATTCACAGGAGCCTTGGGAGGAAAGTACTTGGTAAGCCTCAGCACTATTTAAGTGTGAGCTATTATAATTATTAAGAAATCGCTACTTCAAGCAATCAATAGACATTTGTTGTTATTCAGTCATTTCAGTCATGTCTGACTCTTTGTGACCCCATTTGGGGTTTTCTTGGCAAAGATCCTGGAGTGGTTTGCCATTTCCCCCTCCAGCTCATTTTACAGATGAGGAAACTGAGGCAAACAGGATTAAGTGACTTACCCAGGGTCACACAGCTGAGATTGGATTTGAACTTGGGTCTTTCTGATTCCAGGCCCAGCATTCTACCCACTGCACCACCTAGCATCATCTATGTGCCAGATACTAGGCTAAGCACTGGAAATATGAAAAGAAGCAAAAGGGAGCCCCTTCCCTCAAGGGGCTTACAATCTGAGCCCACTTCCTCACCTATAAAATGAAGAGGGAGGAGTTGGGTTAGATCAGATGTCCTCTGAAATCCCTTCCTGTGCTAAATCCACCATCCTGGCTTAGCCAAAGTCATTCTCTATAATGAAAAAAGTTCATTGGATTTGCAGGTAGAAAGAGAAGAGATCAGATAAGCTGTAGCCGAGCTCCTTACTACGCCTCTGTCTTGCCATCAAGTAGTGATTCCCTTCAACAACCCTCGGCTGGTCCACCTTCAGTTATCCAACCACAGCAGCAAAACCACTTACCAAAACAACCCAAAAGAGCCTGGAACTTAGAGAAAAATTGGGAGCAAAGGGGTAGGAGAAGGTAGTGGGGAGAGAGAGACAGACAGACAGAGAGAGAGACAGAGACAGAGAGACAGAGAGAGAGACAGAGACAGAGAGAGACAGAGACAGAGAGAGAGACAGAGAGAGACAGAGAGAGATGGAGAGAGAGAGACAGAGACAGAGAGACAGAGAGAGACAGAGAGACAGAGACAGAGAGACAGAGACAGAGAGACAGAGAGAGACAGAGACAGAGAGACAGAGACAGAAAGAGACAGAGAGAGACAGAGAGACAGAGACAGAGAGACAGAGAGAGATGGAGAGAGAGAGACAGAGACAGAGAGACAGAGACAGACAGAGAGACAGACAGAGACAGAGAGACAGAGACAGAGACAGAGACAGAGACAGAGACAGAGAGAGACAGAGACAGAGAGACAGAGACAGAAAGAGACAGACAGAGACAGACAGAGAGAGACAGAGACAGAGAGACAGAGACAGAGAGAGAGACAGAGAGAGAGACAGAGAGAGAGACAGGGAGACAGAGAGAGAGACAGGGAGACAGAGAGACAGAGACAGAGAGAGAGAGACAGAGAGAGACAGAGAGACAGAGACAGAGAGAGAGAGACAGAGAGAGACAGAGAGACAGAGACAGAGATAGTGTGTGTGACACTTCTGTCCTCTGTCTAGTCCAAGACTTTCTTTCCACATCCTTCTATTCACTACAGAGGGATTGGCCATGTTCTTCCTCAGCTGTCTCTTGCTCAGTTTTGACTCATGCAATGTGCTCATAGTAACAAGATTGCTTTGCAACCAAACAATTTTGAAGTCCGTGTATTTTCACTCAGCTAACATTTATTAACCATTTACTCTGTGTTCAGAACTGTGCTAAGGGGTTCAGGCCCTGATGGATACAAGAAAAGTAAAAGGCAAGGCCCTGGCATATAGAAAAAGAGCTCATGATTTAGTTGAGAAGAAAAATACAAGGGCATGAAATAACTAGTGGGAAAAAACACTCTATAAGAAATCTAACTTGTACAGTATAATTAGATAATAAGAGAGTACTGTACAAAATAAAGGTTCTAATCGTGTAGTGCAATTAGTACAAAGGGAGTTAGAGAAAGGAGAATTTATTGTGGGCTGAAATCATTAAGAAGACTTCACAAAAGATAATAGAAATCATAGATTATTTAATAATAATAATACCTAACACTGTAAGACCTGAACCATTTCTGTCCCACAGGGGAAAATCTGCCCCTATATGCCTAATGTGAAAAAAAAGAAAAGATGCAAATTGGGGTAGCTAGAGAGCACCAGCCCTGGAGTCAGGAGGACCCAAGGTCAAATCTGGTCTCAGACACTTGACACTTAACTAGCTGTGTGACTTTGGACAAGTCACTTAACTTCAATTGCCTTGCCTTCCCCCCTTGAAAAAGAAAAGATGCAAATTAAATGAACATTTCTGTAAAGTGTTTCAGAGAGAAGAGAAGAGATAGTGGCCACCTGAACCAGAGCTCAGTCCCAGAAAGAGTTTATACCAGTGACAGGGAAGCTGCGACCTCGAGACCACATGTGGCCTTCTAGGTCCTTGAGTGTGGCCTTTTCACTGAGTCCAAGATTTACAGAACAAATCCTTTTATTAAGGGAATTTGTTCTTTGAATTTTGGATTTAGTCAAAGGGCTGCACTTAAGGACCTAGAGAGTTACTTGGGGCCTCAAGGCCACAGATTCCCTACCCCTGGTCTATATATCGCTGTCTGAAGAGTCGCCTGGACATACTGGACATTGACCCATAGGAATGAATGACAAATGCCTCACCAGTTCTCCATGGGAAGGCTTCCGTTTGAGAACTAAACTTCCAGGCTTTTTGGTTTGTTTCTTATCATAGAGACAGTGCTTCATGACCTGAAGAGAATAGTGAAGGCTGAAAAGAATGCCCATACTGCACACATGGATGCCATTTATTCATTTCTAATATTCTGATTAAAATTTTAGATGACGAGTTTCACAAGCACGTTGATGAAGCACATAGCTTGTGAACAAAACATTATGTGACAGATCTAACATGTACAGTATAATTAGATAATAAGATAGTAAAGTACATAATCAAGGTTCTAATTAGATAGTACAACCAGTACAAAAGGAGTTAGAGAAAGGAGAATTAAAGGTAGGAGACAATAGGATAAAGACTAGAAGTGAGAGACTTGATGAAGTAATCCACACACACAAACCCGAGTGCCTAGACCAAAAAAGACAAGGCATGCACAAAGGGGTGATTCTAAGGGGAAACAGGCATCCAGCTCTATGACAGCTAGACAGGGCATGTCAGTTACCCCAAAGAACCCTCTGGGGTTGAGTAGGATTCATGACAGATGGAGGATGAGTGATTAGCAGAAGCTATAATATGTGTCTCATCTCTCCAACTAGACCTCCACATTCCAAGGAAGAAATTATAGGTTTGTATTTTGTATTTTCTTCCCTCCATTGAACACAGTTCAATAAATATTTGTTGACTGGAATGTTGTTAATCATTTTTCAATCGTGTCTGACTCTTTGGTTTTCTTGGCAAAAAGACTAGAGTAGTTTGCCATTTTCTTCTCCAGCTCATTTTACATATGAGGAAACTGAGGCAAACAGGGTTAAGTGACTTGCCCAAGGGCACAATTATCTGAGTCAGGTTTTGATTCCGGGAAGATATCTTCCAGACTCCAGGCCCAGCACTCTATTTACTGTGCCACCTAGCTGCTGTCAATGGACTGGCTGGTCACAAATCCAAAAAACCATCTATTTCAATGTCCTGTCCTATGTCTGGGTGTAGCTGAGATTTCCTAGTCTCCTTTGGAATATTGTCTTTCCTGCTGACTGAGTGATTACAACTAAAGGACAAGACCTGTTTCCTGCCTCCTGAGACAAAAACACAAGATGATTTTTTTATGAGAAAATATGGGTGATTAAGTTTGTCTCAAGGTCACCAAGAAATGCAGATGGCCAGTGACTCTGATGATGATCTCAGTGCCAGGAATCAACAGGGTATCCCCCAAGACAGCTGTCATGGTATAGTTTCTGAACATCTTGCCTCTCACTGCTATGAAAAACAGGCCAGCATGCAGTGACAGAACCCAGAGAAAACGAGGATTAGTGAAAATTATCCCTCTGTTCAGAAGTCCAGATAGCACAAAGGGCCTAGTAATCATCATACAGACACAGAAACATGGAGACCCAGTCCCATTATGCTACAGAAGAGGACACAGAACTACAGAGGAGAACATGTGTCTATGGTCACATAGTTGTTTGTCGTTCAGGGGCAACAGGGTATACTATAACACAGGATAAATAGGAAATAACTAACAGATTGGAGGCACTAGAATTGAGAGGGGTTGGGAAAAGTTTCACATAAAAGATGAAATGTTAATAGGGAATCGAAGGAAGCCAGGAAGTTAGTAGACAGAGAGGAAGAGAGAGAGAGAGCGTTCTAGGGAAGAAGGACAGCCAGGGAAAATACCAAGAGCTGAAAGATGGAGGACTTTTTCATGGAACAGACAATAGGCCAGGATCAGTGAATCAAAAAGCACGTGAAAAGGAGTAAGGTGAAAGAAGTCTGGAAAGGTAGGAGGGGGCAAAGTTAAGAATGCAGAATAGAGCATTTTGTATTTGCTCCTGAAGGGGATAGAAAGGAGAGTGTCATTCTCCAGAAGGAGAAAGTGGTTAACAATATTAAATACTGAAGATACATTAAGAAGGATGAAAATGGAGAAAAGCACCATTGATTCCACAATTAAGAAATTATTGGTAACTTTGGAGAGCACTATTTCAGTTGAATGATGAGGTCAGAAGTCAGACTGCAAAAGGGTTAAACAAGAATTGGAGGTACCAAGTACAGATGGCTTTTTATTTTTTCTTTTTTTTTGCTCTTTGGAGGGTAATTGGGGTTAAGTGATTTGCCCAAGGTCACACGACTAGTTTTTGTGTTGTGTCTGAGGCCAGATTTGAACTCAGTTCCTCCTGACTCCAGATCCAGTGCTCTATTCACTGCACCACCTAGCCACCTTAGAGGCAGCTTTTTCAAAGAATTTAGCTGAGAGGAGGACTGGAGAAATGAGATTATAATTAGTGGTGATGGGAGGGTCTGGTGAGGGCTTTTTAGTGATGGGGAGACTCTAGACAGCAAGGAATGAGTCAGTAAATAGGGAGGGAGGATTATAGAGGGAACAATCTTCTAGAGAAGATGGCAGGGATCAGAGCTCAATAGAAAATTTTACATTCAAACACAAAACTCAGACACTTACTAACTATGTGACCCTGGACAAGTCACTTAACTCCTACTGACACCCCCCCCCCAAAAAAAAAAGAATCATTGGTCTCCTGGAAAACTGAGAACCAAAAAAGAGTTTGACATCACATTTCAAGAAATTATATAGAAAATTGCTCAGATATCTTACAAACAGAAGGTAAAGTAGAAAATAAAAGAACCCACCAGTCACCTCCTGAAAGAAACCCCAAAATGAAAACTCCCAGGAATATTATAGTCAAAATTCAGGACTCCCAGGCCAAGAAGAAAAGACTGCAAGCAACTATAAAGACAAAATACTGTGGAGCCAAGTCAAGATCACACAAGATTTAGTAGTCACAAATATAAAGGAATAGTGGTTATAGAACATGATATTCCAGAAAGTAAAGGAGCTAGGATTACAACCAAGAATAACCGACCCAGCAAAACTGAGTATAATCCTATAGAATGAAAAATAGACATTTGATGAAATAAAGGGTTTTCTAGCATTCTTGAGGAAAAGATCAGAGCTTTATAGAAAATTTTACATTCAAACACAAAACTCAAGAGTAGCATTAAAAGGCAAATATGAGTGAGGAAATCATAAGAAACTAAAAAATATTAAATTGCTTACATTAATATATGGGAAGATGATGCATGTTCCCTCAGAATTTTATCTGGGTTCTTAGAGAAAGTCCAATTAGAGCGCCTCAGTATAATGCTATAATGTTTGGATAATGTCAAAAAAAAAGAATAGAATGATGGAGGAAAGGAAGGATAAGGAAAATTCTCTTACATAAAATGGGGCATGCATACAATGAAAGGGATGGGGTGAGCAGGAAAGACTTGAATTTCACTCTCATCTGAGCTGGTAGAAAGAGGGAAGAATATTCATATATACACAGCTGGGTTCAGAAATTCATCTTATACAATAGGTAACATGGAAAGGGAGTAAGAGAAAGAGGGGGAGAATAAGAGGGAAGATAGATTAAAGGAAGCAGTAGTCAGATGCAAAATAAATTCTTAAAGGGGACAGAGTAAAAAGAGAAAGGTATGTTTAATAGAATAGGATGGGAGGAAGTACACAACTGGCATTCATAACTGTGAAGGAATGAACTCACTCATAAAACAGAAGCAGATAGAATTAATTAGGAACTGTAATCCAACAATATATTGTTTACAAGAAACATTTGAAACAGAAAGATATACATAGAGTTCAAATAAGAGGCAGAATCTACTATACTTAGGCTGAAGTCAAAAAGGCAGGTGTAACAGTCATTCTCAAAGGAAAAACAAAAATAAACCTAATTAAAAGAGAAAAAAGGAAAGCTACATTTTGCTAAAAGGCACCGTAGACAATGATTTCAAAACTAGATACACACACACACACACACACACACACACACACACACACACACACAAACAATGGCATCTAAATTCTTAAAAGAAAAGCTAAATAAGTTAAAAGAGAAAATTGACAGCAAAATTATAATGGTAGGGGACATCAGTTCACCTCTCCCAGATCTAGAAAATTCTAACCATAAAATAAACAAGAAATAGGTTAAGGCGATGAATAGAATTCTAGAAAAGTTAGAAATGAAAACTTCTGGAGAATACTGAATGGGAAGAAAAAAGACTGTACCTCTTTCTCAGTTGTGCATAGCACCTTTGCTCACAAAAAAATGACTGTATTACAGCTTTAAAATCTCAATACAGAAAAGCAAAAATGTTAAATGCACAATTTTCTGACTATAATGCAATAAAATCAATTATTTTCAATAAAGGGCCTCAGAAAAATAGATTAGTATTAATAGGAAACTAAATAACTTATCCCTAAAGAATGAATAAGTCAGGGGCGGCTAGGTGGCGCAGTGAGTAGAGCGCTGGCCCTGGAGTCAGAAGGACCTGAGTTTGGATCCGGCCTCAGACACTTAACACACACAAACAAAAAAAAACCTAGCTGTGTAACCTTGGGCAAGTTACTTAATCCCAATTGCCCTCCAAAAAGCCAAAAAAAAAAAAAAAGAATGAGTAAGTCAAAGAATAAATCATATCATTAAAGATAATGACAACAATGAGACAACATACCAAATTTCCAGAGGCATTAGGTGAAATTTTATATTTCTAAGTGTTTATATTCATAAAAAAGAGAAAGAGGGGTTCAATGAATTGGGCACACAACTTATTTTAAAAAATTAAAACTAATTTAAAACTCCAAATTAAACACCAAAATAGAAATCCTAAAAATCAAAGGGGATAACAAAAGTTTTAAAAAATAAAATATTGAACAAATCAATAAAATGAGGAGTTGGTATGGGGGTGAGGGGATGATTTTTTTTAATATAAACTCTAGAACCAAATAGACTTACAAGCAAACTCCACCAAACATGAAGGACTAACTCACTGTTTTATAAATACTTCCATCAACTACAATGGATCTATGAAGGAAGATGGTATCTACCTCCAGAGAAAGAACCAATACACAGAAGTATATATAGCATATGTAGAACTATGCTATCTATATCTATATGTGCACACACATATATTTGTAACTAATGGTAGCCATCTCTAAGGTGGGGTGGTGAGGGAGGGAGAAAATATATACATATATACACATACAGATATACAGATGTGTGTGTGGTGTGTGTGTGTGTGTGTGTGTGGAGGGAGGGAGGGAGGGAGAGAGAGAGAGAGAGAGAGAGAGAGAGAGAGAGAGAGAGAGAGAGAGAGAGAGGGAGAGAGAGAGAGAGGGAGAGAGGGAGAGAAGGAGAGAGGGAGAGAGAGGGAAGGGGGGAAGGGGGAGAGAGGGAGAGCACAGAAGAAAATAAAAGAAAATTTGTTGATTTATGTGGGCTAATTGTTTTATCCTATAACTTTGCTTAAGTTGTTGTTTCAACTAGTTTTTATTTGATTCTTTACAGTTTAGGTATACTCTCTCTAAGTATATCATCTGCAAAGAGCGATAGTTTTATTTCCTCATTAACTATTGTTATTCCTTCAATTTCATTTTCTTGTCTTAATGCTATAGTTAGACTTTCTAGAACAATAGTGGATAATCGTGATGATAATGGATATCCTTATTTCACTACCAATTTCACTGGAAAGGCTTCATGTTTATCCCCATTATAAATAATGCTTGCTCTTGTTTTTACATAGGTACTACTTATTATTTAAATAAAAGCTCCATAGATTCCTATGCTCTCTAGTGTTTTTAATAGTAATGGGTGTTGAATTTTGTCAAAGGATTGAGATGCTTCCCAATTTCCTATCCCTAGAGAAGAGATTCCAGCAGCAACTGGTTTTAGGCATTTGCTATGGACTTGACTATCCATATTAGGTCCTAGGATCCTAATGATACTGACTATGAACTCTCTGAAATCTACTCTCCCAAATTTAGCCTATGTAGCAGGCTTTTCCCAGCTTTTTCTTCCTTGTCTATAATGAATTTTAAGATGTGTTCTTAACACCACCCAAAATTCCCATCATTTCCATTTTGACTATGACAAGCCTAAAATATGATATGTACTTCAAGATGGGATAAAAGGATTAGTGGAAAGAATATTAGATTAGAAATCAGAGAACTCAGGTTTTAGTACCAGTTTGATCATCCAAAATTGATTATGTGCCTTTGGGTTTCTATAGGTCTGTTTCCTGTGTGCAAAATGAGGGATCTGGACTAGATGTCTTCAAAGCTCCATATCATGAGTGACTACATCATTTTGAATATAATAAATATTCAAATCAACAATAAATGACCTAGGAAGGAAATGTTTTCTGCCACCAGAGAAAGAATTGATAGTATGGTTAGATAGATAGATAGAGATATGCACATACATATACATGTGTACGTATATACACATATACATGTGTGTATGTATATATATTACACAGCAGAGAATAAAGGAAAATTTAGAAGGATGAAAAGAAAATAGAAGAGCTTTGAAAATGATGTGTATTGCTTTTTATATAGCTTTTCCAAAAAAAGTAGATAGTGTGAAATGTAAATTTTTGATTTTATAGTGAATCTTCTTTTTATATTGTACTGTGTACATCTAAATGTTCTTTTTTTGCCTTTATATATTTAAGGTCAAAATGAATTTTTAAAAAATTTCCTAATATTCTGTATTACTGGCCATGAGTTTTTCTATTTCATGTATGAAAATATCCTTCATATATTACATATGAAAGATGTTAAGAGAGAAAAAGAAAATACAATGTTATATTAGTGCGTTTAAGTTATGACTAATAAAGGAAAAAGGAGAAAGCATCTAAAAAAATTCTAGTTAGTTCCCCCTTAAGAATATACCATAATCTACTTCATTTGATTTTTTTAATGCATTATGCATAGTTCTAGGGTCCTGTAGGGTACTTTTTAAGCCTGACTCAGAATGAAAAAATTCAATCAAGCAGGTTTGAGATTGTTGTAAGGTATTAAATTCCCCAAGGAGTGGATCCGTGGAACATATTCAACAGTGTTCAGGTATGTGGGAGTAGATAATCATTTCAAGGAAATTAAAATGAGGGTTTGTCAAAAGTGTCACTATAGAAGGTTAGATTTCATGTAAAGAAAAATGGCCAACAGAGCCTTGCCCAAAACTTTTTTTATTCATTCCTAAAACATTTTTCAAAAGAGGCAAACTCTTTTCACTTTATAAGAGACCTAGGGTGCATTGCATGTATCCCTAGGAGGCATAATTCACAAAAAAAATTCAGTTCAGTACACCTAAAACTATGAGGCAAGTAACAATAATTTATTGGGTGCTTATTTACCATGTAAAGACACTATCCTGGGCACTATAGGAGCACAATTAAGACACAATCTCCTGATCTCAAAGAACTTACCTGAGGAGAAGAGTCAAATATATAAGGGATCAAAGAGAAATCAACCAAAGAACTAGAATTGACTGCAAAGACATCTAATCCAACTGCATCATTTTATAGATAAGGTCCATGGAGGTTAAGGGGGTCCCAAAGTCACATAGAGGGTAGGCACCAAACGTAGAGTCTGAAACGAGTTCTCTGATACCAAAGCCAGCAGTCTTTCTACTGTGTCACATTGTTTCTCCTCTAGGAAACTGAAACACAGGGAAGATAGGAGAAAGCAAAATGACTGGGAGCATTAAAAACCCATTTTGCCTTCTTGATAAATTTTCCCCAAGGACAATAACATGAGCTATAAACCATCACCTTTGCGTCAGTTTCATTCCCTAAGAATAACAGCTGCCATTTATATAGCTCTTTAAGGTTTGCTTTGCATTCTTACATCTATTACTCTGATCCTTACAGAAAACCTATGAGGTAGTTGCTGTTATTCTCCCCATTGGAAGAATAACAAATCATTTACTTCTCTGGATCTCAGTTTCCTCATCCATAAAATGAAAGATGCAGATTAACTGACCTTTAAGGTTCCCTCTCAACTCTAGATCTATGATCCCTAGATCCTCATTATAAAGATCAATGAGCACTTTCCTACCCATTCAGAACGTTTTGTGATATATGATGTAATAAGCTACTTTGAACCTATTTTCTGCTTAACCCCTTCCAAGCTTTTCTAGTAGTTCTTGTCCATTAGGGATACCCTCCCTGTGCAATTTGTGTTCTTAGGTTATCAGATTCTGAAATACTGTGTTTGATTTTGTCTGGACCTTACTTCTCTAGTTGGTTCCATCACTTCCCTTATTTCTAGATTAGAGGAAAACATATTTAGAACTGAAAAGTTTATAGATGAGGAAACAGATCCAGAGAAAGACTGAATGAGTTTCCCAAAGAAATGGCAGAGCTGGGATTCGATCCCATATTCTCTGACTCTAAAGCCATTGAGTTTCCTACTAAACTATCCTGCCTCCCATTCATTTACTTCAGTTCCTGAGATGAATGACATGTCCAAGTGAGATCATCCACGTCTAAAATTACAGACCAGGCCAGAGTGGCCTCAGGAAGTTGGGCAGTTTATACTGAGAACAGACAGAAAAACTTGTTGTACTTCCAAGAAGTGTGACTATGTAGTGAGAGAATACTTTTATTTCACAAATATAACAATTACATCCATAGAAGGAAAAAGGAGTGTTTAGACTGCTAATTATGCTTGGTTTGCTCTACCATATGAATCCACCAATCACATTTGGCTTCTGCTGCTATCATCACCATAACTCTTGGCATGGGAACTCAGGAAGGGTTAAGTCTGATCTATCTACAACCTTATAGTATATTTACGTACCTTATATATGTACCATATCAAACACCTGTTGCAAAGTTCTAGACTCCAGAGGTGATATAAAATCTAGGTAAGACATTATCTCCTGCCCTCAAGAAATGTATATTCTGTATGTAAGAGGATAAAACACCAACAAAGATGCTATGATATACAATATTATATAATAAGTGCATGATGGGTAATCCTTTCTCTTATGTGTGAGATGTCTTACACAGATATAACAAAATCTACACATTCCATGCAACATAGGTACTCAAAAGACTTCCTGTGGCCTAAGGCATTTTGCACCTCATGAAGCCTCTTACACCCCAGGCTCTCTATCTAAGGTTACTTGAAAATTACTGGCTCATCTTAGCCACACAAACCTTCCCTTTTGTAAGTGCCAGCTATTAACATTTACTCATGCAACAAGTTCATAATTAAATATTTGAATTAGACTAGTCAAATCAAGAATCATGAGTCATATCATTACAATCACTTCTCAAATCCAACCCCCACCCACCCCAAAACAAAAATTCCAATTTCAGGTTAGAGTCCATCTCTTCTCTTTTCTGTCACTTAAAGTATGACACAGCAAAACCCAAATTCATTATCTTATAAAGTGGAATTTGACACAAACAGTTTAAGTCATGATAAGACCTAAGAACTTTTGAAGAAGCTTTTGGTGATTCTCTTAGCTGCCCAATGCATGAGTGTGTAAAACCAGAGCAAGGCTACTTCCTAGCTCCCCTTCACTTTGGGGGTCCAAGTCCCTGAAGTAAACAACTGACTATTCCTCTCCTCAGGATGCTAGAGTTAATTATGAGGGATTGGAAGAAGGTGGTTCTCCACCCACATTCTATACTATTGTTCGTGAGTCTCCATTAGTGTGCTTCCCAATATCGCTTAACTGGTTAATATCTAACCAATGTCAATTAACATTAGAGGGACAAGTTGTGTCATATGACACAAGAACTTTTAAACAATATGTCATTTTAATTCCATAATAATTAATAATTAAATAATGCTCGATTATTATTTTATAATTTTTCTATCTGTGCAGACATATTTTTAAGACAGATAACTATAACCTGATATTATTTTACTTTGAGATAAATGTTTGTATCCTATCTCTATTTTCTTTGACACATGGATTAAAAATTAACAGTCATTTAACCCTGCTTACCTCAGTTTCTTCATCTATAAAAGGAACTACAGAAGGAAATGGCAAACCACTCCAGTATCTCTGCCAAGAAAGCCCCAAATTGGAGTCACAAAGATTTGGAAACAATTGAACAACAACAAATGCATTTAAAAAAATATACAAACCAGTTGAAACAACTTGGTACTTCAAGGGATTCTTAAATTCTGGTCTACAGTTAGCTTTTGCAAAGGAATATTTACTAACAGCGCATGGCAAGGAACAAAGTATAAAATGCATCACCCCTTGCTCCCACCCAACCCCCCCCCCAAAAAAGGCTGGGACATTCTCCAGTACATATAGTTAGAAGAAAAAAAAAAGTCAGAGATATATTCTCAGGGAAAAGTAGTCTCAAGCTTAGAGAGATCAGATGTGATAAAGACCTCTTAACCCACAGCTCCAGGCTTCTGAAAGTCCTCCCTTGGTGGAGTTCTCATGAAGTTTTCCTTTAGCATGGGTAGCTCTTAGTTAGACTGAGAAGGTTAGTGCCTTTGTAGAATCCTAAGATGACCTTTTCCAGTTTTCGTTAAGCACCACTTCTGGAACTTTGCTGCCAGCTCTGATGGAAGGCTAAAAGCTTCTTACCTTTCTAAAGTAACCAAGTTTCTCTGATTAACAGGGAGGAGAGAAGAGAAGATACTCTCTCCCTCCCCCCGACCCCACCCGTGTTTTCCTCTTAAAGGCTTGCCTTGGGACTGGTCCACTCTTTCTGCTCTTTCTATCCAAGCTTCACAGGACATGACTGATTTTCTTTTCCCAATCCCAATGTGCTCCTTGTGTAGCATTATCTCATTTCATCCAATGACTGACAGCGTTTTACTTTTTCCAAAATGATTAAAAACTTATTTTTTATTGCCTAGATTGATTGGAGGTGTCTAGAATTATTTATGCCTATTTAAAATCTTTGATTGATTGGACTGAAGTAGAGCTTTACCTTTCCAGGTGAATAAGATGATAAGACCGCAAGCTGGAGGGTTCTGCTGCTCCAGAATCCTGAAAACTGGGCTGTATATCAGTCTGTCAGTCTGGCTCACACACATCCATCTATCCCACTTAGAGCCAAATGACTTTGAGCAAGTCATGTTCAGCACTAAAAGGAGGCACTGCTTAAGTACGTTACAGGCTAACAGGTCTAGACAGAAGGCTCTTTGTGGGTCACAAATCTATGACTGTATCGTACTTCCAGATTGTCAGTCTTTCTCCTCCTCTTTCTACCTCTTCTTCTCCATAATGTCTTGTGCTCATACATCAAATCATCCCAGGCTATGCTGAAGCAAATGGAAAATGTACCAGTATAGGCAATCCTAATGGAAGGATAAGTGGAAAGGGAGGGGAAGAGAGAATTTAAGTGCTTACTATATGCCAGTGTAAGACAAATAAACACAGCACACAGGAGGTCTGCTAGCACAGGTTCACTTTCGATCTGGTCAGACAGGAAAGACACTAAGAAAGACATAATAATCTTACTTTATTCTAGTCTAGTTTCTCAGAAGAGGATTGCTGATGATGGGAGGACAAACTCCTATAGCATTCCCTAATCACCCTTTTTGCAGGGGCCGGTGAAAAGGGGATCGACTATCCCTATGTCTCGACGGGGTCGGTCAAGGCAGGCACTACTTCTGCATCCCCTGAACCCCCTCAAGCCTCAATGGGGGTCAGTTGAGGCAGTTTCCCCCCAATCCTTAATGGGGGCCAATCAAGGTACACACAGCATCTGTGCACTCAACCCTAAGGTTCCCTATTCAGTGACCACTGACCACCACCACCAACAGGCAAAGAAAGCATATTACCAGCAATAGCCTCACAAGTTTACATCACCCCATCCCTGTATCTCACTGCGTAGTTACAGTGGATGTTTATATTATTTATCATTATATAATGCTGCGCAAGCATGGTAGAGATATTTTGAACCATAGTTATAGGAATTCATATCTAATACCTGGGAACAACAGATTGTTATACTATGGATCCTGAGAAACTGAACTCTAAGAAATAATAACAAAATTTCACTTTATACACACTAAAATCCACCTTCCTTAGACTAAAATCCACTTTACTTACAGCCAGACACTGTGCTGAGCACTGCAACTACAAATGAAAACTATACAATCCCTGATTGAGGTGCTTATATTCTTTTTTTTTCTTTTTGGAGGGCAGTTGGGGTTAAGTGACTTGCCCAAGGTCATAAGGCTAATTGTGTTAAGTGTCTGAATCCAGATTTGAACTCAGGTCCTCCTGACTCCAGGGCCAGTGCTCTTTTCACTGCGCCACCTAGCCACCCAAGGAGCTTACATTCTAATGAGGAAGACTACACATAAAGGGTGGAGGAAAAATAAAATTGATGGCAAGGAAGTAAAGTCCATAAAGTGAGTAGGAGGCCATGGTTAAAGTGAACTTGATCTGACTCCTCATTGAAATGGTTTAGGCTAGAGATTCACCACAAATCAAACTGGGTCTCATGTTCTAGAAGATCAAACCACAATGGTCCTATTCCCTACAAATGAGTCAGAGTTATAGAACAATGCCATATGAAATCTCATGGAGAAGGCATTACTAGTGAGAGAGCTCAGGGAAAAAGTGATGTCTAAGAAGGGTTTTAAGAGATGGCTAGGAGTTTAAGGGCAAAAATGGGGAGGGAGAGCATTCTAAGCATAGGAAATATATGTAGCAGCAAGCACCCCAACATCCCCAGGGTGGCTGCCAACACAGGTTCTTAGATCTGTTTTTCTAAAGGAAAGCAACTCAAAATGGGTTAACAAGCTTACTTTAATCAATCAAACATATATCATTTACCTAATTCAGGGGAAAAAGGTCAGCACTGCAAACATCAAAGTATACAGACAGAACTTACAAGACAGAGAAACAAACAGATCAAGCAGACAGGCTTCCAAACTGTCCGACCATTACATCAATACCAAATCACAGTTACCAGAGAGGGAAGCATTCAACATCTGGGTTTTCAAAGCCTGGGGGGAAGGGGGGAGGTGGGGCGGGGGGCTCTCAAGGCTGCCCAGAGTCTCATCTGGTCAAATCACACAATACTTCTCAAAGTGAGCCCCAAAGCAAAGCCTCACATCAGGGATCATATAGCCTTCTCCTAACTCAGAATGTAACCACCCTCTTTACCCACTGCCCAATCACATAGCATCAAGGTGTGGGCATTCCTGCAAACCAAGCCTCCTGCCACAGGCTCCATGTGACCACATTCAGCCTATTAGTGCACAGAGTATATTTTCAAATCAAGGAAGGTTCTCAGAGTTTCTGAAGCCTATCAAAGGGCCTAGGGGCAGGGAAGATCTTTAAATTTGCATTTCCATTATAATATAGTCTGAGAAAAGGCAGATAATACTGAATGCAACTATGTGTGGGATCCTGTTGGGTTTGAGTGGAGGGTGTGTGGTGGGGCATAATATACAATAATTCTGGAATGGGAGAGCCAGTGCTATGCTATAGAGGGCCTTGGAAACCAGGTAGAACAGTAGAAAATGACTAGAATAGATAAACAGATGAACCTGAGTCTTTTTTATTTAGAATTACATCAAAATGAGGCCTTATCCTTACCATGTCTGCTGTAAATAGTAGACTAAACTGCCAGTAGATAAAAGAGATATTGGTTCTGTGCTCCTCCAAAATAACCTTCTAATTCTCTATCTCCATCTCATCATTCTTTTTGAGGATATAGAAGCAGCTTAGGGAAGTGAAGTGAGAAATATCCTATGATGCAGATCATCTGTTTCTGGCCTTACCCTTCAATGTTCCAAAATTGTATCTGTTGGTCTCATAACATGGAAGAATGGGGAATTTTTTTTTAATTTTTTAGTTGTATCTTTCTGACACAAATTTTTGCTGCCATTGATCAAAAGAGAAAAGCTGAGTCCTTTGTCAGTCCATGTAAGGATGAGAAATAAACTTCTCTAAAATATTTATTTTTCCTCTCTGTCTTCTTTGTCCCCTTTGAGGCTCCCAGAGGGACCAGTAGGCAGGAAAGGAAAGCTTGCTACCCAAACTTCAGGGGTTTTTCCTCCACTTTCCAGAAGTTTTTTTTTCACTTTTGTTCAATCATTCCTTTCCTGCTCATTGTCATCTGGACATCTATCTGTTCTGTCTGGCTCTCTCTTCCCCATTTGCTAAGGAGTAAGCCAGACATGGTGATCCATCACTATGGTTCTCAATAATTCCAGCAAACCTGGCCGCCATCCATTCTCTGACCACACAGCATTTTAATCCTCTTTTTCATCCTTCTGATGTAGAGTAGGAAGAGCATTGACTTCTGAATATGGAGACCCAAGTCCTCTGAGTCCTGGCTCCACCACTTACATCTGAGTGACTTTGAACAATTTCCCTCCCGGAGTCTCTTTTCTCATCTATAGAATAGTAACACCAGCACCATACCTACTTCACAGGATGTTTCAAGGATCATATGATATTTTAAGGGTGTGATGAAATCAGCTCAAAGTCACTCTTGGAGAGCCAATTTTGACATGTTCAGTGTGATCATTCACACCTCCAAAATCCATTTCAATTCAGGGCCTAATTTATTGTCGTGTTGATTGCTAAACTTGAGAAAGTGATAGAGAAAATGCTAAACTTAAAAGTGTGCCATGCCTATTTTTTTTTTGGAGAGCTATTGTTAAACATTTCCCAGAACACTCCCAAAATGTTTGTAAAATATTCTATAAGCATACTGAGCTCTATAAACAGTCTATAATTGCTATTCAAGATCTTGATACTAGTTTCACAGGGGTAATTTACCCAAGTAGAGCAGTTTGCCAAAGGGAAACAGCACCTACTCCATGGCCAATAGGGGCAAAAACATTAGCAAGAGGAAAGGGACCAGAGGAACTTGAGCTGGACTGCTTTGGATGCAATTTCTTCATTTGTAAAATGAGGTTGCTAATAACAATGCTTACCTCAGAGGGCTATTGTGAGGACTAGATGAGGTAACATAAGCACTTTGCAAACCTTAAAACACTTCATAAAGGTTAACTATTATAACTGTTGTTGTAATTATTATTATTATTATTATTAAGATTGGTGGAATAGTCAGATATGAACCTTAGATATAAACAAAGTAAAGTCAAAGTATTTGAAGTATAGGTACCAAGATACCAAAGAATAATACACAAAGTGTATCATGATTCTGGCTGACTCTATTCTAAGGTAAAGGTTTACAGAAAATTGTGGATGTCCCTTCCAATCCTAAAATCATGTGATGGTTTAGATCTAGAATGTGGGTCTGGCTGTTGTAGTAACTGATGCCTGTTTAGCCTAACAAAGCACTTTGGGTCACTGGTTCTTTTTTGGTTTTGATGATAAGTCAAGTCATTTATGTGCATAATACTCTGAATAAAAAGATAAAAGGGGGCATCTAGGTGGTGCAGTGAATAGAGCACCAGCCCTCAAGTCAGGAGGACCTGAGTTCAAATCCGGCCTCAGACACTTGACACAATTACTAGCCATGTGACCTTGGGCAAGTCACTTAACCCCAATTGCCCTCCAAAAAGTAAAAAAAAAAAAGATACCTATGATAACTCCCAGACATAAGACCAGCATCTTCAGCAGGGCAGGACTGAGGACAGAATTCAGATAAGAATTCTCTATTTTGGGGGTGGAGAGCCATACAGGAACAGACTAAGGCAAAAACTATTTAGCTAGAGAATCCTGTTCTTGTTCCATCATGTCCAACTCTTCATGACCCCATTGACCATAGCACACCAATGCTATCTATGGGGTTTTCTTGCCAAAGATACTGGAGTGGTTTGCCATTTCCTTCTCCAGTGGATTGAGACAAATGGAGGTTAAATAACTTGCCCAGGGTCACACAGTAAGTGTTTAAGGACAGATTTAAACTCAGATCTTCCTGATTCTAGGCCCAGCTCTCTACCCAGTGAGCCTCTATGTTATACTTCCCTGGCATCAATCCCCAGGGATACTTCTCAGGACTGACTCCAGAGATTGCTGCATCTGCCTGAATCTACACTGCTACTACCTGTTGTCTCTTACCAGGATTTCTCCCCTTCCCAGCCCAGTGAAGAACAGAGTATATTCAGTTCTGTCCATAGTAACAAAGGCCTACCAGTTAAGGAAGAATCCATCTTGGGGACCAGTTGAACAAATTATGTTATTATGTATGTAAGAAAATAGTTTTGCCCCATAAGAAAGGACCAAATGGATGGTTTCGGAGAAAACAAAAGACTTATATGAGCTGATGGAGAAATGAGCAAAAGCAGAAGAATTTACACAAAAACAATAACATTATAAAGAAAAACAGCTTTGAATAATGAGGCACTGATTAATGCAATGACAAACCACCATCAGGGAGAACTGACGATGAAGAGTTGGGATAAAATCACAAATGAGACATAAGCTTTGGGACATTAATGAGGGGATTTGCTTTGTTTGACTATATACATTCGATAGGAGGGTTTTATTTTTCCTTTTTTGCTCATTTGAAGTGGGAGGAAGGTAAGAGGGAGAGAAAAGAAATGCCTTTTAACTGAAAAAGAATACAATCTGTCTTTAAAAAGAAAGAGATGGGGCAGCTAGGTGGCACAGTGGATAGAGCACTGGTCCTGGAGTCAGGAGGACCTGAGTTCAAATCTGGCCTCATACACTTAACACAAAACTAGCTATGTGACCTTGGGTAAGTCACTTAATCCCAATTGCCCTACCTTCCCCTCTCCAAAAAAAAAAAAAAAGCAAAAAATAAAAATAAATAAGAAGAAAGAGACCAGAATGCATTCTCAAAGTTTTCCTCTTCTCTTTTGTCCCTCAAGCATAAATACAACCTGCTTTAAGGTTTTTATGTGACTTTACTGCCAGCTCCAGAATTGGAAACAAATATGGAACAAGGTGCTCTATTCTATCCCAGCCAGCCCTTGACATCAGAGAAAAAATGTGTAGATGCAGTCAATCAAAAATCATTAATTGCCTGGGGATACAAAGAAAGATCAAAACAACAGATAGTCCTTTTACTGGGGATACAAAGAAAGGCAAATAATGAAGACAACAACAATAATCTTTACTCTGAAGGAGCTCAAGGGAGGCAATATCTAACTTAAGTAAGTACTTTTTGTTAGTACTTAGTCCCTGGCACATAGTAGGTTCTTAATAAATGCTTGTTGCCTTCCCCCACCTTATGTATAAACAAGATATCTACAGGATAATTGGGAATAATCAATAGAGGGAAGGCACTAAGATTAAGGACAACTGGGAGGGGACTCTTGAAAAAGGTGAGGCTTTCGCTGAGACTTTAGGAAGCCATGGAAGCCAGGAGATGGAGATAAGGAAGAAAAGAGTTCCAGGTACTGGAGGATAGTGAATAAAAATTCTTGGAACAGGAAGATGGAGTATCTTGTTCAAGAAAACACAAGGAGATTAATGTCACTAGACCACAGAGTAAGTGGAGGGGAGTAAGGTATAAAAACACTGGGAAATAGGAAGGACCCAGATTGTGAAGGGCTTTAAAAGCTAAACAGAGGATTTCATATCTGATCCTGGAGTTACGGGGAGCCCTTGGAGTTTATTAAACAGTGGCAGGGGATGGGGAAGACCATGGTCAGGCCTGTGCTTTAGAAAAATCAATTTGGCATCTGAGGGAAGGCTGGACTGGAGTAAAGAGACTGAAGGCAAGGAGACCAAGCAAAAGGTATTGTAATAGTCCAGACCTGAGGAGATGAGGGCCTACACCAGGATGGTGTCAGTGACAGAGCAGAGAAAAGGAGTATATGAGATGTTACAAAGGTAAAATCAACAGGAATTGGCCAACGATTGGATATGGAGGGTAAGAGAGTGAGAGTCAAGGATTACACCTAGGTTGTGAGCCTGGGTGACTGGGAAGATGGTGTAGAACCCTCCACAATAAAAGGGGAGTTAGAAGAGGTGAGGGTTTGGGGGTAAAAATTAAAAGTTGAGTTTTAGATAGTATGAGTTGAAGATGTCTATGGGACATCCAAGTTCAGGATGCCCAAAAGGCAACTGGTGATCAGGAGAGAGGTCAGAGCATATTTTCCCATAGAAATATTGTTATCTCTGGTGGCTATGTTCTATTCTATTATCATTATTATTAATAATTAAATGGACTTTTGTAGCCCTGCCTGGGAGCCTCACTACCACATATAGCCCAATTTCTATGGGAAAATGAAAGTCAGATATTTGTAATTTAGAATACAAGCACAGAAAAAATGCTTTATAAAAAATTAATGAGCTTCTGGGAAGGACTATCACCAGATATTTAGAGCACAAACTATTAATAAATTAAATACTGTCTTAATAAGAATAGAATTAATATATAATAACATAAACATGTATAACCTATATCAAATTACTTACCATCTCAGGGAGCAGGTAGGAAAGGGAGGGAAGGATAGAATATTGAACACAAAAGTTTTTTTAATATTAAAAATTGTTTTGATATATAATTGGGGAAAATAAAATATTATTAAAATATATAAATAATAGCATAGTAGTAATATATTATATAATATATTACATATATTATATATTTAGTATATGGTTCTATATTAACATAGTTCTTTATAATATAACTGTTATATTATTATATCATATTTTATCACCTTGTATCAAATATATATAGATTTCAATTATATAGAAATTTTTTCTGACAATAACCCCATGAAATAGGTACTATAAATACTATTATACCCATTTTACAGATGAGGAAACCAGAGAGATTCAGTGACTTGCCCATGTCAAATAGCTAGTAAATATATTTGAACCCAGTTCTCCTGAAAGTTCTCATAGAAAGATTATTGGACTTTTAGGAAGGAAGACCTATATTCGAATTCTACATTGGATATTCACTAGCTTGTGTGACCATAGGGAAGTCATTTTACTGCTCTGGGTCCTAGTTTCTCCATGTGTACAATAAGTAGACCTGGACTCATTGACCCAAAGTCCTAACTATAAATCTATGATCCTATGACCTTCTCCTATAACACTTTGCCTATATATACAAATATGATAGACTATAAGGAACTCAACAAGATGCTTAAACATTTCTATAAAGATGTCAGGTCAACTGAATCACCAGGGATCTAAGTCCTGATCACACTGCACTCATCCATGACAGAGAAAGGAAAACCACATCCTGAGGCTGAGGATACCTTCAATGCCACCGATATAAACAGGGTTGGTTGTGTTTCATTACAATCACACATCACTTTTATGATGAGTCTAAAGAAATGAGATAGTCTATTCCAGTGAAAACACAGAATGTACCTTCCGTGCCCTCAGTTCTGAAAGAAAATGCTAGTCTGTATCTCATACATGAACACCCTCCCACCCTCACCTCTCTCAACTGCATGGAAAGTCCTCGTTCTTTTTTTGTAAATTTGTTCCCAGTCTTTAGCATTAGCCATTGCCCAGAACTTTTTTATTTCGCCTTTGTGACATGGAGATTTTTATGGTATTTTAAAAAAATCAGGCAATGTTACTCTCCAAAGTAATTTCCAAAACTACTAGCAAAATTTAGTAAAGAAATTGGTAATTTAATAAAATGTAATTGGTTCAATTGAGATGACAAGATACGGGTTCCTATGGAGTTATGAATTTCACTTTCTCCTCTTTGTCCTCAACTCAGCTGCCCCATCCAGACTCCTTCAGGGAAAACCTATCCTTCCTATTCTCCAGTTACATAATGCAAATCAACAAGCATTTATCAAGAACCTACTGCATGCCAGACACTGCCTCATTTTGTCTTTTCATGCATGAAATAAATTATTTCATTCTCAATATTCAAATCAAAACAAAGCCAATGACTACGCTGTGTTTCCTAAGTACCAGGTACCTCCCCAGTCAGGCCCTCATTCTAGATCTAAAATAAAATCACAATGCTGATGTTGGAAGCGATCTCGGTAACCATCTGGTCCAACCCATGCTTGTGCCTTGGAAGTATTCTCTTTAGTTATTATTCCCAGATCTCTCAATGACTTTGGAAGTACCAACTCTATTCTGGTTAATAATAACAATACAGACTTTGAGATTTGTAAGTACTTTTCGTATATTATCCCATTTGAACCTCACAAGAACTCTTTTAGGTAGGTGCTATTATTATCTTCATCTTACAAATAAGAAAACTGAGACACAGAGGCTAAGTGACTGATCCAGGGTCACACAGTGAATGTCTGAGGAAGGATTTGAACTCAGGTTTTTCTAACTCCAAGTCAGGCGTTATCTCCACTAGACTACTCATAGCCTAAGGTTCATAACTGTCTAGCCCACCACTCTACTCCTACTTCAACATATCAAAAGCAATCCAGTCCAACTAGTTATGTGCTCTTCCCAGACTGAAGCACATATTTCTGGCCCTTTGACCAACTCTTCTGTCTTGAGGCTTCCCTCTGTGAAATCAAAAATCAATACAATAAAGAACAATAATAGCCTGAGTTTATAGAGTTCAGTATGTTTACAAAATACTTTACATTTAATTTGATCCTTGTAACACCCTGTGAGATAGGTATAATGCCAGAGTTACTACCCCTGCTTTTCAGATAAGGAAAACTAGGCTTGGGAGTTGATGTGATTTGTTCAAGGTCATTCAGCCATAAGTAAAGGAACCAGAAGCCAGGCTCAGGTCTTTGGATTCTAAATTCACAGTTCTTTCCACCATACTTCAGAAGAGGTAAAAAATGAGAAACAAAACACTATGTGATCAGAGAATGGATGCTGGCCAAGTTTGCTGAAAATATTGAGAGTAAGGTGATTGATCATCATGTCTGGCCTACACCTTAGCAAGTGGAAAAGAGAAACAGACCAAAACAGAAGCACTTTACCCAAAGACTGAATTAGAAACCATACCTGAGACATCATTTTAAGGTAATTGGAAGCCCTACTACACCCCTACCCCCAAAAAAATGTTTCCTGTCCATTGGCTGATACATACAATTTCACCATTAGAGCCTTGAAAAGATCGTGGGATTAAGAGTCTTGTAGGTCCAAGTTTGAATGACTCCTCTGTCACTTACTACCTATGTGACCATGGGCAAATCACTTTATTTCTCTGAGTCCCCATTTCCTCATCTATAAACTAAAGGCAGCAGGCTACATGGTCCACACAAATCCAGCCCTAAATCTCCCTATGATTCCTTTAAAAACATAAATTCCCCTGGTGGGGCAAAAGATGGAGAAAATAGTTCAGCATTGATTGAGTGTCTTTTGTATACCAGGCACTGAAGAGGATATAAAGATCATTAAGACACAGTCCTAACCTTAAGAGGTTTGCAGTTTACCAGGAGAGATGTGACATTATACAAATCTGCCACCTCATGACAGAGAAATGATGAACTAATATGCATATAATTATATGAAATGCCCTTTTGGGTGTGATCAATGTTGGATTTTTTTAATTTTACTACTCCTATATGATATAAGGATTCTGTATTTCTTTTTTCTTTCTTCTCAATAGGTAGGGGGGATATGGGAGGGCAAAAATAATAAGTGCTCAAGTTAGAAGACAACTCCAAAAGACTAATGTTGGAAAGAGATACCCACATCCAGAGAAAGAACCACAGATTCTGAGTGCAGATTAAAGCAACTACTTGCTCTCTCTCTTCTGTGTGTTGTTTTGTTTCGTTCCTCTTCCTTGCTGTTCACTCCATTGGTTATAATCCTTCTGTACAACTTGACTAATGTTTAATTTGAAGGTATTTGTAGAACCTATATCAAATTGCACACCGCCATGGGGGAGAGAAAATTTGGAGCTCATGGGATTGTGGAACTGAATGTTGTAAACTAAAAGTAAATAAATAATTTTTTTAAATAAGTGCTTGATAACTTTTTCATGGCTATGATAACCAAAACAAAGAATATCAACAAAGTGTTTTGAGCTTCACAGGAAGGGTAATGATAATAAAACTCTAGGCTGTTGCCATGATTTGCCCCTTGGTGTGCCTCCATTTTGAGCTCTTCCCCTCTTTCCTAAGTAGGTTTTGAAAGATGTCAGAAAGGCTAAAGAACCGTAGCCTTCCTTGTGAGGCACCTCTGAGAAAAGAAAGAAGACCTGAAATGCTAAAGATGAGCCATCAATTTCACAGTTTTACCAAGGACAGAATGCCCAAATCTAATCACTATTTTAAGTGCACTCTACCACATCTTAAATGTACTAGAAATCAGGAGGGAGTTTGGTTTGTGAGTTTGAGACATGGACAATCCCAAGTTGATTTGAAACAATCTCAATTTCATTAGTAAATGACCGTTGTGGGCCTGTAATCATGGCACCACATGGTAGCTAAGGAAACAATTAACTTGTCTGAAGTGTAAACAGTGAGCAATTCATGAATTGTCAATAGACTTCCCCATGAGAGCTGTGACTGGCACTGGATCAGTAACTTGGCACATGTACCAAGTATGCCCAGACCATATGGTCAATGACTGGAGGGGGAGAGATAACGTCAGAAGATGGTTTGTTCTTCTGCTTGAGGTAAGAGGGATCCAGATGTAGAACAACCTCAGGCCTCCCTGCAAAGAAATGGGTTGGCACTATACCCTACCCACCCCACCCCAAACACTGCCCTGAGTCCTCCAAATAGCAGAGGGACAGAAACACTTCAAAACTTTGACACATTTTGTTTGACTGTGGTCAGTAAGGCTATGTTTACTCTGCCATAGGAACAAAGATATGAGAAGGATTTGAGCTATGTTCTTCAAATAACCCAGTAAACAACAGTTACAAAGTCTAGGTTGGTTGAATTTTAGAAAAAGAATTATTTTAACTCCTCAACACAATCTCCATTTATGTGTTTATAGAACTTCATATCACAGATCCAGAGCTAGAAGGCCCCTCAGAGACCAGGAAATCCAGTCACCTCATTTTACAGTCAAGGAAACTGATGGTCAGAGAAATTAAATTACTTGCCCAAGGTCACTCAGGTAGGGAGTAGAACAGGCAGAATTTGAACACACATCTTTCTGACTATGGAGCTCACCATTTTGATGTTCTTTCAAAAACACAGATGCTTCAACCCAGAGATTCAACTACCAGGCACATATTCCAAGGAGGCCAACTATAACAAAGAAATTCTTCATATTCAACAAAATATTTACATAAAAACTTTCTGTAGTAACAAAGAACTGGAAATAAACTGGATGCCCACTGATCACTAGCTAGCTAAACAAAATGTGGTATATAAATAGAATATTATTGTGCCATAAATGACAAAGAATATGATGAATACAGAGAAGTATGGAAGAACTTAAATGAACGGATGCAAAGTGAAGAAAAACTGGGAAAACATTATACATGACTCCAACATGAAAAGAAATGAAAAGGAAGAGAAAAAATAACAGCAAAACAAATGAAACTGAATGATGCAAAATTAGAATGACCAAAATTGACCCTAAAATAGAGAAATGAGAAGAAACCTCTCTCTGCTATTTTCCAAAGGTGGAATACTATGGAAATGGAACATCGCATATAATTCTAGACTTTTTCAGTATGCTGATAAATTTTGATGAACATTTTTTCTCTTTTTTACTCTTTTTTATAAAAGATGGCTCTAAGTGACAGAGGATATATATATATATATATATATACACACATATATATTAGGAAATATGGATGATATGAAAACAAAAGTAGAAGGAAGGGAGGAAAAATAGTAGAAGGGAAAGAAGGAAGGAAGAAGGGAAAGAGGAAGGGATGGAGGAAGAGAGGGAGGAAAGGAAGGAGGAAAAAAGAGAAAGAGGAGGGGAGAGGAGGATAGGAGAAAGGAGAGGAGAGAGAAAAGAGAGTAGAAAGGAGAGAGGAGAAGATGTTTGTCATCAGTGCCTCTGCTCTTGCCTCTTTCCCTTTCCCTTTCCCTATGCCTCATCCCAGATAGCCAATGCCTTCATGAGTATCCCTTATTGCACCCCCTCCCCAACTCTGGCAGTGCCTACATGGTCTCAATTCATACCAGAAAGACAGAATAGTAATGGTGGAAAGAGAGTCATATCAGAAGTAAGAACCTATAGTTTCTCTAGTCTCATCTCTATTATTAACTTTCAGGATAATCTTAGCCAAATCACGTTAGCCCTAAACCCCAATTTCTTTGTCTATAAAAGAAGGGAGTAACCTCTAAGGTCCCTTCCAGCAATTTGAGGTGCTAGGCTAAAAGCAGCAAAAATCATGCTACTGGCTTCCTGAAGCTCACTTTAAATCTGAGGAAGAGAAATAAGAGGGAATTTGATGGCTTAAGAAAGACAATATTGCTTCTTAGACCAATCATCCTCATGCCTACAACATTTGGACTTGAACAGCTGTTGATTGGCACAATTAAGCTCAGTTCTTGTCTTTCTTTTATTAAACAGAAAACAGACATGTTAAGTATTTTCCTCTTCACTTACTAATTGTCCTTATGTTGTAGTATTGGGTTTTGCTCTCTTGCCACAATCTCAGTAACAAAAGATGGGAATTTCTTGTTTTGTTTATTGCAATGTAATTTCTCTTTTTAAGATGTTTCTTTTTCTTTTCTTCCCTCCCAAGCAACTAAAAGTGAAAGTTTCCCAGCATGTTGAATGGATCCTCTCTGGAGAATTCACAGGACATGGAAAAGAGTTGCATGGGAGATGGATGCCTATGGTTGGATTGTAAGATGCCATTGCGATGTGGTGAGTAGAGTGTTGAACATGACGTCAAGAAGACCCAAGTTCAAATCTTCACATCAGTCACTAGACATGATCCTGAGACAGGTCAATTAACTAATTTGAGGGGTTTCTTTCCTCATCTGTAAAATAAGGGTGAAGGATTCAATGACCTCTATGGTACCTTCCAGCTCTATAGTTATAATCAACCCCTCACAAGTATTAATTAGGGACCTTGGTGCCAGGTGCTGTGCTAGGCACTTGGAGTACAAGAACAAAGAATGAAACAATCTCTCCTCTCAAGGAAATTATGTTCTAATTTGGGAGACAACAAGTACATATAAAACTATATACAAAATATTTCAATACAAGGTAGTTTTGGAGGGAAGGCACTAGCAACTGAACCTATACACTATTAAAGGGACCACATTGATGTAATCACAGGGACCAATAATGTTCTAAAGTCTCTAAGTAAGAATTGCAGAATCTAATACTTGGAAGGAAGCTTAGAGGTCATCTGGTCAAGAGCTGAACAGGTGTTTCACTGACAATATTGTTAATGAATGTTCATCCAGCCTGTGCTGAAAGCCCTCCGGTGGCAGGGAACCTGCTACCTACCTCCTGTGGCACATATTACCTGTAGGGAAAATGAGTTCTACTTTTTGATTTTGCCTTACATGTGTGTTACAGTGAAGAGCAGAGATAAATGGTGACTAGATAACAGTAGATATTAATTTGAGTTGTTGCTGCTGCTGTTGCTCCAACATTGCAGGTTATCTTGAAGGGGGAAAGTATATATATATATTAATTTCAACCTTTTTGTTTTCCAAAATTAAAATTACAGGATAGATCCTTCAGAGATGACAGCATAGCCCTGGGGAATGTCTTGGGCTTGGAAAAGAATACTAAAAGCCTAGCCACCATGGAAAGAAGTTAGAATTAGGCCTACAATTAATTTTTAAGGGAATAGGGTCCTTATTCCTGGAGATGGCCAGTCTAGTATCACTTCACTATAAAAATTTCTGAATGTAGAGAAATATCATGTGATCAGCAAGATGTTAGGATTATTTTACTGCAGAACTCAAAACTAAAAATAAAACCCTCAGAAAAATGGAATTATATTGCAGATAATATCACTAACATTGAATCCACAGGATGCAAAGACTAAAAAACCCTACAAGCTAAAAAAATTCGTAAAACAACATCAAAGAGTAATAATTCTTTAATTATTAATTAATAATAATGAATAAATAATAATTAGAGCCCCTACTTAGAAGTCCCACCTTTCCAAATCACTCCACACACAGGAAATAATGAATTCTCAGAAGTATTAAAAACTTTTAACAACCATATGAAAAATTGTTCCAAATCATTAATGAGAGAAATCATTGCCCAAAAACTCTCTGTATTTACCTCACACTCAATAAATTGGTCAAATAGTTTTTTTTTAAATGTGGAAGTAGCCAATTTTAGAAGGGCTATAGGAACAAAGGCATACTAACATATTCTTGGTGTAGCTCTGATTTGGTCTAACCATTCTGAAAAACAATTTGAAAGTGTTCTAGGAAATGATTAAATATCCATATCCTTTGACCCAGAGAAGCAATGTGGTGTAATGAATAAAGACCTAGACTATAAGTCTAGAAAGCCTGGAGACAGCTCTGCCTCTGACATATATTGACTGTTACTGGGGAAAAATCAGAGAAGCCCAATTCAGAAGCAGAAAAATTAATTTATATTAGTGTCTGTATGTGTATATGCATATATATATATATATATATGTATTTATGTATAACTGCCCAGGGGCAACTAGATGGCAGGGTGGATAGAGCACTGCGCCTAGAATCAGGAAATCCTCAGTTCAAATCTGGTCTCAGACACTTACTAGCTGTGTGACCCTGGGCGAGTCATTTAACCTTTTTTGGCTCTGTTTCCTCATCTGTAAAAAGAGCTGGAGAAGGAAATGGCAAGCTGTACCAGTATGTTTGCCAAGAAAATCCCAAGTGGGGTCATGAAGAATCAGACATGACTGAAAACCAACATGAGATATAAATACATACATGTCTGCATATAGATATATGTATACACATATACATATATGTATACACATGTACATAGGTTAATTTTGTTGAACTGTTTTCCTCTTTCTTTTTTCATTTTTGTTACAGGAGATGTTGGCTCTGGATACAAGAGGAGAGAAGGAAATATTTGAAAATTAGCATGCTACAAAAAATAAATAAAAGATCACATTTTTAAAAAAATTGTAGATATAGGATGCTGGATCAGGTTCATTTCCAGACCTGTACTTCTATATATTCAAGAAAGGTGAATAGCAGACAGCACCAAGTGCTGTGTCACCTTGGAAACAGGGAGAGAAAAAATAAGGCACAGTGTGAGAAGAAACTGGTTTCTGTTCCCAGGTTGAAATATTCCTCTGTGAACCCCAGGGTTTCTGAAGTTCTTCATCTTGAAGAGAAAGAAGACAATCTTATTTTAAAATCCTTTTGGCTCTCTATAGGACCTGTGAAGCATCAGGGAAAGGCCTTTACCTGGATTTTTCAAAAGCAAATGAATACCATTGACCTCCTTGACTTTAGCCAGGTGCCAATGTTTTTAGCTTTAAAGTGTCAGTGATTACCCTGGTCCTCACTGCCTAAAAACCAGGTGTATTACATTATCTTAAATTACGTTACACCCCCTCCCCAAGATTCTCTGGTACCTTTACAGGGCATTAGGGGTATCTACACTCTCTGTCATTGGCTTTGGGCCCTATCAATGGTGTTCCCCTAATGATAGGAGAACCTCTGCACCCCAGTTCCATTTAATCACTTAACAGTCATATTAGCTTTTACTTCAAAGATATGTCAAGAATAAATGTGAAACATTCCCATCAGCTGGTGGAATAATCTTTGCTTCCTAACCTTAATGTCATACTCTAGGGAAAAAATGGGGAATAGGTTCATAGTTTAGCTCAATTCCTATCCCAAATTCCTCTTCCACAGCCCCCCTTGCAACCAAGTCTTGTGTATACTGGCTTCTCAGGGCTTTCCTGCTTGGCTGGCAACATCACACAGACCAGAATCCTGCCTCTGAGGGTGCTGTTCAAGCTCCAGGGTGCACTGGATTCCACTGGGGATTCTACTACCTGGTTCCTAGAACTGAAAAGGATAAAGAAAACTGACCAGACTAAAACCCCAATCCTGTTTCTCAGGGTCATGAGGTAAAAAGGGGGAGGAGGAAAATTAGGCCTCCCCCCACCCCACTAGTTTAGCTCCTGGTGCTACAGGTGAATTTGGAACTTTACCCTTTCTGGACACAACTGGGGAAAATAAAGTAAGTGTTCCAGTCTGAACATTTTAAAAACGCAACTTGCTCTAGCTATATGGAGAAAGGAAAGAGGTTATTCCCACCTACACAGAAGAGGAACCCAAATTGTCTTCTCCTAGAAACAGATCCCTAGCTTCCTCCATTTTAGGTCATCTGGGCATAAGAAAATCAAAGCCCCCATTACAAAGGATTCTTAGGCCCTTTGATGAGAGGGAAGGCACTTTTGATCCTCCTAGACTCTAAGCCATTCACTGATGTTTTCCATGCTAGAAACATGGGGTGTGTGGAGCATTCAGGAAAACTAGCACCTCTGGTACGAGGGCTTGCAGTGTCCTTTTCGGGGCTGCTCTTGAACCTTTGGTGTCCACCTTCACTCAATTCTCACCCGTGGCGCCAAGAAGCTGTAGCATGAACAGTGGCCACAACTCAGTATAACCATCTCTATAGATGGGCTAACCCAGGTTGAGCGTAACTAGCAGACTTCATACCTGTTGGTGAGTTAAAGTGGTGTCTACCCCAAGTACATGAAGACTTTCCCTGATGGAATGGGAAGATGAGAACAATTGTTCCAAAGCTCATGAAGGTGAATGAAACAGGTGCTGTGAAGCACTTAGAGCTTGGTCAGATATCAGAGATGCACTGCATCCCAGGCCATTGTCAGTCATCTTGAGTTTTGTCTCGCCACTGGATTTTGACGACCCTGAAAAAGAGAGTGAGGCTGATGACTATGTGCAAGTCGGCCTCACTTAAATTCAATTCACATGCAAGTCAAGTGATCATTATTGGTTTTCTTTGAAATGAAGAAGAAGCAACCATATTAGAAAAATCTCAGCTAGGGACAGCTAGGTGGCAAAGTGAATAGAGCACTGACCCGGGAGTCAGGAGGACCTGAGTTCAAAACTGGCCTCAGACACAACACTTACTAGCTGTAAGGAATCTTGGGCACGTCACTTAACTCCAATTGCCCTGCCTTCCCCTCTCCAAAAAAAAAAAATCTTAGCTAGTCTTCTTTTGCACCAGCAGATTCTTCTTGCTGAGAAAAGAGGCTGGCAGTCATTTCTGACATACATTGGCAAAATTAGAACTTCCTCAAGAGATAGACTATTTTTAAACTCTCAGGGCAAAGGCGTGGGCTAAGAATGAGCTAGACTGCAGAAGTGAGGAACCTACGGCCTCAAGGCCATATGTGGTCTTCTAGGTCCTTGGGTGCAGCCCTTTAACTGAGTCTAAGTTTTACAGAACAAATCCTTTTATTAAGGGAATTTGCTCTGTGAAGTTTGGATTCAGTCAAAAGGCTGCAATTGAGGACCTAGAGGGTCACATGTGGCAGGCTAGAGAGATTGATTCAACGTACAGAGAATTGTTGTTGTTGTTTTATGGAACATCCACAACTTGATGCCTTTTCAAATTTCTGAACCTAATCCCTACCACCAAAACTCCGCCTAACACATCTTTAAGCTAGGAAAGCAATTTTGACAATCAGGAGAAGTTTTTCATCTGCTGATCACAGTTGTTGTTTTCCAGTTAACTTCCAGACACTGATATTTCTAAATATAACCTGAATCTTGTGTTTGCACAGACTCGATCAGTTTGCTCTGCTGATGCAGTTTCCCATATGGAGAACCTGGGAAGCCTGCTTCTGGGAGATGTGTATAAGAGATGCTTTGGAGAGTTTGTGACATACATGTAGACACTGTGTAACTAATTCCATTCTGTTAACCAAGTGGTTGGGAGGAATCTTTTTCCAACTGGCTATAGCAAGAACTGTGGCCATCTCCAAAATAGCCTGAATTAATTTTGGTCACCTCTCTTCAACTCATTTGGTGACTCCTTCACTCATGGTATCTGGTGAGAGACCATGGTATAAGGGGAGAGATGCAACCATTGAACAAGAACATGGTGGTACCAATGGTGTGTACAAATTG
Organism: Gymnobelideus leadbeateri; assembly: GCA_011680675.1. NCBI lineage: Eukaryota > Metazoa > Chordata > Mammalia > Diprotodontia > Petauridae > Gymnobelideus > Gymnobelideus leadbeateri. The sequence continues at coordinate 95,973 of WOXC01000807.1, forward strand.
AACTAAATTGAGCCTATACCTCCAGGGAGCAAGGTAGTAAAGGACAAAGTTATTGGAGAAAATCTTTGTTTTTCCTTTGTTCTTCCTGTATCTTTAAAGTAAGTACTCCTTTATAAAAACTAATTTATGTTTAGTGGTTAAATGGGTCTGGGGCACTGATAACTGGAACTTAACAGTAGGAAACAAAACACAGTTAATGGGGATCTGAGCCAGTGGAAGTAGAAGAGAAACACTAGCCCAATCCCTCAGTATACCCTAGAACTATGAAGGAAGACAAAGTCTGTATCTGGGAAAAATAGCCAGAGTATACCCACTACACAAACATTGGCCACTTGTTTACTCATTCATCTTGTACTTATTTTATGCTGGCAAGAGTAATGATCACAGATACATTGACATATGTTAAACATATGTGTAGATCTAATGAATGTTACTCTGTGTCTTCATCCATCCCTGGTTCTGAAGCTCCTTGGGCTCTCAGTAAATTCCCTTCTCTATCTCCCCAGTCTTGAAAATGCTTGTGTGAGATTAGGTGAAGAATGAAAAAGACCTAACAATCTTCTTGATGTCTTCAGTACTGCCTTTCTTGTACTCAATAGTCGTGTGATGGTAGATCTGCCACTGTTCCAAATGAAGACAACAGGCTTCAAGGCAAAATTGGGCACTTTTGCAGCAGAGGAGCGCTGATATCTGGTAACTCCTAACATCTGCTCTACCATGTCTGCTGCTGTGAATCATTTCACCAGCTCCCAGAATTAATGATGATGGACCTCTACCAGTCACACATCCAACCCCTAAATTAATGATGCTGGACCTCCACTAGTCACACATCCAGCCCCAGAATCAATGCAACTCTCCAGTGAGCTCTCAAATGGAGCTTAGTTATAGTTTGGTCATCTAATAGTATAGTAGAATAGTATTTAGGTTAGACTTCAGCAGATTATTTGCATGCCATACTATGGCATTGTATGTGAGGACCCCAACACTCAACTTTTAGGTTTAAGAAAGAATATATTGTCAGACTGCCTTCAGTTACCCTTATTACTGCTATGTAGGATATCTCTTTCAGTCTTTGGAAGACAAGGCTATGCCAGCTTTGTTAGGAGTGGGCATCACACTGTGCTGCCCTACATCTTACCTACCCTCATATGATTTACACAACATGGAAGCAAAAATTTTCTCTACAACACCATGGACTCCAGCTGCTGTTTGAAGATCTCCAGTGAGGAGAAACTCACTGTTCCTCCATTCAATATTAAGGCAGCTCTAACTACTGAAAAGGTTTTCCTTTTCCTAATATTAGCCATTGTGTGTGTTTTGGTGTGGAATAGGTGAGATGAGGAGCTTACAGAAGATCACCTTAGTTTTCTCCAGAAAGCAACAGGTGAGGTCTTCCACTGAGAGAGGAGTGGAAGTCACATAGAGAGGAGAATATTTGGAAGAACCAATATGAAGAATATTATTTTTAAAAAGTCAATTGTGGGGGTGGCTAGGTGGCGCAGTGAGGACCTGAGTCAGGAGGACCTGAGTCTGGCCTCAGACACTTAACACACACACACACACACACACACACACACACACACACACACACACACCTAGCCATGTGACCTTGGGCAAGTTACTTAACCCCAATTGCCCTCCAAAAAGAAAAAAAAAGTCAGTTATGGAAGAACAAAATGATTACCATATAGCAGTAAGGACCAAGGTGAGGTAAAAAAAAAAATAGCATGACTTTGTAGCAGAACCAGTTGGCATTAGTTATATGACTTTATCCATACAGCTTTCTCCAGTGGAGCTCAGTAGCATGAAAACAGGAGAGAAAGCAAATAAGAACATAGCTTATAACTAATTGGCTTAAAACTAAAAGGAAACTTAAGGGTCACCAATTCCAACCTCATTTTGTAGTTGAAGAAACGAAAGCAATAAAAATTAAGCAATTTGCCCAAATCTGGGCAACTGGGGTTGAACTAGGTTAGACTGGCAAGAAACGAATGGTAGTAGGACAAGGGGATATAGGATTCAAATGCAACATATCCTCATGCATACACATACACACACATGTGTACATGTCTCTGAGAACTGTCACTATTACCTAGGTTAAGTGGCCTGTTTCGAGTCATCATTCATATTTATAGCTATGAATCTTGACTGAATGATTCTTTGCCACAACAAGCTAGACTACACATGGATTAAAGTCAAAATGGTATTTCATGAAACTGAATAGCAAGGCAATAGCCACAAAGTGAATCAAATAGGAAACATTTTCAGTGTTTATCTCCAGATGGCAGCTTCTACCCAGACCTCCACGGAAGACAGAGTCAAATTGCCACTCTACTCCCCTGGGTCTCCAACACAATGGAAGAACTGTATCAGTTCAAACTCAGGGTACCAAGGTTGCAACTTGAAGTCTCACCTGTGCTGACTAATCAGTTCCCCTTCACTCCTGAGTTGGTAATGTCTTTTGTAAATAACATATTGTGAATTCTGGTTTCAATTCTATTCTGCTATCTACTTCCATTTTATGGATGAGCTCATCCCATTCACATTCATAGTTATATTTATTAACTAAGTATTTCTCTCTATCCTGTTTTCTTCTGTTTGTCCTTATCTTTTTATCCTGTCCCTCCTCAAAAGTCTATTTTGCTTCTGACCACTGCCTCCTTTAGTCCACCCTCACTTTTATCATCCCCCACTTCATATCTCTTATCCTCTTTTTCTCTTTTTTTTCTGTTGGGTAAGATAGATTTCTATGCCCAACTGAGTGTGTGTGTTATGTATGTATGTGTGTGTATTTATACACACACACACACACACACACACACACACACACACATACTCTGATGAAAGTGAGGTTCAAGTATTGCCCATCACCCCCACCATTTTCCACTCCACTATAAAAGCTCTTCCTTTCACACCTCTTATATGTGAAAAAAATTTTTCTTCATTATACTTCCTTCCCCATTCTTCCAGTATATCTTTCTTTCTCACTTCCTTTTTTTTTGAGAGTGTCCCAACAGAATTTATTCATACTTATGTCCTCTGTCTATGTAGACTCCTTCTAACTGCCCCAATAATGATAAAGTTCTTATGAGTTACGTGTATCATATTCCTACATAGGAATATAAACAGTTTAACCGGAATGAGTCTCTTACAATTTCTCTTTCAAGTTTATCTTTTTATGCTCGAGTCTTGTATTTGAATGCCAAATTTTCTATTCAGTTCTGGTCTTTTCATCAGGAATGATTTAAAGTCCTCTGTTTCATTAAATATTAACTTTTTCCTCGGAAGACTTGTGGGTAGGTTATGTTTGGTTGTAATCCTAGCTTCTTTACTTTCTGGAATATCATATTCCAAGCCCTCCCCTTTTTAACATGGAAGCTAACAAATCTTGTGTAATCCCAACCAAGGCTCCACAATATTTGAAATGTTTGTTTCAGGCTGCTTGTCATATTTTCTCATTGACATGGGAGCTCTGGAATTTGGCTATAATATTCCTGGTAGTTTTTATTTTGGAATTTCTTCCAGGAAATGATCAGTTATCAATGTCTATTTTACTCTATGTATCTAAAATATCATGGCACACACACATTCTTTGTAATTTCTTGAAGTATTTCTAAGTTGTTGTTTTTTTTACCATGGCTTTCAGGGAGTCCAATAATTCTTAAATTATCTCTTTGCAATCATTTTCCAGGTCAGTTGTTTTTCCAATGAAATATTCCATATTTTCTTCTTTTTTAATTTCTTTTGAGTATGTTTTATTGTTTCTTAATGTTTCATGGAGTCAATAGCTTGCACTTGCCCAATTCTAATTTTTATGGAATTATTTTCTTCAGTGATCTTTTATATGTCTTTTTCCATTTGGCCAATACTGCTTTTTAAGGAGTTCTTTTCTTCAATGAATTTTTGTGCCTCTTTTATCATTTGGCAAACTCTGTTTTTTAAGGTGTTATTTTCTTCAGTATTATTTTGTGCCTCTTTTTACCAAGTTATTAATTCTTTTCATAATTTTCTTGCATCGTTCTCATTTTTTCCTCAATTTTTCCTCTACCATTCTCATCTTTTTCTTTAATTCTTCCCTGGTAGGGATATTCTATAACAACTGTTCTTACAATCCACCTTGGTAAATATCCCCTTCTAAAAGCTTTAAAAGCTGGCTCATTAAATAACTCTCAACTTATAATCTTGGGAGAAAGTAAACCAATGGAAGTTCAAGACAATGGCATTAAAGAATCACCCTCAAATCCTCAGAGGTACCCCTAGAACTCTGAAGGGAAGATATAGTCTTGTTCTGGGACCCAAGACTCATCAGTAAGAGGGGGAGTTAGGATAAGGATCCTCAAAACTTATAAGAGCCACAGAAGGACATAGGCAAGAATGGCATGAGAAAGCATGAATGGATTTCTATTCGCACTGGTGAAGGGAGTTCTTGCATCCATGAGATGATAGTTAAATTAAATTATGTCATACTTTAGTCTCATATTAACCTTGCTCTTCACCAACCCTAACCCCTGGTCTTTTTCAGATGAACTTTTATTTAGCATACTCCCTTCCAAATGGATCTGACTCATTCTGGCTGTCCCAATGCTAATGGACAGTTATCTCAGTTCACAACACAGAAGAACCTAGGCCAGAACTGTATAAGCAAGAATTAAAGGAGTAGCAAACAGCAGGTAGGACAAGAAGCAAGAACCCTGAGATGTGAAAGAAGTCATCACAAGCCTGTAATAGGTAGAGATTTCTAATGGGCCTGTAGGATGACACTACAAGATCATGCTATATAAGCCATAGAAATTGACTTTGAATACAGGAATCATGTGACCACATTAAACATTATAGGTCCCCCAGAAGAACATGGAAAGTAAAAAAAAACTGAAAGCCACAAAGCAAAATAATAATAATAATAACAAAAACAAACAACGTTACCCAGAACTGAATATAGAGAACAAATAATCATTAGAGAATAAAGGGGTTAATTCCAAAAGATACAAAAACTCTCTCCTCTCTGCAAAATTTCTTGTCCAACACAGGGAAGGATATTTCTATATATACAATATCCAGAAGTGTGATTTTCTTCTTAAGAGTTCACTGCCTGTCCTCACCTAATCCTTATTTCACTCATTCAATTCATTCATTCAACAAGTAACTATTAAGCCCTTATGAGCTACAGGCATCATGTTGTAAGAGAAGGAGCATTGAATTCTGATTTAGAAGAGCTAAGTTCAAGTCACAGATCTGTCATGAGTTAGCTATATCATTGGGTGAGACACATAACCTCTGTGAGCCTCCGTTTCTTAATCTGTAAAGTGAAGATAATAATATTGACACTAATAAGATAATATTTGCCTCACAGAGTGGTTGAGAGGAAAATGCCTTGAAGATTATAAAGCCCTAAATAATGTTCTGCTATTAGTCAACAATCAGCAAGCATAGATTAGGCATAGATTCTGTGTATCAGCCATTGTGCCAAACACTGGGAAAGGAAAGCACCAAGGAAAGGCAAAAAATATGAATCATTACCCTTAATGAGCTCACATCCTAATGGAGGAAATGATCATTTATAGATATACAAAGCTCTGAAAGAAAAACAAAGCATCGCAAGAGCGAGTCTCTGCCTTCACAAAGCTTACAAAACTAGTAATGGAAAAGTGATACACAAAAAAATATTCAATGGGATAGAATGATTAAACAATAACTATGTTATTGTGTAATATGTGTAATATTTATACAATAAAAGTGCAGAATAGAATACATTTTATTTCACTACAATAGATCAACATTAGACAAATTTCAGACCAGATGAAAATTAGCCATTAGGGACAAATGGCATGACCAGGATTCTATGGCACAAGCAATTACACAAAGCAAAGATAGAAAATTGCTTACAAAATGCAATTGCTTTTTATGTGACTATTCTCTGCCCAGGCTTTCCCTAAGCAAAAGAGCTTTTTTTCATATGTTTCATTTGCTTTTTTCCCCTGTGTGTTCTCCTAAATTGGAAAGGTAACCAGTTGATCCAATAATTGGTATTTTTTTCCAGATCCCTTTGCACACACACTATGTAATGGGAAAATGGAAGAAGAAATATATGTAATCATCCTGAACTGGTATTGGGTGAGTTCATATTTGATGCTCTTTGGCCAGATTGACTTTTACAAAACACCCTGGGGGTGTTTGCAAATAGAGAAGTCCTTGTAGCCCAGGCTGTTTTTTCGCATTTACAAGGAGAGGAAATTGAATTTTTTTTTTACTTTTTCTACAAACTCCTTTCTCTTTCCTTCCTTTCCTCAGAAGCCTGCAAGGGAGACATATCCTGGGTTTGGGATGCAGGAGGTGAATTCAAAGATAGCTAGACCAGAGAGGCAGGTATGAAATGGGTCTCCAGAAAGGACTGCTTGCTCTGGGCGTGACTAGCAAATATATGGTACAAGACAAATAAAAACCTCTCACTGTCAGTAGATTCTTTGTTCTCAAGAGACTGTCAGGATATATTACCAACATGCATATGGCATCCATGGCCTTTACAATTTACCCAATTCATGACAGTCAAGGCTTCCATTCTGGCCCAATCTTCCACACAGAAAGATTAAGTTTATAAATCTTAATTTAAAGAATACACAAGCAACTTCTTACTCCAGGAATCTCTCCTACTACCCTACTATAAGACCAAAAATTTTACTATTACTATCTACTTTGAAAATGCAAATGTTATCTGAGAAGGGGTAAAACATTAGGATACTGTCAGACTGACACACAAGATGCTAATGACCACCATATGTCCTTCAGTCACCTACCTAGTGGGAACAGAATAACAGATTCTTCATCATGGCATTCAAGGCCTTCTGTGATAAGATGCCAACCTATTTTTCTAACTTAATATCCTACTATAAATGAAAGTGGATATAAAGAAATGTTTTACTTATAAAGTATTATATAAAAATTAGTCCCTACATAAACCACCCACTAGAACCAAAACAACATAACATAGTTGCCCTTTCTTATATAAACAAATCAGTTGTTGAAGGAGTGCAGAAAATGGACTTTTGAGGCAGAAAGCAAACTTTTGTGCAAATAAAAAGAAGTCCATCTGTGAGGGATGTAAGGTACTACTCTTTCATAGATAAACAGATTTGTTGTGAAAAGGGGCAGAAAAATAACTTTTTTATATGAAAAACTGATAAAATTACAGTTTGAAGAAATGGTTTTTAGGTAAGATGTGAGAGAGGTATAAACTGTAAGAGAACCAAGCAGAGACTTTAGAATGCCTATGTGAAGACAAATGACTGAGGGTGCAGAGCATTGTGGTCTTTAGTTCATTTGCATGTTACTGTTCTTAGAGTTTGCAATGTTAAAACTCACGGTAAATCAAATAACTGATTTGAAACTGGGATGGTTACATAAGGACTGTTGATTTCATAACTAGCAGAAAGGTAGATTTAATGAATTTTCTCTCATAAGGGAAAGATGAGTCACTGAGCACCAAGAGGCTCTGATTTAAGCCACTGAGAGTTAAGGAAGCCAGAAAGAAAAAACATAGAATAATCAGTTGCAAAAGGAGGTGATCTGAAAAGCCAATAGGGGCAGTTAAGACTACAGTAGGAGAGCCTTTGAAGGGAAGACTTCAGACATATTGAGAGTACTGAGAGATGCTGATTGGCTGGAGAAAGGCTGAAGCTCATTGAAAGATAATTGAGTTTGGTTTATTGCTCTCTAGTATCATGTACAACTAGGGAGATGAAAGCTCTCCAAGGCTCTGATTGCTCTGTGCTTCCTCCTCTCATCTAGGAGGGGAAAGACAAGCTTTGTACCTGGTTTATTGAAAGTAGAATCAAAGATGATTGTACAATACAGTATCCTGTTGAGTGAAGAGTTGACTGAGTTTGTTTGCATTGTTCAGACACCCAGCCTGAGAAACTTTGCAATTCTCAAGCTAAAAAGAATTGCTTATTATTACAATAGGAAATTACTTCCTTAGAGTCCTAAAAATGAGTGGTTATGAGTTAAAAGAGTTTGTCATTTCATCAATTCAAGAGTAGAAGAAGAGTGGGTTTGCCCAGAAGGAGAGTGCTGAGGACCAGAAGGAGAGCAGTTAGCAAAAAATCAACTTCATGTGGGGCAGATTATTCCTGAAGAGATCAACAACAAGGCCTATGGCTGTGAGATGCTCCAAGAGCATAACTGTTTTCACTGGTATACCTTACTGCTAGGTTTCTGTATGTATATTCCCCCTCTCCCTAACTGATGTTATATGCAGTGATAGGAGAGTATAATTCAGATTTTTGTGTGAATTGTGATATGTCGATTATTTCAGGATTTGCCTTTTATTGAGGAACTGTGATATATATTGATTATCTTTGCATTTGCTTTTATTTTTAAGTCGGTGCTTTATGTTTTAAAACTAATAGTCATAATTGTAAATTAATGCTTTCATGTAGAAGGCAAGCACACCAGTGGGGTGCCCTGAAACTATATAAATAACTAATAGAAGTGTATCCCAAATAGGTTTATCCCTAGTATTCTGAGTTTAAATTATAGCCATATGGTGGTATTCCTCCTCTGAGAACTTTGACCTGTAAGTGTGAGGGAAGATTGGGTGAGAAAGCCAGCCAAAAAGAAAGTAAATGGACATACCCCAAATAAGGAGCTGTACTGCTAGGGTCCACATCAGTCACTCTACCCACATTCTACACAAATCTACTCTTTGCCTCTCAAAAATATTTTCCTGCCTCTACCCCTTTGGTCATTCTGCTGCCTTTTGCCTAAAGAATCTTACCTCATCTCTATAAGTAACCAACTTCTACCCATCCTTCAAGGCTCAGTTCAAATCTCACCTCTTCCATGGAGGTTTACTGACTACCCCAGCCCAAGGTCATCTCTCTTTTCTAAGTTCCTATGGCATTTATCTATCCTTATTGCTCAATTGATACTTATTTTTCACTGCCCTCGATTGTACCCTCAAGCATTTTATAAAAGGGAAAGTGATGGAGAAAATGAAATTGAATGGATGTAAACATAAAATCTTATTTTTAGATTCACAAAATCACCTACACAAGTACAAGATGGACAAAATCTGGTTAGACGAATCTGAAAAAAAAAATCGGAGAGTGAGGAGAGGTTAGTGAACTGTAAGCTTAAAGAATTAGTAATGTGATATGGCAACTATGAAGACCAAAGCAGTCTCAAGTTACATTAAGGGAAGTCTAGTATCCATGACAAGGAATGCTCGCTATCTATGTTATTCTGTCTGTATCCCCAGGGCAATACTATGCCCTGATCAGACCTCATTTGTTCTAGTTAAGTTTGTGTTGTGTGTTCAGTTCTAGTTAAGACAGTTTAGGGAAGATAACTGAAAAGTATCCAGAAGAAGATAACCACTATAGGAAGGACTTCCAGACAATGCTACATGCTGATCAGTTGAAGGAACTGGGAATGTTTTGCTTAGGAAAGAGAAATTTTAAGGAGGTCATGAGAAGCACCACCATTTGGAAGAAGCACCACCATTTGGAAGAAGCACAAGCTACAGAATCACAGATTTAGACCTGGAAGGGACCTCAGTAGCCATTTAGTTCAACCGTCTCATTTTAGAGACAAGGAAACTGAGGCCTAAAGAAGATTAAGAAATTTGCCCAGGTTCACACAGGTGGCAACTGGCTAGAATTCCAACCACTCCACATACTGCAATCTCTCAGCTATAACAGGCTGCTTCCCTTAATGTTATCCTGCTTGTCCTCACAGAGTGGAATTATGAGCAATAGGTAAAAGTTACAGCAGCAAAGTTGGGCTGGAAGTTAGGGAAATCTGTCTGACAATTAAAGTTGACCAAAATGGGGTAGTGGAGGGTTCTCACTCCCTGGAAGTCTTCAAGCAGAGACTAGAAGGTCACCTCTTAGGTATGTTGTACAATGGGATTCATTCAGGTACTAAATGGCCACTGAAGTGCCTTTCAGCTCTGAGGTCCTGTGAACTTTCCGTGTGAACATATCTTATGTCCCCAACCATACTGTAAACTACTCAAGGGAAGGAACTCATGGCTAACATTTCTTTGTAAATATCTCAGAAGTGATTCAATACTTAGGGTCATTGGACAAGTAAGTTTTGGGTTTCTTCCTAGGGAGGACATCTCTCCAGAGCATCCAGGGCCCTGAAAAAATATCCCTTAAGAAAAGAGATGAGAAAATAAATAGAATGACAGAGAAACCCCCAAAACAAATTTCATGTGGGTTTTTTTTTTTCAATTTTACTGTAATTTCCTTGTCTTGACCAAACCACCAGCAGATCTCATATTTCAATGCAGAGTCTATCTCTGAGGGAAGTATTTAAAATGCAGAATGAACTCTGCTGGTGACCACAGTCAAGATAAGGAAATTCCAGTATCAGGAAATTTTCAAAAGAGAGGAATTGGGAGGTTGATGAGTAGTTGATCCACAAAACCACAAAACCAAGGGGAAGGATTGTAGCATGTAACAGTTTGCAGATTGTAACAGTTTCACTTCCTATCTTTTCCTGCAATCCTCTTTGAGTAATGACTCTGATTACTAAGGGAAAAGAAAAGAAATGGATGTAAGTATTAATGATATAGAGAACTCCCCATTTTCTATACCAGGGAGAGGAAACAATAGCAACCATATTAAAATACCCCATAATCTGCCAAACTCCATGGAAGGAAGAATTAAATTTTCACCCCCTTTCCAACAAAATTAGAACTATAAGTTGTATTTTGTCTGTCTGTCCCTAACCATCTTTGGGTAGAGATGGAAATGAGCTAGGACATAGCCCAAAAATGAGCAACAGAAGAAAATAGACCTAGATGAGCTACAAACTGGGAAACTGGGAAACAGCCAGTTATGAAAACTAATGATTACTCTCAACTTTTAGACAAGAATTGTCATAAAAGTTTTCAGATACTACTGCCAAAACCAAATTCCGAGACTACCAAATCCCATCTCCCCAATGCATCTGTTTTCTCTTTGAGGTCAAGGACTACCATTATCCTAGATTTATATGCAGTGTCATGCAGTAGAATGAACAATAGACTAAGGTACAGGACTCCTGGATTCTAGCTATGTGTCTGTACCTAACTAGTTAGGTAAATGACTTCATTTCTCTGAATTTTAGTTTCATCATCTGTAAAATGGTCATGTTTTGAGATTCTTAACCTTGGCAGAGAAGAGGACCTGTGAACTTTTAAAAAATATTTTGATGACTATATTTCAATATAATTTATTTCCTTTGTAGTCCTATGTATTATATTGTATGTATTGAAAAGATTAGTCAAAAAGGGATCCTTAGGTTTCACCAGACTGCAAAAAGAATGAAGGATACCAAAGAACCCTTGTATTATTATGATCTCTAGGATTCTTCTAACTAGATTGCAAGTTCCATGAGGCCAGGAATCATATCTTTTACAAACTCTCTATCTCCTCCAGCACCTTGAACTAAATTCTACACAGTAGACATTTAATAAATGTTTGATGAGCAGAGACTACAAAAGGAAAATCAAAAATAAAACTGAAAACATAGGTGAGTGTCCAGGATGTACTGGAAATGCCCATGCCCACCCTACTGCCTGAAATAATTAGATATTTTGTGTCTCATTTTTAAAGTTTAGTGGGTTTTTTAATTTAGTCATTTTTGTTTCCTTAATCAAATTGATGAATAAAAATGTCCTTCATCATTAAGTATTCAATAAACATTCCCCTTAAAATAATAATGTAAAATTCCCTGGGCACACACTCTAAAGAAATGTGTCATGCATGCCCATGACCATGGCAGCCCAACTCAAATAAATTGTAATGACCAATCTTATCCTGGAGATCAGATGACAAAGCATGCTTCCTTCTTCTTGGTAATGATGTAGAAGGCTATGGATAGAATGGAATGCTATATATGCTCTCAGAAAAGATCACTGTGTTGTTTGGTTTGCTTAACTTATTTTTTGTCATGAGGAAGGGTTCAATGGGAGTAGGGCATATTAGGAAAGAAACTAGAATATAAAAAGAAAATGTATTAAAACAAACTTTTATGCTAATTTATTTTAATTTTTGAAATTCTACCTCTTATGTCTGTCTACTTAATGCCTAGAAAAGTTCACTGTGCACAGCAGATGACCAAAAAATATTTGTTGACTTTTTAGATACATAATTACCATTATGCCAGAGTCATAACACTACCTGCTTGCTGAACATCTTCATCTAGATATCCCATAAGCACAAAAAATTCGACATGTCTAAAAAATACAATTCCCTCCTAAAATCCTGCCCCTCTGCTAGACTTCCTTATTTCTGTAAAGGACTCCACCAATCCTCTAAGTGACCCAAACCTGTGACACCAGAATCAGCCCTTCTCTTTCATTTTTCTTATCTCGATAGGTTGCCAAGTCTTATCAACCTGACCCTCACAATATCTCCCTATCTTCGTTTTCTTCATTTACCCTAAAACTACCCCAGCATTGTCTGTGACAAGAAGAGCGTTTTCCTGACAGAGCTTCTTTCCTCCCACCCTCAACATGGGGAGGCTTTACCTAAAAGAAGATAAAACTTTCCCCAAAGACCTAATTAGCCAATGTGATTGGCCCCAGCTTGCCTGATGCAACTTCCTTCCCTGCCCCTCTCCAAAATGTGGTAGGTCCAAGACAAAGCTGCCTGGGAGACTAAATTGACTCTGGCCTCCCTGACACAGCTTCCAAAGGCATATATCTAAAAGCATTCTAAAGTCCCAAACAGTAGGAGTATAGATTCCTAGGACTTAGGCAGATTTCTGAAACCCACATAAATCACCTTGCTCTACTTCCCTGACCAGACTTATTTCCCTATCAAAATGTTTCCTGCCCAGGGAAGCTAAGTGCTGCTGTATCCTGGTTACATGTCCTTACTGTGTTGTTGTTTGTCCTTCATTCTCAAAAAGGACAATAACATCAGGGAAGTGATGTCATGACATGCAAGTGAATTGGATTTAAGTGAGGGACGGCTGTATAAAGTCCCCAGCCTCACTGTCTTCTCTAGAGCCATCTGGATCCAGCAGCCAGATAGAGATTAGGACAATGGGAGATGGCCCAGGATGCAGTACAGGACCTTGACCTTTTTAAGCTAAGTTCTTTAACAGGTCTCAGTTCGACTGAGGTAACACCTATTCAGTGATTAAGGCTAAATAAGAAATGAGGCAGAGAATGACCTCTTTACCTAGTTTAAAAGAATGTATTAAAAAAAATAAAAAATAAAAACAAAAAAATGTGTTAGGTATCCAATGACTTTCAAGTACCTCTTATCAACCCAACATCAAACCTGAACTAAGAGAGTGCTGGCATGAGAGCTCTCCTTCTCGTCTTATCTTGTTCACTATTTAAATCTACTAACTCTCCTAACTGGTCTCTCTGCTTTTAGTCTGTTCCTTTTCCAATCTATCATCCACCTAGCTCCCAAAATAAGGCACAACTCTGATCATGTTACCTCTCTGCTCAAAAATTTTTCAATGGTTCCATTTTCTCTTATGATAAAATACCAACTCCCCACCTTAGAATTTAAAGGACTCTATAATAGTTTCCAATCATGGTGGCCTACTTGTCAATTTCTGAACTTGAACTTCTATCTCTTGTTTCCATGTCTTTGTACAGGTTGTCAACCATGCCTTAGATATACTCCCACCTCACCTTCACTTTTTAGAATTCCTATTTTCCTTGAAGTCTCAACTCAGGTACCCACTCCTATAATGAAACTTTTCCTGATTGCCCGGCTCCTATTACTTAATCACACCTCAAATTGTACTGTGTTTATTTCTCTATTTACCTATCATATCTCTCAGTAGAATGTAAGATCCTTTGGGACAAGTACTATTTATGCTTTTGATTTCATATGTCCAACACTTAAGATGGTTATCTTTAAGATAGCAGGTAGTGAATAAATATTTGTTGAATAAAACTGTCAAGTTATTCTTGTAGGATAATAAGAGTCAGTGAGAGCATTTAACAAGCCAGTAAAAATGTTCACAGGGCTGATGGTATTTTAAGTCTATTGACAAGATACTCTCACCCTGGATAATATCTGTCCAGCTTTGAAAAAATTTATTGTACAAAAACAGTCTGTCCCCACCCCCACTCGAGGTAGTGGAGAACATTGTCAGCCCACTTGAAAACAGATTCCAGCAGAAGCTTGAATCCAGACTACCCTTTGTCTGGGGCAGCTTATACATTTACCTGTCTTGGAGGTAGAAAGATAGATCAGATGATCTCTGTGGGTCTCTGTCGAATTTCATGGTTCTTGCATTCGATTTTAACATGGAATGGTAGTTGTATTTACTGCAGCTGGTACTGACTTTTCTCCCAGATCCATCAATCTGTGTTACCTTCTGTTCTCAGTTCCCAGAAAGTCATTCCTCTCCTTCAGTTTCCCCCTGGTGGCAACAGAGGTGATAAATGATGCTCGTCTGGTGAACATGAGGATGAGAAACGTACAGCAAAATGTTGAGACATAAATATACGTAGGGAGGTGAGAAAGAGTTGTGAAGCCCCCAAACCATGGTTTAATGTGTTCACAAAAGTCAAAGGCAGAGTGTGTCCAAGAGCTACTGCCATCTTTAGATATCAGGATCCTGAACCAGCACTGAGAAATGTGGGGGTGGTAAAGAGATGGTTTTAAGTTAGTGTTATCAATTCTTGTAGCTAAAACCTCATAACAGAAAAATCAAGTCCAATTCCCTAATTTTACAGATAAATAATGCTTTGAAGTGACTTGCCCAAGTTCTTAACTGGGATTTGAACCTAAGTTCTCTGACTACAAATTCATCACTCTTTCCACTGTGCCATACTACCACTTATGGGGATGATACTATCCATCCACCATCAGTATGACATGTTCTGGGCTGATTTTTCTAATGGTGGGGAAGAGTTTGACCTGAGCAATCTATGCTCTCTTACCAGTCTCTGAAGAAACTAATGAATTCCTTTGGATTGGTAAGGGAAATTGCAACCATGGAAGACAGAGTTAAAAAAAAGAATCCTTATGTAGAGCCTATATCAGATTGCACACTGTCTTGGGGAGTGGGGAAGCAGAGAAAATTTAAAACTTATGGAAGTGACTGTTGAAAACTAAAAATAAATTAATTTTTTTAATTTAAAAGAATAGAGTTCTTATTGGGATTGAATCTTTGACTTTGTCCTCATTTATACAGTGCCAAAAAACAACAAAAGGAATAAGCCTCAGATGTCCCATTTTACAAGAAGGAAAAACTGAGATACTTCTCACATAAAAGACTCCAGGTTTTCAGGTCCCCAGTTTGTTCTTTCATTAAAATTTCCTCTACTTCTCAGAGAACAGAATTGGGAATCAGTTTTAATGAAGTATTATTGGAATTAAAAGTAATCCTAAAGGAGAGAGAAAGAAAGGGGGGTGTCCTAGAATTTAGGATGAGGAGGGAGTAGAAAGTGATCACTATACATCACCTGAACACATAATGAAAATTACACTTCTCACTCAGGGAACCACTGACTTCAGTACCTTGACTCTAGTACCAGTGTTTTCATTATTGGTGGAAGGCGAATAAGAAGGGAGAAGGGAAGGAAGGAATCTAACCAGCAAACTATCATGTTTCATATGAGTCAGAATCTTCTCAAAAATACAGTGTGTGAAATCCCATCAGTATGTAGGCAATCAAAAGACACAGAATTCAAAGGAGTCATGTAATAAAATGGTATATGAATAAAAGTGAGAATAGAACATTCCTCTCATAAACTAGAATTTATAAATAAATCTATACACCCTGAGGGGGAAGAGTGAACATGCATTAGGATCTCACATGGGGCACATTTAATTAAGTAACACATAACTGGGGCACCTGCATGAAAAGGCACACATATGCAGAGAATATGAAAGCCAGAGTTCACACATGGAAGGTAATTCTTGGTTCTGATGCTGAAAATCCCTTGATGTCCTTCTGGTAATGTTTGTGAGCTGTTACTGGTAAGCTTGTTCATCTCTGGGTGATGCCCCTTGACTGCTCCACCGGCTAGTCTTCAGCTATCCAGCTATCTTCAAAACTATCTAATACTTTGTGTAGCATTTTCTAAAGATGCTGTGGTTAGTATGCCCCTTCCCCCACCAGCAGGGTCCCAGTTCTTGCCAGCCAGTTCCTTGTTTTGTTTTTCAATTATTACCTCTGTCATCCACTGGAGGGTGCTATGGTTAATAATCCTCTTATTGGAGAGGGCTAAATCTTTCAACTTTTTATTAAATTCAGCTATAGTCCTCATTTAAAGCAAGGCTGCAGGCTGGTTTAGAGGTAGAAAGGCTTCTGTCACTAATTAGAAAGCCTAAGATGTACCTTAGACACCTGGGTTGTGACTTGAGGGTGAAGAGTCAAATGTGGAATAGCAGACAGGTCAGTGATCTCAGAATCAGAAAACCTAAGTTAAAGCCCCAACCTTCTCACTACCTATGTGACTGTGATCATAGTCAAGTCATTTCACCTTGGACAAAAGGGGTTCACTTAAGACTTGGACTCTCAGGTCCCTTCTATCTCTAACGTTCTATAATAAAGGTATCAACGGGTTAAGATATGAGGAGCTTTAAATGTCAAACAGAAGTTTATATTTGATCTTAGAAGTTCTAGGAAGCCATGGGAGTTTGATGAAGTGGGAAGTCTTCAAGCAGAGACTGGATGGTCACCTCTTGGATGTGTTGTACAATTGGATTCATTCAGGCACAGGTTAGACTAGGTGGCCTTTGAGGTCCCTTCCAACACTGAAGTCCTATGAACTTTCCATGTGTACATATCTTATGTCCCCAACCATGCATTAAACTACTCAAGGGCAGGAACTCATGGCTAACACTTCTTTGTATCTATCTCAGAACTGATGTAACACTTATTGTCATAGGACAAGTAAGTTTGGGATTCCTTACTAGAGAAAGGAAGACATCTGTCCAGAGCATCCAGGGCCCTGCAAAAATGTCCCCTAGAGAAAAGAGATGAGAAAATAAGTAGGATGACAGAGAAGCCCCAAAAACAAATTTCATGTGTTGTTTTTTTTTTTTTTCAATTTTGCTGTAATTCCCTTGTCTTGGTCCAGTCACCAACAGATCTCATACTTCAGTGCAGAGTCTATCTCTGGGGGAGGGATTTAAAATGTAGAATGAATTCTGTTGGTGGCCACAGGAAATTCCAGTATCAGGAAATCTTCAAAAGAGAGGAATTGGAGGTTGATGATCCACAAAACCATAAAACTTAGGGGAAGGGTTATTGCATGAAAAACAGTTTCACTTCCTTTCTTTTCCTGCTGTCTTCTGTGAGTAGTGACTCTGAGTACTAAGGGGAAAGAAAAGAAATGGATGTAAGTATTAATGATATAGAGAACTCCCCATTTTCTGTACCAGGGAGAAGAAACAGTTGCAATCATATTAAAATACCCCCATAATTCCCCAAACTCCATGGAAAGAAGAATTGAATTTTCACCCCTTTCCAATAAAATCAAAACTATTTGTTGTATCTTCTCTGTCTGTCCCTAACCATATTTGGGTAAAGATGGAAATGAGCTAGGACATAGCCCAAAAGTGAGCAGCAGAAGAAAATAGGCCTAGATGATCTACAAACTGTAAAACTGGGAAAAGACCATTATCCTGGATTTATATACAGTGCCATGCAGTGAGTGACTGGAAATATGGTGGTAACCTCTCCAGGAATAAGAAGGATTTGGAATAGAGTTTGTTTCTGAAGAAAGACAACAAGTTCTGTTTTGGACATAGTGACTTTGAGATGACTGCCTGGCATGCTATTTGAAATTTCCTATGGACAGTTAGTTATATGGGACTGGAGTTCAGAAGAAAGTCTAAAACTGGAAATATAGATCTGGGAATCATCTGCGTGGTGATGAGATTTGAATTAAGAGGAGCTGAAGTCATTGAGAGAATGTGGAGAAAAAAGAAAAATGTCAATTAAAGCCTTGGGTCCACCTGCTGTTAGAGAAAGTGACATGGATGATAAATCCATAAAGGAGATTGAGAAGGCAAGGCCAGACAGGCAGGAGAAAAGCCAAGAGAGAACACTGCTGGGAAATGTAGAAAGGAGATGGGATCCTACAAGAGAGGGTGATCAATAGTGTTAAATGCAACAGAGAAGTCAAGTAGGATGAGGATTAAGAAAAGACCACTGGACTTTGAGCAGAAGATCTGGGGTCTCAGTTTCTTTTCTACTACTTATTAGCCATATGACTTTAATTTTTCAAAGTCTTAGTTTCCTAATCTATAAAATAAGGGATCATTCTTATTATTAAATGCCAACTTCACAAGGCTATTGTGAGATCAAGCCCTCTATAATCAAGAAGAGATATAGAAATGTAAACTCATTATTAATCAGCACACTTTTTGTAAAAGGTTTTGCATGGCTTTGCCTGGGAAGATTAAGAGTGTTATAAAAATTAATATTTGCAAGTTGACTCAAGACCCTTGGATGAAGGGGATTTTGTAGACACAGATTATTTCCAGGACTATCTCTTCCCTAGCATCCAGAAGCAAGTCTCTCAGCTGACAGCCTAGTCGTTTTCATAAGATTATTTTTAAGACTCAGCTTTAAGTATTTTATAAAGTATTCAGATGCTCAAGGTTCAGGTCTGAGCTAAGGAAAATACCCACACTAACAAACTGTTCAAACAAGGAAGTATATTGTATATTGCCAAAGACATTTAACAGAAATATGGCCACTTCAGCTACATAATCTGCCCAATGATCTTCAGGAATCAGCAATAGGCTCTGCCATCATTTATAGAATTCAATATCCAAAATAAGGCAACTCAAAGATTTATATGCATGTTTCAGCATCAAGAGCGAGCAAAACTCATAGTTTTGACCCAGATACCCTTGAATATTACACAATAATCTAATCAAAGGCAAGGATCACAAAATGATCCAATGGGATATCTCAAAATAAGGCATTGTCTTGCAGTTAAGTTACCAGCCAGTCAGGGCATAACGTTTAACCACCACTTAAAGAACCAAGTTATAGGCCAATCAAATTAAAGAATTATAATCAGTCACTTGTATAGTAAAATAGGAATCATAATAATTACCACCTATCTTGGTGGGAGGATCTTATCAGAACTAAATACAGGGTGCCAACACAAAAATAAAGGTATAATGGGCCCTAGGATTGGCAGGGCATATGTTTCAGGGAATTTGGAGATGGGAATTAGAGTGTAAAGAGGAAAGGTGCTAAATCAAAAAACAGAAAGAATATTGAAAGCAAGTCATGTAAGTCACAAAGGTCTATGCCAGTCAAGTCCAATGACAGCTAAGTTATACTTACTTTCCTTCCTGGGCCTGGGATGAACAAGTAACAGATTTCTGTAATCACATTCAAAATTTATTCATTAATGAGCTGCACTTACCATTGTAGGCTACTAATTACCCTAGGATGGCAATAAAAATTAATAAGGAACTACATTTTAATTGTTCCATAATATTAGGGAGTTGCAAAGTGCCCTCTTGTGTAATAAAATTAACATTTAAAGTAGTTCAGTCAAAAAGTCTTCTCTTAAATATGACTCTTGACTGTTGCTATTGGGGGCTTTTGTTTTTATGGTCTCCTCCACTGGTTTATTATTAACTTCCTAAGGCTATTTGACTTTATTGGATAGTGACATATTCCAAGGGAAGCTCTTTAGCCCCAAGCAATTTTAAGGTTGAAAGATTTTCTTGTAATTCACTGGGATCAAATTTAAGTGCAGTTAAATCAACTTGAGATATTTGTTTTCCCTGAATAGCTGTGGAAGAAGAAATGGGAATCTTGTAAAAATGGGATTGGAGAGTCCCCTAATGTAGTGGGTCATTGAAGTTTAGGGAGAGAGAAGGAGGAAGACAGTTTAGAAATCACAGGGATCTCATTCCTGAGGCAATGCAATGATGAGGAAAATCCTGGCACTGGACTAGGTTCCTTGAAATGTAGTTCTAATCTCTCGACTCCAAGTGTTTTCACTAGCTGTCTGCCATGTCTGCAACTCTCTTCCTCCTTATCTCTACCTCCAGGCTTCCCTGGCTTCTGTCAAGTTTCATCTGAAGTCCAACCTTCTGCAAGAAGCCTTTCCCAGTCCTCCTTAATCTTAGTGCCTTCCCTCTGAGACCATTCCCAAATCTGCATATGTCATGTTTATGCATAGTTACTTGCATATTGTCTCCATTAGACTGTAAGCTCCTTGAGAGAAGGACTATCTTTTGCCTTTTTTTATATCTGCAACACTTACTTGGCACAGGACCTGGCACATGGTAGCTGTTTTAAAATACTAGTTGTCTTGAATTGACTAATCATATCACTTTCATTAATGATGCAACATTAGACAAGTTAAGTGAGTGAGATCTTCACCACCACTCCTTTCCTTCCTTATGATTTCACATTTAAATATCACAAGTGTTTTCCTCACAGTACTCCTGAGAAGTATCCTCATTTTATCAAACATAATTTCTAACCAGTCTCAGCCCCCAACTCACTGAATACTTTTTAACCATCAACCTTCTAGTACTAGCAATGCCTCCACACCTGTGAAGTCTTTCTCTGATTGCTAAGTTCCTCAGTGGAACCTCGATTTAAGGAAGTACACATGCCAGTCATTCTCACTTCTGACTTGGCTAAGGCCCAATTCCTCAAACAACATAACATACAGAACACAATCTACACTCACTGCTCAAACCAACCGTTAATAGCTACTTTGGTATAAAAAAATCTGCATTCATATTCAGAGAAAGATAGTGAGTTAAAATAATCACACCTACCCTAAAGAGTAACATCAAGTGGTCACAAGCCCAGAAAGAAACCTTGGAAGAACCTAAAAAGGAATTCAAAAATCAAATAAGAAAGAATGAAGACAAATTAGGGGAAAAACAAAAGCAATCCAAGAAAATTATGAAAAGAAAGTTAACCAATTTGAAAAAGACATACAAAATCTTAAGGAAGAAAACAACTCCCTGAAAGCTAGAATTGGGCAAATGGAATCTAATGACAGTATAAGACACCAAGCTATAATAAAACTAGAAAAAAAGAAGACAATCTGAAACATCTCATTAGAAAAACAACTGGGAGTAGAAACAGGACTTTGCAGTGGCTCCAGCTTCCACATTCACCACTCCATGTAAAAGGGAACTCTGAACAAACTTTGGAGCTACAGAACCGACAAAATGACACAAAGAAGCTAACCTCCCACTGAGGACAGCCCAGCAGCCAGGCAGGGAACAGCCAGCACAGCCAGGCTGGAGGGACTCCAGAACACCAGCAGCTGTGGTGTTTCCAGAATTACCAACACATAGATGCTAAGGACAAAGTGAGAGGTCAGTGCACTGTGGACTTTGGGACCAGTAGTGGGGAGAGCGAGTCTGCTTTTTCCCCTAGGGTGAGAAGCTGCTGAGATGTTTAGGTGACAGCTTCAGCTCCTGGCCTGCCAACTGTAGGGGGACCAGGCGACCAGTCTAGGGGGTTAAAGCTCTTGCTTTAACCTTCTTGGACCTGAATTACTGTCTGGAGTGGAGGTCCTAGGGTGTGTGACCAGCTTGCCAGAGCATGGGGAGGCTTCAGAGAGGGCACCCAACTAATACCTCTGGCAGCTGAGAAAATCCCAGTGTTTGAGACAGAAGCTTCCCTGGCTGGTGGCAGAGTCCTACTGTGGCAACAAACCCAAAAGTCAAGTAATTGAGTGGCAACATGACTAGGCAAAGGAAACAAAATAAACAGAAAAATTCAACATTAGACTCCTCTTTTGGGGGCAAAGAGGATCGAAGCAGGGAACAGGAGGAAGACAGTGAAGTCAGAAATCCTGCACCAAAAGCCTTAAATGAAAATACGAGCTGGTTACAGGCCATAGAGGACCTTAAGAAGCAGATAAGAGAAGTGGAGGGAAAAATTGTAAGAGAAATTAAAATGATACAAGAAAGTTATGAAAGGAGAATCAACAGCCTGACTAAGGAAAATAACACCCTAAAAAATAGACTAATATATTTTACAAAATATATATATAAATTTCCCAGAAGAATACAACAGGAAATGGGTATCTTAGAAAAAGACATTCAACAGGCCATAAACACCTTTTTTTAAAAATGGGACCAAATGGACTTTTAAGCAAATTCTACCAAACATTTAGAAAACAATTCCAATACTACCTAAACTATTTGAAAAAATGAAAAAAGAGAAGGACCTGCCAAATTCCTTCTATGTCACAAATATAATCTTGATGCCCAAACCAAGGAGAGACAAAAGAGAAAAAGAAAACTATAGACCCACTTCTTTACTGAGTATTGATGCAAAAATTTATAAATTTATAAATAAAGTATTAGTAAGGAGATTACAATCATATAACACAAAAATTATACATTATAACTAAGTTGAATTTATACCAGGAATGCAGTTAGTTCAGCATTAAAAAACTATAAACATTATTGATTATATTAATAACAAAAATGATTATGTGATCATATGATTATATCAATATATGTAGAAAAAAATTTTGACAGGATATAAAACTCATTCCTGGTTTTAAAAAATATTATTAAGTATAGGAATAAATAAATATATAATAATAAATAAATAGGATTACCTTAAAATGATAAATAGTGTCTATTTAAAACCAAGAGCCAATATTACCTGTAATGGAGATAAGCTTTTCCAAGTCTTTCAAATAAGAAAAGCAAGGATATTTATTATCACCATTACCATATAATTTAGTGCTAGAAAACTTAGCTATAACAATAAGAAAGGAAAAAGAAATTGAAATAAGCACAGGCAAAACTGAAGAAATAAGCACAGGCAAAAAGGAAACTATATTATATCTTTTATATTATATTATTTTATATTATATCTTTTTGCAGATGATATGATAGCTTACTTAGAAACCTCTAGGGAATCAATTAAAAAACAAATTAACAGCAGCAATGTTACAGGATATAAAATAAACTACACAAATCATCAGTCAAGACACACAGGTACTTTATGTACATAACTACAAAACACTCTTTACACAAAGACAAAGCTAAATAATTGGTGAAATATTAATAGTTCATGGATAGGCTGTGTCAATATATTAAAAATGACAATACTGCCATATGAGTTTATATATTCAGTGCCATACCAATCAAACTACCAAATGATTACTTCATAAGATGAAAAAAAAGAATGATAACAAAACTCACCTAGAGTTACAAAATGTCAAGAATATAAAAATAACTAATGAAAAAAAAGCATAGAGGAAATTAACCCAGTAATACCTGATTTCAAACTGTTGATCATTCAAAAGGTGTAATTAACAAAATAATTTGAAACTGAACAAGAAATTGAGAGTTTGATGAGTGGAAGAAATTAGATATACAATATACAGAAGCAAATGAGCACAGTAGACTAGTGTCTGATAAACCCAACAATTTCAACTTTGGGGGCAAGACCTCACTATTTGATAGGAAAAAAAAGTTTGGGAAAAGTAGAAAGTATCTGACAGAAACTAGGTACAGGCCAATGTCTCACACCATAGAGAAAGACAAGCTCTTTCAAATTTGCCCATTTCTAAATTGGCAGATGATTTAGACATCAAAGATGACATTATAAACAAACTAGAAGAAGATGATAGAAATGATCTGTCTGATCTATGGATAGGAGAAGAGTTCATGGCCAAATGAGATAGAGAGTCACTGGAAGTCAAATGAACAATTCTGATTAAATAAAATATAAAAATTGAAGTGTAAACAAAACCAATTCAGTTAAAATTAGAAGAGAAACAAGGAATTGGAGGAAGGGGGGAAAATACAGGAATCTCTGCAACAAATTTCTCTAATAAAGATTTGATGTCTGAGATATGTAAGGAACTGACTTAAATTTATAAGAATAAAAGTCATTCTTTAATTGATAATTGGCTAAAGGACATAAATAAACAGTTTTCTAAGGAAGAAATCAAAGTTATCAGTAGCCATATGAAAAAAAATGCTCTGAATGACTATTATTAGAGAAATGCAAATAATAACAACTATATGCCAACACCTCACACCTCAGATTAGCTAAAATGACAGAAAAGGAAAATGGCAAATGCTGGAGAAGCTGTCAGAAAACAAATATGGTAGTACACTCTTGGTAGAATTGTGAATTGGTCAAGCCTTTCTGGGAAACCAATTTGGAATTATGCCTAAAAAGCTATTAACTGTGCATACCATTGATCCAGCAATATCATTAGTAGGTCTATAACCCAAAAGAGATCAAAGATAAAGGGAAAGGGACATATTACAAAAATATTTATAGTAGTTCTTTTTACGGTAATAAGAATTTGAAACTGAAAAGGTGCCCATCAATTGGGGAATGGCTAAAAATGTTATGGTGTATGAATGTGATGGAATACAAAAGTGTTGTAAGAAATGACAAAGTAAATGGCTTCAGAGAAACCTAGAATGACTATTATGAAGTGATGCAAAAAGAAGTGAGCAGAACCAGGAAAACAATTTACATAATAATAATAATGTTGTAAGGACAAACAACTTTGAAAGACTTAAGAGCTCTAATCAGTACAACAATCAATCACAATACCAAAGGACTTATAATGAAACATACTGCACATCTCTGGATAGAGAGATGATGGACTCAAAGCTTAGATTAATGGCTTATGTTGTTTGTTTAGGGCTTTTGGGGGGGGGGGGGTATTATTTTTTTGTCTAGGTTTTTGGACATGTCCATTGTGGGGATTTGTTTTGTTTGAAACATGTTTGTTTTTCTTGCTTTCTCAATGTGTAGTAGGAAGAAAGGGAGAATAGGAGGGAAAGAATTGGGACCTGAAAATAAAATTAAAATGATTTTCCAAAAAAAAAAAAAATCACACAGGTAATAAAAAGCAGAGAGTTGGGCTTTGAAATTGGTTATTCTGATTCTAAATCTAGTGGAGGGGTGAGGGAGATTCTACTACACTTCATTAAGACCCTATTGTGTCAGGCCCTGTGCTAAGTGCTATGGAGAATATAAAAATGAATAAATATGATAAACTGAGCTAATGAAGCTTTTAAACTGGCAAGTAACTCTAATATAAGGTAAAAAAAAGAACAATAAGAGAGATACAAAATACTGTTAATTCAGAAGAAGGAAAGAATATTCTGACAATCAGGGAAGATTTCACGAGGAATATAGAAGCTGAGCTAAGTCTTGAAGTTAGGAAGAAAAGGATAAAGTATGTAAATCTAACCCTTCCTTTCTTCCTTCTTCCCCATGTAGGGTAGAGGCTTAGATTTAAAAAGCCTTATTTGGGGCTTCTTTTTTTAGAACAAAGTCCTTGCATTGGCACACTCATGGCACTTAGTTACTTCTTGGCTCCATTGCACAGGGTTCCTTCACTTCAAGGATACAGTATCCTTCGACTGGGAAGTCAGTTCAGAAAAGGTGCATCAATCCAAGCTCATTTATAACAAGAGTTCACATCTCCTAAACAGCCTGAACTCTAGTCCTAAAAACATCATGTTGTCCAACTTCAAAATTACCCAACCTGAGAGATCTCCTATATGTCATGTCAATTAAATTCTGCTAAAATCACCTTCCTCTCAAAGTTCTCCCTTCCCAGAAAGGTCATCTGTACTTGAACTATGACAGAGATGTTGAGTTGTGTTGTAAAAGTCAGTCTACACTGGCTGAGAAAGGCCAGTGTCTGCTCCCACTGCCCTCTAAAGAAAGGTGCTAATTCCCTATCAGGTGCTTTAAGGGTGGAGTCAGCATACTGTTTGGCATTAGAGAGATGGTCATTGCCCCCTGAAAAGACTGAGTTCCTGCTAGTCACTGCCTGACATTTCTATAAACCACTTCTATACCCCATCAGAGTGACTTGGGAAGGAGGAGCAATTTCCATAATATGCATGTTACTGTCTGAACTATATCCAGGACTTATACCAATGCTTACAACAGTTGTCAGTTCAGTCCTGCCAGGGGTAGGCTGCTTCTGCAGCCTCTTCAGTGGTATTACCTTGTAGCCAGAGATATTTAAGGATGGATCTAAGAAGGGTTGTCACTGAAGCCAATAGAACCCTTACATTTGGGCTCTCAAACACACTCTAGGGCAGTTATAAAAAATATATCAGAAATTCAGCTGTAACTATTTCTAAAAAACCTTCTCATAGGCCATATTCAACCTTTGCCAAAACATTGATCCGTTGAAATGCCAGGGCCATACCAACTGCTACCACAAAACACCAGATTACCCAAGAAGAAACCTACACACCCGAACAATCTTTCTCCACCACCACCCAAGGGCTTCTTAAGGGTGACGAACAATCCCACCCACATTAGGGAAGCTTTTCAGGACACACAAGCGGTAGTGGATTGCTTCCTATACTCAAGCAGCTCATCTGTATCTCACTCATATTTCATGGACAGTCTAGATATAAGAAACACAAATGTGCCAACCTAATTAAATCTGCTGGCCCTGGCAATGGCCCTTCTTTGTCCTTAAATTCCCTCTATAACTGTGTCCCTTCACATCTACAACAAAATTCAGCCCAGAAGGCTCCACCACCACTGGTGCTGAAACAGCAAGCCATGATAAGCCACACCATGATCAGCCTGTAAGAAACTGAATTCAAGAAAGGGTTTTTGCCCAAGAAAGGACTTTGCCCAAATTCATATGGGTAGCAAATAGGAAAACAGGGATTCAAACACACAATAGTATGGAAAAGAAAGTAATACCATCTGGTAGAAGTTTAGGGACTATGAAAGGGCATGATAAGTGAAGTTGCAAAGGTAACCTGGAATCAAGGGTCTTTACCACAATGCAAATTAGATCAGCCCTTAATTGATCAGAGTCAGCAGAGTACAGCGGAAAAGCATGCTAAACAGAGTCAAAGGAAGTGGATTTGAATCCTGGCTCTGCCATTACAAGCTTGGGCAAGTTGCTTAACTTCTCTATGCCTCAGTTTCCTTGTCTGTAGAATAAGGGGATAAGACTAGGCTACCTGTAAGATAATCTCTTCCCTTCTAGTTCTAAATCTAGGATCTCATGATAAGTAGTGAGGAATCAGTTTCTGAATAAAGGAATGATAAGTTTACTTATAGAAAAATAATCTTGGATTAGATAAATTAGGCTTGAGAAACTAGAAGCTAGAAGCAGAAAAACCAGTTGGGGGCTAATTCAATCCCTATGGAAATATGCAATAAGGGCCTGATCTAGGATGATGGCAATGGGAATGGTGAGAAGGAAACAAATGAGAAAGAGAGGGGTAAGGGAATAGCAGGACCTAACTGGTTGGACATAGGAGTCATACGTCCCTTCTTTCTTAATGACAAGTTCAATCTTCTCACTTTCAAAGCAACAAGACATTAGACTCCACAGGAAAATCCAATAAAGGAAGGAAGGAAAGAAAGGAAGAAAGACAGATCATTGGTAACTTTGGAGAGAGCAGTTATTAGGAATTTACCCACAAAATGAAAGATAAAAATGGAGCAATAGCTAGTGGGGTTGGATGGAACAAGTGAGGGGTTTTTGAGGATGAGACTTGGGAAGTAGCCAGTAGACAAGGAGAGACTGATGATAAATGAGTCAGTATAACAGAGGAAGCAATCTGTTAGAGGAAATGGGTTGGAATGGAATCACTTATGCAGACAAAGGGTTTGCCTTTGGTAAGGAGAAGGGTCACCCCTTCATTTGAGACAGGGGTAAAGGAAGAGCTAGTGAGAGAAGGCATCTGGGTGTGTAACATTAGTAGGAGGGGCACTCCTTAGCTTCTTTTGTGGGATCTTCATCCAAGTGATGCCTATTAATGATAGGAGTCCCCCTGGACTCTGTCCTGGGCCCTCTTTTCTTGTCTCTCTAAACTGCTTTGAATGGTGATTCTCAAATTTACTTATCCAGTCCTAAGCTCTCTACTCACACCAGGCTCTCATCTCCAACTGCTATTAGAAATCTTAAACTGGATGTCCCATTGACATCTTAAATTCAACATGTCCAAAACTGAACTCATTATCTTTCTCTCCAACCCTTCCCCTCTTCTGAACTTCTATTACTTTTGAAGATACCATCATCCACCCAGTTACCTGGGCTCACAACTTAGATGTAATCTTCAGTTAATCACTCTCTCTCTAACCTCCTCCACCCCCCATAGCCAATCTGTTGCCAAGTCCTGTTGATTTTACCTTTATAACATCTCTTCTATACACCTCTGTCTTCATAAAATTGCCACCACAGTGGAATAAGCCCTCATCACTTCATAACTGGATCATTGAAACAGCCTGCTAGTTGTCTCAAGTCTCACCTCCCTCCAGTCCTTTCTCCATTCAGCTATCAAATTGGTCTTACAGAGTGGAAGGGCATCAGAAGTCATCATCCTTCAGCTTAGATTGTTGTACCCAAAACACCAGCAAGACCCAAGTGACAATTTAGAAGTGAACCCTTTATTGGTGCCATGTTGGCTGATAAGGCCACGTTGGCTAAATGGTGCCCCTCCCCAAATCGTACAGCAGCGATCCCAGGCAAAGCCTCAGCTTTTAAAGGGACACCATGCAGCCAACAGTTAGGTATTACCTAAGCAGGAACTTGCAGAGACTAAAATCAGTGATTGGTCAGCACACATTTTGAAATTCCCCCCACCAAGTCTCCCCTAAGCCTGCCTAAACCCAGCAGCCTGCCCACCTCAGTGAAGGAGAGCTGGCTGGGGGAGGGCAGAGCTAAATCTGGCAGTCTGCTCACTTCCATGAAGAAGAGCTAGTTGGGGAGGGGAAGAATGGGGCCAGGTACAAGATGAAGCTTAAGTAGGCTGGTTCTCCAGAAAGCATATGTTCCACCACTGGACCCATCTTTCCAGGCTGGTATTACCTGCCAGAGCTTGTGGTCTGCTGGCCCAGTCTTTGAACAACCAGGGTTTCTACACATTAATCACATGTTACATGGAATGACGACTTGGAGCTGGAGTCCCTTGGTTCCAATCCCTGTTCTGCTACTATATTATCTGTGTGATTTGGGGCAAGTCACCTAAACTTTCAGGGCCCTCAGATTCTTCATCCCTAAAATGATGCACTTGAATTAGATGACCAGTAAGGTGCCATCCAGTTTCGATCTATTGCCCAATGATGCAAGGCAACTGGAACAGAACTTGGATGGCAGACTTATATGTAATTGGTGTTTTATCAACATTTGTTGAATTAAGTTAAATCAAATTTAGCTAACAATTAGAAACCAAGTAGATGCCCGTAAATTGGGGAATGGCTAAACAACTTGTGGTACATGAATTAATGTGATACTACTGTTCTGTAAGAAATTATGTGTGTAATGAATGCAGAAAAACAAGGAGAGATCTATATGAACCAGTGCAGACTAAAGCAAGAAGAGCCAAGAAAACAAAATACACAGTGACCACAATAATGTAAATGGAAACACCAAAAAATCAAAAGTAAATGCAACAAAAATATAAAGATCAAGAAAGACTTAAATGAAGGGGGAGAAGAAAACACTCACAAACTAACCTTTCATGCAGGTGGGAGGACCTCAGATGTTACATATTGCAAATGCTTTCAGACTTTTTCAATCAGTTGTGCTGGCTTTTTTCCCTCTCTTAGTATTTGTCATATGGGATGACTTGGGGGGGGGGGAGTAATAAGGAATACTTGGGATAACTATGTTGATATAAAAAAACAGATAATATTGATAAAAAAATTTTTTAAACAGTTAAATCAAACCCCCTTCAGTTTACCAGCTGTGTACCAGGAAGAAATCTTCGCTATAACACCTTGGATCTGAAGCCTTTAAGAACCAAAGCTATAGAGTAATCAGCAACAAATGAAGTATACTTTCATAATTTTTTTTTTTGCATCTAATTCCAGTTCTTTTTCCAAGTTCTAATTCCTTGCCCCA
Organism: Gymnobelideus leadbeateri; assembly: GCA_011680675.1. NCBI lineage: Eukaryota > Metazoa > Chordata > Mammalia > Diprotodontia > Petauridae > Gymnobelideus > Gymnobelideus leadbeateri. The sequence continues at coordinate 125,782 of WOXC01000807.1, forward strand.
ATATCCACCAAAATTTTGCTTTTCTAATCTGGTCAACCTCTATTCCAGCACACAAAAATGCTCCTAAAGTCCAGTGGGGAAAAGTCTTTAGAAAACAGCTAGGAGAAATCCAGAACTTGGGGTAATCCTGGTATAACAGGAAAAGAATATGCCCTAGAACTAGGAAGATCTGGGTCCAAGTGTCTCCCCAATACCTCCTGACTACATCACCCTGGACAAGTCATTTAATGTCTCAGGGCTCCAGGCAAATCTCAAACTGTAAATGACCAGTGAGTTGCTGATCTGCACCTTTGGAGATAGTTTCTATTCTAGTTGTTCCCCTACACTGAGGAAATCACAAGGCTGGCAAATAAACAAATAAGTACATATTTATATTTCTCTTTACATTCCATATAAAAGTAATGGTTCCTCCACCCTGAAAAACAGGCGGGTGAGTGTTTCAGTGTTGGAATGGAAGTAGATTTGGGAGCCTCAATAGATATAAGCACCCCAAATCAATCAAGTGTTTATTAAGTTCTTTCTACTAGACTAGGTTCTAGTGTTATGATAATAGAAGTGAAACAGTTCCTGCCTTCAAGGAATTTCCACTACATTGAAATGGTCAAAAAGCCTTGCTCTGAAAACCCCCCAACCCTGGATGTTTCCATGTTCCATCCTCCATACCTGCCAGACAGACCCCAAATGTGCCAAATTTAGCCCCCCCCCAAAAAAAAATAAGCACTCTTTCACTTTCCACAAGTCCCACCCTCCTGAAGAAGGAAGAGAAAACAGGGAGAGGAGGAAGAGAAGCAGCTCCAGCCCTGAGCTCAAGCCTTGTTACTTCTCCAGTTTCATGGCCAAGGCTGATAGGCCACAGTAGGCAAGGGCAGTGAAGCTCTTGCAGCTGCCTCCAATATTGACGTGATTAACAGTGATTACTTCAGAAATCAATGAGGGGAGATTGCTGGCTTTATCTGAAGAGCATGCCCTGCATCTGCTGAAGCAGGGAGGACAATTCAGCTGACTTGCAGAGTTGTTGTTGCTTGGTTTCCTTCCCCTTCCTCCCCGCCCCCCTCCCCGCCCCACACCCCTTGGCTACATCGTCCTTCTGGGCTCCATACAGCCCAAACCCCCTCTCAGACTTGATAATTTTTTTCAGTGTAATAACCTGAACAAAGGCACAGCTGATCACTTGTGATCATTTGCAGGCAGAGGGACTTATTTATAGCCATCTTGTGACTATGTTTGTTACTTCTGTGTGGCAATAACTATAGGGAAATTAGATACTGTGAGGAAGTACCACAGCAGGACAACGGGAAAGCCAACTGTTGGAGGGTGAGAAGTCATTTCAAAGGGTCTTTCAGGGCCATGGGAAATTCTAGGGAGGGTCAAATATGTCCAATGATCAGTCAGCAAACATTTGTTGACTGCCCACATGCATAAGGCAATATACCAAACTCTGGAGAGGATACTAAAAAATGCAATGCAATTCAATTCAACAATATGTACTACTATGTACAAAGACAAGACAATATTTTCAAAAAATGAGCTTATATTATACTGGGAAAGTATTGCATATACTATATATACAAAGAGAAATATAACTGATTGATCAGGGAGCATTTAAGTTCTTCCTGTGTGCCAGGAACTGTTTTAGGTGTTGGGGATAAGAGACAAAGAAAGGGAACTTCCCCTGCTCTCAAGAAGCTTGCATTGGTAAAAAAAAATAAAAATAAAAATAAAAATGTACATATGTAAAGATAAATAAAATAAATACAAGGTAAGTGGGGAAAAGTGTGGTGAAGCTAGCAGCTGAAAGGGGTGGGAAAAGGCTTTAAATAGAACGTGGCAGGGCGGCTAGGTGGCACAGTGAGTAGAGCACCAGCCCTGGAGTCAGGAGGACCTGAGTACAAATCTGGCCTCAGACACTTAATACTTACTAGCCGTGTAACTTTGGGTAAGTCACTTAACCCCAATTGCCCTGCCCATCCCCCTTCAAAAAAGCAAAAAAAAAAAAAAAATAGAAGGTGGCACTTAAGCTAAGCTTTAAAAAAAATCAGGGTATTCAAAGGGGATCAGGGTCAAGAGAGAATGGATTTAAAGGCACAGAGATCAGCAAATATAGAAGCACAGAGATGGGAAATGAAGTCCTATATAGGTGTGGAACAGCAAGGAGGCAGGTTTTGTTGGACAATTGAGTACTGAAAGGGAATAATGTACAATAAGCCTGAAAAGATAAAATGTATTCAAGTCATGAAAGACTTTAAAGTTCATATAGAAGAGTTCATACTTGGTTCCTATGGCTGAGATTCTTAACCATAGATAGATTTCAAAGAATCTATGAACTTCAATGGGAAAAAAAATTACATCTTTATTTTCACTAATCTCTAAACTTAAATTCTTTTACAATGTTGTTTCAAGAAGGTATTCGTGGGCTTTGGACCGCCAAAAGTTTCCATGACACAAAATAAGGTTAAGAACCCCCTTCCTAGTGGTAATAGAAAACCACTGGAGTTTATTAAGCAGGCCAGTGACATTGTCAGATCTAATGCTTTAGGAAAATAACTTTGGTAGCTACATGGAAGAATGATTTGAGAGACCAGAGACTTGAAGCAGAGAGGCTATTGCTGTAGTCCAGGGGAGAAGTAATGAGGCTCTGAACTAAGGTAATGACTATGTGAGGAGAGAGAAAGAGAATGAAGATGTTATGACAATGACCTTTGGCAAGGGAGACCTTTTGGCCTGACTGATGACAGTCAGGAGGTCTCACTTTATTCCCTGGGCCTTACTGATGGCACCACCATTGACTTATGCAATTTGGGGAAGGTCATTTCCCTTATCTGGGTTTTATTTTCCTTATCTGCAAAACCAAATTGGGACAGGGTACACTAGGTATCTCAAAGACATCTTACAACCTAACTCTATGAGTCTAAAATCTGTTCCCACTCCATGAGAGGTTCAAACCCCCCAGCCAGGGGGAAGCATCAGCCTAAAGCATCCATCTTCTTCCCAGAAGTGCTCAAGTCCCTGAGTGAGAATTATCAAGTACACATTTGTAAATAGTACCACACTTAATGAGCATCTGGTTTCTCTTCATGTCAGCATTCTCAGAAGCTGCACTACTCTGGTTCCTTTCATTTTAATGACTAGGCAGTCCTTACTCTGTCAGGGTGGCCTAGCCAGGTCTGGAAAAGTCACAGCTTGGATTCCGCTTCTATGCAACCTCCCTGAAAATGCAAAGAGATCAGGAAGGGCAGCAGAATTGGGAACCACAGATTGATCTCATTATCCCAAAGGTCATAAGTTCTACTGCTTCCAGATCACTTCAGCCCCTGGTTCTCCTTGCTCTGAGCACTTATGGTGAGTAAGGCGCATCTGGCCTTTTATCATGTGTTCTCTTCAAGTGATAGCGATCTCTTCATGTGTATATGACATCTCAGCTAGAATCCCTATGCTGAAGCTAAAAGGGTCCTTTGAGATCATATAGCCCAACTCTGTCATTTTGCAGATGAGAAAAATGAAATATGGAGAGATAAAAATAACTTCTAGAGATGATAAAATCAACCAAGTCAGTGGTGGACCCATCAGCAGAGCTGAGGGAATGTCAGACCTCCAACCCCTGCTCTTAAAGGACATTAGGGTCACAGATTTAGAGTTGAAAGGATCCTCAGAATTCTTCTAATCAAATTCTTTCATCTTACAGATGAGGAAATAAAGGCATAGAATAGTTCAAAACTTTGTCCATGGTCACACAGGGAGGAAGTGGTACTTCTAGCTCCAAATTTTATACCACATAAAACTAGTTCTGTGTTTTTTCCACTATCACACAAGGATTCCTTTGTTACATGCTGATCACTCAGGACCCCCAGAAAAAAAAAGAAAAACAAACACTGGTGAAAAAGCATGTAATGGAAATAGATATTGGGTCAGGGATTTCATGGAAAGAAGAGTCCAGCTTAATGATTCCAAAGTTATTTCCCAAATGGACTTGCTTCTCCAAGAACATATCTAAATCTCATCTCTAACATAATGGGTTGTTTAATAATCACCTCTAGGTAGTGGTTGATTTGAGGGGAAAAAGGACAAGCCACTCTACCTTAAAATATCTCCTCCATTTGCAATACTCAGTCCTTAGAGATTCACTTTTAAATTACAGCTTAGCTCCTTGGGAACCCCCTGCCAAAATGAGGGATCACCCCCAGAAAATTACCTGAACTTAAACTGAGATGTGTAACAAATATCTTAGCAGAGACGAACTAATCAGGTTCTTCCCAAAAGAATAGCTAGCCAAAAAGGAATGAGTCAGAGAAAGGATGAGGGAAAGGAGCATGGGAGGATAAGATAATGGAGGCAGTATGTAGGCTCTCAGGAGAGGAGAGATGATGTGCCAAAGGCCAACATGACTCCCATTTTAGTACAATGTTTTCTTTATCCAGCACCACAATATGGGGTGGGAGTTAATATGGTATCCATTCAGAGTTACAGAATCCTAGAATGTCAGATGTGGAAGGATTCTGAAGGATCATTCGTTCCCTCTCCCTCATTTGACAGATGAGGAAAGGGATGTGTCCAAGGTCACCCAGAGAGGAAGGGGCAGAGCTCTGTTGAATCCAGGTGCTGAGACTCCAAGCTCAGGGCTCCTTCCTTCCTTCCCACCCTCATAAGCAGGTACACTCATCACCTGTCTGCTCTCACATTCCTCCCCGGCACTATTTTGTTGTGTTTATTGTTATGAAAAATAAAATCATTATAAAAAGGCATCATGGATAGGAATCAAGATGGAAAAAGTTTGTGCTTTGAGGACTCGACACACTGTGCCTGCTCCAAACCCAGCCAGGACGTGATGGTGTCTGCTCAGCCTTAATTACCTCTGCTTTTCATTTATATTCTTGCCCTAAGGAAAGGGCTTAGCCAGTTTGCTGTTGTGCTCCTGCCCTCTGGTGGCAAGAGTCCATCGGTGCCAGCAACTTCATCTGCAAATAGTTGATGGAGCAAAAAGCCCAGAAACTTACCAAGGTCAATTAAGACTCCGGAGGAGAGAGAAGCTGTACTGCTTGGGAACCAAGAGGAAGAAACTCACCTTGCCTAAACACAGCAGACTCCGCTGTGGCAAACAATCCCATTGGAATGGACTGTTTGGCTCCACCTCAGACCCTGCATGAGAGCAAATGAAGACAGACCCACAAGGACCCCTGGGTGAGGGGCCAATCTTCAGTAAAGGGAAATTGGGAGGAACAAAACTGAGGGAATAAAGTAAACCCAGGGGATCCAAAGGAGCCAGGATGCAGTCAAGCAAATCCAGCCCCTCTCTGAGTCCAAAGCTCAGGTGAACAGAGGACAGCTCCAGTGGGGAAAGGGGTGGATGTCCGGGGGCCTGAGAGGGAAAGTAGAGTGAAGCAAGGTCCTAGAAAATTTTCCCAGAGACCTGGGATCTTGGGAATGTAACCCAAAGGCTTTGGGTAGATATCCCCCCATCTAACCTCAAATGAACACAATTTGTCATTTCTTCCCCTAAAATCTAAACTATTGTCCTTGAGGGGACAATGCTTCAAAACTCCTGCCTCCTTAAGATTCCTGTCTTCACAAAACTCTACCTCCTGCGTCAGAAAAAGCACCTGGGGAGATGCTCTTAGTCTTGTGAACCTCCTCATTTGAATGTCACACTGGTTCTTAAGTTTCAAAGATTTATAGCTGGAAGGAACCTCAGAGGTCATCTAGCTAATCTCTTAAGAAGTCAAGGGGCTTACCTAAGGTCACGAAGGTGGCAAGTATCAGAACTGTGATTTGAACCAGGTCTTCCAATGCCAAATCCAACACACTTTCTACTATATTTTGCTACCTCTAATGTTGAATCAGTACTTTGACTTTGTTGTGAATCATCAGACCAATAGTCCAGCCTCTGTGTGACTTCCTTGTGATAAAATAAAGACTATCATTTTCACTATAGGAAGAATCATTCTAATTTCATTTAATGTAACTTTTTCTCCCCAAATGTTTAATCTTACAAAACTTGGTCTGTTGGGAAGCATGCCTTTAATACTTTTATTTTACTTTTGATTATAACATTTGTTGATTTCATTATTAATAGGCTTTAGCTTTTATTTCTTCCAGGGTACCGGGGTCCTACAAACTCTGAGTGCGAGGGATCCATGAACTCTGAAACAGGGAGAGAGAACAGAGAAGAGCCAAGAAGGAACCATCAAGGACAAGTTGCAACTGACCCCATGACAGTTTTCTTTCACCAAACTCTTTGTATTCCTGTGTCCAATGCCTTAAGCAGCTCATAGGCAAATATATTGCCTAAAATTCTCCCCAAGTAACATCCAACACAGGGGAACATAAACCCACAAGGAAAGTCACCCAGAAATGAATGCCACACCACCAAAACCACAATAAAATCTCACCTGGCTAACTCGCTCTTTCCTGTTGAGACACAATATGCTGCAACTTCCTTACTAATAAGCTGGCCTAGACATCAGCCCACAAACTTTAGCTCTTTCTGCTTTTAACTACTACCTACACATAGCCTCAGAGTAGAAGACAGACTAATGCTCTCATTAGAGCTGTTGGAATCATTTCCTGCCTTCCTCCTCCTCCAACCCTACCTCCTAGATTGTGCTAACTTAGAAAAAGTCCTCTGTGCTGAAAGCAAAAGGAGACTGAGAGGCAGCCCAGGGTAAAGAAGAAAGCATCCTACTGAAAGCCAGGAGACCTAAGTGGGAGTCCAGGCTCTGCCACTAACTCTATGTATGAATCAGATAATCTCCTACTCCTCTCTCAGGCCTCAGCTGCCTCATCTGTAGAATGAGAGCATGGGATAAAATGTCAGTTCTGACACTCTATAATCTAAGTACCTTGAATCTTAGATTGAGAAAACTGCTGGGGAATTCACCCAGAACCACCCCTCCCTTGACAGGGGGCCCCAACCCAGTACCCCTTGGGACAGCTAAGTGGGAGGGAAAGAGCTTGAATGCTTGCAGAGAACCTCGGTGCTTAATGGAAATGCAGGATCACAGAATGTTAGAGCTACAGGAAGGGAGCCCGGCAGCATCCCCAGAGTGCCAGCATCGAGTCTGACCCAACCAAACCCCAGGGCAGAAAACTCAGGACATTTTGATAATGCTACTCAAATAGAACATTTCTATTTCCCCCAAAAAGATGGACAATGTCGGCAAAATTCATAAAGATCTTATTAAACTTTCCCTTTTACTGCTTCTTTATCTCTTCTGGTGAAATACAGCAGCCTGCAGGTTGCCATGGTGACAGCTGAATTTTAAATAACAGTCCTCTAGTAGCTCAGGCTGCAGGCTGTACCAGCCCCAGGCGGGAAGTAGGGGCAGAGGCTGGAAAGGAAAAAAGGAAGCTCTAGATCTACCCCAATATGCTGCAACTTTCCCCACTCAGATTCATTTCGAAAGGGCCATGTTCCGTTTTGAGGATGAGACTTCTAGATCTCTGGCTATAGTGGCCTTCTGACAAAGACAGCCAGGTCCTCTGGAAAGAGATTGGACTAGAGGGAGGATCCTGAGGCTCTAGTCCAGGCTCTGCCCTTAACTGTGCCCTTGGGAAAATAACTTACTCCAGGTTCTCTGATTTTCATATTCTTCATCTGTGAAATGGAGGAGTTGCACAGCAAATTGCTTACCACCTCAGGGAGGGAGAAAGGGAAAGAGGGGGGAGAAGGAAAGAAAAAATTTAAAAAGCAAATGTTAAAAATTGTTTTTACATGCAATTGGGCAAAATAAAATATTCAAAAACTATGACCTCTAAGATCCCTCCAGGTTTAATGTGCAAAAGTCTAGCAGGCAATATGGTAGAGGGGAAAGCACTCAGGATGAAGTCAGGAGGACTGTTTTCTAATCCTTTCTGTATCATTTACTATCTGGGTGACCATGGGCTGGCTGACTACTCAACCTCTTAAGTAATCAGCTTCTCCTTCTGCTAAATGAGGAATTTAGACTAAATAGTAGTACTAGTAGTAGTACTAGTAGTACTAGTAGGAAAAGGAATAATACCTAGTATTCATATAACATTTTAAGGTTGGCAAAGCATTTTACAAATATATGAGCTCATTTTATCTTCACAAAAACTACTAGTAGTACTAGTAGGAAAAGGAATAATACCTAGTATTCATATAACATTTTAAGGTTGGCAAAACATTTTACAAATATATGAGCTCATTTTATCTTCACAAAAACCCTGTTAGGTAGCTTCTGGTCTTATCCCCATTTTATAGACGAGAGAACTAAGGCAGACCTCAGACCTGTTAAGTGACTTACCTAGATAAGTAAGTTAGTAAGTGTCTAAAAAGTAAACAGCCTCTCAGTTGCCTTCCACCTCCAAACCTATGATCTTATGGTTCAAAGTGAGTTGCTACTGCCTAAGCCTCTTCCCCAAATAAACTTCAAGACCCAAACCAATGACACTTCTTCTAAGGTAGGAGAGAAGAAGGCACTTGGAGAGAGAGTAAAGAGCCCTTTCTTAATCCTCAGGGCTTCCAAAAGTAGGGAAGGAAAGAATAAAGGAGATGAGACCCAGCAAAGGAGAGAGATGATATTCTACAGTAGGGGACAAAGAAATTCATTTGTACAAAGAAATTCCTTGTGCAGTCTGGGAAATAAGTGACCATAGATGGCTATTTCCTTTGCCCAGTGTATACACAGAATACCAGACTTTTTGAGCTGCAAAAAACCTGAAGAGGCCTCTGGGCCCAGCCTTTAGGCAAAAGCATAGATCCATGCAGTGATTGTCAGCTCTGTGGCTCCCTTTATTTAAAAAGGAGGGGAGCACTCACCCCCTCCAGTCATACACTGACGAACTGTTTCTCTCAGCTGGGAATGGGGTATGATAACTGAACCTGAAACAGCCTTGGCATTTCTGTAGAAGTCAGAAGAGCATTGGCCCCAAGGGAGAGCAGAAGGGGAAAAGTGACCTCCATTTCTGTGGGTCTGAACTGCATTACCCACCCATGCACTCCTCCTCCTTTCTGGTCAGGGCACGAAAGGCCCAGAAACTAACTAATCCAGCAGTTGTTTGGTCTAGGATTTCCTCATCAGCATTCACCAAGCAGCACTGGGCACAGCAGGAAGGAGATATTGCAGAGGCTTAAGGAAGAGATAAAAGCAGAGCCCTGGAAGAGAGAGACAGAACAGTGGTTAACACCAACCCCCTTCCCTCCTGCCTTCTTTCCCAGCACACAAGACAAGAATTCAAAGATCCCAGGCCTTGTAAGGGAAAAGTTGGAAGGCAGGGGTAGAGGGGCTTAGGGAGATGACCTAGAGAGTCTTGTCTAATCCTGTCCCCTCTCCAAAAACTCAGGCCCTTAATAGAATAGTGAGTAGGGCATTAGGATTGGATCTTTCTCCTTCCTAGGAAACTCCAAAACACATACACACACACACACACACACACACACACACACACACACACACACACACACACACACACATTCCACATTTGTTCCTAATACAGAGAAAAGGCCCCAGACTAGGAGTTCTAATCCTAATTCTACCCTGAAAAAAAAATCCCTTTCCCTCTCTGGGCCTCATTTTCTTTATCTGTACACCTAGGAGCCTGGATTGTTGTTGTTCAGTCACATCCCACCTCTTCATGACCCCATTTAGGATTTTCTTGGCAGAGATACTGCAGTGGTTTGCCATTTTCTTCTTCAGCTCATTTTACAGATGAGGAAACTGAGGCAAACAGGATTAAGTGACTTGCTCAGGATCACACAGCTAGTGAGCAACAGAGGTAATATTTTCATTCAGGCCTTCCAGACCCTAGGTCCAATGCTCTGTGTACTATGGCACCACCTAGCTGCCTACCTGTAATAATAATCAGAGTTAAATGGCAGGGATTCAGAAGAGACCCAAATGAAGAAAACAAGAAATCATTTAAAAAGTCTCATATTCATCCAATCAGCCTATAAATTTTACATATTGTCCCAAAAGATATATAGTGGAAGCTTGGATTAGTAGAGAGATTGCTGGACTTGGAGTCAGATAGACCTGAATCTAAATCTCATCTCTGACATTTACCAGTTTTGTGACTTAGGAAAGTCAATTTTCTCATCTGTGAAATGGGGACAATGATAGTACCTTCATCACAGTGCTACTGTGAAGATAAAATGAGATCATAAATGTTAAGTGATTTTAAAATCTTAAAGTACAATATAAATGCTAGATATTATTATGAAATCAGAAAAGCTCAGACAACCCCCCTAATACTTATCGACTAAAGAATTTCTTATAGATCATTAGCATTCTGCAAGGCAACAACTAAGCTGAGGGTTCCCCACTTTCACACAACTCCCATGCTAAACATTTTTAATCTGTAACATCTCCCTATTCTTTTTTTTCACTTTGAGGTCTGCCAACGGAATGTTCACTGTCCCCAAATGTTTCAAATAGTTACATTATGCTTTCAGAAAAAGCTCCCAAAACCTATTTTGGTAATTTCCCACTTTTTCCTCTTCTTCATTCCTCACCACCTTACCACCACCACCAAAAATTCAAAGGGAATTAACATTTTACAATCCCAAGAATTCATTTGGATGCTCTTCCCTTCATCCAAAATTAGTAGCCCAATGCTGTTCTGTGTTCCTGTGTTTTATGAGCATTTCCAAAGGTACATGGCTACTGAAAGAGGTACCCACAGCAGAGAAATCTAACTAAACTACATCTGAAATTATCTTTATTTTAAAATGAGTGGGGGCATGGAAAGGGAAGAGAAAAGAGAGTACAGTATAATCTGTCTTGAGCTGTGCACCCTGGCTTTCTGTGTTCCCAAATCCTAGGAATTGGGCCATACAGCGAGTATTACAAAAATAGACTTTGCCATCAGCTAGTTCCTCAGTGCATGGAACTGAATGGACAGCAGGTGTTAATTAAGTCTGTAACTTCTTCCAAATTCAAGTCTTACCTATATAGAAGCTTATATCAGATCGACCTTAGTATTTAATATTATGATTCTCTCAGACCTTATTGAACTCAAGAGTTTTTCCTCACTCTTCATCTCTCCCTCTATCAGTGACAGAGGTCAACTGTTGGCAAAATTGTCAAATCGGCTGACACTCTTTCATTGTTTTTTTCATCCAATCACCAACTCCCCTGGCATTTTTAAGTTGTCCCTTCCTAAAGGGCTCATCCTTGATCCCCGGAGCCCTAGAGTCCTGCTCCAGACTTTTCTAACCCCTTGACCTCCCACCAAAATGGAATAGGACGTTCCATACCCCACATTTGTACAAATTGCCTCCTCAATGCCTGCAATATACTCCCTTTTCCTCACTACCTTTGGGAATCTTCTTCTAGCCTGGGTTCAGTTTCTTCCTCTTCATAAGATTTCCTTGATCTCTCCCAGTTGTTAATGTGCTTCCAATATATTATATTTATTTATCTGAGTAATTTCCCCTATCCGCAGTAGAACATAAGCTTCTTGGGGCCAGGAACTATTTAATTATTATCTTTGTTCCCAGTCTAATGTCCCCAGCCTTTCACATAATAAACCAGTAACAAACATTAAAGTACATTGAATTGCATCACCTTGCATTGAATTGAATGACTATAATCAATAATATTTATTAAGTACCTACTATGTGCCAGGCACTGTGCTAAGTGCTGGATAACAGAGACTGGAGCCATGTTGATGTTCAGTCATTTCAATCATGTCCAATAATTCTTCCTGAGCCCTTTGGGGGTCTTCTTGGCAAGGATACTAGAGTGGTTTGCTATTTCCTCCTCTAGTTCATTTGATAGATGAGGAAACTGAGACAAACAGGGTTAAGTTACTTAACCAGAGTCACACAGCTAGTGTCTGAGGCTAGATTTGAACTCAGGGAGATAAATCTTCCTGACTCCAGACCTAGCACTCTATCTACTGTACCACCTAGCTGCCCTTTTGGTTCTATGACTCCTTAGCTAATTTTAAAATGAATTTTAATTAGAATATAAATAGGTGGTAATGACTAAAGGATTCTGTCTCACAAAGAATTTTTAGCATAGGCCCTTAAAGCCTTCATGTAAAGGAGTATAGGAATTTTAGACAAGAAGGCAGGCCAGGAAGAGAGATATTTAAAGGTAAATGAGTATAAGATTACATCAGATTGCATTCAGGTTTTTGAAATGGGTGCCTTAAGCCACAGAATCATAGAATTGGAATGGATTTCTTGAGAAAGTTCAGTATCTCACTTATCTAAGATGAATAAGTGGGTGTCTGTCCTACTTTTTAAAGCTCTCCAGGTTCAGAGATTGTAACACTTTCTGAAGTTTAGTTGCTTTGATTTTCAAAGTGTCTAACTTCTTGGGTCCAGCTGAATTGAATTCTTTCACCACAATTTAAACCTATATTATCACATAGTTCTGGTATTGCTGTGGTCCTGAAACCAACTGAACAAAAAATCTGAGTTCTTTAGTAAAGATAGTTTTAATGAAATTGGAAATGTATATGTCCAATAATTGGAGAATGGTTAAATAAATTACGGTAAATTTACATACTGGAATAATAAGGTAGCAATGAAAATCGATGAAGTGGGTATTTCTGCAATGGTATTTCATCTCTGTGGCAGCCTAAAGAGCCAGAGAAATTGGAATGAAGGATAGAGTAGTGAGATAGTGGAATGTCATGAACTCTTTATACAGGTATGGACAACTCAATGTTATTTATTTCCTTTTCCTTTTCCCCTGAGAAAAGCTTCCGGTCTGCTATTAAGAGGACACAGTGGGAAGAAAGTAACTCCAAAAAGACTGAGGCTATCCAATCACCATGTGAATGAATGGCAGCAGATTTGGGAAGCCAGACTCCTGGGTTGCCATGGGAAAGACAATGGGCAATGAGCCTCTTTGGTTCAGCTAAGGCTTTAAAACCAGGTTGCTAGTGGCAGAGCCCTCACCTCTCTCTTCGGGTCCTTGGACCAGAAACAGAGGTGTCATGACCAGCACTGAAGCCAGTACTCTGGATTCAAATCTAAGAGCAGGAGTAGTTGTTGTGACAAGAGGAAATCCAAAGCACCATAGACTATAACCTATTGTAAAGCCTGGCGTATTGGTGAGCCAGGTGGGTAGGGCAACCAACAACTCTGTATACCTTTACAGACTTTCTTGCTTACATTCTAAGTCTAGAGCTTGGGGTCCCAACACACACATTTTCATCTTTATTCTCTCCCTCTGATCTGCGGGTAAGTGCTCTTTGAAAATCTCCAGGGGCAAACATGAGCATGGAAAGAACATGGAAGAAGTTTGGGGAGAGAGCCATGCAGAGGATTCCATGTGGGAGAGCTTAACAAGTTTTCCTTTAATTTTAGCTACAGTATGTCTAGTAAACTATGTGGTCACAGTCAGCTGACTGTCTGTGTTCTATGAAGGAGATAAGGGGAGGAGGTGTTCTACAGAAAGAAAACTTTTAAGTGTTGGCTAGGGAACAGAACAATAGATTTTATATTTTTTTAAATTCTGAGTAACATTTCATATTATCCCATAGTCTAAATTCAGAGTTCAATCAGCAAAGTCATATGGGAGGTTCACATGCATTTCAATGAGATCATGAGAAGATCACTTGGTCAATGGTTTTAGAACAGGGTCATTTGGTGGACAAATCAGATTTTATCATCTCCCTTCCTGAACAGTTAATATAGTGATAGGATTTCTTTCTGAATTCTTAAGAAAGCAGTATAAGACTGACAACACCAGTACTACAGGGCCCTGTGTCACTTGAGGTACCTACCAAGTACCCAAGTGTTACAATAACTATGAGGCACAATAATAACTCACATTATATAATGTTTTAAGGTTTGCAGGATGTTTTACACTTTATCACTTCTGAATCTCACAATAACCATGTGAGTTAGGATAATATGTGAAAGAAGTTAAGTGACTTTGCCAAGGTCACACAGATTGCATGTATCTGATATGAGGTCTGAGCCAAGGTCCTTGTGACTCTGGGACCAATTTTCTAATCACTACACCATGCTGCCTCCAAGAAAGAGAAAGAGAAGGAAATATTGGGGAGGGAGGATCTATATAAAGTGATACAGAGTGAAATCAATAGAACTGCATGCACACTGACTATAACTTTTTTTTTTAAGAAAGGGAGGAGGGGCAGCTAGGTGGCGCAGTGAATAGAGCGCCGGCCCTGGAATCAGAAGGACCTGAGTTCGGAGTCGGCCTCTGACACTTAATCCACACAAACAAAAACCTAGCCGTGTAACCTTGGGCAAGTTACTTAACCCCAATTGCCCTAAAGGGGCGGCTAGGTGGAGCAGTGAGTAAGAGCGCCGGCCTCGGAGTTGGGATGACCCGAGATCAGATCCCGCCTCAGAAAATGAGCACCCAAGCATAAATAATGACTAGCCGTGTAACCTTGAGCAAGTTACTTAACCCCAATTGCTTATTAAAAAAAAAAAAAAAAAGGGAGGAAAGGGGGGAGGAGAGTACAGGAGAAAGGGGAAGAGAGAGAACCACCAAACCAGAATCTTTGTGGGTTTTCAGCTTTTGATTCTGCCTTAGTAAAGGCTAGAATCAAAGTAAAATGTACTTTGCTTTGTAGGTTCCTTTGCTTGTTTTTTGTAGATGGTTATTAAGGATACAATTTAATTTTTTCTTAATTTAAAAAAACTTGATTTCTATTTGACTATTTGACAGTGATATTTCTAGCTGTCCATCTGAGCCATGCATACGTTTCTTTGTCAGTATAAGCTAACATGAACAAATTCTGCAGCCCTTCGGCTGACATTTTAATGACTAAGATTGTTTCAGAGACTTAGTCTATCTAGATTATTCTGTATTCCCTGACTGTTCCAAGAATCATGTACTTTTGGACGCGGCCATAAAACAGAAGCATAACACAGCTTTGGGCTATAAACCTTGGATGAGGAGCAGAGTATCCAAATTAATTCTTCGAATTTTAAGCTGTTGCTTCACTTTAGGTCTTGGAAAGAAAAGTAAGGGAACAGTAACTAAAAAGTGAGGCTAGGAGCTCTTTCTGAAAATATAACACATTAAGCAGCCTAGCTGGTGAGCTCCTATTCTTTTCTATCAATGGTCTTTAATAAAGCCAGCTGCCATATGGAGAGTCATGCTCATTTTAGGAACAGAAGAATCACCATGAGATAATATAATAACTACATTTGATTATACTTTTCAGAAAGACACAACCACTAAGCAGAAATGTTCAGTGAAACAAAATCATTTACTTATTTTACATAGCACTTTTACCCCCCCCAAAAAATAAAATATTTTCATATAAAATTACAATTCAATTCAACATACATTTATTTAGCATCTTCTATGGGCAAGAAATGAAGGCAAAGGCATAGAATCTTGGATTTAGAGGCAGGAAGGCTTGGGTGAGAATCAAGCCTCAGATACCATATGACCCTAAGAAAATCATTTACACTCTCTGAATATCTAAATATATGTGTGTGGTATGTATATATGTACATGTGTGTATGTATATGTGTATATGGGTGTATATATGTATATGTGTGTATGTGTGTGTGTATAAATATATATAGTCAAGGGATAGCTACCATGGGGCATCTAGGTGGCGCAGTGAATAGAGCACTAGCCCTGGAGTCAGGTGGACCTGGGTTCAGATCTCACCTCAGACACAACACAAAAAAATAGCCCTGTGGCCTTGGGCAAGTCACTTAACCCCAATTGCCCTCCAAAAAGCAAAAAAATAAAAGAATAGCATCTACCTCAGGGAGTTATTGTGAGGATCAAGTGAAATAAAGTAAAATAAAGTGCCTTATAAATGTCAACTATTATTAGTATCAGTATCAAGGCACTGTGCTTGGTTCTGGGAAGACAAAGACAAGAAAGTCTCTGACCTCAAAAAGCTCGAATTCTACTGAGTGGGAGAAAAGATATACACAGGTTGGTAAATAAAACTTCAGGAAGGAGCGAGCCCAAACATTGGGGAAACAAGAGAACAAGTTTCACATGGGAGGTGGTCCCTGAACTGAACTATGAAAGACACTAGGGATTCCAGAGTGCTTTATGGACCTCAGGATATGGAGAGACAGCAGGTAACACACTGAGTTGAGAAAAAAAACTTAAGACCAGCTTGTCCACCATCCTTTCAATCCTTTTAAAAAAGGAAGGGCAAATCTTAAGTCTATTTGATGGACAGAGCCAGACAAACAGAAAGGTTGAATGATTTTACCCAAGGAGTGCAGTGGGCAGAACATTGGTCTTGGAACCACAGGACCTGATTTCTAACCCTAGCTCAGGTTCTTGCTATAAATGACCTTTGGGTAATTCATTTCTTCTCTCTGGATCTGTTTCCTCATCTGTAAAATGAGGAAGCTGAACTAGATCAGTGTAATCAAACTCAAAGAGAAACAGATCCCTGTGATTCACTCATTGACTTAGAAACCCACAAATGAACATTATCTGTGTTGTATTGTTTTTATTTGTTTTGTTAAACATTTCCACATACATTTTAATCTGGTTCTAGGCCAAGCATTAAAGAGTTTGGGAGGCTTTATACCTCTGAACTAAAGGACCTCTATGGTTCCTTTCGATTCCAGTTCTACAACTAGATCCAAATCACTTAACCTGCCACATAACAGAATTCATCATAAACATCTGTTGTTATTGCTAAGTCGGTCTGTGAACCTCAGGCAGAGCTGGGACTGGAACCCACCTAGTCTGATCCCTGCCCTTTTTTTTCCTTTTTGGAGGGGGGAAGGTGGGGCAATTGGGGTTAAGTGACTTGCCCAAGGTCACATAACTAATAAGTGTTAAGTGTCTGAGGCTGGATTTGAACTCAGGTCCTCTTGACTCCAGGGCTGGTGCTCTATTCACTGCACCATCTAGCTGCCCTGATCTTTGCCCTTCTTTACCCTAACCTGGCCCCATATTTGTGAAGGGGAAAATACCTGCATAAAATGTTTTGTTCACCTAAACAGCATCCAGTGCTTTCCCAAAAGTGCTTACAAACTGTTTTCACAGCTTCAGAGGATTTATAAAAGGTCAGGGAATCTTAGGAAAGAGCCATGCTATGGCCAGGCCATACTTCACAAAACCCAAAAGAAGCTTTAGTTTCCCATTCAGAGTTCTGAGCCAGGATACCTTCAGCCAGGTTTTGAAGCCCAATCTACATCCCACTCAGAGTCTTAAATCTGAGGGACTATGTGGGTAAACATACCACCCTAGAGATAAGGAGAGTCCTGAGATGATTTCACACCTGAAAAATAAAAGCCATAACTAGGACTTTTTGTGCCCAGGGCAAGTGCTGAAAACCATGTCAAGGAAAGGGACCTAACACAGGCCCTCAGGTGAAGTGTGTGTGGCAAGGGGCACAGCCCCATGCTGAGGTAAGGAAAGGCAAGATAGAAGAATAGGACAGTGGAAGTCACCCTATTCCACCATAGACAGCTGTCATCACTAAATCTGCTAAGGACTACAAGGGCCCTCAATGCCCTACATCCACTGCCCAGCGGCAAGGCCCCAGTCACTCTGCCCTACTAACTAGTACTCTGCCAAAAATGGCTCTGCTGATTTTTACAAGCTGCATCTTGGACAAGTAATCTCCTTTCTCTGGGCCTTCGTTTCCTCATCTGTAAAATAAGACTGGATTAGATCAGCGTTTCTTAACCTTTTTTGTGTCATGAACCCCTGTGGCAGTCTGGTGAGACCTACAGATTCCCTTCTCTAGAAGAATGTTTTAAAACAATTGAAGAAAGTAATACATTTTAGTTCAAGGTTAGTGAAAATGAAGATGTAATTTTTTTTCCTTCCAGGTTCACAGACCCCTTTTAATCTATCCACAGAAACCAGATTAATAAGTGTCATACCAGATGATAGATAAAATTCTGTTCTGTTCTAGCTCCTATTTGCCTGTGAGGATGTAAAAAAATAGAAGAAGAGGAGGATGAGATGTTTCCCTTGTCTCTTCTAGGTTATACATAGAACATGGAAACATAATGTCTGAGCTCCCTACTGTCCACTCTAAAGACAGCCTACCCAGACCTCTCAGCTCTCTTCCAATCCACCTCCCAAAAATGTACTTGCCTTCAGTTTGTATATGATTCAAATATCATGCTATTTGTTCTTTGCTTCGATGTTTTCTTTCTTCTGTTTTGTATAAGAGTTGTTCCTATTCTCTTTAAGTCAGTAAGTGTCTTAGAATGCAAATCCCTAGTACAGGGGTGGGGAACCTTCAGCCTCAAGGCTGAAGCCACATGGCCCTCTGGGTCCTCAAGTGTGGTCCTTTAACTGAATCCAAACTACACAGAATAAATACCCTTAAAAAAAGGATTTGTTATGTAAAACTATGTCAAAAGGCTGCACTTGAGGATCTAGAGGGCCATATGTGACCTCAAGGCCACGGTTCCCCACCCCTGCCCTAGAAAGAAGGTATTGAGTCTTTCTTCATTCAGTTTCCAGGTTTTTCTAAAACGTTGTATATAAAATGAAAATTCTGGAAACCAACTCTTATTTTTCCACTTACATATGTTCATTCATCTCAGAGATGCTTTATCCTCATTTCTGATTACTCCCCAGTGGGCAATGTTTGTTAACACTTTTGTTTGAAGTTTTTCTATTCCTATTCCTCCCTCTACCTCTTTGTCAAGTAGTAAATAATCTGCAAACAAATATTTAAATGCACTAGAGAAGCCCACTACATAAAAACAGCCCTCTGAATCCCTTTGTAAATGAGATGAATCTTTTGAATTTTTTTTTTTTGCTTTTTGTAGGGGGGAAGGTAGGGCAATTGGGGTTAAGTGACTTGCCCAAGGTCACAAAGCTAGTTTTGTGTTAAGTGTCTGAGGCCAGATTTGAACTCAGGTCCTCCTGACTCCAGGGCCAGTGCTCTATTCACTGTGCCACCTAGCTGCCCCGAAATGATTCTTTTGGTAGTATGAGTAAACACCCTCTTAATTTATATTTTATAAGTCTCTGTTTTCATTCATTCTAGAAACAAGTCCCCTTAAATTTTTCAGATTTTTCACTTCTCAACACACAGCTCAATATGACATGCAATTAGGCACTTAATAAATATTTTCTGAAGAGGAAAAGATGAGAATCTTAGTTCAGTCCAATAAGGACACATGTCCTTTCTCACCTCCTGTCAGAGCCTTAGGATACAAACCCACAGAGCAGCAGATTTGTCACTGAGTTTATAAATGCCAAGCCGACAGCTCTCCTGCAAGAGAATTGACTTGGTGGACACATTGAGGATAAATAATGTATGAAACCACTTCTATTTTAACTGCACTTTGCAGTGACACTAATATTGATGAAAAATGTTAGCATATGTTAGATGGTGTTATATATTCAGCAAGATACGGGTCCTGACAGGCTCCAGGGTTTGGGAAAAGAAAAGAAAGTCATTTACTTCTAGGTCAATGATTAGAATTCAGACCAAGGTTTGTTAGAAATAGCTGTTCCAGTTGACAGCTATTCAGTGCCCTCCACGAAATGGGCTAGTGATTTCACCTCATGCTCCAGTGGAAATAGTGACAGCACAGAACCATCAACTACTATCTTCCCACTCAGTCACAGGCTATGATGTAAGCTCCTTGAAGGCAGAGTCAGTATTGGTTTTTTAATTCCCTTACACCTAGCATAGTGCCTTGAATGTACTAGATTTAACAAATGTTTGCTTATCAAATGGGCAGAGAGGAGGTAGGTAGTTAAAAAGGAAATAATATAGCATTTTATTTTCATCTTACGACATCACTGGACTGAGTACTAAATGATAGTCCTTTGGGTGGGGGAAGGAGGAGGAAGGAAGTAAAGGGGTTGGGGAGAGAATGGTTTTAGTGGCTTTAGAGAACTCCCAGTAAGCAAACTTCCCCTACAAATGCATATCGAGCTGCCTAGGACAGAGGTATCAAATATGCTGCCCAGACTGCATAATGTAATACTCCACAAGGATCTTTATGTATGGTTTCCATGTAGTGGTCTCCATTTCTATTTGACATTAGGACACTGAAATGTTATGTGACCAACCCAAGGTCACACAGCCAATAGGTTTCAGAGGTAACATTTGACTCAAAGGCAGGCTATCTATTCACTGTGCCATCCTGCCTCTCAAAGTTGGCCATATTCGCTAAGAATGGTCCCAGGACATTTGTAGGCTTGTGGCTATCAAAGATATATTCAGTGGGAAAACTATAATTTTCCTCATAGTTCTTGAGTCACCATAATATCTAATCTAGGTCTGAGACAGAAAAGACTATAAATTTATCAATTACACAGTTTGGTGAAACTTTCATCAATGCAATGACCAGCCACAAATCCAGAAGACTGAGAATGAAGCATGTTTCCAGCCTCTTGTCAAGGAAGTAATGCACTTAGAGGTATGGAATGAGATATGCATTTTCAGACATAGCCAAAATATGAACTAGTTTTGTTTGATTCTACTCATTTGTTGCAAGAAAGGAATTTTACTGGGGGAAAGGGAGAATCATGGGGAGGAGCTGAGGGTAATAATAATGATATTAAGGGACGGTTAGGTGGTGCACTGGCCATGGAGTCAGAAGGACTGAGTTCAAATCCAGCCTCAAACACTTAACACTTATTAGCTGCATGACCTTGGGCAAGTCACTTAACCCCAATTGCACTGCCTTTCCCTCCTCCAAAAAGCAAAAAACAAAAACAAAAAAATACATAATAGTGATATTTTAAAAAGGAAAGAATATCAATAAAACACACTTAAAATGCACTGAAGAGAACAGAAAGAAGTTCACAAGGGCACATCAACAAGCAGGGTAGTGTTATAACTATATTGTATTTTAATCTAATACATTAAATTATCCATATAATTTTTTAAAGTTGTACGTAATAGAAAGTAACTATGTCATACACAATCCTTTTTTCTGTTCTGACAAAGAAATGTTTATGTTTATTTATGTTTTTAAAGTTCCTACTAACAAATAAGAAAAAAAAAATAGCCTAGCCAACATCTCCCTTTGTGCCATCAGAATGTTAAGCTGATGAATTAAGAACATTTCCAATTAATAAAGATTAGGACTGAACTTGTGATTTCTTTGCTTCCAGGTAAGGAAATGCCCTTCACCAAAGCAAGCTCACACCTGCCCTGAAACTGGAGTGGTGGAGAATTGTCTAGAGCACTGAGAGCTTCAGTGACCCTTGCCCAGGCTCACAGCCTGCATGGATCAGAGGCAAGACTGGATCCTAAGTTCATCCCACCTGAGGCCTGCTACCTATTCACTGCACTATACTGATTCCCAGAATATCTTCCTCTTTCAAATGGACAATAAATATTTTTATTCTTCTACAAATGATCTAAAGTATCTTATGATGTCAAAGTCATAAAATCTGAGCTAGAAAGGATCTCTGAGAACATCCAATCCAATCCTTATACACGGAGCAAGTATTCCCCATCTACATAACAGACAAATGGTCATCCAACCTGTTCTCTCTAGAACAATGTTTCAAGATGGTAAAGAATCCATTTCTGGGGCATTACCATTTATGACAGTTGTAGCCATGCACTAGAAAGGGAATAGATGGGACAGGAAGAACAAAGTGAGGGAAAAGAAGAAAAGGTCTGGAGAAGTCTAAAAAATGTATAAAGGTAAAAACTTAGGAAAATATTATTAGCTGATGATGCATTATTTAAATAACTTGAAGGTTTGGGGTCTTAATAATTCCCTTTCAGAGCCAATTTATGTAAAGACAACATGCCAACTACAGCAAAAATAGGTCAGCACCTTCCTCATCAAAGATTTAAAATTAATTGCTCTGGGGGAGGCTAGGTGGCAAAGTGAGTAGAGTGCTGGCCCTGGAGTCAGAAGGACCTGAGTTCGGATCCGGCCTCAGACACTTAACGCACACACAAACAAAAACCTAGCCGTGTGACCTTGGGCAAGTTGCTTAACCCCAATTGCCCTCCAAAAAGCAAAAAAACAAAACAAAAACAAAATTAATTGCTCTGGCCATGTTTCTATTCAGCACAGTTCTGGCTTTCCTAGTTGCATGAGAAAGAGTAGGTATACTTTTGGTAAAACAAATTCTCCATTGAACATGAGTGAGAAGTTTACTGTTTAAAGGAAACCCTTTGTAAATTCTTTTGTAAAGTGAATAATCTGCCACTCCTCCTCACCCATACCCCAATTTGGTTTTTTAGAAATCCAGATTTCGGCTAGTAGGCTAGCTTTAAACAGCTGCTTAGAATAAGCCTGGGTCTAAGAATATCTATGTATAAGGTAGTAAAGAAAGGGTTGAGAAAATGTGCCTGCTTCCCCTCTTTATAGAAGTGAGGGACAATGGGCAAGGAAGATTGTGTATGCTGTCAGTTGAAATAAATGTGCTGATCGGTTCTGCTGAACCACTCTTCTTTCTTGGAAAAATTGTAGATTTTGGTCAGATTTCACAGCCCTTCTCCCTGACCCCAGATGGGAGTATTTGATACTTAGGGGTCTGCTCATTTCACCACTGCCTAGGCAGATCACAGCTGACTGCTTCAATTCAAAGCTAAGGTTCTGGAATGACTCATGGGACGAACATGTAGAAACAACTTCAGCAAACAAAGGGAGGAAGTGGCTTAGGTGTAAGAGTGACTTGGAGAGATCTTATTCCAAACACCTTAATGTATATCAGAATAACAACAAAACTATAGGCCTCTTTTCCCTGCCATCATCATTTAATTGCCATTAGCTCATAACTACATTGCTCAATAATATTAGAGGCAGTGTGATAAAGTGTAGAGAGTGATGGAATAAAAGTCAAGAAAACCTGATTTCAAATTTCACCTCTGATATTTACCAGTACTCAAAAAGACCTGATTTCAAATTCAACCTTAGATATTTACTAGCTGTGTGACCCGGAGAAAGTCACTTAACCTGTTTGCCTTGGTCTCTTCATCTGTAAAATGGGGATAATAATAACACCTCCCTGGGGTGGCTAGGTGGCTCAGTGAATAAAGCACCAGCCCTGGAGTCAAGAGTCCCTGAGATCAAATCTGGCCTCAGACACTTAACACACACACACACACACACACACACACACACACACACACAAACTAGCTGGGTGACCTTGGGCAAGTCACTTAACCCCAATTGCCCTCCAAAAAACAAAAAATAATAATAATAATAACACCTCCCTCCCAGAGTTGTTGCAAAGATCAAATAAGAAAATAACTATAAAGTACTTAGCACAGTGCCTGGCACATAGTAAATGCTATATAAATGTTAGCTGTTATTATTAGTTCTGTGACCTTGGTCAAGCTTAACCTCTCTCTGGGCCTTAGATCCCTTATCTGCAAAATGAAGGGTTGGACTCTGATCGTGCCAGCTCTTAACGTATAATCTTATGACTTAAGATAAAACATTATGAGGCAGGGGGCAGAGCCAAGATAGCAGCATAGAAGCAGGAAAACTCCATGAGCTCCCCACCATAACCACCTCAAATACCTACAAAATATGACTCTAAACAAACTTTAGAGCTACAGAACCCACAAAGTGACAGAAAGAAACAAATCTCCTGCTGAAGGCAGCCCAGCAGGCTGACAGGAAGAGTCCATCCCAGCATGCTAGGAACTGAGCCCAGCCCCAAGAGAGCCTGTGGTTTTAGCCCCAGGGTGGCCCTGACCAGCAGGGGCTGGAGCGGACTTTGGGAGAGTGAATCACCAATAGTTGTGGCAGTTTCCAGAATTATCAACCCATAAATGCCACAGACAAAGTAAAAGGTGAGTGTGGAACTCTGTTGGAACTGGGAGGGAAAGAGGAGTGGGGTATGGCCCCTGTCCCCTGAGGTGAGAAGTGGCGGAGGTGTGGTAGCACTGCATCAGGCACCCTGTGGCTGCTTCAGAGCTCCTGCCCTGCAGATTGTAGGGGGACCAAGCAACCATTCAGAAAGTAATCACTCTTGCTTTAACCTGCATTGGATCTGGATCACTGTCTTGGGTGGAGGTCCTAGGGTGTGTGACCAGGTGCCAGAGCTCGTGGGAGCTGAAGAGAGGGCACCCAACTAATAGCTCCAGCAGCTGTGAAAACCCCAGTGGTTTGGAAAAAGCTCTCCTCTCTGGAAGCAGAGTTCTACTGTGGCAAAAAGCTCAAAAGTCAAGTAATTGAGTGACAACATGAGCAAGTAAAGGAAGCAAAGCAAGTGCAGCAATCAAACCTTAGATTCCTTTTTGGGGGACAAAAAGAATCAAAGCATGGAATGGGAGGAAGACAATGAAGTTAGAACTCCTGCACCAAAAGCTTCCAAGAAAAATATCAACTGGTTACAGGCCATGGAGGAGCTCAAGAAGGATTTTGAAAATCAAGTAAGAGAAGCAGAGGAAAAATTAGGAAGAGAAATGAGAATGATGCAAGAAAATCATGAAAAGTTAGTCAACAACCTGACAGAAGTAAATAACACCTTAAAAAATAGACTAACTCAAATGGCAAAAGAGGCCCAAAAAGCCAATGAGGAGAAGAATGCCTCAAACAGCCAAATTTGCCAGATGGAAAAAGAATTTCAAAAGCTCACTGAAAAGAATAATTCCTTCAGAATTAGATTGGAGCAAATGGATGCTAATGACTTTATGAGAAATCAAGATACTGTTAAACAGATGCAAACAAATGAAAAAATAGAAGGCAGTGTGAAATATCTCATTGGAGAAACCACTGACCTGGAAAATAGATCCAGGAGAGATAATTTTAAAAATTATTGGACTACCTGAAAGCCATGATCAAAAAAAGAGCCTAGAAATGATCCTTCAAGAAATTACCAAGGAAAATTGCCCTGATATTCTAGAAACCAGAGGGCAAAATAGAAACTGAAATAATTCACCAATCACCTCTTGAAAAAGATCCCAAAAAGGAAACTCCTAGGAATATTATAGACAGGTTCCCGAATTCCCAGATCAAGGAGAAAATATTACAAGCAGCCAAGAAGAAACAATTTCAATATTGTGGAAACACAATTAGGATAACACACGATCTAGCAGCTTCTACATTAAGGGATTGAAGGACTTGGAATATGATATTCCAGAGGTCAAAGGAGCTGGGATTAAAACCAAGAATCACTTACCCAGCAAAACTGAGTATAACGTTCCAGGGGAAAATATGGTCATTCAATGAAATAGAGGACTTTTAAGTATTCTTGAAGAAAAAACCAAAGTTGAATAGAAAATTTGACATTCAAATACAAGAAGCATGAGAAGGTAAACAGGGAAAAGAA
The DNA here is from genome assembly GCA_011680675.1 of Gymnobelideus leadbeateri. Lineage (NCBI taxonomy): Eukaryota > Metazoa > Chordata > Mammalia > Diprotodontia > Petauridae > Gymnobelideus > Gymnobelideus leadbeateri. The sequence continues at coordinate 150,900 of WOXC01000807.1, forward strand.
ATCATAAGGAACTTATCAAAGTTGAACTATTTACATTCCTGCATGGAAAAATGATAAATGTAACTTATGAAACTTTTCTCAGTATGAGGATAGTTGAAGTGAATATAAATGTGTGTGTGTGTGTGTATATGTATACATGCATATATATGTCTATATAGGAGGCTATATTCATGTATGAATACATATGTGAGTGTGTGTATATATGTGTACAGGTATACATAGAGGGCACAGGATCAACTGAATAGGAAGGGATATTTAAAAAATAAAATTAAGAGGTGAGAGAGGAATATAATGAGAGGAGATAGGGAGAGACAGAATAGGGCAAATTATCATATAAAAGAAGCAAGGAAAAACTGTTACAATGGAGGGTAAGAATAGGAAGGCAAAAGGGGATGGGTCAACTTTACTCTCATTGAATTTGGCTTGAGGATGGAATAACATACACACTAAATTGGGTATCTTACCCTACGGGAAAGTAGGGGGGAAGGGGATAAGAGGGGTGATGATAGAAGGGAAGGCATTGTGGGGAGGGTAGTTAGAAGTACACACTTTTGAAAAAGGACAGGGTCAAAGTAGAAAATAGAACAAGTTGGGGGAGGGATAAGATGGAGGGAAATATAGTCAGTCTTTCACAATATATCCACTATGGAACTGTTTTGGGTAACTACACATGTACAACCTATACTGAATTGCTTATCTTTCCAGTAAGAGTGACAAGGGAAGAAGGGAAAGAATCTGGAATTCAAAGTTTTAAAATCAAATGTTTAAAAATATTATTTTTTTAACATGCAACTGGGAAATAAGATATACAGGCACTGGGGTATAGGGATCCATCTTGCCTTACCAGAAAGTAAGAGGGGGTATGGGGGAGGACATAAGAGAGAGCAGATTGGGGGAGGGGGTATTCAGTGGGATCACTGTTTTGGAGTGGTGGGTAGGGGAAAGACAGGGAGAAAATTTGTAACTCAAAATCTTGTGGAAATAAATGTTATAAACTAAAAATAAACAAAATTTAAATTTAAAAAAAGATAAAACATTACACTACATTTGTATAATACTTTATTCATTTCAAAGAACTATCTTAATTTGTTCTTCATAATACTCTAGTGGAACACTTCTATATTTCAGAAGATCTATGATGTCATCATTGAAGACACTCCCTTTACCAATACAGATTGCTATCTCTTCTCTATTCCCCTATACTTTAGTAGACAGAACAAGTTGTCCTGGGCAAAAAAAATAGACATTATTTGGTTGTCAACATTCTGGTGAGAAAACTAAACACTAACCTGATCCTCAGTCAACCTATAGAGTCTGTTATTGGGTTCAAACTCAAGCCTTTCTTGAATTTCTCCAAACTTGTCCTCCATTGGCATCGCTTTTGAGAATCTAGAATTACCTCCACTCTCCATTAAGGCATTAGAGTAACACTTAAGGGGAGGTCTGGTTTCATTTCACAGGTGAGAAAATTAAAAAACAAAAAAATTTAAATGACATGCCTGAGATCATACTTCCTGTTCATGATGTAGCCAAGTACAGAACCAGGACTCTTGACTCCTAGTTCATTGCTCTTTCCATTAGAAAACGTCTTCCACTGCTTGTTCCTGTAGAATCTGTCTCCTTGTTTTTCCTCTGCCAAAATCCCCACAGAACCAGACTTCATAATTCATCCTTTGTCTATGACGGCAGAGATATCCCAGCTGAAGAACTGAGTTTCATAGGTCTGATACAAAGACAACCCATGGAATTCAGTTCTCAAAGCTGAAGATACAGGTTCTCTAGAATCTGCCTCCCATCTTCTTGCCTCGAAGTCTGGTGCTTTTCCCATGTGCTTGCTGTAAGATACAATAAGGAAATATCAGGTGAACCCAAGAACAGCTACCTTCAAATGCTGAGCTTCCCAGCACTCTGGTTCTTGCATGAAAGCCAAGGAGTCAGAAGTGTTCCTGGGGACTCAGGGGATTTGAAGGTGGCTTTAGGAGAGTCTAGAATTATGGCATTTTAGGTCATTTTACACAGATTAAGAATCTAGCTCCCTATCACATATACAAGACTTATTTCACATCATGTACTCTCCTTCCCCAGCTTCTTTGTTCCAGCCAGATGGCCTATTTGTTCTATCCCATCCATGACAATTCATCTCCCATATCTATGATTTCGTACAGTGACTTCCATGCCTTGTATGCCCTCCGTCCTCACCTCCCATCCAGAGAATCCTTGGTTCTTTCAAAGCTCAACTCAGATCCACCCTCCTATATGTAACCTATCATGATTCCTCCTATTTTCTCCCCTTACTAACATATATCCATTGTGCATATATTTTGCAGTTTACTTTCTGTGTACATGTTATTTCCGCACAATAGAACAGAAGCTTCTTGAGGGCAGGATCTGCCATTTTTTTCCACTGTACCACATTGCTTTAATTCTCTGATCCTTCTAGAACTCTTCAGAAACAAGACAACACTAAGGGAGAGGGCCTTTAAACCATATCCCTTAAACCAACATATACCACTGTTATTACACCAATGCTCACTTACCATTCATTTCTAGATGTGGGTAGCATTTGCTCAAGATGAGATTTTATTTTATATCTTAATAGATGCTTGCTGACTGATTTTAGCACACTCTCTTCCAAGGATCTTAAAGCATTTTGGTGCTTGCCACTTCCTCATGACATAAGGAAGTCCACTAGGGGGAAAAACAAAAAAGCAAGCCATTTAAAAAAAAATTAGCAACCCCTCCTTTTCTCATACTTCCTCTCTTCCATCCATTCAATCCATCCTCAGAAATAGTCAACATATAGTTGAGGAGGAGTGAATCTGGAATGTCTGGCATTCAGTCAGGATTGTGCCCAGATTTTTTAAGTCAGTATTAATTAAGAATCTTTCCCACAATTAAAGCCAACATTGAACCAATAAGTTTCAATTTACCATATTGTTTTTATGGCTAGCTTAAACACAGACCAGAGATACTGAAAGAAGTATCTATGCTTAGGTGTGGTTAGTCTCCATTGACATGGTGGCCAATAGAATAGAAATCCAAAAGGAGAGGAGCAGAGTTCAAGAACGAGGTCTGTAGAGAAACATCAATTTGGGAGTCATCTGTTTATTAGGAGTGATAAGGGTGCAGTGGGTGGGCTGAGGACAGAATCCTAAGTGTAGGGATCATTTAGGAACTATTATACAGTGAGGAGACCGAGGAATGGGCCAAGAAAACAAAGAAGGAATGGTGAGTGAGGCAGAGAAGTAGATGAGTGTGATATCTCAGAATCCAAGCAATAAATAAGTATCCAGAAGGAAGGGGTGATCAATAATTGTCATATCTAATATTTATATGGTGACTTGAGGTTTACAAAAATTGCCCATGTATTATTTCATCTGATTCTCACAATAAGTAATATAGGTAGATGAGGAAATAGGATCAAAATGGCTAAAGGTCACATGCTTAGAAATACACGAGATAGGATTCAAACCTAGATTTATCCTAACTCCACATTCAGCTCACTCTCCACTATCTGGCTCTGTGGATGCCTCTTGCCAATAGTCTCATATACTTTCCAAGAAGCAGAAGGATGAAACCTGGGCGGGGAGGAGGAGGGAGCAATTGGATTTAGGAATTAGCTTATTAGTAACCTGGGAGAATAGTTTTAGTAGAGTGGTAAGGACGGAGAAGGAAATAGCAAACCACTCCAGTATCTTTGCCAAGAAAATCCCATGGACAGTATGATCCATGGGGTCATGAAAAGTTAGACATGACTGAACAACAACAAGAAGAATAGAAACAAATTGCAAGGAATTGAAGAGGAAATGGGTGATGGGATTCAATGAAAATTATATGTAATAAAGGGCCATGAAAAGATAGACTAAAAATTAATTGGAAACTAAATAACCTAAGCCTAAAGAATGAGTGGGTCAAATAACAAATCACAGAAATAATCTTATATTAAATAAACTTCATTCAAGAGAATGACAATAATGGGACAACACACCAAAACTCATGGGATGCAGAGAAAGTGATTCTTCGGGGAAGTTTTATATCTGTGAATGCTTATATGAATAAAACAGAGAAAGAGGAGATCAATGAATTGGGCATGCAACTACTAAAAAAGCCTGAAAAAGCACAAACTGAAAATGCCCAATTAAATATCAAATTAGAAATCCTGAAAACTAAAGGAGAGATTAATAAAACCGGAATCAAGAAAATGAACTAGTAAAACTAAGAACTGATTTTATGAAAAAACAATAAAATTGATAAACCTGGTCAATTAAAAAATTAAATTAAAAAAAGAAGAAAATGGGTGATGGGGAAGTCAAGGCAATTTGCATAGACTACTATTTCAGGAAATTTAGGCAGTGTGACAGTGGATAGAACTGCCTGTGGAATCAAGAAGACCTGGGTTCACGGCCTGCCCCTTACATGTGCAGTCTGTTTGTGGCCAAATAGGTTACTAAGCCCTTTCAGTGCCCTAGGTAACTCTCTAATAACACCATAAATTGCTGAGTAGTTGCAATCTGCATTGGAAGAGGGAGTTTCCCCACTGGAGCGCCCTAAACCTATAGAATCACAGATCTAGTATAAAAAAAAAAAATTGAAGAGGAAAGATGAGACAGTAGATAATAGGGTTGTTGTTCAGTTGTCATTCTTCGTGATCCCATTCAGGGTTTTCTTGACAAAAATACAGGAGTGGTTTGTCATTTTCTTCTCTAGCTCATTTTACAGATAGGAAAACAGACAAACAAGGTCAAGTGAGTTATCCAGGTTCACACAGCTAGTATGTGCCTGAGGCTGGATTTAACTCAGATCTTCCTAACTGCAGATCTAGCACTCTGTCCACTGGTGCCAACTAGCTGCCCCATAGAAGGGTTGAGGGAAGGGGGGTTTTTGTTTGGTTTGGTTGGTTTTTTAGGACTGGAGATATGTGTAAACATGTTTGTAGGCAGATGATAAGTACTCAATGAAGAGGGAGAAAGCACTGAAGATGCATGAGAGAAAATGAATGAAACAGGGACAATCTAGAAGGAGATTCTCCAAGTTTCCTCCTGCCCTATTCCTTACCCCTTCTTTTCCCAAGTCATTTCTCCACTTTTTGACCTCTTATTGGAATATTCTAGATCAGAAGATCATTCAATAATAACTAGATATAGACCTTCAAAGTTTACAAAGCAATATGTGTATATATAACACACATCTCATTTTGATTTTCACAATGCTGTGAAGTTGTTACTCTTACTTTCATCTTACAGATGAGGAAACTGAAGCTGAAAGAGGTACAAAGTCACACAGCTAGCAGACAGGCTTACTTCTCAAGTCTTCTGTCTACTATACCACCTAGCTGCCCTGATCTCCCATAACTTTCAGTAGGATACTTCCTTCAAACCCCTTTAGCAAGCCCCAGCTTCCATGAATATGGAAACTCACTCACCAAACACTCAATGGGAAAGACAATATTTCAAAGCAGAGGCCATGGGCGAAGTCAATATTGCCTTTCCCAGTGAGTATTTGGTGAGTAGAGTTTCCATGTTCATAGAAGCCAGAAGCCTACTAAGGAGGCCCCAAGGAGGTGACCTTTTGAAAATATGGATGATCTTCAGATCCAGAAGGTTCTATCAGAGGATCAAAAGGTAGGAAGATGGCTTGAAAACGAAAAGGATAAGTTTTTAGATGGCCAGTTATTTCAGATGTCAGTTTCGTCATCTGTAAAGTGGGGATAATAATAATACCTACCTCCCAGAGTTGTTATGAGGACGAAATGAGTCTCATTTGTAAAGCTCTTAGCACACTGGCTGGCACATAGTGAGTGCTGCATGAATATTAGCTATTATCATTATTATCTACAAAAATTAGGAAGCCCTACATAAATGTTAGCAATGATGATGATGATGGTGGTGGTGATGAGGATGAAGATGACAATGATGACGATGTCAGAGCTCACACCTTGATTTGCAAAATGTGCACTGCACTATCCGGTCCCTGCCCTTCTGTTGCTGCTTGCCTCTGCAATGGTCTTACCTGAGGTCATGGTTTTCTTGGGTTATTGAACCAGCTGAGCAAAACTGAAGTTAAACTACAATGCTAAAACAATTTTCCTGCCTCAGAGAGGAAGCTAGAATGTCGATCCCCAGAAAGTAATAACCTTGTATTTACCAATAATAACTATATGTTATGAATCCTTTTGCTGGCTCCAGGAGATTTGTGGTCAGGAAAAGCAGAAACAAGTGGACAAAATGAAAGGCCTTAATTTCTTTTTAAGCACCAAACATTTACATTTGTCACCTCCACAGCTACATCCATTACTGAAGTTGCCCCAGTGCACAGAAAACTTGGACTATGTAGTTCTACTAAATCAATAAAAAGCTAATTTTCCAACACAAATCCTTACTATAGTTCTCTATTGTGCAAATGTATGATTCATCCTTTGAAAAACTAACTTCCCAAACCATTCCCTAATGATATAAGTGACATTTCTTGATTTGGTCACTAGTATGTTGTAATAAAAGCCTGGAATAAAAACAATTATCGTTTGTTTTCAGAAAACATTTGCTTTCTATTGATGTATTTGGGCCAAAGTGTAAGGACACACAAAAAGTGTTATTACCACAGACTTCATCTGGCAAGAGACATGTACTTTGCTACTGGGTGAGTAAATAGGTTCCTAATGAGGACAAACTGGCCTTGAATGGCATAAAACTTTTAAGGACAAGTTCTTTATGTGGTATATCTTTATAAATCAAAAATCCTTTTAAAGTTAAGTGAATTTCCAAGTTGTAATGTTCTATCCAAACCCCAGACTATAGAATGTAAGCAACCCTTAATCATTCTACATATCCCAGTCAACCCTCCTCCCCGAAAAGTCAAATTATTTATATAAATTTAGTATATTTCTCTGCATACTTTATCTCCACTCTCCTGCCTAGTTGAAAGAACAGACTTTTATTTTTGTCTTTATGCCCCCAGTTCCTAGCACAGTGACTGGAACATAGTAGGTGGCTAATCATTACTTGTTGAATTGAATTTTTAATCACACTTTATACTTGTTTATAGTGTTTCCACATGTGAGGGGGAGTCAACAACTAAGGTGAAGTCTAGCTTTGTATAAACATTATTTACCTACAGCATAAATTGGTTTTTTTTTTAATATAAAATTAATGCTCTTGTATATCACGTCTCTGAAATCGTGTATTTTGAAGATAGCCTTAAGTTTGTCCTATAATTGACTCACCCTCATGTATTACATACATTGCTTCTTGTTATCTCCAGGCTACACTGTTGACCCCCATGGCCAAGCTATTTATCCTGAATCCTCACTCCAACTTTGGAATCCATACATTGAAAGCACCAGAGTCCTGAGATCTCTGTGATTGGATGGGGCCAGCCATATCTCATTCCTGTCCAGGCTACAGTCATGTACCATGCCCTAGCAACAAGTACTTTTGTTATACGTCACACACACACACACACACACACACACACACACATACACACACACACACACTCAGCTGTGTTTTATATGTTGTCTTCCCCCATTAGAATGTAAGCTCCCTATATGTATATGTAGAGACTATCTTTCTTTCTACTTGTATTTGTGGTCCCAGTGATCAACATAGTAAGTGATTAATAACTGCTTATTAGCTGATTATTTCTTCAATACTTCAAGGATCTATCATTTAATTATTTTCTTCTGTAATGATAATGGGACTCTGAAGACCTTCCCTGCCCCTTGATAGGCTTGAGTGACTCTGAGAACCTTCCCTGATTTGAAAATATACTCTGCCCCCTAATGGGCTGAATGTGGCCACATGGAGCTTGTGACAGGAGGTTTGTTTTTCAGGAATGCCCACACCTTGTTACTTTGTGATTGGGCAGTGGGTCAAGAGTGACATTCTCTGACCCAGGAGAAGGCTATAGATACCCTGATGTGAGGTTTTGCTTTAGGGCTCTCTTTGGGAAGAGTTGTGTGATTTGGCCAGATGAGACTCTGGGCAGCCATTGAGCCCCCCTGGCTTTGAAAACCCAGATGTTGGTGCTTCCCTCTCTGGTAACTAACTAGGTATGGATGTAATGGTCAGATAGCTAGAAGCCCTGTCTGCTGAATTCTGTTTGTTTTCTCTGGAGTTCAGGGTGCTGACTTTTTCCCCTGAACTAGGTAAATGATATATGTCTGATTGATTAAAGTAAGATTGTTAACTCATTTTGAGTTGCTTTCCTTTAAAAAAAAGTAGCATCCTGGGTATGCTAGGGTGCTTGCTGCTATACCTTCCCTGACAGAGATAACAAAGCCTTCCTAAACCCAGTAGTAGATCATAATCAAAAACTGTTGTGACTAAAAGACCACTAACCTGCAACCAAAATAGTTATGAAATTGAGGCACACAGAAATTCCAAGGTCATTCAACTAGTCAGTGGTAGAGCCAAAACTAGGATCCAGGCCTACTGTGTCTAATTGATTTCCATTCCACCCCACTGCAAATGCCTAGATCTTAAAAACCTGAGTTGGCACCTTCTATCAGGCAGCCTAGTCTATCAGACTGCTTGGTCTTCAGTCACTGATATATTTAGTTACTCTCTACTGGAATTAAAGGCATACCTACCCATCATCTCACCTGATACTCTTAATGACTGATTCGATGTGTTGTCAAACCTTTGCCAAAACTAGATGTAAGGACGGGCTTAATCTTCAGTTAGGAAAAGATTTTCATTAATTGCCTAGGGCTTATTTTTCCAGAAAGTTCTTTCACTACATATAAATATGCAAAAGATCATTTCTTTCTCCTTACTTCCATTTCATCCTGCCTACGCCCATCCACTGAAAGCCAAGAATAGAAAAAAATGAGCACATGAACTAGGAGCACATTCAGTCATCCCTTGTATATCTTAGGAGATAGAGGCACAGTGCCCCTGTGAGCTGGAAAATCCAATAAAATTTTTTGGCCCTCCCTTCACACCAGAGGACAAGTCTCAATTGTTTTCTGTTCTCTTATGGAGTGTTTACAGTACCTTATTGTAAGATTTGGGTTAAGTATCTGGTCATAGGCATATTTTATGCATTCCTGAGTTTCTAAACTTTTTCTGTGTCATCTCTTGGACTTTGCATGTCATCTGCGGCTTCCACAAAACTCCCCCAAAATTCCCATTTACAGTCATTTCTTATGCTGAACCTCAATGGGGAAAGTTGAGATGTGGAAGGGATAACTGTAGTGAGAAAGAAAGGGCAAGGATCCTGAGACTCCCAAGAGCCTAATGTTTCATTAGGCTGATTAACTGATTAAGCGGAAATGAGCCATCTTTTATCTCATACTTCCCCATGCTTCCTCTGGTGCAAAGTTAACTGCCAGAGAACCTATAGGCAAAAAAACCTATATGCACCTCCCCACTCGTCCCCCCCAAAAGATATTTGGGCATGATTAGCCTAACCAAAGGCAGGACAAGTCCTCTACAGCAATTTACATGACCTGGTCAGACATAATATAACCAGGCATGATGTAGACAAGCCAGACCAAAAGAGTTAGTAAACAGCTTCCCACAGCCATCCAATTATGCCCATTTCAACAGTAGTAGATGATACGTTCTTGTCTGTCAGTTGGGATAAATGAATCATAGATTTAAAATTAGAAGGAACTTTACAGATCACCCTGTCCAACTCCCTTATTTTACAGCTAAGGAAGTCCCAAGAAGTTAAAGTGACTTTGGTATCAGAAATGGGATTTGAACCCAGTACTTCTGATTCCAAAGCCAAGGTACTTTACACTTTACCTTGCTTGCTTCCTGGTAATACCACTTATTAGTATCCCAAACTTAGTAGTGGCTATAATCATCATTACCAAAAATAAATATGATGCATTCATCATGCTAATATCTCTCCACCCTTAAATGTAGGACTCTAACCCAGCCCTTTGATTTGCCCCAAAGGAAGCATGTCCCCTCCCAAAGGGCTAAGAGGGCCCCCATCTCCATTTTAATTAATTCTTTTGTCTGCCATTAGAGGTCATTTAGCAACTTACACCTTACATCTTCCTACACACTAGGGATAACTATTCCTACAGGACCAGGCACTTAATAGACAATCATGGTATCAGACATAAAGATTGGGTGGGATAAGCTGTTATCACGAAAGGAATATCTTTTTATGCAGCAACCAAGCAACATTAAATACCAGCATCCATCCATCTCCCTCTGAATTGCAAGATGATGGTGTGTTTTAATGGTAAATGAACCCAGCGTTCCCGGAGCCATCGAGTTAATGAGTCATGTAAATTCTCGGCTTTCTCCCAGTCACCCCAGATTTTTATCTGCTTGGTTTCTTTGTGTTGCTGTCATTACTCCCTTCCTTAGGAAATTATTTCTGAGTCTTTCTATGGCGCCACAGAGCTGGATTGCCATTTAAGTGCCTGTTAACTAACTGGAATTGCTCTTCTGTAACTGCAAATAAAATCCACAAGCCACCCAAATGAGTTTATCATGGGAGCTGATTAATTAGTAGCAATGGGGCCCTGGAAATAAAATATGGTTCCATCCCACTAGCAATGAGATATAACTTGTGCGTGTGTGAGTTGTTATGATTTAAATACATTTTTCCCCACAGTGAGGAGAATAGATGATGGGAAGGAGGGAGATTGGGATAGATTCCCAGTCTGTGGTAGATGGGCAAAAGTGGAATCAAACACAGAAACTAAAAATAACTCATGTATTACATGTAGCCTGAAAAAATGAGCTCAAGAAAGAATGAACATGGCCCTAGGACACAAGACTCTATCACTAGGCTTTAGAACTCTGGGTCAATCTCTTGATATGAGTTGTCTCATTTGAAATATGAAGATAATCATGATATAATTTAGTGTATAGCATATGTAACGCTATGTGCCATAGTGAATAGAGGGCTGGTCCTGGAATCAGGAAGACCAAGGTTCAAAGCCTTTCTCTAACACATACAAGCTAGGTGACTGTGGACAAAGTCATTTAATCAGTCAGTGTCCCCACACAACTCTTTAAGACTATAGATTATGTGATCCAACCATACTGGAGAGCAATACGGAGTCATGCCCAAAGGACTATAAAACTGTGCATACCCTTTGTCCCAGCAATACCACCTCTAGGGCTGTACCCCAAAGAGACCATAAAAAAGGGAAAAGGATCCACAGGTACAAAAATATTTATTGCAGCTCTTTTTGTAGGACCAAGAATAGTAAATTGAGGGGATGCCCTTCAATTGGGGAATGGGTCAACAAGTTGTGGTATATGAATGGAATGGAATACTGTTGTGCTATAAGAAATGGTGAGCAGGCAGATTTCAGAAAAACCTGGAAAGACTTACATGAACTGATGCTGAGTGAAATGAGCAAAATCAGGAGAACATTGTACACAGTAACAGCAACATTATACAATGACCAACTTTGATAGACTTAGCTCTTCTCAGCAATGCAATGACCTAAGACAATTCCAAAAGACTCACAATGAAAAACTGCTATCCACATCCAGAGAAAGAACTATTGAGTCTGGATGCAGACAGAAGCATACTGTTTTCTTTTTTTGTCTGTTTTTTTTTTCTTGTGGTTTTTTTCCCTTTTGTTCTGATTCTTCTTTCACAACATGACTAATATGGAAATATGTTTACTCTGATTGTACATGTATAGCCTATATCAGATTGCATGCCGTCTTGTGGGGGTGGAGGAGAGGGAGAAGTAAAATAAAACTTAGAACTCAATATCTTATATAAGTGAATGTTGAAAACTAAAAATAAATTAATTATTTTTAAAAGACTATAGATTATGAAAGAGCTGCTGATCTACATTGGTGGAAAAATTTTCCTAAACACAGGTGAAATCATAGGTCTAAACTTTTTTTTAATGTTATACATTGTGAAAGTTGGAAATCTAGAGGAGAGGATTTCTTGAGATTCCTTCCAGAACTAAGAGCCATGAATCTATGCATAACTCTTACACAGAGTTTATTTGTTTATTTATAAAACTGGATTTCCCTATTTCCCTATCCAACCCAGACTGGAAGTGCATCAACCACTGAACAGCCTGATGGCCTGGTCATTCTGCAGATGAGAACAGAAACTTTGACCAGCTCTGTTTCCAACCTAGGCCAGTTCACTAACTGAACTGGTGCTCCCTATCCCTTTAGTGTAGACACCAAATCATTTAGCCCTTCTACAGACCAGAACTCCCCAGCAGATTGGTGGAAGAAGCTTCCCAAACACAGATGAAACCAGCATCAGTGTCCCCAGTAGCAGGGATTACAGGCATGTGCCACCACCCTATGGTTTCATAGAGTTGACTAGAGAGATACTCAGGGCATGACTACAATTAAAAATTAGGGTGATGCTGTCAGATTTGGGGGTATTGGGTATAAAGGAGCACCTAGGTGGTGCAATGGATAGTGTCAGACCTAGAGTCAGGATGACTTAAACTCAAATCCAGCCTCAGACACTTACTAGCTCTGTAACCCTAGCAAGTCAAATTAGCCAACCCTGTTTGCCTCTTCATCTGTAAAATAAGCTGGAGAAGAAAATGGCAAACTGGGGTGGCTAGGTGGCTCAGTAAATGGAGCACTGGCCCTGGAGTCAGGAGAACCTGAGTTCAAATCCTGCCTTAGACACTTGACACACTAGCCAAGTGACTTTGGGCAAGTCACTTAATCCCAATTGACCTAAAAAAAAAAATGGCAAACCACTCCAGTATTTTTGCCAAGAGAACCCCAAATGGGGCCACAAAGATTCGGACATGACTGAAACAACTGAACAAGAGCAAGAGTGGAAAAGAGGTCCTGGATTTCTATACTGTGAGGAAATTGGAAAAGGTTTTACCCCTTTCCTTCCAAAGAAAATTCTTAGGATGGTGAGATTGAAGGAAAAGGCTGCTGACACCCAAAAGGATAGCTTACGAGGTAGCTTAGATTTCCTTTTCTTACTGTTGATGAAGGATTAAACAAGTCTGTTATGAGTGGAAGGTATTTCATTCACACACATTTGAGTTTTTAAATGGCATTGGGACTTTTGGATATTTTTAAGTCATAGCCTCCCCATCTCTAACTGCAAAGTGCACGCGCACACACACACACACACACACACACACACACACACACACACACACACACACTCTACACAAAATGTCCCTGACAGGATCTAGTTGATATTTACTTGGAAAAAAAAATTTTCACCAACTTGGACAGTTCTTTGCAGTTAAAAGGTATAGGACGAGAAGCAACTGTTATTTCCTCTATGCCAGGGATAAAATCAAAATAGCAGAGATCAATGAAAAGTTAGCATTTTCCTATTGCCAGGGAACAACATTTTAAAAGTGGTTCATGTTTCCATCTTAACTTCACTACTCAAATGCAGGTATTTAATTCTTTTGTGATCCACTGTTCTAGTATGTGGACAGACTTTAAGAGATAGTAAAGGGGGCAGCTAGGCGGCACAGTGAATAGAGCACTGGCCCTGGAGTCAGGAGGACCCAAGTTCAAATGTGGCCTCAGAACTTAATACAAAAACTAGCTGTGTGACCTTGGGCAAGTCTCTTAACCCCAATTGCCCTATCTTCCCCACTCCAAAAAGCAAAAAAAAAAAAAAAAAGAGAGAGAGAGAGAGAGATAGTAAAGGACCTGACATGCTATGGTCTATAGAAGTCACAGAGTTGAATGTGACTGAACAACAAAAGAAAAGCTCTTTTTGGATGAATCTACAATACTAACAACCAAAAAAGGGAATTTCTGAGCAGGATCTCAAAATTTCCTTTACAATGAGGCATGTCCCTAAATAGTTACTTCCTGAATAAACAAACTTCATGGACCAGAAAGGCCAGTAAGAAAAAAAAAAGAAAGAGGGCAAGTAAATAGAGAACAAAATCAGAAGAACCCTAGGCTCACATCCTGCCTGCAGTAAATACTAACTATTTGGTTATGGTAAATTAAGTCATTTATCCTATGAAGCCCAGTTTCTTCATCTGTAAAATTGGGATAATTTTTTTTGTGACTTCAAATGTTTGCAGTAAAGATCAAAAGGATCATGTAAATTAAATTGTTTTCATCGAGGTAAAGTGGTATTTTACAAAGAACCCTGGATTTGGAGGCAAGAGAGCTGAGTTCAAATTCTGTCTCTGTTATCTACTACTGGTGTGCACTTGACTTAATCTCTCTCTTAATCTCAGTGTCCTCATCTAGAAAAAGAGCCTGTCAGCTTCTAGATGAGCTCTACAATTCTTTCCAGTTCTAAATGACCCTATAACCTGAAAAGATAGTATATAAATGTCCTCATTATCGTTGTTGTTATTCAAATGCAATCTTTTTGAAGGTAAAAACTATTTCACTTTTGTTTGTGTCCTCAGAACCTACCTATCACAGTGACTGGCACATGGTAGACATTTAATAGTAGTATAGGGTTTTAAGATTTGCAAAGCACTGTTAAAATATTAACTCATTTTATCCTCCCAACAACTCTGAGAGATAGGGGATACAATTATTCCTATTTTACAGTTGAAGAAACTTAGAGATTTATCCAGGGTCACACAGCTAATAAAGTGTGAGATCACATTTGAACTCAGAACTTCCAGACTCTAAATTCAGAACTCTATCCACTGAGCTACCTTGCTGAATTGAACTGAAATATTATCTCAGTACTTCTGCTAAAATTGTCACCCTTTGTCACTTTCCTGGTCTCTTTTCTCAGGACATCTTAAAGGTGGAAGACAGAAGAAGGTAGGAACATATCTTGCTTGCATCAGAGATTCAAAGGCAAGCACCAAAATCAGGAACGTTGGCCAGATTATGCAGGATAAACTGAGAAAGAGACCCCACTTCCTAAATTCAAACCACTCCCAAACAAACTTTTAGGAATTTCATTCCAAGAAGATTTATCCAGACCGTTGGGGTTAGAAGGACAAGCATATTGACAGGGACTCTGTTTCAAAGTCTTCATTAGGCATCTGAAGTAAAAGAGATTGATGTAAAAAACACATGCTAAGGGGGGGCTAGGTGGCGCAGTGAGTAGAGCGCTGGCCCTGGAATCAGAAGGACCTGAGTTCAGATCAAGCCTCAGACACTTAACACACACAAATAAAAACCTAGCTGTGTGACCTTGGGCAAGTTACTTAACCCCAATTGCCCTCCAAAAACCAAAAGCAAAAAAAAACAACAACATCAACAACAACAACAAAAAAAAAAAACACATGCTTAGTACACTAAGTCCCAGAGAAAGGAGAAAAATTTTTTCAAGATAAAAATAAAAGAAAGAAAGGACCTGGCCAAGCAAATTGTTGCCATCTTCCCGGTTACATTCCCAACTATGTACTAGACTCTCTATTATACTCCTTTTTAAAAAAATTGTTATTATTTAGGCATTTTAAATTCTATTAAAACAAAAAGTAATATTTGAGAAAATGAGCTTTCTACTCAAAATAGCTAAATAATGAAAATTAGATTTTATCCCTAAATTTCATGCTTTTATATTTTCACATGGCCTCAGCACAGTACCTACAGCCAGAAATGACAAGAAATACCTCAGTACAGGAAAGGACTTATTCTTAAATAACCACCCTGAGGTGATAAGAGTCTTCAGATTCAGAGACCCCAGCAGTAAGCAGAGGAATTAAACGACCATGAGGTCAGCAAGCAAAAATATCCTTAGGAGTGAGAAAATTAAGTAAGCCCACTTAACAGCCATAGGGGAAAGGCTCTGATGATCACCAGGTTGACACACAAAAAAAGATTCAGAATAGAAATGGAATTCTTTGTGAAAAAATAAAATAAAATAAATATGCCCTCCATATCAAAAAAAAAAAAATAAGCTCAAACACAAGCACAAAAGGAGCAATAAGCCAAAAATAAGACTGTTTCCATAATTGAATACCCACCTGAAAGCCCAATATAACAATATTTTGATTGTCCAATGTGTACAAATATGCTTTAAGCCCAGTTCTACTGGAGATAAGTCTATGACTGACTAAATGAACAGACTATAACTCTAGAGTCCAAAGCAAATTACTTTATCACCCTATTTGTTTCTCAAGATGCATTTTCTCCAACAGAAATAAAAGGTTAAAAACATTTTCATTACAGATAAGAAGCCACATTTTAACTAAAGCACTGAAAAAATTTCCAACCCACTGACATTTTTATATTTATAGATCATGACAAAAGTCTCACCTGCTTTAACTATAATGTCTTTCAATAAGCTTAAAAATCTTGAATGTATCTTTAATGTGCCATTTTCTCTACAAAACCCCACTATATAAAAAGCATACAGCCTTTCAGACAGAAGTACATAATAAATCAGCTTGGAATCATTTTTCCCCAGCTCTTACTCACGGTGGCATCCTAAAAATTCATTTTACTTTATCTTTTCCAATTCCATGCTTTTTTTTCCTTCCTCCTCATGTTTCCTTCCTCCTCTTCCGACAACCCCTTTGCATGGTTTTATTTTCCATATGTCACTCCTTCACTCTAGGCCCTGCTGTCAGAGAGAAGAGAGACAACATGCAGTGTCAGGGGGAGCATCCACCGCCTGCCTTCAGGAGGAACACTCAAGCTCTCCAGCACCGTCTATGATTAGAAAGGAAGAGACTAAAAACCCCATTTGCATATGCTTTTATTCCCTTTCCACACCCTGCACGCTAATGTTCTCCGGAAAGTCCCTTCTCAATTCCCTACCCAGGTCAGAGCTGGGGAAGAGGTTGAACCAGAATGAGAGATTATATTTCAATGTGATCCCTTTCATGTGAGACCAGATTTAGTCACTTGAGTTTCACAGAGGAAATGGGGGTCTGGACAGGCCCTCTTCTTGCCAGCTATAGGGTGTATGCCATTCTTTGGGCCTGTATACTCCGAAGAGTTCTTATGGTCTTTTTTTTTTTTTCCACACAGGAGGAAGCTCTGGTCAGGCGCTCAATACTCTTGGCTTCCTGTCTGTACTCTCCGTGGTCTAATCTGGGGAAATCCTGAGAGCGCTATCATCTGCCTGATAAGCCTCTTAGCTTTTCAAGTACAGCCACTTTAGTTTCGATCAAAACCTCAATTTAACGTTACCCAAAAACTACGTGTGTAGGCACATTTTTTCTAAGTTCGACTTTTTGATGGGGGAGAGCGAAGGAAAGGAATCATATAAGAATCCCTTGCCCATTACTAATAGTATGTGAAGTTTGAACCTGCTTGAATGAACCAATGTTCTAAAACACAGGACTATGGATCTAAAAAATGCCTTCGAGGTCATCTAGTCCAAACCCCTCATTACACTGAAGAGGAAACCAAGGCCCAGAGAAGTTTAAATGACTTTCGAGATCACACAGATAGCAAATGACAAAATCTAAATTTGAACTCAAGACCTCCGACTTAAAATGCATTGTTCTCTTTACTGTTAGTCTTTGGGAATCAACACTAGCCTAACAGGCAGAATTCCCAGGAAATCTTTCATCATTTATCACTGTTGATCTTATATCCTAGTAGATGTTGATCTCAATTCTGTGTCCCTCTTTCCCAGATTGGAAAATTCCCAGATGCTCACTTCCTTGTAGGTTCTCTGATAATATCTCAGTTCCACAGTAAAATCAAATCTAACTGAAATGCTGCCCATTAATAGTGTGCATTATTACACCCAATATCTCAAAACCTACCATTCACAAATATCTGTACCTATCAGTGTTCAGTCCTTCCAGTCATTTCCAACTCTCCATGACCCCATTTGGGATTTTCTTGGCAAAAAACACTGGAGTGGTTTGCCATTTCCTTCTCCAGCTCATTTTACAGATGAGGAAACTGAGGCAAACAGGGGTAAATGACTTGCCCAAGGTCGAACAGCATCTGAGGCCAGATTTGAACTCACAAAAATGAGTCTTCCTGACTCCAAGCCTTACACTGTAGCCATTGTACTATATAACTGACCCCTGTATCTACTGAGGAATGGCCAAATGGGTCTAATCTACTCACAAAATTGGAACTATTAATAGTCACAGACAATGTGTTGATTTATTGTTCTTGAGTACAGTTGGTTCTTACAAGGGAAAGGGAAGGGTTAGCTAATCAATAGTGATAGAGATGCAGAAAAGGAAAAAAATTAAAAGACCATCAATAAAACATTTTAAAATATACTAATGAAAACAAAAATGTTTAGAAGGGAACAACATTGAAATTTTGTTACTATCTTGCAAAATTTTGTGCATACTTTTAAATATATATAGCAGAAGTTCACAATTTCATTAAAATATATCCCCCTTTTTTTTGTTCTTTGTATGTTGAAACATTTGTGTTTTTTGATGACTGTTAAGTTCATAAACTTTTTTAAAAAGGAAAAAAGTCCTTTAGAGTTAGAAAAAACTAGATTCAAATTCTAGCTTCTGCTACTTCCTACTTTTGTGACCCTGGGCAAATCACTTAAGTTCTTTGGGCCTGAAATCTCTCAACACTAAAAATGAATATCCCCTAAAATCCCCTCCAGCTCTCAATTCTATGATCCTGTGATCTATTCAAAACAATTAGGATCCTTCACCTGAATATGAACTAAGGAAAATAAGGAAATTCCTGCTGTAAGCAGAATTAATCCCAAATATCTTCTGCCTTTCAAACACTTCAAAGCAAATTTCTCAAAACTTTAGATCTGATAAGCCTTTTCAAACTTTTTTTTTTAAATTCTGCTTGGCTCAAGTGGTAGTAGTAACATGACAGCTAGCATTGCTGTAAGCTATTATGCTTAAAACTTTTATTTTGAGTGATTCTAAATGGTTCTCTAGAAGTAAAGGCATGTTCCCAATTGGGCCTTTAGAGTAATATTCTTGGGGGAATATTGAGAATCAATATTCTGGGGCCAGTGGATAGAGCACTAGGCCTGAAATTGAGCTCCAGCTTGGAAAATATATGTGGCAAAGGGATAACATAGCTCTTGATTATTGGAAGTCTTTTTCTACCCTTTGTAAAGTACTCAAAAGCATACCCTTAAGCATGCTACTGCTTCTTTGCTGAATTCCCTACAGGGCCATGAACCCATATCCAATCTATCCTTGGCTCCTGTTTCAGGTATTGCTGTCATGTCTAAGACCCCTGATAAGATGCTGGTGGGAAGACAGAAAATCTTCTGGACCTCCAAGATTAGCAAGGACTTTCTCTGGATGGAGAGAGGTCAAGAGGCCAGTAACAAAGCTTAAGGTGCTCTTGTCCTCTCCTCTATGTCTCACAGAGTCATTAGCTTCTTCTTGACCAACTCTAATTTTAAAGATTTATTTTCTTCAGTGACATTTTGTGCCTCTTTCCATTTAGCTAATTCTGCTTTTTAGGTGATATTTTCATTGGTGAAGTTTTGTACCATTTTTGCCATTTGGTCAATTCTGGCGGGTTTTTTTTTTTTTTAGTTCTTTTCTTTAGTGAGATTTTTTACCTCTTTTACCAAGCTGTTAATTTTCTTTTTATGATTTTCTTGCATTGTTCTCGTTTCTTTTCCCAACTTTTCATCTATAACTCTGCTTTTTTTTTAATTGCTCTTTTTTCTTTTCTTTTTTTTTTAGTTCTTCTAGGAAGTCTTATTGGACTTGCATCCAATCTGCATTTTTCTTTGAGGTTTTCCTCATAGGTGTTTTCACATCACTGTCTTCTGAGTTTTTATCTTGAGCTTCCCTATCAGCAGAGAAGTTTTTTGTGGTCATGTTTTTCATTGTCTGCTTATTTTACCTATTTCCTATTTCCTGATATTGAACTTTATATTTGAGTTGGTATCTTCTCACTTAAAGGGGAAAGGGAGGGCTTGTCGCTATCCCAAGCTTTAGGTTTTTGTTACCCTGATATTTTCATACCTAGTTCCAAGGGGTCTATAAGTTTTGTTTTTTTTTTACTTCCAAAGTGGTGTGATCAGGGGAGAGATGTGGTCACTGCACTCCTGGTTCACTCTCTGCTCCTTACTCAGGTAGGAGCCCTTTTCTCCACCCTAGAACTACAACCAGGAACTGAGTAATGGTCAATAGAGTTGCCAAACTGTGCCCTATCCTGAACCCAGTGCCATCACAGAAGTCCCCTTTAATCTCCTTCTGACAAGCTGTACAATCCCCTTACTATCTCTGGGTAGTGAGAACTCCTGAAATTGCTGCTGCTATTGCCACCTGCAAGGCCCACCACTCTATGGGCCATTCCTCATCCCAGTGACACAGATCTCTCCTGACCTCCCAAGTTATCTTAGTCTGGAAAAATATCCCACCCTGACCTTTTGTTGGCCATGTTACTCCAGAATTCAATTTGATGTGTTATTTTAAAGTTGTTTAGAAGGGAATATTGAGGGAGTTCAGCAGAAACTCTCCCTCTACTCCACCATCCAGGTCCTATAATTCCTTCTCAGATGGATACCTAAATCACCCCCAGCCCAAACTGGCTCGACATTTTATAATGAGCTTCACAGGCATAACCAAGCTTCCTCAGCCAATCCAAACATTTAAATATCCTCCCTATACAGTCTCTTCCAGTTCATCCAATGGCTCATCAAAGACTTCTAAACAAAGATCTCTTCACACTTAGTTGGAACTTAATTGATTTTACTCAATAGAGAGGTTGATTTATTGAATAGACCCCATCTTTATACCTTGATATAGATAAATCTATAAAGGCCATAGGCATAGACCTATAAATCCAATATTGCAGAAAGATCCAATAATGGAGAAGGAGGCCTCCCACCCTAGGTAAACATACCACTATGGTTCAGTAAAAAGGAGTTCCCCCTACAGACCCAGCAGCTATTGAATTGGAATCTCTAAAACAAGCAAGAAATGCAACAAACATGACAATACTTTATTTCTGCACAAACAACTCCCAGCTAACCCCTCCCTAGAAATCACAGCAGCATATAATTATAGGACTCCAACAGCAAGGAAATACTAGAATGATGGAAGGGACCCACAAATCATCTAGTCCATCCTCCCATGAGGTCCAGGGAGTTTATGTGACTTGCTCAAAGTCACACAAGTAATAAGAATCAGAGATGGGATTTGAAACCAAGTCTGCTGACTCCAGGACTCTCCATTTTCTAGCACTAGGCCAACGGTAAACCTTCCCCCAAGTATCCTTCATACAACCCCAAACCTTTTCCCCACTAAATAACTCAGTGATCACCTCTCTGCAAATAACTCCTGAATCTACATTCCTGACCCTGGAGCTTCAGTCCGGTATCTCCAGCTGCCCACTGGATGAATATCTCCATGGGGATGCCCCTTAGTCATCTAAAAGTCATTATCTCAGTTAGTTAATAAACATTTACTAAGTGCCTACAATTTGCCAGACACTGTGATAGGCACTATGCAAAACAGAATTCACTAAGTCTCTCCATAAACCCACCCTTCCATCTAACTTCCCTATTTTTAACCAGAATACAATTCTCCAATTCCCTCTGCTTCCACATCTACCAGCTATCCTCTGTTCTTCACTCTCACACCATATACAATCAGTTACCAACACTTGTCAATTCTACCTCTAAAATCTCTTGCATTCAGCCCATTCTTTCCACTCACACAGCCACCACCCTAATTAGGGGACCATTGCAATCACCTGAATCTAGTTTCTCCCTTCTCTAACCCATCCAACCACCTAGCGGCCAAACTGGTATTCCTAAAGTGTAAATTTGGCCATGCCACTCATTTCCTCTGGAAGCTTTAAGGGCTTCACCTTTTTCTAGGATAAAGTAGAAATTCCTTTCTTTGATATTTAAACAATCAAGATCCAGTCTACCTTTCCAAACTGATTATAAATCACACCCTCTCAGACACTCTAGACTGTGGCCTAGAAGCCTACTAGCTGTTTCCCTTACACAACTTCTCCCACCTCTTTGCCATTTCATAGGCCAAAGCCCATTCTCTCTACCTCTTGGACTCTCTGACTTCCTTTGTGTGGGATGATAAACCCCACTCAAAATTTAATGAAAAACACAGAGATTTCTTAGGATAAAAACAGGAAATTTCATTCTCTTCCCAGGGGAGAAGAAGGTGATCCTCCCCATGATAGGTCAAGGAGAGGAGGCAAGTTACAGAAGACAGAACAAGAATTTATACCCTAATGCAGTCAAGCCTCCCTACCCCCTGCTCTCCCTTCTCCCATTGGCTGGAAGGCGGGATTGTAAACGGGATTTGTAAGGCTCAAGGCTCAAGGCAAAAATCTTCCCCAATGGCAAATAATAAGGAAGCCCAACACTATCCTTCAGTGGCTGGAAGGGGGGCTTACAAAGAACAAGGAAATAGAGGAGAGCCAGTTCAAATGTACCTATAGGTATTTGGCAAACACTAAAGTGAAGAAGGGAGGGCCTAAAGTGACCAGCAAGGTTGGAGGTAGAAACACCCTAAAGGGCCTAATGCTGATAAAGGTGTGGCCAACAATGGTGGAGGTCAGCCACCATCTCTCCAGAAAGGGCTTGCTGCTGATTGACAGCAGAAGTGAAGGGGGGCGGGGGAGAACATCAATTTATAAGACACATTCTGAGAACTTTTCAAGTTTTCACTCCCCAGATATCTTCAAGGCTCAGCTCAAGAACCACCTCCATCCCCTCCAAGAACCACCACTGTGATCCTTTGACTGAATCCAAACTTTGAAGTTGAAACTTCTGTCAAAGGACCACACTTGAGGACCTAAAGGGCCACATGTGGCCTCAAAGTCAAAGGTGCCTCACCCCTGAGTCATAGTCCTAGGGCAGGAGCAGAGGTTGATGACAGTGACAAACCAGTGTGTAGAAAACCAACAGCATTGGAAGCCAGTCCCAGCTCCCAGCTTCCCCAGCTAACTTGACATTGACTGTCCAGGAAAAACAGATGAAAGCTACTTTGGCCATAAGTAGGAAAATGCTGGGGATGGTTAGTAACACCAGCTTTGAGGGTGTTTGTTTTTACAGGGAGTAGCAGAATCTAAGCACCTAAAGTAAACTTGAGAATTTCTGGGATTCAGGGGTACTTATGGATTGGTTCAGGGATACCTGTGTCTGGGAAGAGCCCATGTGGTGATGGTGCTATTATACATTTTATTGTATTCCTCTTCTTTGATTTATTTGGTCATGAGTAAAAAACCATATATAGTTGAAGCAGGTTAGGAAGAGCTGAATTCAAATATGGTCTCAGATATTGAATCCCTGTGTATAGCACCAAATGCAATATTTACAAGGGCCCACAAACATTATAAATATATCTGCATGGTGCTCAATTACAAAATATGACATACTCTCTATATAGAAGACAGAAGCAAAACATTTATTCAGACACCGGGAAACTGAATTCATCATTGCAACACAAAAGTTAATGCACCACAACATAGCAGAGAGCCACACCATCCTTTAGCCTTCCCACAAACCAACACAAGACCAATATTTACTCACAAGCCTGAAATGGACACTCAGACAGAATCACCAGGCCAAGACCATCAATAATCGAATTCAGGAAGCGTTTATTAGCTGGCCAGTGGCAGTCCTAGGAAAAGTCCCAGGAGCTGCACCGAACCCCAGTAGACACACAGTTTAAATAGTCCAAAAGCTACCATCATATCAGGGGCAGGCTGGTCAGGCAGGATATGGGGCGGGGGGCACTCTTAGATAACGCAGGTTGTTCAATGACGGAAGGGAGGATTCTTGGGTTTGGTCTGATGAGATAAGAGTGGGCTGGGGCACACTGGGTTAAAGATGTTCGATAACCTAGCAGAATGGAGGATTCTTGGGTTTACAAGAATTCAGGATACAAAGATGGGCCCCTCATAAGCCAGTGAAATGTCAAGGCTTACTACTTCAAAGCCTATCTGTCTCACATGGAAGTCTTCTCCTCCCAACCATCTAGCTTGCTCTGACTCCCAGCTTCCTGTGGCCTCTGCTCCACCCTTCAGCAAACTGGTCCCACCATCGCATGTGAGTACATTCAGCCTATTGGGGACAGAATTTATTTTCAAAGTAGGGGAGGTCTTCAAATTCCCTTAAACTTATTAAGGGGTAGGGAAGATCTTCAAATTACCATTACCATTACACTGTGTGATCCTGAACAAGTCATTTAACCTCTATATGTCTCAGTTTACTCAGATATAAAATGCAGATAACCAAAATGCCTATCTCCCAGGGTTGTTGTGAGGTCCAAATGAGTTGATATTCATAAAATGCTTTGCACAGTGCTTAAGATGCAGTAGATACTCAATAAATGCCTACTTCCTTTTTTCCTTCCATTTCACTACATTCACTTAACAGAGGTTGCCTGAATGGAAATGCAGCAAAGAAGAGAAAAAGAATTTTCTGGTAAGTGAGAACTAAGCCAAATGTTTAATTAGATAAATCCATGCAAACCACGGCCATAAAACAACAAGATGAGTACTGTCTCCCAGAAGAGGGGCAAAGCTTGGGGACAGACATTGCCAATTCTCTAGGAATGATAGAGTTTGGCATTTCTCCCAAGTGCCTTCTGGCTTTATGGCAGAGTACATTATGGCCTGGGCAATCCCAGTGCCCAGTTTTCATTATTGAGCCTGGTCAAGCCAGTGACCAGTAGTATACAATGGCAAGTTAAATTATTACCACTTTTCCCACCTCAAATATTTGGACCATATAAAAAAAATCTAAACTTCTAGAACAATACAACACACAAACCCTCACCAAGAGTTTGCAGTTTGTAAATGACTATATTGTTTATATATGCCGACCGACCATGCTTTATTTCTCTTATTTTGTTTCACTCCATAAATGTCGACTAAAAAAGGCGAAAATCTAGTGTATCTGTGGAAATGATTTGGAAAAGAAAACTTCCATGAAAACAAAACAATTTGGATATCCCAAGATATTTTTTATAAAGGGATTTCATTCATATTCATTGCACATTATACTGACTACTCCCTACAAAAAGAGTTATACCACAGTAAGAGTGTACCTCATTTAGACTTCAATGAGGCTGAACTGTCCAAAGGGGCACAGGCATAGAAATTTAAAGGAAAAGTCCATTCAGATGCAAAGGAATTATTCTACATTTAGAAAGAGACTAAAATTTGAATAGCTCAATTGCATATGAAGAGGCCAGCTAAACAATGAACTTGCCTCCAAATGGATTCAATACTTTTGTCTCCAGTCACTCATCTGCATAAGACTTGAAAAGGATTTGGAAAGTATAAATTGGCTGATAATTATAAGTAAAGTTAGGATCCGAAGCTGAGAGAAGCAACCTCTGAATGGAGGCTACAATTCCTTCCAGAAAGTGACAAACCTCAGGACCAGGGCTCTCTGTGAGTCAAAATTAAGAGGCTTCTGCCAGTCCTAATCTGTGTTGTTGCTAAAAACAGAACTAAAATGCCTAACTGAGCCAGAGCCTAAAGGGTAGAGAAGACCACAGCTACCCTTCAAAGAACAAGTTCAGGAAGTCCAGTGGATTGATCCATCCAATGGAGAAACCACTCTGTAAGAAAAACTCAGCAGCTGAATGACTTGCTTGGTCCAGTCTAGCAGTAGCCCAATGGCCACTGAAGAACCAGCTCCAGAGCTAAGTGACCCAACCTAGCAGTGGATTGGTCTATGAATCTGAGATCTCAGGCTCTGCAAGGAGTCAGTTCAGCTTAACACTGGAAAAGTTCATCTACCACCAATGCTATATCCCACAGTGATCTTTGTGAAGAAACTCCAGAAGAAGACATCAAGAGCTGTAGTTCCAAAGTTGTAATTTTCCTTGGCTCCTGCTTAGGCTCCTCATAGTACTTCTCATCCTCTCTATGTATCTGTAGGACCTCAAGGTTCGGGGGGAAACACTTTGTAATTGCTACCTTTGCTATATCATTTGAATAAATGCCTTTGCTAAAGAACTAACAGAATCTACTCTATAACTGTGAAGAAAAAGAATGTTGGTGTGGGCTCATGAGCTATAATATTAGAAGTATAGCCATTCAGACTTCAGAAAAACCTGGAAATGATAAGGATGGGACCTGGACCTGGGACCCCTGCAATCCCTTGAACTTTCCCACAAATTTCAGCAACTGAGTCCCTGGTGTTTCCCTGAGGTATCCAGCCTATCCCTGCATAATTCTTTTAACTGTCCTTTCTTTGTGGCCTTCGTTGTCTACACCTGGCTCACCCCAGGCTACTTGTCATTCCTTGATCCTATCCAGATCTTCTCACAGTCTTTCTGTATAAAAATACCAATCTTACCCCCCATTAAATTGCTCAGATTCTTAGAATGTAGCCTGCTTGTCTTAGCATCATAAATACCACAGACTCACTAGGAATCTCGCCCATCCACTTGTACTGAAAGAAGGCTTGAGTGGTCAAATTCTTTCAAGGCAGACCTGCCCTGTACCCTTGCATTTTGGGGTTCCTAGGACCCCTAGACCTCATCAGAAAGATTTATATGAACTGAGGCTGAATGAAGTGAGCAGAACCAGGAGAACATTGTACAGTAACAGCAACATTGTGTAATGACCAACTTTGATAGAATTAGCTCTTCTCAGCAATATAAATTCTAAGACAATTCCAAAAGACTCATAATGGAAAATGCTATACACATCCAGAGAAAGAACTGTTGAGGTCTGGGGCTTAGAGGTGCACGAGACTCCAAAATATCAACATTCTGGGTCCTGCTGAATGAATTCGACCCAAGTCTTCTCTCAATCAAAGTAAAGCAAAGTTTATTAAAGATTCACCATAATGGGTAGACTCTTAAGGAGCCTAAGTATTTGTAAACCTGTATTGACAAGACTCAGTCTGCCCTAGATGGAATCTAAGCTCTTTCATGGAGGCAAGATGGATCTTATATACAGAAAGACTGTGGGAGGGATCTAGGGGTGGTCTAAAGGAGGGGTTTGGAGAGGGTCTTAAGGAGTCTAAAAGTATCTAGCCAGGACTTAGGTCAGACTCCAGGAATGAGATTAAGGGTGGGAAGTAGCTGAAGGCTACCTGGAGATGACAGACAATGGAGGGCTTGGCTAGATCAAGGATAACAGATTTGGGTATAGATATTTTGATAGGCTCAAGGGTGGGAAATAGCCGGACAATGGAGGAGTAGGCTAGGTTAAGAATGGCCTAGCCATAATGAAAGGCTTATGGCCTCAGGTAAATGCCTCATCAAGTGGGAAGATTCTAGCGGGTTCCCAGAGCCTAAACACCATTGGAAGGATGGATGGATCTGAATGCAAATCAAAGTATATTATTTTCTCTCTCTTTTTGTTCTTTCTTGTGGTTTTTCCATTTTGTTCTGATTCTTCTTTCACAACATGACTAATGTGGAAACATGTTTAATATGATTGTACACACATAATTTATATCAGATTGCTTGCCATCTTGGAGGGGGAAGGGAAGAGACAAAGGGAGAAAAAATTTTGGAACTCAAAATTGTATAAAAGTAAATGTTGAAAACTATCTTTTACATGTAATTGGAAAAAATAAAATACGATTAAGTGGGGAAAAAATAAGTACAGCCATTCACAAGGTTTTCCCTAGAATCTAAAAGTGATAGGAGTCACCCCCATGGGAATCCAACCTGCCAGTTCTAGTGCAAGTTGGGTGAGTGAGCCCAAAGGGTGTTGCTAAACAACCATAGGCCCTCTCCTCTTGAAATGCACAAAGACAGACAACTGTGGCATAAACAATTGTAATGGGTATACACAGGCATGAGAAGCTAGGTAAGCCCTTTCTTCCCCTTCTGTTCCCTTGACAAGAGGTAAACTTGCCTGATCTTGGCTCCCTGTTGTACTCTTAACTTTTGCTTTGTTTGGCATTGACTCAAGTTCCCAGCTTCTAATTTGCAGCAGGAAACAAGGATCAATGAGTTGATAGTTCACTAAAGATGAAGTTTACACCTGATCTGCTTGACCTTTAAAAGAGAAGTTCTCTAGAGGGAAGTCAGACAGAGGGGAAAGGAGCTACATATAGACTCAGTTCACCTCCCAGAAAAGATTACTGCACAGCCACACTTTCTTCCAAAGAAATAAGTACTTTGAAGAACAAGGGCCAGATGGAAATGTAGATCAGCAAGGGTGTGGAGCCAGGCATATTCAGGAGAGGGAGGCCAGCACAACCAAGGAACCATTCCCCAGCCAGTAATGTCATCACTGTCATCAGACAGTGACACAGACAGCAGAGGAGAGAAACAAACTGCTTTGGGTTTTTACTTCTTTTTATCTTTACAAAACATTATTTGTTTATATACAATGGCTTTCTGGGAAGAAAAAGGAAAAGGATACTAGAGAAAAACATGAAGATGTAAAAAAATAAAAGCCATAAATAAAAATTATTCTAAAAACAAAAGAGACTCTCAAAGAATAGGACAAAGAGAAGACTGATTGACCCCAAAAGCAAAACAGTCTCTCCCCTCAAGAAGTTTACATTCTAATAGGAGAGTCCTCTGTGTGCGTGCACACGCTCACACGCACGCGCACGCACACACACACACACACACACACACACACACACACACACGCACAAACACACAGATATATAAGAAAAGTACAATGTAGATACAGGGGAACTTTGAGTGCAAAGGCCCTAGCAATAGAAGGGGCCAGAAAAGGTAACAGAAAGTGGCATTTGAGCAGTGTTGAAGGAAGCCAAGGATTTCAAGGGGCAGGGGTGAGGAGAGCATTCTAGGCATGGGGGACAAAAAGCACAGAGATGGGACAGGAACCCCAACTTGATCATTATCATCAATCAGTTTCAACTGATTTGTAAAAACAATATCTACAATGACAGAGCCAACAGAAAGAACTGCAAGGAGCTTACAATCTAACTAGAAAGACAACACATACATATACTAGAAGAACACACGCAAAAAAATGTACTTTGAGGAGGAAGGGCATTAACAACTAGGAGGACTAAGAAAGGTTTTGTGTAATAGACACTCACTAGGCTGACTCTTGAAGGAAACGAGAAATTCCAAAAAATGGAAGTGAGGAGGATGTACATTCTGGGTACTAGGGACAGCCAGTGCAAAAGGACAGAAGGGGCAGAGGCATGTGGAAGGAATAGCCAGTGTGTCAATATAACCAGACAATTGAGATAGTGGAGGGCAATGATGTGGAAGAAGACCAGAAATGTAGGAAGGGTCCAGGCGGTAAAGAGCATTAAATTATAAATAGAGGAGTTTATATGTGATCCTAGCGGCAAGAAAGTGCCACTAGAGTTTATTGAGGAGGTGAGCTAATACAAGGTAGAAAAGATAGGAAATGGCCAGGTTATAAAGAACTTTAAATTAAAAACAGAGAAGCCATAAGTAGCCATAGGAATTTATCACAGAGGTGGGTGATATGGGCATGCCTGGGCTTTAGGAAAATCAGGTGGAGAATGGATTAGAGTGGAGAGGACTCTGCAAAGTACTTTATCTAAATTCTCTCACAACAAACCAGTGAGGTAGCTACTTTGTGTATGTGTGGGGTACAAAAATCCCCTATTAATTAAAAGTCAGAGGTATCTTGAGGAACAGGAAGTTTATTCAGTTCTCAAAAGAAGACGGCATACCTTCCACCAGTATGAAAGTATGAACCAGCAGAATGAGGCGTATTAGAAAAGACAGAATAAGAATTTATACCTTGACACAGTCAAGCCCCCTCCCTCCCCACACTACCCCTTCTCCCACTGGCTGGGAGGCAGGTTCTCAGTCTTGGCACAAAATCTAACCCAACAAAGAAGCCTGTCACTATCTCCTATTGGCTGGGAGTCAGGACAGGGAGCCAAGGTATTATTCCTGTCCTTATTTAGTATACACTAAAGCAAGGGAGGGGAAAAGGTCACAAGCAAGGATGGAGGTGAAAACCTCTGAAGGGGCCAAATGCTGATAAAACAAGGGCGGAGGTCAAAAGATCCTTGAAGGGGGCCTAATGCTGATGTGGCAGTAGTAAAGAGGGGGGGAAGGGTGAAACCAAAATTCCGGCTTGCTCCCACAAAACTTATGGGCTGAGAAGTTTTCATCTTTCTCATTCAAGTATTGCTATATCCATTTTACTGATGAGGAGACAGAGGCTCTGAATGGTAAAGTAATTTGCTCTTGACTGTATAGCTTATACATTTTAGAGGCAAAAAGTTAGCCCAGTCTTCCTGATTCTAAATCTAGTACTCTGCCTACTCTTCCATATCGTCCCAGAAAATACAGTAATTTCTATTTCTATAGGGCTTTAAGCTCTACTTTCCTTCATACAACCTTGCAGGGTAGGTAGTGTATCATTAAGGCCATTATACAGAGAAGGAAACTTACCCTGTGAGAAATGAGGGGCCTACCATGATTATACACCTGGTAGGTTTCAAAGGAGGGAGTCAAACTTGGGTCTCCCAACTTCAAGCCCAGTGCTCAAGTCACTCCTTAGGAAGCTTTTCCTTACATCAAACTAAAATTTGCCATTATGCAGCCTCCTCCCATTGCATTTAGGCCTGTCCTCTGGGAACACAGAACAAGCTTATTGTTTATTGACCATAATCTAATGTAACCAGACAGTAGAGAGTGTGAAAGAGAATAATGTGAAAGAAGACCAGAGATGTAGGAAGGGGGTAGGTAGTAAAGAGCTTTAAATTATAAACAGAGGAGTTTATATGTGATCCTAGCAGCAAGAAAGCACCACTAGAGTTTATTGAGGAGGTGAGTGATATGGACATGTCCTTATTTTTTACAGAATGGAAGAAGAAAAAGAAGGACTCTATGGAACTAGAAACTGAGGGACCAAAAAAATATCATTCTCAATAATTTTTATCAAATGGAGCAGTTATCATGTTGCCATCTCTTCTGGAAATTCTGTCTTATAAGGTTCTTTTGACAGGAAGTAAGTTTTGTTGGCTAAGATCTTACTTTGATTAGTGACAGGAGGCCCTCAAGACAATATTACACAAAGCAAGATAATATTACCACATAGCTTGAAATACAATGTGAAAAGCAGTGCATGGTCACTCACTATACAGAAGAGTTTCATTTATAGAAAATGAAACCAGCAGGCTGCCCCAGCAACGCAAGCAGGGGTAGGATGCTCTTGAGTCAGCATCTGCTTCCCATTTAGTGTGGGCTAGCTACAGCTTATACCAAAGCATCATAAATCATTTTTCTATCTTTCAAATGAAGAAATCAAAACATTCCACATTTGAATACAATGACATTTAAAGAATAGAGTCATAATTCTCAATGCTACTCGTGACATGTGAGTGTATACAGACTTGAACAGAGGGAGGCTCAGTAGCACAATGGATAGGGTGCCAGGCCTAGAGTCAGGAGGACCTGAGTTCAAATCTAGCCTCAGACACTAGCTATGTGACCCTGGGTAAGTCATTTACCTCTATTTGGCTTGGTTTCTTCAAATGTAAAAAGACAAACCAATCCAGTGTCTTTGCCAAGAAAACCCCAAATGGGGTCATGAAGAGTCTCACCTCCTCAATAAACTCTAGTGGTGCTTTCTTGCTGCTAGGATCACATATAAACTCCTCTGTTTATAATTTAAAACTCTTTACTACCTGCCCCTTTCCTACATCTCTGGTCTTCTTTCACATTATTCTCTTCCACTCTCTCTACTGTCTGGTTATATTAGATTATGGTCAATAAAGAATAAGCTTGTTCTGTGTGTTCCCAGAGGACAGGCCTAAATGCAATGGGAGGAGGCTGCATAATGGCAAATTTTAGTTTGATGTAAGGAAAAGCTTCCTAAGGAGTGACTTGAGCACTGGGCTTGAAGTTGGGAGACCCAAGTTTGACTCCCTCCTTTGAAACCTACCAGGTATATAATCATGGTAGGCCCTTTGTGCACGGATGTGAACAAAATTTTTTTTAAAACAATTCAAAACATTTTATTAATGACTTCTGTTCTTATACCACAATCATTTGCAGATACAACTTTCCCTCACCACCCTAGAACAAGCCTTTCTTGGTAACAGAGAAAACCAGTTAAGCAAACCCAATAAAAGCATAGATCATTGCATATCAGTTTCCCACTCTTCTATCCTATTTTTCCTTTGTTTAAGACTTATATAATTTATTTTTAGTTTTCAACATTCATTTCCACAAGATTTCAAGCTCCAAATGTTCTCCCCATCTCTCTTCTCCCCCCGACCCTGAGATGGCATACATTCTGATTACCCCTTTCCCCAGTCTGCCCTCCCTTCTATCATCCTTTCCATTCCCTTCCCCCTTACTTTCTTGTAGGGCAAAATAGATTTCTATACCCCATTGTCTGTATATCTTGTTTCTAAGTTGCATGTAAAAACCTTTTTTTTTCCTCAAATGCTTTATTAAATTGTGGTTTATACCATTCACTTCTGCCAGATTTTGAGTTACAACTTTTTTCCCCATTTTCCCTACCCCCCACCCCAGAATAGCAGTCCCAAAGGATATCCCCTCATCAAATCTGCTCTCTCCCATATCTTCTCCCATACCCCCCTCGACTCTCCCAGTGGGGCAAGGTGAATCTCCATGCCCCAATGCCTGTACATCTTATTTCCCAATTATACGCAAAATGGTATCAATAATAGTATTTGTACATTTTTACACATTTGATTTTAAAACTTTGAATTCCAGATTCATTCCCTTCCTGCCTTGTCACCCATCCTTACTGGGAAGATAAGCAATTCAGTATATGTTGAGCATGTATAGCTATGCAAAATATTACCATAGTAGATATATTGTAAAAGACTGACTGTATTTCCCTCCCTCCTATCCCACCTCCCACTTGGTCTATTCCCTACTTTGATCCTGTCCCTTTTCACAAGTGGGTGCTTCCAACTTCCCTCCCCCCCTTCCCTCCCGCCCTCCCTTCCATCATTCCCCCTCTCATCCCGTTCCCCCCTACTCTCCTGTAGGGTGAGATATCCTATTTAGTAAAAACCTTTTTTTTTAACATTTGTTTTTAAAACTTTGATTTCCAGATTCTCTCCCTTACTCCCTCCCCACCCACCCTCATTGACAAGGCAAGCAATTCAATACAGGTTATATACATGTAGTTATGTGAAATACTTCCATAATGGTCATGTTGTGAAAGACTAACTATATTTCCCTCCATCCTATCCCATCCCCCACTTGTTCTATTTTCTCCTTTGACCCTGTCCCTTTTCTTTTTTTTTTTTTTTTGCTTTTTGGAGAGGGTAAGGTAGGGCAATTGGGGTTAAGTGACTTGCCCAAGGTCACATGGCTAGTTTTTTGTCTTAAGTGTCTGATTCCAGATTTGAACTCGGGTCCTCCTGACTCCTGGGCTGATGCTCTATTCACTGTGCTACCTAGCCACCCCATAAGATAAGCCCCTTTCCTTTTTTGCTTTTTGGAGCAGGGATGACAGGGCAATTGGGGTTAAGTAACTTGCCCAAGGTCATGCAGCTAGTAAGTGTTAAGTGTCTGAGGTCAGATTTGAACTCAGGTCCTCCTGACTCCAGGGCCCGAGCTCTATTCCCTGAACCACCTAGACGCCCCTAGACCCTGTCCCTTTTCAAAAGTGTTTGCTTCTGACTACCCCCTTCCCCAATCTGTTCTCCCTTCTCTCATTTTCTCTGATCCCTCCTTATCCCTTCTCCCTTACTTTCCTATAGGGCAAGATACCCAATTGAGTGTGTATGCTTTTCCCTCCTTAAGCCAAATCCAATGAGAGTAAGATTCACTCATTCCCTCTCACCTCTCCCCTCTTCCCCTCCATTGTGAAATCTTTTTCTTGATTCTTTTATGTGAGATAATTTACCCCATTCTATCTCTCCCTTTTTCCTTCTCCCAATATATTCCTCTATCATCCCTTTATATTCAACTCACCCTGTGCCATCTATCTATCTATCTATCTATCTATCTATCTATCTATCTATCTATCTATCTATCTATATTTCCTCCAACTACTCTAATACTGAGAAAAGTCTCATGAGTTACACATATCATCTCTCCATGTAGGAATGTAAACAGTTTTTAAAAAAATTTTTTAAATTATTTTTTTGTGGACAAATTTTTTTAAACCCCAAAGAACTTAGCACTGGAATGATTCCTGAAGTACCTTTCAATAATTATTATATTTATGTTATTCTTATGTTATAATGTAAAGTTATTATTAATATTGTTATAATTATTAGGAAAAGTCACCGGATAGGGTGTCAGAAGGTAAAAATTCTATAGTTTCCTCAATAAGTAGTAACATACCCTAGGGCAAATCATTTTGTTTCTCAGTTCTCCCACCTCTTCTCTGCTAAAAATAACAATCATTTCATCTTTTTTTGGTCCTATATGCACCTCTTTTCCTATTAGTTGAGAAAATTGCTTAAATTCTCTGTGCCTCACTCTCCACTTCTATAAAATAGGAATAATAATTCTTGTTCTATCTTCTTAACAGAGGTGAAAAGGGAAAAGTTATAGATCTATCATTCTGTCTTCCAGCTAAGATCAGATATAAAAGTAATAGGGATACCCATCAGATTGGCTAAATTGACAAAAAAGGAAAATGACAGATGCTGGTAGGTCTGTGGGAAAACAGATACTTTAGTGTACTGTTGGTGGAGCCAAGCATTTGGAACTACACCCAAAAAGCTGTTTAACTGTGACCCAGCAACATCACTACTAGGTCTATACCCAAAAAAGATCAAAGAAAGGAAAAAAGATCCCTATGTACAAAAATATTCATAGCAATTCTTTCTGTATTGGCAAAGAATTTGAAATCAAGGAGATGTCCATCAATTGGGGGATAGCTGAACAAGTTCTGGTGTATGAACATGATAATACATTCTAATACAGCTTCCATTCAGGAACAATAGCGATTTTCCTAAAACTCAAGATCATGTCCCTCCCAAACCCTAGGGACTTTCTATTACCTTCAGGAGCAAATATTAAATGTTGTATTTGGCATTCAAAACCTTTCATAACCTAGACTCCTCCTACCTTTCCAGTCTTCTTATACTTTACTCCTCAACAGGTACTTTTCAATCCAAAGACACTGTATTCAATGAACAAGACATTCTGTCTCTCAGCTTTGTGCATCTTTTCTGGCTGGTCCCCCAAGCCTGGAATGCTCTCCCTCCTCTGCTCCAACTACTCACCTCCCTGGTTTTCCTTAGGTCCCAACTAAAATCCAACCTTCTATAGGAATTTTAATTTAATTAAAATTTAAAATTAAATTAATTTAATTTAATTTAAATTCCCCAATCTCTCTTAATTCCAGTGCCTTCTCTCTGTTAATTGTTTTTTCTTTACCTTTATATAGCTTTATGTGTATATATTTATTTGCATACTGTCTCCCCCATTAGACCATAAGCTCCTTGAGGGCAGGGGCTGCCTTTTGCCTTTTTGTGTAACTCCAGGGCTAAGCATAATGCCTGGCACATAGTAGGATATTAATAAATGTTGAATGATTAATGGATTAGAATAGTGTTGTGCCATGAGAAATGATGAAGGTTATGGTTTCAGGAAGACCCAAAAAACCTTGTATGAACAGATGCAAAGTGAGTAGAATCAGAAAAGCATTTTATACAATAAAAATATTGTAATGATAGGGGTGGCTAAGTGGTGCAGTGAATAGAGCACCTGCCCTGGAGTCAGGAGGCCCTGAGTTCAAATCCAATTTCATACACTTAATACTTACTAGCCATGTGACCTTGGACAAGTCACTTAAACCCAATTGCCCTGCCTTCCCCCCAGCAAAACATATATGTGTGTGTGTGTGTGTCTGTGTGTGTGTGTGTGAAAGGTGAAACATGCTATCAACTTCCAGATGGAAAACTGATAGACTCAGAGTACAGATTGAAACTTATTTTCTTTTCTTTCACTCTTTCTTTCTTCTTCCTTCCTTCCTTTCTTTTTAAATATGGCTAGTGCAGGAATCTGTTTTGAATGATTCTACATATTTATAATAGGTTTTGTTTTTCTTGCCATCTCAATATGTGGAGAAGCAGGAAGAGGGAAAAAAGGAGAATTCAGAACTAAAAATAAAATAAAATTGGATTTTTAAAAATAAAATTAAAAAATAGACTTTTTTTTAAAATGCCATTTGTGCAACACATACTTCAATGCTTAATGGATTTATGATCTCATTGATGTGGGCACTCACTCCTTCAGTGCAGATCACAACCCTTTAATTCCTTTTCAACCTGGTCAATTTTCAGTCATGTTCTTCCATAGAGCCTCCCACAGAGGATCTATCTTAAATGAGATATTCCTGTAGGACTTTTATGTGCTTCCTTTGAACCCACAGAGCAAGCACAGAGGTGATCCACCCATAATTCCCAGCTCCTACCACAACTGGCCCAGCTCCTTTTCCCAGCATACATTTCCCCAATGAATTCCTTTATGATACTTCTTGAGAGTATAACACTAAGGTAAATGGGCTTCAGCTTCCTTGTGCCCACCATGAAGCTCTCTATTAATTATCCTTTGGCTCATCCATAACTGGTTTTTCAGACAATTTCAAGATTTTAAATCTTACAGCATCATTTAGAAAATACTTGTTTTGATAAGATAAACATTTGTTTTGAGTAGTGTTTGTACTCACTAATAGAACTATGAAAATTGCCAAGGGCAGTCCAAATTGCTCTCCTCCTAATCAATTCTGGCACCAACCCATTGTTCACTGGAGGAGCATGCCAAATACAGGGTGTCCCAAAAGTTTCAATGCAGTCTTAAGTTGTTATAGGTTAGCTATAACTTTGGGCGCTGTCTATATGTGCAACTGTACTAACTCAATGAAATGGACAATTCAACTGCATGTATTAGGCTGGACAATAGATAGTTTTCAAGTCCTCAATTTTCCTATATAGATTGTTAGGCCAATTTATTCTGAATAATCATGGATCTTATTGAGAAAACCCCATTATGTTTTGAGTTTTGATGTAATTAGCACAATACATCTAGAACAGGACCTTTAGGAAATCCATCTTCCATCTGTACCCTGCAAAAGAAATCCTTCACAGTAATGGCAAACACCTTTGACAGGCATATATCTTCTTTTGTTGTGCTTTGCTAGAAAATAATCTCTCCTTTCTAGCAGAGAGAGATGCTGCCAAGATTAAAACGATTTCAGGAGGGAAGGGGAAAGAAAACCTCATTTATACAATACTACAGGGGAGGAAGGTGGAAGAATGGGAAAAGTATCACCTCATAAAACAGGGGAAAGAAGTGGACAGGAAAACAACAAGTCTGCAGACAATTTGGCATGAGACCAAAATAAGCCACATTTCCCCAAGAATATTCAAGGATGGAATTTGCAGAAAGACAACAGAAAAATGGACAAATTAGTCAAAAATTCTATAATAGTCTTGCCTCATCCTCAGTGACAAAGAAAAGTAGGAATAGCACCTAAGAAGACATTGAGAAGAGAAACTCAGCAAGACTAAGTATATGGTAAAGAAATTGTTTATAAAATATCAAAGAAAGGAAAGATTTTCAAGGAAAGAATTTCCAAAAAACAAAAACAAAAAATCCCAGATAAGGTTAATAACCAAAGTAAACAAAAGAAACTTATTAACTACTGACCTAAGTGCCTAGTTTCTCATCTTTAAAAAAAAACTTTATGGCAGTACATACATATAAAGAATATACTTAATGAAAATGTGAGAAGGGAACACAAAGAGGCTTCTGCAAAAAATTCTCTACAGCAAATCACATGTTCATAGTTATTGACTAAAAGAAGCAGAAGATACAACATCACTGGTTTTATTGTTTGTTGATTACCAAAAAAAAAAAATAAAGGCATTTAATTCGATGGAACAAAATATATCCTTAAAGGCTACCCTGATCTTGAACAAGGAATTTCTTATGCATCAGATGAGCCCCCATGCCTGGACTGCACTTCCTTATCACCTCTACCTCTTAGAATCCCTAGCATTCTTCAAAACTCAGTTCAAGCATCATTCTATGCTTGAACCTCTATGCTATGCTCTTATACCCACCCACCTACCCAAAATATCTTTTGCATATGAATTTATTTTGCATATATACAATACATACATATTGTCTGTGTACATGCTAATGCCTTCCCCCAACCCAAATTCTCTTTTGTTGATGAATGCTGGCATGGTTGTAAATCACAAAATATAACAGGCTCTCCACATGGGGGACAGAGACAAAGCATTTCTTCAAATACCAGAAAGCTGAGTCCCAAAACCAAAAAGTCAAAGTCATTATAGTAGCCACTAAGTTGGCACATATAATTAATTCACTGAACACCCACATTCTCAAGCCTTTAAAACAAAACAGTCTCCCTCAGGCAAAAATCCTTCTCTCCCCACTCACCATAGCTGCTCAGCCTCCACACTACTCACTCCCAGCAGTTTCTGTTCCCAGCAGTTCTCAGCAGAAGCCCTTAGCAGAAGTTCTGGTGGGCTCTCAGAAGAAGTTTATGCTGCTGCCACCACTGCTGCTTGTACCTCTGCTGACACCACAGCCACTTCCAGTTGCCAAGCTAGCTCCAGCCTGGGCCCTACTCAGGCTCTGGCTCCTCCCTGCCCCACATCCTCCTGCCACATCAGCAATTTCATCCTCCTGGGGGACTCACAAGCTCTGGGTCCCAATACTTGACACAATTATGAGCTTGAAACCAAGTGCCAAGCACCTGCTAGCCTGCTAAAACAAGGGGTATGGGAGATCTTCAATTACCATTACAATATATATTGTCTATGTACATAGTAGTTCCTTCCCCTCAATCCAAATTCTCTTTTATTGATGAACTTATTTTGCATATATATGGTGTGTGTTTATGTATGTATGCACATATATACAAAAATACATATATATATATATATATATATATATATATGCATACACATATTGTCCCCTCTCATAGAACATAAGCTTCTTGAGGACAAGAACTGTTTTTGGTTTTGTTTTGGTTTTTTTTATCCCTAGGGATTTAGCACAGTACCTGGCACAGAGAAATCCCATAATAAATACATGTTGATTGATTCAGAGATCTATGCAACATCATCATTACATAGAAAGCAGTTTGGTCTAATGGATGGAGAGCCAGTGTCAAAGTCAGGAAGACCTAGGTCCATGCCCTGTCTTTGACCCATACAAGAATCTCAGTGTCTTAGACATCTGCTGATATGTACTGGAGGAAAGAGTTTCCTCACCTAAGACTTTCCTATGCCAGTGAAATCACTGGTCTAGTCCCTAACCCATTATAAATCATGACTAATCAAACATAAATTCTAAATATTACTTTAAAAATTATCTTTAATTTTTAATAAGTAGATATTAGGGGCAGCTAGGTGGCACAGTGAATAGAGCTGACCCTGGAGTCTGGAGGACCTGAGTTCAAATCCTGCCTCATCACTTAACACGAAACTAGCTGTGTGACCTTGGGCAAGTCACTCAACCCCAATTGCCCTCCCTTCCCCTCTCCAAAAAGAAAAAAAAAAGTAGATATTGAGGTCTGAGTACTGTAAGCAGAATTCATTTTTTACCTTTCTGGAACTTCCCAATCTACACTCTTCCCTCGTATCACCCAAATTTTTCCTAAGGATTCTCATCAATGTAGGGAGAGAGGAAACAAATTTCTGATATATGATTTTAGAGTAAGATTCACATGTCTTATCAAGAGAAATCTCATCAAGAAGAAAGATTTAGACATTTCAGTTGAGAACCCATGGTAGAGTTGTAGGCCAGTGACTCAGAGCTAAGTTTTCATTTGAAAATGACTTTCATCTTTTTATCAGATTTCTAAATTGGGAAATTCAGCCTTATCAGGGTCATATTGTCAAGTTCCTTTTTTTCTACCCTCATTTTTTAAATTCTCTTAAGAAGGAAGAAAAAATTATCATGCCAAGATCCTCACATGACGTTAAAGAAGATACTGTTAGAACAAGGAGTAATAGACAACTGTCTATCACATTAGTGCTCAGGTCCCAACTCTACTGATTTCTTCCCTTTAACTGGAAATAACAGCAATAGAATGCAATCAATGTAGCACTATCCTGAAGAGCTCAGATCACTTCTCAGACATTATCTCACTTTCACTAGGTAAGAACAGATTGTATTTTGAAGAAGATTATCACTCCCAGAAATGTTACATAACTTGCCCAAGGTCACATCACAAGTCAACTGTAGAAACAGGAGTAGAAGTATGTTTTTTAAATTTTCTTCTCTCTCTCTCTCTTTCTCTCTCTCTCTCTCTCTCTCTCTCTCTCTCTGACACACACACACACACACACACACACACACACACACACACACACACTTCTCTCTTCTTTTTCTTTCTGGCCTTCCCCCCTGTACTTTCTTCTCCCTCCCTTTATTTTCCCTCATGTTTCATTCCTGTCCCTTTTTTCCTTCTTTACCTGTGCCATGGGCATAAATCAAATGACTAGCCGTGTAACCTTGAGCAAGTTACTTAACCCCAATTGCTTTAAAAAAAAAAAAAAGAAGAAAGGGGCTACTAGATTAATTAATACATCATTTACAAATCTTAGGCTTTCCAGAATATTCACAGTTATAGCTTCATTCCCAAGAGAAACACTATCCAAAGTCATCACTAGGATAAAGTGAATAAGAATGATTGATTGTGGCCACCCACTGAACAGCCCTGTTTTCTTGCAATCATGTACCTAAAGGATGGCAAGGGACTAGGAAGGATGATAGGACATGGAAAAGGAGGTGGCTCAGGTAGGATTTTTAAAATAGAAAAGAAAAGCTGACATACATAAAGGCAAGGTCCACATGAACATAGCTCACTTTGCCAAAAAAATAAAGTGGCAAAACTGCCTCTTCTTCCTACACACAGACTCCATGCTGTCTTTAATGCATGTGATGGAATTCTAATAAAGCTACCCCAGCACCAATATTCTAACTTCCTTATGGGCCTCACTGAACAGCAGACTTTTTTTTTTTTTAAAGCAATTGGGGTTAAGTAACTTGCTCAAGGTTACACGGCTAGTCATTATTTATGCATGGGTGCTCATTTTCTGAGGCCGGATCTGATCTTGGGTCATCCCAACTCCTAGGCCGACGCTCTTACTCACTGCGCCACCTAGCCGCCCCTTTAGGGCAACTGGGGTTAAGTAACTTGCCCAAGGTTACACAGCTAGGTTTTTGTTTGTGTGGATTAAGTGTCGGAGGCCGACTCCGAACTCAGGTCCTTCTGATTCCAGGGCTGGCTCTCTATTCACTGCGCCACCTAGCCGCCCCAACAGCAGACATTTTAAAGCCGTACAATCTGCTTTAACCACACCACAAGCCCCCAGGCTCAATCATAGGTCTTACTGAACAGCAGGCCCACTGCCCCTGGCTAGCCACTCCTCCCGCCCCCACTCAACATTCTAACTTCCTCATATATACCTCATTGCCTCACTAGCACAGCAGGCATGTCCATGTGATGGAATCTCAGCCACTGTCTCTAGATAGCCACTGCTTCCAGACGCATTCCTCATATTCCTCACAGAAACAGCAGGTGTGTACATGCACTCAACCACAATCACATCCATCTAATCTCAGACAGGACCACAATACTCAGCCAATCAGAAAGCAGCATAACTAAGATGCTCAAGCAGGATGTGGATCCCAAAACAATAGAAAGGACCTTCCCTAGGTAAGCACCTGCACAGTAATAGTAAAAGCTATCCCATAGGTGAATTTATGACATAGAGAGGCTTATTATACTATCATTATCATACATACATGCCCTGCCTCCACAATGAATTTTTCTGTGTGCATTGTGGGTAATCCTATGTGTAGTTCCACCAAGGCTGGGACCCCTCTGGTATTACCTAATCCCTTGACAAAACCATCCTGCCTTTTTAATATTCATCATCTCTGTTGTGTAATCAGCATCATTATACTATAAAATTGGCTTTCTTGTCTTACTGGCCAATTCTTCTGGGAACTCAGCCTGCTGGAGAGGCATCACTCTCAATAAATGCCTTTACTTGGGTTGGAGATGGTCTGAGTCTGTTAATTAATTCGAGATGACCCCCATAACACACCATGGAACCACAACGTATATGCCTTCAAAGCTCATCTCAATCTTCTCCCTCATTCCCCAGTTGAAAGAGTTGTCCTTCTCAACTAGAGCATTTTGCCTGGATCTCTTCCATACTCCTATCACAATTTACCTCATACTATAATAATCTATTCACAGGACATATCCTCTCTTGTAATTTATAAGTGCTTTGAGAAAAGAGACTAGGTAATCTTTGTAACCCCAAAGTTTAGCAAAGAACCATGAGTATGTTTGATGCTTCGTGGATGTCTGTTTAATTGAATTGAACCTTCCTGTGACATCTTCTCTCCTCGTCTCCTCCCACCCCCTAAAACTTTCCCTTGTTATTATTAATTTTAACCTGATTTCACAAGTTAAGAAAAATGTTGGTGTTTAGAGGAAAAGGACAGGACAATTTGGCCAGTGGCCCTCATCACTTCGGGACAATCCACAACTGTACCACCAATGTACTTCCAGTCATACCAGGAGCAGAATTACTAGGTGAGGCTAGCCTAGCTAATGCACAAAGTTAGTTGTCTGGCTTTTTGAGACTCTGGAGGTTCATACAGGTCCCTTGCCTCCCCCAAACTCAAGGATTACCTGAATAAAGCAGCAGCTTGTCT
Source organism: Gymnobelideus leadbeateri (assembly GCA_011680675.1). Lineage (NCBI taxonomy): Eukaryota > Metazoa > Chordata > Mammalia > Diprotodontia > Petauridae > Gymnobelideus > Gymnobelideus leadbeateri. The sequence goes on from WOXC01000807.1 coordinate 193,294, forward strand.
GCTCTATACTCGTGGAAGTTGTCAGGCCTCTAAGATTTCTAGCCCTAAACTTTCTAGCCCATTGAGTCAGTGGAGTTGCAAGCACAGGAGTTATTTGACTTTCTTCTCACCTGAAGTCCCAGCAACAACCCTCCCTTATCAGCACCACAAGGAAAAACTGTATCAATGGGACCTAGGAGCATGTTAAGGGTGATTCTTGTCACTTCTTCAACAGAGTGAATGATGTTACTTCTCACATCTACTTATCATGCTTGAATGCTGCTGTTGCTGTTAGTAGTAGTTTCAGTCATGTCAGATTCTTTGTGTCCCCATTTGGGATTTTCTTGGCAAAGAGACCGAAGTGGTTTTCCATTTCCTTCTCCAGCTACTTTACAGATAACTAACTGAGGCAAACAGGTTAAGTGACTTGCCAAGGGTCACACAGTTACTAGGTGTTGGAGGCCAGATTTGAACTCAGGTCTTCTTGAGTCCAGGCCCAGCACTCTATCCTAGCTGTCTGGGATGCTTCTATTGACCTTCGATCTTAAATCTCCAACTGCCTTTCAAACATCTCAGACTGGATGTCCAGTAGATATCTTAAATTTGCCATGTCTAAAACTGAACCCACTATCTTTTCCCCTAAACCCTCCCCACTTCTACCTCACCTATTACTGTCAAGGGCAACACCATCCTTCCAGTCTTTCAGATGTAAATCTAGGTGTCATCCTTGGCTCCTCACCATCTCTCACTTTCCATGTCCATTATGTTGCCAATGCCTTTCAATTCACCTCTGTAACATCTCTCAAATATGCCCACTTCTCTCCTCTGATATTGCCTACCTTGTGCAAGCCTCACACTTGGAATACTGCAATAGACCCAAGTCTCTCCCCGCTCTAGTCCATCTTCCATGTAACTGCCAAAGTGATTTTCCTAAAGCCTCAGTCTAACATCCCCTACTCAATAAATTCCAATAGTTCCCTATCACCACTGGGATCAAATATAAAATCTTCAGTTTGGCATCCAAAGCCCTTCAAAACTTAGCAGCCTCCTCCCCACCTCTACGATCTTTTTCTATCTTACTCCCTAAGAAATACTCTTAGATTCAGTGACACTGGCCTCCCTGCTATTCCTCAAACTAGATACTTGGACTCTTGGCTCTGGACATTTTCCCTGACTGACTCCTGTGCTTGGAATGTGCTCCCTCCCCCTGGCTTCAAGTCCCAGCTAAAATCTCATCTTTGACAGAAAGCATTTCCCAATCCCTCTTAATTTCTAATACCTTCCCTTTTAATACTTTCCTATTTATCCTGAATATAGTTTGTTTGTACATATTTGCTGATACCTATAAAATCTCCCCCATTAAACTGTGAGCTCCTTGAGGGAAGAGACTGTCTTTTGCCTCTTTCTGTATTCCCAGCACTCAGCACAAGGTCTGGCATATTGTAAGCACTTAATAAATGTTTATTGACTGACTGACTGATTGAACTCTTCTTCAGAGCTTTAGGTCAAAAGCCTAAGACAAATAACAAAATTCAATAGGAGAAAACTGTGACCTGGATCAACAATACGCCCTTAGAAATACAACTTTCCAAGCAGCCAGGGGTCCTCAGCCTCACGTTCCTTCTTCTGGAAGTTTTGTTTTCTTTATTAATTAAGAGTGTTAAGAACCTTTTTTTTTTAACAAGTTACTTGCAGACTCTGAATATAAACATAGGTCACTAGCTCCAGCTGTACATCCACCTTTTAATTAGTGATTTTAACACCTATTGTCACAAAAAGCCAGAAACTGGCTGAATAGTTTCTCTATCTTGTCTGTGAATAAACCCTTCACACAACATGGCCAAGCAACATGAGTTACCATGCTATCTCGGGAGCTGCATAACATGATGTGACTAAAATAAGAAGAGGAAATAACACAATTCACAATTAAAGGGGTTGTGTGGAGCATAGATAATAGCTGTAGCCACCTGCTGGATTATACACCATATATTCTGAAGTATAGGCATGTGGCCTGACAATCCTTTTGCAAAGTCTCATTAAAAGTACTCTTTCTCAGAATGCTCCAAATCATTAATAAAAAGAGAAACACAAATCAAAACTACCCTGAGGTTTCACCTCACACCCAGAAATCTAGCAAAGATGACAAAAAATGGATTCATTGTTGGAGGGGCTGTGGAAAGACAGGTACACTCATGCATTGTAGGTGGAGCTGTGAATTGGTACAATTCTGGAAACTCACTTTAAATTTGCAAAGAGAATGATTAAAATGTCTATAAAGTCATTGACAAAAAGAGAAGTTCCATAAACATCAAAATGTTCATAGCAGCCTTTCCATGGTAACAAAGAACTAGAAACACAAAGTAGATGCCCATCACTTGGGGAATGACTAAACAAATTGTAGTAGAATAATTATAATGAATATTACTGTGTTGTAAGAAATCATGAACATGCTAAATACAGAGAAGCATGAACTTACATGAACAAAGCAAAGTAAAATAAGCAAGGCCAGAAAAACAACATACACAATGACTGCAACAATGTACATGGAAAGAAAGCCACAAAACAAGTGAAATCAAATGTTGCAAAATTATAAAGGCTAAGCTTAACCACAAAGAAGGGATAAGAACAGATGTCTCCTTTACTCCTTTACAGAGTTAGGCTACTGCCTATGCGAAAGGCTGCACAAAATGTCAGATATTTTCAATGTTTTTATTGGTTTTGCTAATTTTCTTCTTTCCCTTTTCTTTTTTAAATTATTTGTTAAAATAGATGCCTCTCCCAGAGCTGAAGAGAGACAGGAATACAAGAAGAAATCCAGGCAATGTAAAAACAAAAGATATCAATAAAAATCTTTTTTTTCAAAAATTTACTCTTTCTCTTCTTGAAACTGGGACTGTTCCAGAAAATCCAGAATCTCTGGTTGTCATAGACAAGAATGTCTCAAATGAGCAGGGCAGTTAAATCCTTGAGGATACATTGTATCTTTCCTGAAGCTGTTTTCCTTCCCTGCCTTGCCCTCCATCCCTCTTCCTGCCTATCTAAATACTACATAACAGATAAAAACTAACATGGGTTCTAATCCTTTCCACACCAGTTCTCAATCAGTACATATTCATCATTCACTTCTAATTTGATTAATAATAATTCACATTTCTCTAGCATCTTAGGTGCATTAAGCATTTTTTAATTTCATAATGACCTTGTGAGGTAGAAAGTAACACATTTGCATAGTCATTTAAGATACAGAAAGTGCTTCTCTCACAGTCCTATGAAATAGGCAGGAAAGGTATTATTATTCCCAGTTTACAAAGTATCTCCTGAAGGTGAAATGCCTTGCCTGTGGTCACAAATATAAAATGTTGGAACCCAAGTCCCCTGACTCTTTCCACTAGTCCCGGCTGGTTTATTGGCTAGCAGCTAATCGATACTGCTTTGTGACATCTTTGGAATTGTCGGCATTAGATTGCTATTTAAATTGTATTGATATTTCCTTTTTCCTGCATTTTCCTGTATTTGCATTTACTTGGCAATGGGTGAATATTTGGTTGAATGATTGATTGGATTGAAACTGAGGCAGGATTTTCCAAAAGACCTCCCACTGAATGGAAATTCTACTGACTAAAATCAGGGTTCCTTAATCCTGTCTCATAATTAAAAAAAAAAAAGCCAGAAGCTTGTATCCTCTGGAATTTAATAAATTTTAGGGACACAAAGGTGTCCTCTAAAATCTCTTCCTAGCCTGAGATTCTATTTTGTATGACTATAATATAAAGAACGCAGCAACTCCACAAATATGAAAGCAGAAAGTGCCCTCTAGTGACAGAAACATAGTACTTCAGGAGAAAACAAATAAGGTTGTGGATTGTTCACTGACTGCACATCTTCTGTTACACAACTCTTTGAGGAGGGGGCAAGAAAATAGGAGGAGGGGGCAGAACAAATGAATACTTATGACCCTCTTCATATTCCATAAAGCAAAGGTCAGATGACATAGGAATCCCGTACTTGATGTCTGTATCACGTGTTTGTCTGCTTTATATTATTTTATAACTCATATTTTATCTCCCACTGGTAATTATAAGCTTTTTTTAAAGTTCTGATTCATTATTTATTAAGCTTTATTTAGTGTGCCAATCAATATGCTTAGACATGAGAAGAGATACAACGTTTAGATAAAGCATCATCCCTACCCACACACAGTTTTTAATGGACTAACATAACTAGTCTCTTTCTGCAAGGAAATCAGAATCCTTCAGGAAGAAAAGACTCTTCTGTCCCTGCATGACCTGAGCTGTTATAAAATGTGGAACTGGAAGGAGAGGAAGTGCTTTTTTAAAAAAATTATTTTTTGTTACATTTTTGAGTTTCAATTTGTCTCCCTTCCTTCCTCCCTTTCAACCTCACATTAGAAAAGGCCAACATTTGATTATAGATATATATGTGGAACTGAAGAGGGTACCCACTAAGAGAGTTAGGGTTGCTCTGGAGACTCCAAAATACCAACACGCCGGTTCCTGCTGAATGAATTCAACTAGGGTCTTTTCAGCCAGAGAAAAGTAAAATTTATTAAAAGTTCATTTGTATTATACACAGAGTAAGTCTGTGCTAGGTCATTCTATGGTGTTCTCACTATTCTACGGCATTCTAGGGCACTCTCACACCTGAGATGGGGTCTTATATACAGAAGGTTGTGGGAGGAATCTAGGGATGGTCTAGGGGAGGAGTTTGGGGAGGGTCCTCAGGAGGAGTTAATGAGGTCAATGAGTGATTAAGGGTAGGAAGTAGATGAACGATGGAGGGCTAGGCTAGTAGTTAGCAGTTAGTAACTAGGCACAATGTAAGGCTTATTGCCTTATGCAAATGCCTCATCAAATGAGACAATTTAATCTAGAGTCCAAGGGAGGTTCCCAGAGCCTGTACCTCAAGGACTCAAGGAGAGCTCGTGGGGGCTCCCAGAGCCCATACCTCATCAGAACTATATAACATATACTTCCATATATCAGTTCTTTCTCTGGAGGTGGATAGCATTTTCCTTCATAAGTGATATAAATGATATAAATTATCATAGTCACCAGCTTCACTTAAATCCAATTCACTTGCATGTCATGGCAGCACCTTCCTAATTCATGCTCCTCTTGGAGAACAAAGGACAAACAATAGCCAACAACAACAAATGATCATATGACTCAGAATAGCTCAGTCATTCAGTTACTCTTTGAACAATACTGCTGTTACTGTATACAATATTCTCTTGGTTCTGCCCGTTTCACTCTACATTATTTCATGGAAGTCTTTCTGTTTTACTAAAACCAACCAGCTCATGATTTCTTACAGCTCAGTAGTATTCCATCAAATTATAAGCTTCTTAAGAGTAAGGATTAGGATCTGCTTCTTGCCACTAGGTCCAGTAGCTATGAAATCAATATTTCTTGAATGAACAGATGAATAAAATTAATAAACAAAGGCATTCCTTTCAAGTGGTCATAAAACTCACAGTTCTGTATTTTACCTAACACATACTTTCTTCTGCCTCTCCTCTCTCTCTCTTTCTGTCTCTCTGTCCCTGTCTTTCTCTCTCTATCTCTCTCTGTCTCTCTCCCTCTCTCTTCCTCTGTCTTTGTCTCTTTCTCTCTGTCTCTCTGTCTCTCTCTGTGTGTCTCTCTCTGTCTTTGTCTCTCTGTCTCTCTCTGTGTCTGTCTCTCTCTCCTCTCTCTTTGTCTCTCTGTCTCTCTCTGTCCCTGTTTGTCTATCTGTCTCTGTCTCTATCTGTCTCTTTCTCTCTGTGTCTCTCTTTTTCTCTCTCTTTCTCTCTCCTATTCTAAGCTATCACATTTCTTTCCTAATAACAGGGAGTCCTGTGGCTCTGACTTCTCAGGACAATTTAATTCAACAAACATTTATGAAAAGCCTACTACAAGCAAGGAGATAGAAAGACAAAAATTCGAGGGATAGAAAGACCAAAAACTGAATCTCTACAAAAGGACTTTTCATCTATAAGGGATGAAGTCTAGTTGGGCAAGGGTTTAAGTTAAGGCTGCAGCCCTCACGCAATAATGTAAACCTGATAAATTTCCTCTAAAAACAAAGAGAGAGCCATAAATAGGTGAATGTAAACAAGGATTTTCTCCAAACTAAGCAAAAGTAAACTTTTGCCTAATGGTTTTTCTCTCCCTGTACCTCACCACAAGGTCCTATTTCAGCTCCATAACTAACATATAGGGCACTGGCTCTCCTAATTGGTGATATTGTTCCTCCCAGGAATAGTGGACTTCACCTGGCCCACCATTTCTGGATTGCCCTAGACATGCTTCACTTTACTCTCTACTTCCTGGCCATCTTCTCTCTGGCCAGATTACCAGGCACAGATGCCCTTCAGTACCCTTCCCCTCAACTTTTCAGTTCTGGAATTATAATTAAAACTATTGTGCCAAATACAAAAAGTTACATGACCAACAAGATGGAAAATTGAATTTTCTCTGATCTTTATGACATCTCAAACTTCACCAAAATGGGAATTATGCACAAGAAAAAGCAATTTCAAATACCTCCAAGAACTCTAACAAGGCAACAATGTGATGAAATTACAGTAGAGAATGCTAATCCCTAAGTCTTAACTCACTCATTCAGCATCCCTTCCCCAACAATCACCACGCAATCACCACACTCTAGAAGAACTGCACATACTGTCACATGAGCTCACAACAGAATTCATTTCTACCCACCCCTTCTTCCCAGTGTCTGGGGAAAAACAAAAAAAGCTTGCCAAGACAGGAATAACCTTGTGACAGTGCTTTGTGCTACAACAGATATAAGCCAAAGCACTAAAATTACTTAGGGTAAGCGACATGTGTCTGTGTATCATCCCACTAAACCTAAGGGAAGAGGCAACTATCCAGCTGAGGCCAGTTCTGTCCCACCAGAAAGCAATTAGAGACTGAGGTCAACAAAATATGAATTGCCCAATGTAGGAGTAGGATAATATGACTTTGAGGTGCAGCCCCAAGGGAAATTATCAAAGAGGAAGGATTCAGAAAGTGAGAAATGGGAGAATATCAGGAAAAAAAGACTGAAATTACCAACGATCTCTGAAGGATGAAAACTCAGACATTGAGCATAAACATATAAACCAACAGAGAAGACATTAATAACAGAAGTGATTGTGGTCTCCAAATCAATTTAAAGAGCACAGATGGCTATGAATAAATATTGAAAGACACAGTAAAATAAATCAACACTTGAGCAGGCAGAAGACAATGGAACTACAGCAGAATATTACTGAATGTTTTAAAAGAGAAACAGAAATTTTGAAAGCAGAATTTTTGACCTACACAACAGAAATAACTGGAAAAATAAAAACATTTGAACCCACAAAGACAATTCTCACCAAATAAACTAAGAATGCAAATATAGAAAAAATAAAGGACAATCTGGAAGAAAAGAAGCAAAAGGCAATAATGTTCAAAGAAAACATACTCTCCATAGAAGCAAAATATACTGATTTTAAAGTCAGGAAACATAGGGCCAATTTACAGATTACAGTTCTCCCAGAAACACATGACAACTCAAAAAACCTGAAAGCCAGAATACAAGAAAACTGCCCAGAACTTCTTTTTTTTTTTTTTTAAAGCAATTGGGGTTAAGTAACTTGCTCAAGGTTACACGGCTAGTCATTATTTATGCGTGGGTGCTCATTTTCTGAGGCCGGATCTGATCTCGGGTCATCCCAACTCCTAGGCCGACGCTCTTACTCACTGCGCCACCTAGCCGCCCCTTTAGGGCAATTGGGGTTAAGTAACTTGCCCAAGGTTACACGGCTAGGTTTTTGTTTGTATGGATTAAGTGTCGGAGGCCGACTCCGAACTCAGGTCCTTCTGATTCCAGGGCCGGCGCTCTATTCACTGTGCCACCTAGCCGCCCCCTGCCCAGAACTTCTAAACCCATACAACAAAGTGTCGATTGAAAAAATCCACAGATTGTCTCCAGGAAAAAAACAAACAAATCTATGCTGCAAACTCTAAGACACACTGGTTAAATTGAAAAACTCCTGTGACAAAGAACAAATTTTGCAAGCAAACAGAAAAAAAAAGACCTTCAGATATAAAGGAAAGGAAATTTTAGTAACACAGGATTATTTTTCACCCACCAGAAACTGGAGGAGAAAATATTGTGATGTATTTCAAAGAGCAAAAGAGCTCAAGATGATATGCCAAGGTGATATACCATGCATACCCTGCACACCCAAGCAATGTGTTCCAAAGATTAAGAACATAAGATGTAACCCAAGGTGATATACCCTGAAAACCTGAACTTAAGTATTAATTTTTTATAAAAGACTGACATGGGGAGAGGGAGCTGAACAAACTATTGCTTTTCAAACTGTTAGTTTCTCAGATGACAGAATTACTAGAAAAGTAAATAAGGTAACCAAAAACAGTAATGACAGAGATCATTAAGAGATTTCTTTCTAAAATCTCACAAAGAGATAAGAATAAAAGCAGAAGTAAAATAAAGATGATGGTGGAGAAACAAGCATGAAAGATCCTGGACTAAACTTTACAACACTCCATCTACAGATCCAACAATGTTTTTATGGGACTAAATTACACAATGAAGGAGTACATAAAAGAGGAGAGGTAAGGCAGAAAATAGAGGGGAATATATGATGTACTCTAATCAAGTCAAGAGTTAATAATTAAGGGAACATAAATCTGATAATCTCTCAGGAAGGAGAATAAGTGAAAAACTAAAGGGAAGGGTTAAAAAGAGGTGGGGCAGAAAATGGGAAGAAGAAAAGAGCGAATCTTGTTTCAGTGGTGGGAGAAGGTACCAGTGATGAACACTCTCATGGAGAAAAAGAGATCCTTTAAAGGGACATGGGGACTTTACAATGGGTCTAATCTGCAGGGGTTTGGTACTTAGATCAGTTATCCTGCCGAAGGAAAGGGAGAACCAAAGTTCCTAGGAGGAAAGTGACAACCAGAGGAGCAGGATAGCATGGACCTAGGGAGGAGAGTTTATGGCAAATGGGAGGTAGATGACCATAAAGAGGGCAAAGGTTAATAATAAGCCATACAACCAGGTACATAGGAAAATTCCCACCATGGGACAATTTCTTTCCTATCACCTATAGGAATTGTTATTTCTAAGAAAGAAGCACAACAGCAAAACAAGGCCAGGGGACAAGATCTACAAGGCAATAACAGAGAAACTATATAGAACAGGGGACCCAATATAGGTACCCTAGTGTATGTGAGGAGGATTTTGTTCTCCTTCTTAAAGTTAGTTTCTCAGGATCCATGGCCATGGGAATGTCTAGTTCCCAGATGTTTGGTAATAACTCACAGAATAGCGCTAAGGATTCTGGATAGTAGCTCCCAGAATCATAGTGACAGACAGTCCTATTGAGGCTGTGCCATGAGATAAGGGGTGATATAAGGTAATATTTACTGCGTTTGCTCAGAATGACAATATTGCTAAAGTTAACCTGTGAGCTTAATGTTGGCAAGATGCCTTCTTTGTGTGTTGCCTTATAAAACAGGTAAGCACTGGGCAGTGAATGGGGAGAAACCCATGGGGGGAAAACCACGGGGAACCCATAGGGGGAGAAACCATGAGAAACCCATGGGGAAAAATCACAGAGAACCCATAGGGGAATCTGTGTGTGCCTCAATCCACCTCCATGAAGGCTTGAGGGGATTTAAAGGAGTGTATAAACTGTGCATGTCTCAATTGTCTCCATAGAGACATAGGGGTAGTTGCACCCACTTCTCTCCAGTCCCTGTGAGAAGGTGTAATGGGAATCTGAAGATCTTCCCTGCCCCTTGACCCCTTGATAGGCTTAAGTGAATCTGAGAACCTTCCCTGATTTGAAAATATACTCTGCCCCCTAATAGGCTGAATGTGGTCACATGGAGCCTGTGGCAGGAGGCTTGTTCCTCAGGAACACCCACACTTTGTTACTTTGTGATTGGACAGTGGGTCAAGAAGGTCAAGTGACATTCTCTGACCCAGGAGAAGGCTATAGATACCTTGATGTGAGGTTTTGCTTTAGGGCTCTCTTTGGGAAGAGTTGTGTGATTTGGCCAGATGAGACTCTGGGCAGCCACTGAGCCCCCTGGCTTTGAAAACCCAGATGTTGGTGCTTCCCTCTCTGGTAACTGACTAGGTATGGATGTAATGGTCAAACAACTGGAAGCCCTCTCTGCTTAATTGTGTTATTTTCTGTTGTAATTTCTGTTTGTATTCTCTGAAGTTCAGGGTGCTGACTTTTTCTCATGAACTAAATATGTTTGACTGATTAAAGTAAGATTGTTAGCCCATTTTGAATTGCTTTCCTTTAGAAAAGCAGATCTATGAACCTGTGTTAGAAGCCATCCTGGGTATGCTAGGGTGCTTGCTGCTACAGAAGGGTGATTAGGGAATGCTCTAGGAGCTAGTTATTCCAGCAAACATTTGAGAAGACTAGACTAGAAAAAAGCTGATTATTAACCCCTCCGAAGCTATCTGCCTGTCTGACCAGATCAAGAGTGAATCTATTAGAGATTGGAGACTGAGAATTCCAGCACCTCCTATGTGTTATCTGTCAAACACCTAGAAACTTTAATTCCATGAGTAATACCAAGAATAAAGAAGGACTAAATAAGTAAAAGGGCCATGAATCAAATAATTAAAGTGCAGAACAATCAGAAAGAGAAGATAAAAAATGAAGAGAATGATTGAAAGAAATCCTTTTTAGAAAAAGGTATAAAAATGAACATTTTAAAACTAACAGAACAAGTTAAAGGTAAGAATAGGAAATGGGATTTTACTTGACTACATAACTGAGAGGGTGATGAATTAAATACCTAAGTTAAAAGAAATTAAAATTTAAGCACAATGTCAAAACTAAGGAAAGGGATAACATGGGGGACAGAGCCTGGTGAGCAGAAAAGAGCCAGTAGGAATAGAATTGCCTTAAAATGGATTGTCAAAATAATTGAAGAGAAAAAATATTGCGTTTACAGAGAAAGAAATCTTAATTTGGAAAAAATAGAGATAAATGGAGGAAAGCATAAACTTAACTCATAACTTTAATTGTGAATAAATTAAACAATACAATAAAATGAGTAACAGGATGAATAAGAAAATAAAACACTCCACCAAAAGAACACACCTAAAAAAATAGACATGCATAGAATAAATATGAGGGATTAGAAAAAAATTTACTAGATGAATAAAAAAACAGGTGAATAAAAAAAATCAGGCATTAGGATCATAATATCAGATAAAAATATTCAAAACATAAAAGAGATAAACAAGGAAACTACCTTGTGCTGAAGGAACCATAGATAATAGAACAATATAAATATTATAATAAATGCCTTAGGATATAAATTCAAAAAGTGAAAATTAACTGAACTACAGGAAGTCATACACAGTAATACAGTAGTGGAAAGAGACTTCGATATCCCCTCTCAGTTTTAGATGTCTAACAGAATGATAAACAAAAGGGAAAATATAGAATTGAAGAAATTTTTGGACAAACTATAGCTAAATAATAAGCAGATCAAAGAACAGCTAATAGAAACATTTAATAATTTTGTGAAATCAAATGATAATAATGAAATGACGTACTCATATTTCTGGGATGTAGCTATGGTAGTCCTTAGGGAAAATAATATCCCTACTAGCATATATTAAAATAGAAAACAAAAGGATTACTGAATGTATAGTTTTGAAAATTGAAAAGCTAACAAATAAACAAATCTAAAGTACAAAAGAGAAGATATTAAAAGTAGAGTAGAAATAAAGTGGAAACAAAAAAAAAAACCAGAAATAAAACTAAACTCTGATTCACCACAAAATCAAAACTAAAAGATTAGAACTTATTCAGTTATTTGCTAACAAAATTGAGCATACAGAAGAAATAGAGAATACCTTCAAAAAATATAAAAACTTAAAACTAACAAATCAAATAGAAATCTTAAATAATCCATTCTCAGAAAAGGAAATAAAACTAGCTATAAAAGAACTACCAAAGAAAAAACTCCTGATTCTGATGGATTCACATAAGAATTCTACAAAACTTTTAAAAAAACAAGTATCAATACTACACAAATTATTCTCAAAAATTGAGAAAGTACTTTATCAGTACTGCTTTTCTGAGACAAATATTGTCCTAATTCTTAAACTAGTGAAGGGCAATTCACAGAAGAATAACTATAACCCATTATCATTAATTAATATCAATTCAAAAATTTTAAATAAAATCCTACCAAACAGACCATAACAATTTATCCAAGAAATCATGCATCATGACCAAGTTGGATTTATGTAAGGATGGTTCAATGTTAGGAAAACAATCAACATAATTAATTATATGAAAAACAAAAACACTCAACACTGCATGATTGTAGCTAAGGAAAAAGCCTTTGACAAAGTATAACACTTCTATACTTAAAAAAAAAAAAAAACCTCCAGGAAAAGGAAAAGAACCTTTGTATTCTAAAATGTTTATAGCAGCCCTCTTTGTGGTGGCAAAGAACTGGAAATTGCAGGGATGCCCATCAATTGAGGAATGGGTGAACAAGTTGTGGTATATGATTATGATGGAATACTACTGTGCTATAAGAAATTATGAGTTCAGTGATTTTAGAAAGACATAGAAAGACTTGCACAAAATAACGAAGAGCAAATGAGCAGAACCAAGAGAACATTGTATACAATAACAGCAATGTTATTCTAAAAACAACTTTGAGTAAGTTGTCCATTTTAAATACCCAAATTAACTATAAAAGACATATGAAGAAAGATGCTATCTGCATCCAGAGAAAAAACTGATAAAGAGAAGTTCTCATAGAATAATTTTATATTTGTATATATAATATATATATGCCTATTTGTGGCTAATCGTAGCCATGGGGTGGAGGAAGGGGGGCAGAGAATGGAAGAACAAGAAATTTACATAATTTTATTGTATATTTGAAAGGAACAGCAAGTTGTACATAGTAGATTTGTAGCCTCATATGAAATCATCTTTTTTTATTGCACTATGTTATAGAAATGTTTGTTTTATTCCATAAATTAAAAAGTTAAATAAAATGAAGGAAAAAACCTACAAAATATAGGCATAAAGGGGCTTTTTTAATATCATAAAATGTATATATTTAAAACAAAAAACAAGCATCATATGCTGTGGGGATACACTATGTGTAGGTGATATACCCTTAACCAAATAAGAGATACAATTGTTGTGTGTCCAACTTTTTGTGATCCCATTTGGGGTTTTCTTGGCAAAGATACTAGAGTGGTTTGTCATTTCCTTCCACTCCTTTTACAGATGAGGAAATGAGGTAAAAATAGGGTTAAGTGACTTACCCAAGATTACACAGCTAGTAATTTGTCTGAGGCTGGATTTGAACTCAAGTCCTCCTGACTTCAAAGCTGGCACACTATCTACTATACCACCTAGCTGCCCCAAGTGATAGAATTACAGGAAATAAAACAGGTAACTCTGATTACATGAAACTGAAATGCAAATTTCTACACTAAAAAAATTAAGGCACTTAGGATAAAAAGGAAAGCAGATGAATGAGAAAAAATATCTTTGTATCACATTGCTCAGTTGAATGTTTTGATTAGTTTTTTTTGAACTATTTTTTCCTCCTCTTTTTTCACCTTCTTTAACAGGGAGGGTTCTTTAAGTAGGGAAGGGAACGTATATATTAAGAAATGAAGGTGATCTGTTCTGATCTGATCTGTAAAATATCAAAAGAATTTTTTTTAAACTGTTGTCCATATACACTGCTTCTCTCTGGGTTTTTATGTGGCATTACTCTTTCCTGGTTCACCTTATACCTGTCCAACTGCACTTTCTCAGTCTCCTTTCTTGAATCATCATCTATATTACCGTCCCTTAACTGTGAATGTTGTCCAACATTCTCTCCCTAGCCACCTTCTCTACTCCACCTACATGTTTTCTCTCTGTAGTTTCATCAGTGTCTATGTATTTAGCTATTATCTCTATGTAGTTAAGTCCCCTAGCGTATATATCCAGTCCCAGGCTCTCTCCTGAACTCAATTCTATATCACCAATTGCCTATTGAACATTTCAATCTTAAGAATTTCCAGGGACATATTAAACTCAACATGTCCAAAACTGAATTCATCATCTTTCCACCTATACCCTCCCTTCTTCCAAACTTCTCTTCCTCTTTTCTCTTCCAACTTCTCTACCCTTCCTTCCTCCAACTTCTGAAATCCACCCCTTGGTATTATCCTGGATTCCTCACTCTCTCTTACCCCACCTATCCAATCAGCTTCTAAATCCTGCGGTTTCTCCATTCACATCTCCACTCACAGAGCTCACTAGTTCAGATTCTTACCAGCTCTCACCTAAATTTTTGCAAAAGTCTCATAATTGGTCTCCTGGTCTCAAATCTGTCTCTACTCTAGTCCATCCTATACACTGCTGCCAAAGTAATTTTCCTAAAACACAAATCTAGCCATTTAACTCCATGAGTCAATGAACTCCCTATTCCCCCAGGATGAAACATAAACTGTTCTGTTTAACTTTTAAGGCCCCACACAATCTGGTCCCAACACATCTTTGAAGCCTCATTTGTACATAACTCCCTCTCCAACATTCTATGATTCAGTCAAATAGGCCTTCTCTCTGTCCTTCACACACGCCGCTCCATCTCCTATCTCTGTGACTTTTGCACTGGCCATCCTGGATGCACTCCCTCCTTACCCCCCACAAGAGTCCCTGTCTTTGTTAAAGACACAGCTCAAACACCTTCTGTGCAAAATCTTTCCTGATCCCTTCACATGCCAGTGACCTCCCTCTAAAATACAGAGTTCTTATGGAACCCTTTGACAACAAAGTCCATAGACTCAGAAAGAGGTTTTTAAATGTATAAAATAAAATATATAGACTTACAAATGGAAACCAGTTATATCAAAATATAGTTATCAAAATATTTTTTAAAATAAATTCATGGGCTCCAGGTTAAGAACCCTGGTCTAAAATTACCTTGTATGTTACTACTTTGTATATGTGTGTAAAAAGTATTTATTCACTTTATCTTTATGCTGTGTGTGTGTGTTTTATATGTACTTATATCCCCCATTAGAATGTAAGTAAGGATCGGTTCTCTATTTGTACTTGTATCCCCAGCACCTCACACAGGGTCTGGCACATGATAGGCAATTAAAAGGTATTATTGATTGTTTCCTGCCCCACACTTTCTATTATGACAGTTTATGGCAAAGTAGACAGAACTTGCTAAACTGATTCAGACATTAGAACAGAAAGGATATTCATCCCAAAGTTGTACTTTGTCCACATATGATGGACTTGTTCATTCATATGATGTCCTGTGTTTTAGCTGAAGCATGGATGCTATAAGTTTTCCACACTAGGGAAAAATTGTTCTTTGAAATGTATTTAGACCTGGAAAGACTTACATGAACTGATGCAAATTGAAGTGAGCAGAACCAAGAGAACACTGTACACAGTATCTGCAATATTGTACAATGTTCAACTGTGAATGACTTGGCTTTTCTCAACAATACAATTATCCATGACAATTCAGAAGTATTTATGATGAAAAGTGCTATCCACTATAAAAGACATATGAAGAAAGATGCTATCTGCATCCAGAGAAAGAACTGATAAAGAGAAGTTCTCATAGAATAATTTTATATTTGTATATATATAACATATATATACAAATATAAAAAAAAGAAAAAGAACTGATGGAGTCTGGATGCAGATCAAAGCATACTATTTTTCATTTTCTTTCTTTTTCTTTTCTTTCTTTTTTTTGGTCTATGTTTTCTTTTACAACATGGCTATTGTGGAAATATGTTTTATGTGACTACATATGTATAATCTATATCAAAATTGCTTGCCTTCTCAATGAGGGAGGAAAAGAGGTAGAAAGGGAATTTGCAGCTCAAAATTAAAAAAAAATATTTTTCGATTTTTGTACACTTAATTAGAAAAATTAAATATAAAAAATTTTAAAACACACACACACACACACACACACACACACACACACACACACACACACGAAATGTATTCAGGCAGCTAAATGGCACAGTGAATAAAACACTGGGCCTAGAGTTAGGGAAGACCTGAATTAAAATCCAGTCTCAAATACTAACTAGCTGTGTGAACCTGGGCAAGTCACTTAACAACTGATTGCTTCAGTTTCCTCATCTCTAAAATGGGGATAAAAATAACACCTACCTCCTAAGGTTGCTATGAGGATAAAATGAGTTAACAAATTGTAAAGCATTTAGCACAGTGCCTGACTTGTAGTAAATGCTACATAGGGGGGAAAATTGTTCTTTAAAATGCATATAGGCAGCTAGCTGGCACAGTGGATAGAGGACTGGGCCTAGAGTCAGGAAAGACCTGAGTTCAGATCCAGCCCCAGACACTCACCAGCTATGTAACCTTGGGCAAGTAACGTGTTTTTCTCAGCTTCTTCATCTGTAAAGTGGAGATAACAGCACCCACATCAAAGGGTTGTTGTGAGGATCAAGTGAGATAATATTTGTAAAGCACCTAGCAAGGTGCCTGGTACTAATAAGCTCTAAATAAATGCTTATCCCCTCCCTTTCTTCCTCCTCCCTTCCCATCCCCCACTGTGTAAGCACAGATGGTGAGATGGAAGAAACACTGAACCTGGGTTAGAATTCCAGGTCTATGGGGGCAGCTAGGTGGCTCAGTAAATAGAGCACCAGCCCTATAGTCAGGAGGACCTGAGTTCAAATCCAGCCTCAGACACAACATAAAACTAGCTTTGTGACCTCAGGCACTTAGACACTTAACCCTAATTGCCCTTCCCTCCCCCCTCCACCAAGAAAAAAATAAAAGGAATTCCAGGTCTATGATTTATTACCTGTGTGACCCAGGTAAAGTCATTTAACTTCTTGAAGCTAAAATGAAGGTGTTGAATTGGATGAACTCTGAGGTCCCTTCTGGCCTTAAATACCACAAACCAGAGGATTGATATGGTGGTGATAGCTAACAAACACCTACATAGATCTTTAAGGTTAACAAAGTACTCGATATATACCATTCCACTTGGCCCTCACAACAACCCCATGAAGTAGATGCTATTATTATAATTTTACAGACGAAGAAACTGAGGCTGACTAGTCAAGTGATTTTCACAGAGTCACACAGCTAATAAGTATATGAATCAGGATTAGAACTCAAGTCTTCCTAACTCCAAAACCAGTGCTCTGCCCACTGAGCTATTAGAGAAAAGGAAACTGAAATTGAGACAAATAAAGCAACTTACCCAGAATCTGTTGCTAGAGAGCTAATAACTTCCTGAAGCAGAATTTGAATTCTGAGCCTCCAAATTACAGAATCCATCTACCATACCAAAATGCCTCTCTAGTATAGAGGGCACAAAAGGTCTCCAAAGAACTACCCTAAATGGCAGAACAGTTTCCTCCCTATCTTCTCACCTCTAGCTCTCTATTACCAAAATTCAATTTAAATTAGGAATTTTACCAATCTAAGTCCATGGGCCTGACAGTATCTGTAGAAGAACAGGAATTTAGCAAGATATTTGCATTATTTGAATATTATACTTCAGAAATCCAGTTACCAATTTATATAGGTCAATCTAGGAGTGGGGAACCTGTAGCTTCAAGGCCATGTGTGACCCTCTAGGTCCTCAACTGTGGCCTGAATCAGTTTGATTCAATCAAAGGGCCACGCTTAAGGACCTAGAGGATCACATGTGGCCTTGAGGCCACAGGTTCTCCACATCTAAAGTCAGTCCTTCACCACAGGAATATGGAGAACAAACTAGAATACATCCAGTAGAGTCTCTGACTCAAGCCATTGCCCCAGGGATAAAGTCAAACATAACATTCATTCAAAGTATTTGTGTGCTGAAATCTACAAGAGTAGTTTTGAAGAGGATTCAGCTTTTTAAAAACGTTATGGAAACTGAATGGGTAGAAGGGCTCTCAGAAAGAATTTCTTCCTCTTTAACTTGAGAAATAAATACTTCTGTATTCGGGTACAAAAATAAGAGTGGGGTAGAGTGGAAAGAACATCACTTCTAGAACCAAAGGATTTGTGTAATAATTCCAGCACTTAACATTCTCTAGGTCCCAGTTTCTTTAAAAGCAAAATGAAGAATTTGTATCCATCATTTGAAAAATGGTCAAAGCCTAAGAATAGTAATTTCTCCAAGGAAGAAATCCAAGGTATCAATAACTAGATAGCTACATATATATATATATATATGTTCCAAATCACTAATAGACAAATGCAAATTGGAGCAACTCTAAGTTTCACAGCCATCAGATTGACAAAGATGCCAAAAATGGAAAACAACAAATATTGAAGGGGCTTCAGAAAGTCAGGCACATTAATGCATTGTTGGTAGGGCTGTGAATTGATCCAACAAATCTGGGAAGCAATTTTGGAAACATGCCCCAAAAGTCACTAAACTGAACAAACCCATGGACCTAGTGGTACTCTGCTAGGTCTATATGCCACAGAGATCAAAGAAAGAGAAAAAAATGTCCTTTTTCTAAATGTGTGTTCGTGTGTGTGTGTGTGTGTGTGTGTGTGTGTGTGTGTGTGTGTGTGTGTAACCAGTTCTTTTATAAGTAGCAAAGAACTGGAAACTAAGGGAGTGCCAATAAATTGGGAAATTAATGAAGAGATTGTTAAATGAATGAATTGGACTGTGCTATAAGAAACAAAGTTTTAGAGAAACCCAGGAAGACTTGTATGAACAGAGTGAAAAGAGCAGAACAGAATAATTCATACAATAGCAATATTATAAAAGCAAACAACTATTAAAGACTTGGAAGTTTGATCAAAGCAATGACTGTAATTCCAGAGGACCCATTATGAACCATGTTACCTATCCTGATAGTGGCAATGGAAAGAATGAGAAAATGAGACATATTGTTTGGATATGGACAATGAAGTAATTTTATTTTGCTTGGCTTATACAAATTAGTTTCTGGGGTTTTATTTGTTTTTTGTTTTGTTTTGTTTTGTTTTTTTAATGGAGGAAGAGGGAGAAGGAATGAAAATAAATGCCTATTTAGTGAACTTATTTTTCTAAGTGAAAGGCTTGGTTTAGATGGTCTCAAGGGTGACTTCCATTTTTAGAAACTATGAGCCAGTAATTCCTAAAATACACAGTAAGGGGATGTAATGGTATGGGAATTTGAAGACTTTCCCTGCTGTGAAGATATACCCTGCCCCCTAATAGGCTGAATGTGATCAAATGGAGCCTATGGTGGTAGGAGTTTGCTGAAGGATAGAGCAGAGCCCACAGGAAGTTGGGAGTCATAGCAGCTAGACATGGTGGGAAGAGAAGACGCATCTGAGGGAGACAGGCTTGTGGGTAAATGTTGGTACTTGCCACGTGCTGTGATAGCTAAGCTTGTGTTGGTTTGTGGGAAGGCCAAAGGATGGTGTGGCTCTCTGCTACATTGTAGTGCATTTAACTTCTATGTTGCTATGAAGGATTTGGTTTCCTGGTGTTGGGATTTGGTTTTCTAAATAAATGTTTTGCTTCTGTCTTATAGATGGTGAGTCTGTTATATGATGCTGGTATATTTATAGTGACTCTTGGCACTGTGAATATTGCATCAGCACTAGAGGAGGAACAAAGTTAAGTCAGGAGTCTTGGATGTCCTGCCTACTCACCATACAACCCTGTGCAAATTTGATCAAGTATGTACATGAACTGGGTAATGGTACATACCAATCACAAAGGCTGAGTTCTCTCCTTAAATTTTAGGCCTAAACAGACTCAAACAGTGATGGATAAAGGCTTTGAGCTATGAGACTAATGAAAATTCCCCTTAAGATCTAGTAAAGACATTTGCATTATAGATCAGTCCTTTAGCAAAGGAACATGGAAAATAGACTGGAATATATCCAGTGGGGTCTCTGACTCAAGCCATTGTCCAAAGGATAAAGTTGTAACAGAATGACAGCAAGTGAGACCATTAATCAATTTAAATGGAGTTTATTGTAGAGTATAATTAACCCGTGGACTGCCAGGGGTCATGTACTCAAATCAGGCAGCCCCAAGCACATACATTTCAGGGTTTATATAGACAAAAGCCACAACATAAATGTCATCAAGGGGAGCAAGGAGGGAAAATACAGAAGCCAAAGGATAGCCTTGTTTAACGATTGTTGCCCAGAGGTCAGTTTGTTACTCAAACTGGAAAGTTCCCAGATCTATTTCAAGAACTGAACAGAAGGGGTGGGCTATGGACTTCAGGTAGCAGGCTTGGGCAGTCTTACTTGGCAGGTTTGCTGCTTTGTCGAGTTTTGGGCAGTTTTCCTAGGTAGTTCTCCTATGATGGGGAGAGATGGGGGATGTTCACAAAATGGGGGGTTACTACAAAGTCAAATATAACATTCACTCAGTAAATATTACTTACCCCACTAGCTAACAGAGGTTTCTCCATGATGAGAGTTCTATCTGATCTCTGCTTTATTATCTTCTGGCCCTAACCTACATTACTTACCTGCCCTACCCAATTAAATTGAAGGTTCTTGAGGACAGGGGCAGTCTTTTTTTTTTCAGTTTCTATCCCTAGTACCGAGTATAGTGCCTTGTACCTAATAGAGGCTTAATAGGTATGTTTTGAATTAAGATCTGAATTGCATGTAGACTGTAGAAAGGGAGACAGACTGAGGAAGCTAGGGGCAGTTATTAATAGGGCTGGACTTGGAATCAGGATAATCTAAGTTCAAATCTCCTAACCTCTCCAAGCCAGAACAAATGATAGAAGGCTTGCAGTGCAGCTCTTGGTTGGTGGAAGATTTCCATGCTGATGAAATCATACTTTCTTTGCACATACTTTCTGTAAGTCAAGATATAAACAATTGATGTTAATAGAGAACTGTTTAAAAGTCTTCCAAAAAAGTCTGATAATACAATATGATTTGAATAGGAACAATAAAGAGATCAGAACTACTGGTAGTTCCTACATACCCCCAGCAGAAATAAAATGATTTAATTTTGCTCTGCTAATAACCCTTGACTGAAAGAGCTCAGGTATATGTCGGTTTCTAAAGAACACACTAGAATAGTTTAGCAAGAATCACTGGAGAAAATAATGGCTCTCAATGCTTCATAAAATTGTAGTGCTACTGAGGAAAAAATAATCTCTCAAATATGTTATACTATTTTAAGAGAATGACGACTTATAGAAAATGTTTTTTTTTTTCTTTGCTTTGAGAAACACTAATAATCCCTTAGCTTCTGAGACTCCGTTTATTCCAAAGCCAGTTAGAGGTAGGGGAGGGGTAAGAAATGTTTCATAGCTTCTCAATTTAATTTCATCTTTCTAATAATTACCCTAACATATATGTATGTTCTAAAAGTCTTGAGTATTTAATAACTTTAAACTGCTCTAAGATTTTCAAGACACCATGTTTCAGAATTTCCTTCTCACTACCAAAGGATCCTTTTAGAATCCTCAAGGATTACAAAGTGAGCTGATAAATCTACTTCTGATGGACAGTGGAAAATTCCAAATTGGTGTGAACTAGAGCAATCACTCTGTGGCTGTAAGGCATTAAACAAATAGATTGGCCAAAGGCCAACATACTTGTTTTAATTTTTTTTTAACTTCCTACTCCATCAGCTCTGTAGGCTAGCATTTTAAAAAGGTTTCCTACATTCTCCTAAAGCTCTTCTCCACAGCCCCATGGATACTATTTTTATTACAGGAAAAGTTTCTAATATGCAGTTTCCCTATGGGTTGTGTGATGAGTGAAATCTGAATTAACTGAGGGAACAAAGGTTTGAGCTTCCAAGCATATTTATTAAGTAATACATTGCCAACTGCGAAACAAATGGAGACCAGGCCTCCTCAGCTTAGCACCGGACCCTGAACACAGCAGTAGACAGATCTGTATACATTAAAAGACAACAATTAACAGAACAAGATTAGTGGCTTACCAAGTTTGGAGGGGTAGAGAGAACAGGTAGCATTCCCTAAAACCAGAAAAAGAGGGGTCCCTTCTCCTCACCCCCAAGTGTGTATTCAATTAGAGAAAACAAGGAACAGTTAACTGACTGACCAGTAAAGGGCCAGTTTTCAGATAAGACATGTGGCTTCCTTGAGATGTCTAATTGTGAGAAAATTCCTTTCATCAATCTTTGGATCTGACTAGATTTCTGCTCAGCATAACCTAGGTCCTTAGTTAAGGGTATCTAAGCAACAAGCAGCAGCAAGGTAGACGCAGATCATCATGTCAGGCCTGGAGTCAGGAAGATATGAGATCAAATCTGATCTGTGTAACCCTGGGCAAGTCACTTAAGCCCTATTTGCCTCAGTTCCTCATCTGTAAAATAAGAATATACTAGAAAAGGAAATAGCAAACCACTCCAGTACCTTTGCCAAGGAAACCTCATAGACAACAAAGTAATAGTTACAGGTGGTCCAGCTTCCCAGTCAACGCAGGGTTATATTCAAACAATGCGATAAGGTTTTCTCATAATTCCTGGAATTAAAGTCACTAGCCTCAGTATCTCTCTCACAGCTACTAAAAACACTCAGTTACCTAAAGAAAAACAAGCAATATCAAACCATGAGTGATACAAGAGTACATAAAAGAATGATACTCTTCTAAGAGAAGGTGTGTCCACTTCAAACTTTGACCAACCAAAATTGGTCAGTAATTTTAAATCTTCATATTGCCCCACCCACAATTCAGGCAGCCCTTGCCCTTGGCCTAATTCAACAAATTAAGTTCTCTCTGGTAATGTCTGTCATCTGGAAGATGTCTCTATAAATTAATCAGTAAGGAAGCATGGCATAATAAAAAAGGCTCCTAATCCTCAGTTTGACCTAGGATTAAGTTTCATTTTGTCACTATTTGCCAAGTGACAATCTCACAGATGAGCCTCAGTTTCCTCGTCTCTAAAAGTGTGTTCATTCAAGGGGAAGGGAGAAGGAAAAGGGGATGGAGTTTTTACTAGGTTGGAAGGGATATTCAGTCTATGATTCTAAGCAGTTTTATAAACTATTTAACATAAAAGAGAGACAATGAAACTGCCTGAATAACAGAGCCCCAAATACAGTTACTACATAAAGAATCACTTTATTATAATACAAAAATTATTTGAATTACACTATAAAATAACAAGATACTTAAAGAGGGAAGTCATAACACATAGGTGGCAAGTCAATCTCATCCACAGTTGACAGGAGACTCGAAGTTGATTCCAGCAGATCTAGGAGAGAAAGATTACAGTTAAGGAATCTTGTACATCTCTGACAAAGCTTCACAAATCATAGCCCTGCTATGACACACTAAGATTCTGAATCTCAATCCTGACCTGAAAGTCAAGATGTGACCTTGAACTTTTTGTTCCTGAACACTGTGGAACCTGCTTCTACTCTGTCAGTCTTAAAGTCCTCCTGAAGCACAGATACTATCCTGCTCCTAAAGATGAACTGTATTCCCCTTTGTCCTATCAAGTGAGTTTATCCTGATCAGCAGTATTAAAATTATTGAACTAAAAAATATTTCAAAAGCTCTGGCCTCCACCAGTGCTCCCTCCAACTGATGCATTTTGCCATACCTTAGGAAGGCAATCTTTATGCTTTGCTATAGCAAGGATTTGCTTGTTTATTCATAGTTTGATTCAGCACCTAGCAACCAGCCTTCAGATGATAATTGTCTCCACACTTCTCTGCAAGCCAGTCCTCAAACAGTCAATATAGCAGTAATCTTACCAAAAAACCTGTTTGGTAGAACCTGTCAGAGCCTGCGCCCAACCAGTAAAACCAACAATCAGGCTTTAGGAGTGAAGGAACTTTAGATGACCTTGAAGTTCAACCCTCTCACTTTACAAAACAAGGAAACTGAGACACTTAAGTGTCTTACCCAAGGACGCTCAGCTACTAAGAAAGTAGACAAAGTGGGACTCCAGAGGCTCTGGACCCCTTGTTCCCACAAGAAGGAATTGGAACAGGATAGTAACAGCAGGCACCTAAAAATACTCATTACAGCTAGAAAATAGCTTTGAACCATCGAGATGTCTTAAGTTTTCTATAATAAGGAAAGATCACCATTTTGCATGTCACACTTTGCTATTGCCAAGAAAGGTCTTTTCTTCTATCAGCTTTTCAAATAAACTTGAGAATTCTCTCATCCCAGCCAAGTACCCTTAGAAGAATTTACACTATGAATTGTTGACATCCAAGAAAAAAAAAATGAGGATTAGCGGTTGTTTTCTTGTTTGATCATACCTAAAGATACCACCCGTGATTTTAATCTTGAATTCTGAGTTGCCAAAATAGCTTAACTTTTTTAATCTAGTAGCTTGTACTTGAGGCCTATTTCAATGGAAAGTCATTCCCCACTGACAATTGTTGTTTTTGTCAGACTACTTTATTCCCTAAAAGATGTAACTTTGTAACATACAGCCTTCTCCCTCTCCCGCAGGCAACAGGAAGTGTCCTGAAACAGGAACATCTAATCTCTATCTCTAAGTAGTGGGGAAAAAAGGGAAAAGGGCAGGAGAGAGGAATCAAATCTGATAACTTACCAGACTCCCATGTCATGGAAGGCAACAGCACAGGGGAGGGTGGAAGTTCTACAAGCCTTTCAAGTGACTTCTCCTGCTCAAGCATCAGGAGGGGGACACCAGTCAGTGGCAGGTTTGCAAGCTGGTGCTCTTCAGGAACATCAAAACTCTCAAATTCTGTTTATAAAGAAAAAGCCCATCTAGTTATTCAACAGCTATTTCAACTCCCTTCTTAAAAGCTAAATGTGTTTTTGTATAATTTTTTATAATAACTTTTTTCTAAACTAAGAAGAAGTTGTTACAAATAAAACAAAATTAAGTCTATCATTTATATAAAGCATATTGTCTTGCACAGAGCAGGATCTTAAATCAAATATTTGCTAAGTTGAATAAAGTGATTTTAGACTTCTTCCATCCCAAGAATTCAAAGAACCTTCTCAAAAAGGACTAAAAGGATCAAGCTCTCCTTAGTCTGACGTATACAGATATCCAGAGTCTCTTATGAAGACTCAATGGGTTTCTTCACCTATCAGTTATCCAGAAGAGGCATGTTCCTGGAAGGACATATATTTATCAGAATGCCCCAAAAACATTCTTGTGAGTGAGCTGAAATCTTTTGCTCTTCTGAACTCCTGTCATGCTTTGGTTGTGTTATTCTCAGGGACCCAAACTAAAACATAAAAACAGGTACTAAATTGTCACATACTGCCTTGTCTTCCTTACTAGACTAAATTGGAAATGTCCTGGGGAGCAGGGAAAAGAAGGCACAGTTCCTTATAGCCAGAAACCATGCCTTATACATAACAGGTACCAAATATATTTGTTGAATAAATAAATAAAAGACGTTAAAATATGGCAAGCCTTAGGTCACATCTATATCTGGGAGGTGACTCACGGTTAAATTGAGACACCCCAGAGAAGCCAAATATACTTATAAAAAATGTTAGATAATAAAGAACGCATACTACCTAGTGGGTTGAAGGGAAAGAAATTTTCTATTTCTGGACATGTTTCATTTGAGAACGGAACTGAGGTTTTTTCTGAGGGAATCTTTTCAGTCATCTAAAGAAGAAAATATGTAAAATTAGTGAGGTTAAACAACACTTACCAACTATGTCATACATAAGATAATGAGTAGAGTTTTCATTATTATGACTAAGTTACCAAGCTTATAGTTAGAAAACTTTATGCTAACTTTAAAACAATTCTAGCTTCCTTGTGTGTCATTATAATTCAAAGATGCAACTCTGCATATTGTTCTGGCGGCATAGCTCAAATCTTAATAAGAATACAAAATAGCGAACCCTTAGTTTTTACTGGTAAGTATCAATACATCTTACTAGGAATGCAGACTGAAGTCAATTAAAAAATAATCAATTCAATTATTTGCACTAATGGAGAGAGAACACTGGCATGAATAATATAAAATAAGAGATAATACCAAAAGTTGACTTTTAAACACATTGTGATTTTCTAGCAGATTCATCACCCTAATTATATTTTGCTTAGGTTAATATTAAAATGAGTTTACATTTTTGAGTACACTTCAAGCAGGAAAGTGCTAAGAATATTTCAAATGAATGCTCTAAGTCTTTTATCTGATTATAACCTTTTATCATTCCATTTCCCTCTGCTTTATGGCTCCTAACCCAGTATTTCATCCTCACTACTGTAACCTTTAATCCTTCCACCCCTCAGCTTTTTCCTATGTCACCACCCCCTTGCTAACTACACTCTTCTTCCTTCCCTTGGTGAACCAGTTTAAGTCTATACCAGAATCTTTCAGCCCCCTATCCCATGGCTGATCATGCCTTTACAAGCCCCAGCCTTGGATGACTCTCACCATTTACTGCCTTCACTCTTAGTCACATATGCCAAATGGAATTAGAGAAACCATGTTGACTGGATCTACTACAAACATATGCTGTACAATCTCACCTGGGCCTTCATAGCAACAAGATCATACTTATGTACTTCCCTAACTGACTCATTCACCAGGAGCTCCGTCTTCCCCCATTTGTTCACATAGCCCAGCTGAAGAGGTGGCCCCCCCCACATGCACCCTTGATTCCATTCCATTCCATCTTGTTTTCTCCCACAGGTTGCCCCCTAGGTCATCCCCACTCTCACCAAACTCCTTGAGGAAGCTGCCTACACTTTGTGACTCCATTTCCTCTCTTCTAAATGTTCTGACTTCTTTCCAAAGTCATTCATGATCTCTTAATTGCCAAAATCTAAGACTTTTCCTCATTTCTCACCTCTCTGTAGTCCTTGGCAATGCCACTCACTCTCTTCTGACTGATTCTCTAGGTTGACATCACTTTCTCGAGCTTCTTTTCCAATCTCTCTAATGGCTCCTTTTCCAGCTCTTCATTCAAGTCCCTGCCACTGAGCATGGGCATCCCCCAGGGGATTGTGTTGGACCCTCTTTTCTCCATACTCTTAAACTATTTCACTTGGTGACCTCACCGGATGTCGTTTCCAATTATCTTCTCTCTCCAGGTGATTTTCAAATACATTTATCCAGTCCTAAGTTCCCGCCTAAGCTCCAGTCTCATACATCACCAACTGCCTACTGGGCATCTCAAACAAAATGTCCCATGGACAAAGTCTATATGTCCAAAACAAAGTCCATCTTTTCTCCCAAACCCTCCCTGCTTCCCAACTTCTCTATTACTGCCAAAGGCACCCACTATCCTGCTTGTCAAACCAAGTATGCCACCTCAGTTTCATCCTCAACTCTTTCTCCCATTCACTCCCCATAGCCAGTGTCTTCCTGACATTTCTACCTTCACCACATCTCTCATCTGCATCCCTGTCTCTCCACTCACAGCTGTCACCTGGCACAGGCCCTCATCACCTCACATCCGGACTACTGCAAGTATCTGCCAGCCGATTTCCCTGCCTCAAGGCCCCACTCCAGTCCATCTTACACTTCAGTGTGAAAGTGATCTTCCCAAAGTGCAGATCTGACCATGTTTTGTTTGTTTGTTTGTTTTTTGTTTTTTTTTGCTTTTTTGGAGGGCAATTGGGGTTAAGTAACTTGCCCAAGATTACACGGCTAGGTTTTTTTTGGTGTGTGTGTTAAGTGTCTGAGGCCGGATCCAAACTCAGGTCCTTCTGACTCCAGGACCAGCACTCTACTCACTGCGCCACCTAGCCGCCCCAAGATCTGACCATGTTATTCCCTTCCTCAGTATACCCCATCCCTCCTCACCTATGCTTCCTGGCTTCCCTCAAGAGCTGATTCAGATCCCACCTCCACAAGATGCCTTTCCCAATCTCCACTTTGACTTCTCTTCAAGATTCCCTCATATTTACACTCTATTTATCTTGTATGCAACACAGTCCTTGAGGACAAGGATAATGTTTTTGCCTCTTTTTTATGCCCAGTGCTTAGCACAGTGCCCAACAGATAGATTCCTATCAATTGGGGGATAGCTAAATAAATTGTGGCACCTGACTGTAATGGAATACTACCATATTGTAAATAAGAAATCATGAATGTGGAGAAGCATGGAAAGATATAAACTGATGCAAAACAAAGTAAGAAGAACCAGGAAAACAATATACACAATGACTGCAACAATGTAAATGGAAAGAAAAACAAAAGTCATCAAAACTGAACTCTAAGAAGTTATCATGACCAAAGAATGAGACATGAAAAGGAACCTCATCCTACTTCTTTAGAGAAAAGAGGAATACTGCATATATAGTATCAGAATTTGAACATTCTCCCCCCTTCTTTCTTCATAATAAGGAATAGCTCATAAAAGGAGGCATATATTCAGGGAGGTATACAGAGGGGAATTTAGGTGAAGAGATAAAAAAAATGTGCTGTGGAAAGTCACCAAGAATGAGCAGTCAGTAACCAATAAAATGCATAAATGTAATGTGACAGTCACATGATAAGCTGCTGAAAGCCTCATACCCCTCAAACTCAATTCTTACATATGCCTAAAGAATTATCATCTTGAAATACAAAAAGTCCATCGTCTCACCTTTTTGGCAGTGAAGTTTTGACCTTTCTGTTTGAGGGGTTCTTTTCTCTTCCCCACCAAGTTTTCCTTTTCAGTCGTCCTATTGACAGGTCCCAAAGCCTTTCTGACAGATTTGGATAAAGCTGGGGTTGCAGTAAATACTTTGCCAGCCTTGGGAGTTGAAATCTGAGCTCTGCCAGATAAGGCTTTGATTGCTGAAAACAAAAAACAGTCTGTGATCAGAATTCCCTTCCCTGATCAACTGCACTGCATCACCAAATTATTCTAACATGAAGCCCCCTCAGAACATACACCCTTTCCACTGCCCTGCAACATTGTCCACTGCTTTGGGATTATTTCAGAATGCCAAAACTCAAAAGACTTCCACCTCTTATAAAGTTGTCCCAATAAGTGATTTATCTTAATGGTACTTGGTTAATCCAGGCACAATGATTATTTAATACTGAATGCTCCAAATTGCATACATAATAGGACTCAGGGAAGGACTAAATATAAAGAGATACATTTAAAGATATTTTATTTAGAACATTACTATTGTATAAGTATTACTTAGAACAAGACAACGCTATAACAAAAAGGTAGATTCCATGTTATCTGTATGAACATGATATGACCAGTGGGGATATATAATGTAATTTAAACTTATCAAAGTCCTTGTTCATAAAAAGCAGTTTTAGGTCCTATTTGGCTACCTACAAAAAAAATTCCAATTAGGGAAGATCCTGGACCGAAGGAATCAGGCAGTCTATTATTGGTACTGATTAGAACAAAAGCTAAAGAGAATCCACACCAAAGAAAAGGATACATACGCATTACCCTTTTATTTTTTTCACCAATATCAGATATCCATTGTTGTTTTGACAACTGCCACTTTAGGAAATAATTTTAAGTCTAGAAGTACTATTCCCCCTTTGTTCCCTATCTCTTTTCATTTTTTCCCTTGATATTCTAGATACTTTATTTTCCAAATGAATTTTGCTATTATTTTGTCATGTTTTATAAAGTACCCTTTTGATAATTTGATTGGCATAGCATCAAAACTCTAAATTTACTCTGGCAACTTAATTTTTTTTAAAGCAATTGGGGTTAAATAACTTACCCAAGGTTACACGGCCAGTTTTTCTGTGTGGGTGTTAAGTATTTGAGGCCAGAACCGATCTAGGGTTTTCTGACTCTGGGCCTGCACTCTTACTCACTGTGCAACATAGCCGCCCCTTTGGCGATATAATTTTTATTATATTGGCATGGCCCAGTCATGAGCAGTGAATGTTTCTCCAGCTATTAAAATGTTCTTTATTTCTTTAACAAATATTTTAAAGTAACTGAATGTATAGTATTTTATATGACTTGGTAAACTCATTCCCGGGTATTTTATGCACTTTGAGATTCCCCTTATTATTGCCTCTTGGATTCTGTCATTATTATATAGAATGCTGTTGATTTTTGAGGACTTATTTTTGTAGACTCTGACTTTGCTGAAGCTATTAATTGTCTCAATTAGTATCTTTGCAGATCCCCTAGAATTTGCTAAGTAAACCATGAGGACACATGTACATTTTTTAAAGAACACACACCTTCTACATTTCCCACAGTCCAAGCTCTTCAGTGAAAACTTTATTCACAGCAACCCTATATGACCATCAGAATCAAGTAGACTTACACTTCAGCCTGTCCTTTGGTGCCACATGAGAGCCTGGTTCTCCATTCTCCTTATCAACATAGATTAGTGTTGCCATTCTGGATTACTGTAGAGGAAAAATACATACAGGGTAGAACCCTGCAGTGGAAAAGTGAAATGGACCAAGCCTAATAGGAACTAGATTTAAATCCTTTAATTGCTAATTAAAGTAGAGAGTGGACAAATCAGATCACTGGGCCTCACTGTCCTTATCTATGGAATGAAGGGGTTGGAAGAGATAGTCTTTGGGTCCCCCCATTCTAAAATGATGACTCTTGAATGAATGAAAAAGCATTTATTAAGTACTTCCCATAAGAGTAGCTCTGTGCTAACAGGGATACAAATAGAAAAGTAAGCCAGTGCCTGTCTTCAAGGAGCTCACATGCTAACAGGGAGAGACAACACATATAAGGAGTGTTTCTGGTACAAGCCAAATGGAAAGGCCCAGTCGTCCCTGTTAAGCAGAGTTCAGGTAACTACCACCACCTCAGAATCCCCTAGCCCTCACCAAGTTCCCACACAATATAAAAAAGCAGTAGTTCCAGAGACATGGGCCAACATTTAGCAAGTATATGGGTCAATAAACTTGACAGTTACTGAGCTAGGGTGTCATCCAGAGAACCATTCTAGAATCATGTAAACCAGTATGTAAAGGCTAAAGTGTTTAGCTATGACAGTAGGAACAGTTGGGTTTGGATTCCATAGTACCCATTTTACAATCTTGTACATAGTAGGCCCTCAAACATTTGCAATTGTAATCTGTCTTAAAAACATCATAATAAGGTCAGCAGGTAAAGAGTTGAATTTAAAATGAGCAGAAACAGTCTCCAAGTTATATAATCCAACCCCCCTGACTTTACAAATGAGGGAACGGAGGACCAGAGAGTTGAAGTCATGACATGTCCAAAGCCACACAGCTAGTAAGTAAAGTTTGAGCCCAGAGATCTGATTCCAAAGCCAGGACTGACTGGCACCTTCATTCAATCCAAACAAGCACACAGTAAGAGCACAGACAGATGAAACAGAGCATGCCCTCAGGAAGCATGCATTCTACTGAATGATACACAATGTCCACTGATGAGTGAACCATAAGTAACTGAACAAAGGAGAAAACTGTGCTAATGGGGGATCCTGTGGGGGAAGGAGGTGAAGGATGACTTTTGCAAAGCCCTTAACAGAGACGGGCTCTAAGTGATAGAGACGTGGTCAGAGTGCATTCTGGGTCAGCCTGGACATTGAAACCGAGACAAAAAGTCAAATTTGAGGAACAGCTGGGACAGGACAGGGATCCCATGAAAGGGACGGATGTGAAATCAGTCTAGAAGAGAAGATCTGAATCAGACTGTGGAGGGAGGGCTTGAAGCAGTGCCCGCCCAGCATTTACCAGCGCTGCCACCTCCTGAGCAGTCATGTCACCCTCTGCAGCTGTCTGATCATCTCTAAAATGAGTGGGGTAGAACTAAGGGCTCTTCAAGTCCTAAAATCCTATGGTCCCAAGTCACTTCTTCCCTTTGAGGAGCCTCAATTTCCTCATATGGAAAATAGAGGCACTGATTCTTCTTGCACTGAACTGCCTCAAGAGGAAGGCACTGGGTCCCTCCTCCTCCTCCTCCTCTTCCTGACTTCCCTTCTTCCCTGTAAGGCCTCATACCCAGGAACATCAACACCACCAATGATCTCCTGGGTCATTAAATAACTCTTCCCTGAGCACTGAGTGAGGGAATATGGTTATCATAATGCCAGATTCTTATGCTGAATGGCCACTGTCTACCCTTAAAGGTAAAAGATAATAGATTAAAGAGGCATCATATACAGTATAGTGGATAGAAAGGTTTTCCTCTAAGCCAGAAAGATCTGGGTTCAAGGCCTGCCTGGAAATATACAGGCTATGTAACCCTAGGAAAAGTCACTTAAATTCTCAGTGCTGCAGAGAAGATGACAGCTTATTGGTAAAGGGACTTCGTTTGCCCAGAGATTTCCTATACTAATGAAATCAGAGTTTCAGTCAGTATCCCTGAGAACAAGCACTGGAATTAGAATCAGAAAATCTATTCCTAACCTGTGTGACCTTGGGCAAATGAATTAACCTCTCCACACCTCAGTCTCCTCCTCTAAGTGCCACAGGACCAGGACTGGACCAAAGGGCCTCTAAGGGCCCTTCTACCTCCAAATCTCTGATCCTACAAACTCTAAATACATTGTCTCTAGCATCACATAGCAACTTTTCTATTTGGCATTTAAGCCCTTCACAATCAGAGTCCAGCTTTCTTCAGATTCATACATTACTTTCCCTACATAATGGATACTAGGGCCCCACAAACTGCTCTTGTTGTTCTTCCTCTGGCTGAGTCTTTGCATAGGCTGTCCCAAATGCCTGGAATTCATTCCTCCTTCCTCACATAGCTGCTAGCATTTATAGCATTTGAAGGTTTGCAAAGCTGTCCACATATGGCATCTCCTTTGATCCCCACAACAACCCTGAGAGACACGTCTCGTTTTTTACAGAGGGAGTCAGAAGTGGCCTGGCCAGGGTCACACAGCTAAGCTCTGAGGCCAGTCTGATCATGGCTCTGCCTATCTCCAGGTCCAGCTCCCTCCAGATGATCCCAAAGCCAGTCCCTTCCCCACCCGCAAGTGTTTTGTATCACCTTAATTTGAAAAGGCCATATGGGTATAGCAAATAGAGCCAGGACCTCGACACCAGGAAGACCAATGGTTCAAGTCCTGTCTCTAACACCCACCCTTGCAACTTTCTAAGAATGAGTCTATAACGCAATTAGTTGCAGAGAAGATGCCCGCCTCCCCTAGCAGGGGGATTCTCCTCACCTGGAGGTCTCCTCTACTTAGTAAACCGAGTGCCTCCAATAGTCTTAGCATAGTTTTAACCCTATTTCATGGCTTTACTGTCCCAAGTCTTTTGAGACACTGTTTATATTTTATCTTATAAACGTGCATCACGCTTCCTAGGAGACAACGTGAGCTCCCTGCAGGCAGGAGATATTTTGTTTTCTTGTCTTTGTGCACTCAGAGCCTAGCACAGTCTGGCACAGAGTAGGCCCTTAATAAATGGGCTGCCTGCCAGCTGGGGAGGAGGGAGGGGGAAAGGGAGAGGAGGGAGGGGAGAGAGGGGGGAGGGAGAGGGGGGAGGAGGAGGGAAAGGAGGGGGAGAGGAGGGAAAGGAGGGGAGGGAAAGGAGGAAGGAAGAGGGGGGAGTGAGGAAGGGAGGAGGGGGCGCGGGGGAGGGAGGAGGGGGAGAGGGGAGGATGCCCCAAGTGCGCACTGCTCCTCTGTGCCCAGAGGGAGGCGCTCCAGCGCAGCCGCAGGCGCCGCGCCCTCAGTGAGCCTCACGCTCCCCGGGCGTCCCCGGGCAGCCCCGGGGCTACGCCGCCTCACGTCCCTCTCGCTGCCTCCGCAGCCACCCTGGTGGGCACGGTTGGCGGTTCAGCCGTTTCCCCGCCTCCACCAACCAACTTCCCTCTGAGGGCCCTATTCCGGGGCAAGCCCCAGTCTGCTCCCGCGCTCCCTACCCTGAAATCCGACAACTAGCCGCGCCGGGCTCGTTGGGCTTCCCGTCCAAACCCAGGCAGCCCTACCCACGTCGGGTTCTGACCCAATGGGTCCGAAATGCAGAGCGGACCCATGTACCGACCACACTTACCGCAGCAGTTAGCTAGCCCAGCCAGGCTTGTTTCCCCAGGCCTGCGTTTAAACCGGAGCTCACGCCTTCATTGGCTCTCCCGAATGCAGGGGGCGGGGCGAGGCCGCCGGCTGAGCCAATGAGAGAGAGCCGGCGGAAGCCCGGCCAACTTTGTAATAAGGAGTGGGGAGGGGGAAAAACTACCAAAATCTGCTTCTTTACAGGTTGCTCTGAGCCCTGAAGACGTGGGTTCAGATCCTGCCCCCGACAGTCAAGCTTCTTTTACGCCGAAGTCAATGAGGGTATATTTTTAAGTATGTTGATAGCTGTATTCCAATAGAATTGTTTTCCTTTGCGAGTTTGTGCATTTTATGTATTTAAAAGCCTCATTCTGGGAGGGGTCCATAGGCTTCACCAGACTGTCACAGGTGCCCCAACCCACGACCCCGCTGCATGACCCGGGACTCTGGAGGCTGAGTTTTCTCTGTAAAATGAGGGAATTGCGGGTAGTTTTTAAAGCCCGCTTTAAACCGAAATCCCTCGTCTCCCCAGCTCCAGCCTCCTCTCCCCTGCACTCGGGGCGGCGGGGGCAGCACTCAGCTCCTCCCAAACCTGGGCTTATCGAGTGCTAACTGTCCGCTGTGCGTCTGAGCTCGGCTGGATCCTTTCTATCATACTGCTGGGCCTCTCCAAGTTTATAGGTCCTGATCTCAAGAGCAATTCTTTTTGTCTTTTTTTTTTTGGAGGGCAATTGGGGTTCAGTGACTTGCCCAAGGTCACACAGCTAGTTTTTGTGTTAAGTATCTGAGGCTGGATTTGAACTCAGGCCTCCTGACTCCAGAGCCCGGTGCTCTCTTCACTGAGCCACCTAGCCGCCCCTCAAGAGCAATTCTTGAAGATAACTATCTTATTCCCTCATCTTCCATCCTCTTTTCCCACATTCACCCCCAACCTTTCCATCAGGTCTTCTCTTCTCCAGAATAAAAATGACCAAATCATAGATTTTAAATGGAAAGAGACTTTAGAGGTTGTCTACAACCTAGAACAACCTACACATTTTACAGATGAGGAAACTGAGACCAGAAAGACACAGGGATATGCCAACATTACACACCCAGGTCCTCAGATTCCAAATCCAGCACTGTTATACAGCAGGTTCTACAGTCCTATTAGCATCGTATCCACTGTCCCAATGTACTGCTCTATCATATCATTATCTTTCCTGAAATGCATCAAACAGAACTAAACACAATGCTGTGTACGAAAATCTAACCTGGGCAGAGTACATTGTACTCATTCCGAATATTGCATCATGCATACATACAGGCAAAGATCAATTTAGTATTTATTGTTTATTATTGACTCATTGAACTTGCAGTCTACTAAAAGTGAAAAGTCTGTAGAAATATGCACACACACACAGAATTGTCCAGTCACAATTCCCCTATACTGGACTTGTTTGATGGGGGAGAAGGAAGGGTCCAAGTGTAGGATTTTATATTATTATTTCTGATAAAATTTATCTTATTATCAATTAACCAGTGAATCAATGAGGTTTTATTACACATATGCAACGTGCTACTAAATTAACACTGCTCTATCTTACCTCCCCTAGATCTTTTGGAATGGCAATTTGGCCATCCAACCTCTTAACCTTCCTTCTAGCTTCTTGTCATCTATGGTTGGTTGTTGTCCTTTGTTCTTGAAGAGGACCAAAATGACATCACTATGCTAGAGTCAAGTTTCAGTGTGTTGAACTGTGGCTGATTAAATCAATATGAGCTCAGAATGCTCTACCACAGGTCAGGCACAAATAATCCATGTCAACATTTGGGGTGGATACTTTGAGCTGTTTCAATTCTGCTTTGCTCATAGAGCACAGCACCTTCTCTGATGTAGGCACACCATACTGAACAATCCTGTGCCAGTGTCTCCCATGTCACACAATCAATTCCAAAGTTCTTAAGAGAGACTTTGAGAGGATCCTTGTATTGCTTCTTCTGATCACCATATGAATGCTTGCCCTGTGTGGGTTCTCCATAAAATAGTCTTTTTGGTAAGTGTGCATTTTGCATTAGAACAACATGGCCAGCACATCCAAGTCACATTCTCTAAAGCAGAGTTTGAATGCTTGGCAGTTTAGTTTGAGTAAGGACCTCAGTGTCCCATATCTTATCCTGTCAGGTGATCTTCAGAATCTTTCTGAGACTATTCAAATAGAAGTGATTCAGTTTCCTGGCATGTCACTGGTAAACTGTCCGGGTTTCATAGGCATACAACAATGAGGTCAGCACAATGGCTCTGTAGACCTTCAGTTTGGTAGTCAGTCTAATACCTCTTCTCTCCCACACTTTCCTTTGGAGCTTCTCAAAAGCTGAGCTAGCTCTGGCAATGCCTGCATCAATCTCATTATCAATGTTTACATTCCTGGAAACTACTCTACCCAAGGTGAGTGAACTTATCCACAGCATTTAAAGCTTCTCCATTTGCTGTAACCAATGTTTCCACACATGGATGGTGTGGTGGAGGCTGACGAAGCACCTATGTTTTCTTGATGTTAATTGTTAGGCCAAAATTAGCACAAGCAGCAGAGAATTGACCTGTATTTTGTTGCATTTCAGCTTCAGAGGCTGCATTGAGTGCACAATCATCTGCAAACAAAAATCATGCACCAACACTCCCTCTGCTTTGGTCTTGGCTTGTAGCCTTTTCAGGTTGAAGAATTTACCACCAGTTCAATAGCTGACCTTGGTGCCATGTTCATCCTCATTGAAAGCATTTGACAACAGACTGCAAACATCATACTAAAAAGCATGGGAGCAAGCACACAACCTTGTTTCACTCCATTGTCATCTATAAATTTGAGAAAGATGGCATATATCCCTTTTTCCAAATCAATTTGTAACAGGTTAATAAATTTTCAAGAGCTAAATGGATTTGTGCTCTCACTGATGAAGGTGTTCTCAACAGTGATGCAGACCAAAAGCCATTCACATTTTCTATCCAATGTAATTCACGCCACTGGTCTTGATACCTTCTTTTAGTTCAGGGATTCTGAACCATATTTGTGTTATGGACCCCTGCAGTAGCTGAGTCAAGGCTATGGCACCTTTAAAAGCACAAAATAAAATAAATAGGAAATATTCAGTACATAGGAAAATACACAGGGGAAAAAAGGAAAACAATTATTTTGAAGTATTATATAAGAGAATTTTTTTTTTTAATTCATAGACACTAGCTGAAGAACTCCTGTTCTAGGTCTTTTTACATTTAATAGGTGCCAGTTCCACACTGACAGTCTATCTATTTGTTCCCCCTCATTCTCACTACATGATTGGTCCAATTCCTTTCCCAATATTACATGTCCCTGGTGATATGTATTGATTACTAACTCAATAAACTCGTTATCAAAAAGGCATTTTCTGTCCATTAAGCTTTGCAAATCTAGATTTTTAAGCCAATTTCTTTGGTGCAATTTTTGTATAACATTTTGGACCTCAAAATAATCACCATAAATTTACACACAAACAGTAGCAGCTAGAAGATCTCATTATTTATAGAGATACCTTCTTACATGTAGACTCTGTAAGACGTCCTCCATGAGTGTCAAAGACCTTTGGTGAATATATCTATGTCCCTTATATACTCCCTAATCCATCTCCCTAACATACATCTAATGTTAAGGAAGGCATATCTGATTTGTGCCTTGCATGACATTAATAATCAGAGAACAGTTAAAGTGATCTTTTCAGTTATACTTGTAAAAGGTCCCTTCACTACTTTTATATAACCCAATTTGTGTACATATCTATTCAAATTAATACTCTGAGCCCCCATTATTGTTTTTCTCTCCCTGAATTTCCTCTCCTTGAACAGCTGCTATGTTAATCACATGATATTACACTGTAATGGTGGGAAGGGCAATTTACTTAAAATAGAAACGGGATATAAATAGGAAAATGCAGTAAAAGAAAACACTCTTTTTTTTTAAAGAAATGTGTACTTTTCGTTTTCAGCATTCACTTTTATAAGATTTTGAATTTTAAATCTTCTCCCCCTCTTTGACCTCCCCCCTCCCTAAGACAGCATGCAATCTGATATAGGCCATACATGTACAATCATATTAAAGATATTTCCCCATTAGTCATGGAAAACACTCTTAACATCATTTCCAGAATGCACCCATCCTCTTAACCTCCAGTTTACATACTCAGTCCTTCTCCACTCCCCCTTGCCTCTTGATACAATAAAAAAGATATACAGGTAATTTAGAAGCACCAAGAAATATAGGTAATTTAGGAGCAGTTTTCACCACTCTCTAAATAACTCTTCTGTCTCCCACCAAAGCAGGAGAGGTAGTAGAAACTCAATCAATCACAGGAGATTCGAGGGAACTTGTGTGGGTGACCTGCGTTATTTTCTTTTACATTTTTCCACAGCAGCAAATCTTCAGTGTATAGACTTCTTGGCACTGCAATTAGAGAGAATGTTGACATTCTCATTACAGTGAGAACGTTTCAGATATGCAGACTTTTTGCTCAGGAGCTAAGGGAAAAACCTAACCCTGCATCTTGCTACCTCTGGTCCCCCCGGGGCTGCTGCCAATGCCGTGCTAGTCCCAGTATGGACTACATGTAGCAACTATAATAATTTCTTCCTTGCCATCTAGTTCCTAACTTCCCTCAGTACTCTTTCCCAAACTGCCATTCTTTTCACACATTTCCTAGTTTGAAAGACTGTATTAGCTGGGGGCAGTGGAGGAGAGGAAGCCTGCCATTAGTTTGTGAAATTACCACACAGGCTTATGGGAAATCACATTTTCGAAGTCCCCCCCCAAGGGGAACTTGTCTTCCCACCAAAAACATTTATCAAGGAATATTGTACGACCCTAACACCTATGCGTGAAGGGATCCTTGTCAAGAGAAAGCCTTGAAGTTTGTGCTTTTCTCTACTAAATCAAGGCTGTTTTATAATCAACCATCAATAAATGTGCGCCCTTCCTGGCTTCCTTTGAGTCCTAGCTAAAATCCCACCTTCTATGAGAAACCTTTCCAATCCACCTTAATGCTAATACCTTTTCTCTGTGATCATCTCCAATTTATCTTGTTTTTATTGTGTTCATACACAGTTGTTTACTTGTCTCTCCCATTAGACTGTGAGGTAGCTAGGTGGTATACTGGAGAGAGTGCTGGGCCTGGAGTTAGGAAGACCTAAATTCAAATGTGGACTGAGATACTTTCACCGTAAATTTACATACAAACAGTAGCATCTAGAGGATCTCATCATTTATAGAGACACCCTCTTCCATCTAGATTCTCTATAAGACATTCTCCATGTGTGACCTTGTGTAATGGAAATGCAAATTTGAAGATCTTCCCTGCCCCTAGCTTAAGTGCACCTGAAGCCTGTGGTGGGAGGCTTGTTTTTCAGGAAAGCCCACACCTTGATACTTTTGTGTTTGGGCAGTGGGTCCAGAAGGTTGTTACATTCTCTGAGACAGGAGAAGGCTATATAAACCCTGAGGAGAGGCTTAGCTTTGGGGCTCACTTTGAGAAGTGTTGTGTGATTTGACCAGATGAGACCCTGGGAAGCCGTTGTTGAGAGCCCCCCGGCTTTGAAAACCCAGATGTTGATGCTTCCCTCTCTGGTAACTGTGATTTTGATATTGATAATGATTGGACAGTTTGGAAGCCTGTCTGTTTGATCTGTATGAATACTCTGAAGTTCGGGGTGCTGACCTTTTCCCCCTGAACTAGGTAATGTGTGTTTGTTTGATTAAAGTAAGCTTGTTAACCCATTTTGAGTTGCTTTCCTTTTGAAAAGCAGATCTAAGAACCTGTGTTGGCAGTCACCCTGGGGATATTGGGGTGCTTGCCGCTACACCTTGGGTAAGTCATCACCTCTTTTTGCCTCAGTTTCCTCATCTGCAAAATGGAGATATTAATAGCACCTACCCGACACATAGTAGGTGCTATATAAATGCTAGCTATTATTCCTCGAAAGTAGGGATTGGGGTATTTTGTTTTGTTTTGCTTGTTTCCTTTTTTGTGTCCCCAGGAGTAAGCACTATACCTAGCACAAAATAGGTACTTAATAATCATTTGTTGTCTAATTGGCATCTTGCATTCTCTCTGCCTTTCAGTCAATTGTATGACTGTAAAGGTGTAAGGTGCTCCAGAAAAATCACTTATGAAAGCCGATTTCCTTTTAATATTTCCATAAGGATACTTTCAATGGATAAAAGGAAATTTTCTCTACAGACTATGCTATGGAAAAAAAATAGAGAAGTGCTCATTTAGCAAATGATTGCTGATCATAGTTCTAAGCTTTTTTCTCATTTCCTTTTCTGTTTTAGTTACTTAATTTTGTTAGTTTTAGTATGTTGTTTGATTTGGTTTCTGTTAGCATTTGTGTAATGATGAAGAGAAAAATGAACAGAACCAGGAGGGCATTACAGCATATACAGTAAAAGCAATACTGGCTTAAGAACAGCTTTGAGTGACCAAATCATTTAGACTATTATAAATATACAAACTAAAAATAAAGGCTATATTAAGAAAGATTCAGCTACATCCAACAAAAGAACTGATAAATAGGACTATGTATAAAATAATTATATATATATATATATATATACACACACACACCCTAATGTGTATAAATTTACTTATAAATTATATACATGTACTACTATAGTAATAATTAAGTATATCACAAAACACATAAAAATAGGCATTTATAAAGAATGAGATGAAGATGAAATAATATTTAATCAATAAGGAACCACTGGAGTTTATTGGAAAGAAAAGCAATATGGTCAGAGCTGTGCCTCATTTTGGCAGCTGTGTGGAACATGGATTGGAGAGGGGAGAGATTTGGAGTAGGGAGAAAAAATTTAAGAGGTTTTTCCAGAGGTGATGAGGGCTTTGGATTTGTGATTGGAGAGAAGGCAACAGATGCTAGAGATGTCGTGCAAGTAGAAATAACAAGATTTGGCAACTGATAGGATACATGGCATTGATGAGAGATTGAGGAGTTGAAAATGATACTGAAGTCATCAAACTGGCTGGCTGGAAGGAGTGTAGTGAAAGTCAAATATAAAAGAGAAGTGGATTTGGAAGATGTGTTAAAACCATATCTTGTTCTGGTCACCCTGACCACGCCCCCACCCACCCACTTCTAGTCAGTATACAAAGTCTACAAGTAGCCAGCATAAGGTAGTAAGATCATAAAGGGGAACCCAGAAGTTGTGTAGAGATTGTCCCAAAGATCAAAAGAGCATAATTTGGAAATTTTGTGATATATTAACCAAAAATCACATCCTGGTAATGATGAGGTGCTTGGGATATATATGTTTGTAATATCAGTTTGTAATATCAATTTGTAACAGTTTGTAAATGGGGTGCTTGGGATCTATGTCTGTAAAATCACATTTCCCCTCCCCAGCCCCAGAGCATTAACTCTGCCCCTTCCCTCTGCCAGCACTCTGCCCAGCAACAACTAATGAACTGTTTCTCTCTGCTTGGAACAATAATAAGCTACCTATGAATCCTTCACTAAACTATCTATAAACATTTTAGCTTAGGCAAATGTTATCTCCCCTAGTAGAGTGGCCAGCTGCACCATGAATCCTTCAATACCCTATCTATAGGGTAACTCCTTAGCCAATTATACCCATACTGAGTCTCCATTGGCCTTGGTTCCCAACATCCATCTTGTCAAACATGACATTGATGGGTGGCAGACTGGGCACTCCTCAGTGGCCGTGACCACTGGCTGACTTTAGTAACATGTCAGGCCTAAAACCACACTTCCAGGTAGCCCCTCCTTGGACTATTTCCCAGTGAATTATGGGCAATACGCCTGCATAGTTGATATTAAAAGTTCATGGTCCTTTAAGCACTGACCACTCCTTAACTCCTCCCTGATCCCACCTTTACTCACCTAGTTAGCATAATTGACACCTGATTTACTGTCTTGACTCCTCAAAACTATACCTGTGATTTCTGTAAGGTTGCAGGTTCCCTAAGAATCCTTGCCCTCTGTGCTGTACAGCGTAAAAATAAACTTTTACAATCTCAGCTTCCAAGTTTGCTTGAGCCTGGTGAATTCTTTCCAGACTGAATTGCAGGGTTTCTGGTCACTGATAGTGATCAGGGTCCCTGGTAGAACCTATTACCCTTCCGTCATCAGTAATATGTAAGGAATCAGGGGAAGTCATCTAGGCTTTGCTACCAGGGACTTTTGTTCCTATGGCATATAAATGTCAGATAATTTCTAGACATCCATAATAAGACTAGGAGAACACCAAATGTTACTGATAACTTTGAGATGATGTGAATATGTTAACTTTAAGTTTTGCTGAGAACTTTGAGATGATCTGGATATATTAACCAATTAAAGCCCAAGGTGGCACAGATAAGAGTTAGTCTGTTCCCCCAAATC
Organism: Gymnobelideus leadbeateri; assembly: GCA_011680675.1. Lineage (NCBI taxonomy): Eukaryota > Metazoa > Chordata > Mammalia > Diprotodontia > Petauridae > Gymnobelideus > Gymnobelideus leadbeateri. Next base: position 235,579 of record WOXC01000807.1, read on the forward strand.
CTATTAAAATGAGACCTCAAATTTCTGTCCCAGCTCCCCTCACCCCCACCCCAGCACTTTTCCATCTCTATTTGGGTCCATGCTGCCAAGTGCTCCAAACTCTAAATAATGGTTACATGAGTGATATCTAAGCCTTTCCTCCTCCCCATCCTCTGCCTCATGCTGCTTCCCATCCGTGTTCCCACTCCATCTGCCTCTATACCTCCTCTCACTCCACTTGTCTCTGTATTTTTTTTATTTGTTTGCTCCTATATCTTTATTATTATTATTATCCTATAGTCTTATTAAAGTGTGATTGAAGCCTCATTCCCCACTGCCATTATGGTCTTTCCTAGCAAGTATCCAAAGAATCTGGCATGCCTGCCCCATTTCATAATTTCATAAATTAATTAGAAATTCAGGGGACATAATAGCATTATGAAATCTGTGATGCAGATCACAATCCCAACCATCCTTGCTTACCTTTGAGACTTACACTATCCCACCCAAAAATAAAAAAGGGGAGGTTGGGCTATTATTCACTGAAAAAACAACTGCTAGAAAGGTGACCTAGGGCAGGAGGAGGGTATCAGAGAGGGAGGGTATTAAAGGAGTTGTAATGCCATGCACGAGCAGCTTTCTAGAGGACTGCTGCTGTGAACAGCTTTTAAGGTTCTAATTATACAGTATAATGAACACTCTATTCCATAACAAATCAAAACAAAACATTCACAGAAAATCAAGGTACAGCATTCACAATATTACAACTTATATTCACAACAGCTTATCATTAAAATGGCCACATAGTTTTCACCAAAGTGGTCACAATATTTAGAAAAAAGAACAATAATCTCAAAGTGCAATAGTCAAAGTCTTTGATTCATGGGGCACACTTAAGTTAACTCAATCAGTCACTATTCAGCAATCAATTACTAAGTATCATACACAAACCCTCCACCCCTAGGCCACTAGTAAACTACAATTTCATCCTTACTCAGTACCCATGGAGAGATCTTTTCATCTTGTCTTGGGGCTGGTTCTCAGATTTCTTTGGATCCCCTTCCATGGTCCCAGATTCTACCTGGATTCACCAGACTGTCACCTGGGTTCAGTGGAAGACAGCTCTCAGTTCCTTGTCCAGCTCTCTGGATAGGTCCTGCTCCACACTGAAATTCACAGGGTCCAGTCCATCTCAACTCTTTCATAATTTCTGTTCCTGGGAATTCAAGGCTCAACCAAGCCACAGACAAAGTCTCAGCATCCTGGTCATACTTCCTTAGCCTTCTGCTTCCCTAGTCTTCTCCTAAGCTCTTGGCTCCTGGGCTCCTGTTCAGAAGAAGCTTCACCACCACAAGTTCTCAGGACTCAGTTCTCTATTCTCTCTTCTGTAGCTGCTCTGCCACCAGATGCTGGTCCCAAGAAATTCTGACTGTGCCTCTCTGGGACTTTTCTTATATACACAACATTAGCTACTTCCTGTTTCAGCCAACCCCTTCCTATTAAGTCAGCAACAGGAGACTGGAGTTCATACCTTCTGTTTCCTCAACAGAGGCTTGATCAATTACTAAGTGCTAAGTACCTGCTACCTTTGCCAACACAAAGGGATCTTCAAATTCAAATTACATTACCATTACAGGAGGATGTGCTGGAGGCACATCCCACAATTGTTATTGCAGGGAGAGTGGGATAGGACCCAGCTTCTCACCCTCTGATTAACTAGCACATATTCCTTGGGGTCAAGCCATAGCCTCCACCACTGAGACCACTTGACTAGATGATAGGACAAGTATATACAGACATTCAGTGGCCAGACTGGAAGAGTAGTAATTAATTATTTGATGTCATTTTAGAAGGAAATCATCAGTGGTATATCCCAGGGATATCTACGCTCTGGCTAACAGCTTTCTGTTGTTCAATATTTTTATTAATGACTTGGATAAAGGGATAAATGGTGTACTTATCAGATATACAGATAACACAAAGCTAAGAGCCAAAGCTAACACAATGATAGAGTTCAGATCTAAAAAGGCTAGAACAATCTTAACAGGTCAATACATTGATCTGAATCTAATAAGAGTAAATTTTAAAAGATAAATTTTTATAAACCTGAAGACACCAGCTTTGGAGACAAGAACTCACTATCTGACAAAAACTGCTGGGAAAACTGGAAAACAGTATGGCAGAAACTAGGTATAGACTAACATCTTACACTATATACCAAATACATGATTGTACATAAAGGAAATTAGCAAATTAGAAGAGCAAGGAATAGTTTACCTGTCAGATCTATGAAGAGGGAAGAATTTATGACCAAACAAGAGATAGAGAGCATTATGAGATATAAAATGAATTATTTTGATTATATTAAATAAAAAAGGTTTTGCACAAACAAAACCAAAACAACCAAGATTGAAAGAAAGCATAAAGCTAGGGGAATATTTTAACAGCAAGTGACTCTGATAAAGGCCTCATTTCTCAAATATATAGAGAACTGATTCAAATTTGTAAAAATATAAGCCACTTTACAATTGAGAAATGGTCAAAGAATATGAACAGGCAGTTTTCAGATGAAGAAATCAAAGTTATCTATAGTCATATTAAAAAATGCTCTAAATCACTACTGATTAGAGAAATGCAAATTAAAATAACTCTAAGGTACTACCTCATAAACTATCAGATTGGCTAATATGACAGAAAAGGAAAATGATAAATGTTGGAGGGGGTTTGAGAAAATTGAGACAGTTACGTTCTTGGTGGAGTTCTGAACTGATCCAACCATTCTGGAGAACAATTTGGAACAATGCCCAAAGGGTAATCAAACTGTGCATACCCTTTGATCCAGCAATACCACTACTACGTCTGTATCCTAAAGATATTTTTTTTTTTGAAAGGGGTGAGGGGAAAGGACTTATTTGTACAAAAATATCTATAACAGCTCTTTTTGTGGTGGCAAAGAATTAGAAATTGAAGGGATGCCCGTCAATTGGGGAATGGCTGAACAAGTTGTGGTATATGATTGTAACAGAATACTATTGTGCTATAAGAAATAGCTAGCAGGCTGATTTTAGAAAAACCTGGAAAGACTTAAACAAACTGATGCAAAGTGAACTGAGTAGAACCAGGAGAACATTGTATGCAGTAACAGCAATATTGTATGGTGATCAATTGTGAATAATTTAGCTATTCTCAGCAATACAATGATCAATGACAATTCAAAGGACTCGTGATGAAAAATGCTTTCTACTTGCAGGGAAAAACCTTCAGATCTAGTATTATTTTTTTGTGCTTTTTTTTCCTTTTGGTCCCTTTCTTCTTTTATAATATGACTAATACGGAAATATGTTTTACACAACTGTACATATAAAGCCTATATCAAATTGCTTACTGTCTTTGGGAGGTGGAAGGTGAGGGAGAGAAGGAGAAAATTTGGAATTCAAATTAAAAAAAATTAATGTTAAAAATTATCTTTACACATAATTGGGCAAAATACTATTTCAAAAAAAGATAAATGTAAAGTCTTATACATGGGTTAAAATATCAACTGCACAAATACAAGATGAATGAATGAATAGCTAGACAACAATTCAATTAAAAAGATGGAGGGGAAGCAGATGAATGGGTCAGCTCTATGTATGAATCAATAGTATGATATATGATAGCCTAGAAAGCTAATGTGATTTCAGTCTGCATGAAAAGAGGTACAGTGCCCAAAACTTAGGAAGCAATAGTCCCACTGGTCAGGCCATACCTGTAGTACCATATTGGTTTTAGATGCCACATTTTAGAAATTACATTGAGAAGTTAGAGAATGTTGAAAGAAATGATTATTAATAACCAATGATTTGGGGAAATTCAGAGTTCACCCTTTTTCTATATTCAGGACTTCAGTCTCTGAAGGTTGAGTTAACCCTTTACTCTATCCAACCCTACCCAACCTTACAAGGAATATCTAGTCTAAAGTGAATCCTATTCAATGAAGCTTGGGTAGAGACAAACCCTTTTATCTAAATTGAGTGGATAAAGACCCTTGTATCTAAATTGCCCAAAGTTGGAGATGCTCTGGGTATAGAAATAGTCTCTTTGTTTAAGGGTAACACGATGTCACTCTCAGCCCCTCATTGTAATATTCATTCTCTGATTAATTGTTAACTAATAAGGGCTGAAAGATGGCCAAATGATTATTCTTTTATTAATAAAATAATTATTAACTGTTAAATTAAATTAAATTAATTAAAATTAAAACAATAATTGATTATGGTCTTATTAATAAAATAATTAAATTATCCAGAAACTATGCCTCTCAAACCTTTTTAATCTCCACAATGACCAGAGAACAAGTGACCAGGATGATGAATGGCGTTGAGGCTGTGATATCTGAGGATTGGTTCATATACTCATAAATTTAGAACTAAAAGCAATCTTATGGGTCATTCAGTCCTTAATACCCTCAATTTACAAATGGGAAAACTGAGACAATAGAAAGTTGAATAACTTGCCCAAGGTAACTTAGAAAATCAATGACTGAGGAAGAATTCAAACCAAGATCCTATAATGCCAAATACAACACTCTTTCCTGTGTCATGGGCTGACTTTAGTTGTTGACCTAAAATAGAGAAAATAATACTTTTACCACCTACTTCCTAAGGTTGTTATGATGAAAGTATTTCATAAAATTTAAAATACTATACAAATGTGAGTAATTATTCTGTCTCATAGCACTTTATTTCTTTGTAGATTTGTTTTTAGGGAAAAGCTAGACAATTTATAAAATGTGGCATAGTTGTACCCATCAAAAGAAAAAACCAAAGGCCAGAAGTGTTTCAGAAGCACATTATTCTTCTGAGTTATGATCCCAATGTCTTTGTAATTATCCTACGTGGCATATTTATCTGGTCTGGTTTAAACATTTGGAATATGTGATCGATGCTCCTTGTAGAAGCAATAAATTCAGTCGTGGCAGTATAAAATAAGGACAGAAAAAAAAAAAACAGATAAATCTACTCAAAAGTGGGATGAGATAAAGGGGAAAGAAATTAGTTCCCCCATGCTGGAGATTTTCAAGCAAAGGCCAAATGCCTCATTTTGGGTTAAGTTATGGATTCTTCAGGTACTGGTAGGACCAAATGAACTCTAAGACTCAGTAGTTCTCTTCTTCGTGAAATGTAACTTCAGTATTAACTATTTACTTTAATAAGTACTTTATTTGTACTAAATTACAGCCATCTTTAAAAAGCAAGCAAGAAGGCCAACAAGCATTTATTTTATTTATTTATTTATTTATTTTGCTTTTTTGGAGGGCAATTGGGGTTAAGTAACTTGCCCAAGGTCACACAGCTAGGTTTTTGTTTGTGCATGCGTTAAGTGTCTGAGGCCGGATCTGAACTCAGGTCCTTCTGACTCCAGGGCCGGTGCTCTACTCACTGTGCCACCTAGCCGCCCCTCAACAAGCATTTATTAAGTGCTTACTATGTGCCAGGCATTGTGCAAAGAACTGGGAATTCAAACACAATCAGAAAGAAAAATACTCCTACCTTCAAGAAGCTTACATTCTAACATGGTAATGGGGGAAAATAACACATGTAAGAAAAATAAAGATGGCAGGGGAGGGATGCGGCACTCACAAGACTTGGTAGAAAACATCTAGAGAGTCAAGGGCACATCCTGGAGTGGATTTAGGATATGACTAGGCTAAGTGTCATCCTTAAAATAGAAGTTCTGAGGGGAACCAGCAAATCAAAGGAAGAGGCTACAGGGGCAGAGAGTAGTTTCTTAGGGGTTCTTGGGTGGGGGAGGGAAGAGTAATCAATAAGAGAAAGGAAGGTAAGAAGAGTAACTGAGAAACTTTTCTTGCCATGAAAATTAAAACTTAATATAGCACCTCCTCTGGCTCACTCCCTTAACCTACACTGGCCATAAATGGTTGGGTGACTATCTTCCTAATACTGTAGCTCATGAGCCTTCTTCAAATTCTTCCCTTTTCTGCCAGTAGGCTCAATTAATTAGCTTGGGGAAAAAAAGGCACTTGCTCAAATGACACTGGAAACAAAGTAGTTGCAAAGCATTAAAAATATTTAAACAAAAAACAGGAGCATAATCTCCCACAAATCCACAAAAAGTCTATAGGGGAAGGAGTGACCATGAACTTATGGTACACTGGTATCGAGGCATACATAAAAGGAACACATGGCCAAAGCAACTCATAACTCTAGAATTTCAAGGCCTCAATATGTTATCTTTCTCTGAGGAGTTGGTCCTAAAGGTCACTATGAAGTGTAGCTTCTATGTCAAATGAATCAATCTGATCCTCAATTGGGGTGTCTCTTCCCAATGCAAGCTGTTCAAGCTTAATGGATCACTCCAATGTAAAACTGGGTCATGCAGGTCACTCAGTGGCAGAGCTGGCTCCTGGCTGGACTTGTCTGTTACCTTCCTGGGAGGCAGGCTGCTTGGCCACCAAGTCACAACTTCCTGGGATGAGGCCAGAAAGATCGTTCTGTTACCAGGTTTTTCATGGAATATTTTATCTCTGTTGGAGGGTAGATCTGATAGACTTCCTGAGCTTCCTCTGGACAAGCAGTTACAGTCTTCACCACTTTTAGCTTCAGAGTTGTCTGGGTATTGCTAGCTCAGTTTTGGCTTGCCCCTTTCAATCCTTAACCTAAAGGGGACATATTCTTAACATCAGAAATCTGGCTAAATTATAGTCTCTCAGGTGGGATTTTAAAATTGATTTATTAAGGAAAAGAGAGAGAAATTCATTCCTATCAGAAAAAATATACATACAAAAACACAGCTGTTAGCCCCATCCTCTGGTTTCAGGTAAGGACATAAACCAGAAAAGACTTTCTAGGCAAGACAGCAGCATATACCTAGAGAACATCTTTTGAGACAATATAGAACTAGGAATCAGCTTTTGACAATATCAGAATTAGAAGGTGCCTAAGAAGTCATCTTGCATAATCAATAACATAGGACTAATAAATTTGAGACTTACCTTGACTCTAGCTACTAATGGAAGGCAAAGAAACAAAAACCTGACCCCCCCCCCAAATTGTCAAAATGTTTTCATCCCTTGAGAGAAAGCGTTTGAATTTTTTATTGTAAATTTTAGAAGGCCAACTTGGGCTCCCGGCAAAGTGGAAAGAGCACTGACCCTGGAGTCAGATGAACTGAGTTCAAATTCCACACTTCTAACCTTACTACTTGTGTGACTTTCACTTCCTGGGCTTGTTTCCTAATCAATAAAGGGGGGTTTGACCCAACTAGTCTCACTTTCTACTCCAGAGCTATCTGGGTCCAGTGGCCAGATAGATATTCATCAGAACAACTGGAGATGACCCAGGATGCATTGGGAGAGCCTGGCCCTTTTAGGCTAAAATCTTTTCAGATTCTCACTTAGAGTGAGGTAACACCCATTCAGTGAACAGGCCTCTTTAAGAAGTGAATCAAAGGATGGTCCCTTTAATTAAGGGAAAAAAAATCACACTGGGAGAGGAAGACTTTCAGGGCTGCTGGCCAAAAGAAAAACAGTTACAATTTACTTTCACCTTTTCTTTCTTTCTTTTCTCAAAGACCAAACCTTAAACACATTTCATTCTGGAGTTCGTACATTAGACAATAGGTCCCTGTCCAAGAACCACTTAATGACTATACTTTGGGCCCTCCTGGCTGAGTGAATGTAAATAGTAACTTTGGAGGGGTATTGATTATCAGGAAGGCTAAAGCCCTAAAAAGAAATTAACACAGGGTTCTTATTGACCATGTATTAAATGATATTTCCTCCTCACCACCACCACCAACACTCCAAAAATATACCTAAAAAAGTTATGCATTTTCATTAAGATGCAGTGTGATGTGATGGAAATAACACCAGCCCTGGAATCAGTCGGTTCAAATCCCCCACTGACATTTAACGAGATATGTGAGCTTGGCTAATAACTGTATGATGGAAGCCAAAGTGTGAGAATGTGACCTATGACTCCTGTTAATGTAGGCTACCTTGAAAGAACATAAACAAGCAAAAGAAGCTCGATCTCAAGGGAAAACTTGCACGTGATCCTGGGCCATTCCTGGCCTTCTTTGCTCTTTTTTTTTTCTTTTTGGAGGAGAAGGTAGAGCAATTGGGGTAAGTGACTTGCTCAAGGTCTTGTTTTGTGTTGTGTCTGAGGCCAAATTTGAACTCAGGTGCTCCTGACTCCAGGGTCGGTGCTCTATTCACTGAGCCACCTAGCCGTCCCCATTTGCTCTGTTTCTATGTAATATATGACCTGACCTAAAAGTGGATCCATTATTCTGTCTTGCTGCCACTCAGGACTGCTGGTCTTGTGAGTAAACTCCCTTAAATTTCCCCAATTAGCCCAATAAATAACTAAAAACTGCACCAAGGTGGCATGGGTTGCTTTTTTTCTTTAGTATTTCAGTACTTTCCCCTTAGGTTAGGACTGTTGCTCTGAACATTTTTCATTCTTACATTGGCATAATCAGGGCAGAGCAGATCTGTATCCTTACAGTAACAATCTCATTTTCTTCATCTGTATGTACACCCTGTTACCAAGGAGATATATATACAGGGAATAAAGTTTTGCTGGCTGGGAAAGAGATTCTTCCATCTGTTTTGATTCATGGACTAAAGAGGGATTGTGCCTTAAAGAAACAACATTGTTTTCCCTTTACCCAGGGGGAAAAAAGATAACATGACAAGCAGGGATGAGCAGAGATGGAGAGAAAAGAGGAAAGTTGAGAGAGGGAAAAGAGATATGGAGGGAATACTGGGGATCAGCAGCACCTCTTCCACAATGATGGGGAAAAGAGAATGAAGGAGAAGGAAGCAGTTACACCATACAGATGCCATCTAGAACTGAGATGGTGAGACAGTCTATTGTTTGTCCATGTTTTTGGAGAACAGCAATGATAATGCTTCTCCCTCTCTCCTTCTTGCATCCTATCCTCCTCTTTCCAGAGCTTATCTCTGTACTTTAAAGTTTGTTTGCATTTCTGCTTAATTAGTATTGACTGTCAACTTAAAATAAAGTGTGATTGTTCAAAACAGTTTTTCATTGGTATGTTTACATTCTTGGGAACAGGAATCCAGAGAGAAGGGCAATGACATATTTAGCACAGAGAAAGGGAAAAGAAGACAGAGAAAAGTAGAATTACCCCCTGAAATTGTCACTCTTTTGGCCCTCCTTGGAGCTCTGAAGCTATCTCAGAGAGAAATTTATTATTATTTTAATATTCTCTGTGTAGTGAACATGTCTCTGGGGTCACTATCCCAGAGTGAGGCCACTACATCTCTTTCTCAAGGCTCTAGGAGTACCCTGGGGGATTTGGGGTAATGCTTCACTAATGCCATCAACTTAAGTCCCCATTGGTTGTTTCGCCCATCTTTAGCTAATAGTGACTAGGACCCCAGTTCCATTTAACCATTTAACATCAATTACCTTTTACAAGCAGCAGTTAGGTGGTGCAGTGGATAGAGTAGCAGGCCTGGAGTCAGGAAGACTCACCTTCCTGAGTTCAAATCTAGCTTCAGAAACTTACCAGTTTGGTTGCCCAGGGCAAGTCATTTAATCCTGTTGGCCTCAGTTTCCTCTTCTGTAAAATGAGCTGGAGAAAAAATGGAAACCATCCCAGTATCTTTGCCAAGAAACCCCCATATGGGGTGACAAAGAATCAGAAACAACTTAATGATTATAACAGATAGTAGGGACAGTTAGTAGATAGTATTGTTCTGAAAGTGTCCTGATGGCATAAAATCCAGGGAAAGAGTGTCTCAATGAGATCCATCATCACTCAAAAGAAAGTAGTATAACAGTCTACATAAGAAAAAAGCTGGTAAAAATTCCCTATTATTGTAAAGATTGTAAAGAGCTAGGAAGCAGACCATTTACCAAAGAAATAGGTGTTTCTATAAAGCAGGTTTAAAGAAAAGAGGCCCATATGCAAGCACCAGTAACACACATCTCCCTTTTCTTTGCTTCTTTTGTGGTCTAGGGATCGATTTATGTTTATATTATTAATCGCTTTCTTCTTATAGGGTCTCCTGCTTATAGGAACTTACAAATATCGCCCTTGCTTAAGGGTGATATTTCAATGTACCTCCACTGTATTTGTGATGTCAGCATGGAGCCACTATCTGTTCCTTCTCTTTTATCAGGCTCCGGCTTCATGGAAGCTACCTCTTCACAAATACCCAAACTTTCTCCCAAATCTCTACCTGCGCCATTATTAATCACAGAGATGAAGACTATCAGCCTCTGGGTTTTATTTTATATATAAAAGGGGCAGTAAAATGATAACAATTGAAGGACGATGAGCAATGATGGGAAGAGTGAATTTGGCTGGGAAGAAACCATTCATGATTGTAGAAACAGAATTCGCTTCTTCCCCCTTTGATTTCTTCCCACTATAGGCAGGATGAAGAGACAAAAAACTTGGAGGAGTTGGGCAGTTAATGGTAGCTGCTCCCTAAGGTGCTTAATTGTTCCACCAACTGTTGCTCTTAAATTTCTTTGACACCTCATTGATATCCAACAGCAATAATCCATCAAAATCTCAGAATGAAAGAGCAGGGGAGTGGTTACCCCAAGACCAGGAGCACTGTTCATCCCTATTCACCGGTATGGTTCCAAGATAGAGAATAGATTCTTCTCTTCAAGTTCCTCCCTCCCAAAATTCTCCAAAAGCACCACACCAGAAGTCTAAGTTCCAAACAGGTCACCAGCTGGTGTATTCTGGGATACCATCTATTTAGTTTCTCAAAGCATAGTAGTGTGTGCAGCAAAGGTACTACACTGTCACTTGCTGGTCAACTGGCGAGTCCATTTAGTGCATATGTACATGTGTCTTGGACAAGCCATGAAGATGGGGAAGAAGTCGAATAGGAGGAGATAAACAAATGGGATAAGGTTAAATCTGGGAAATTGTGCAGTGTTTTTGACAATCCTAAATTATCCTCTTATTCAGACCCATTTTTTGGAAACCACGATCTCCAAAGAATTAAAGTTGTAAGAGAACAATGGAGAAATGTGTGGTGAGTATGAAAAGGTTAACTCCAATGCTTTGTATGCAAGAAGGGTCATAAAATATTATCATCCAAAAAATTGGGAAAGTAGAGAAGCTAGATACATAGGAAGAAGGGATAACAGAAGAGAAGATCAAAGGCTGCACTAGAACATACACACATATACACATGAACAGTCATAAGCAGTGAAAATGAAGAAATTAAAATATGGATGTTTATATGGATGATTTTATAGCTATAAAACCCCCAAAATTAAATAAATTAATGAATGACTTTAGCAAATAGAACATAAGACAAATTCACAAAAATCATGTGCATTTCTATTTATCACCAACAAAATCAGAAAAAAGATAGAGAAATATCACTTATAATGACAAAATTTTGTAAAGACAACTTCAAAATAGTTTGTTGGAAATTAAAGAATTGAAAAAATGGATTCAATACAATTTTAAGTTGAGCAAATTATAGTGAAAAAATGTTCAAGCTTCCAATTAATTAATAGATTTAATAAAATACCAATAAGCTATTTCATAGCCATAAATAGATAAAAGCCATAAAATATTAATTAATTAAAATGAAGCCACAAAACATTAATATGAGAAAATGGATCAGTAATATATGAGGAACTACGGAACAGAATTTGTCAGAGATCAGTACAACGGGAAACTTACCCTACCAGATTAATGGAACAAAATAGAAAATTCAATTAATAGAACCTAGAATATTTAAGTGTAGTCTTGCTAGGACCTTTTCCTCTCTTCTTCCCAAAGTGGAAAAGTATCCATTAGTAGAATGAATTCTGGAATTTTTGGAGAAGGACCCCTCCTGTCCCAGGATGATCTGAAGAATAATATTTAACTGCACTCTTAAGCATCCAGATCTAATTAGGGAAAATTGGGTTGCTTTATCTGTTCCTGGATAAGTGGGGAATGTTCCCTCAAATTGGGGGAACACTATTCCCAGGTATCAGAGGGAGAAAGAACAAGTTTTCTAGTCACCATTTCTGAACCTAGTAGCAACAGTCAGGCTGGAAAAAAAAATACTGCTTTTGGAGGCAAGCTTTTCTGAGGATTTTTGTGAGGACTGGAAAATATGGACAATTAATTATGAAAAAGTGAAAGGTTTAGAAATTGTAAAGAAGGCTAAAGGTAAATATTTGAGGCAGGAAATTTGGGAGGAACTGAGGAAGAAAGAGGGCTAAAGGAAAAGGATTCAAACTAAAAGAGAGGGAAGGAAAAGAAAGGAAGTTAGCAGGTCACAGGGAGAGGAAGTTAGGAAGTTAGGTTAGCTGGAAGCTTCTGAGGGCAGGGCCTTTGGGCATCACTCTTTGTATTCCCAATATTTAACAGGTGACTGACTCTAAATAGGTACTTAATAACCTGGAGAATGCAGTAGCAGAGAAACCAAGAGACAAGAGAGTATCAATAAAACTTAACACTAGTCAAAGTGCTAATTCGGTGAGAAGGTGCTTACAAGGTGAGAAGAAATGAAGAAATTCAATGTCATTTTGGCACTAAAGTTGAGAAGAATTAACCACCCAAGAACTATTAGCAAAAACAAAACAAAACAAAACAAAAAACCCACAAACAGAGGGTCTTGCTTTCACCAAACTTAAAGAGCAAGAATAATTTTGCAATGATCTGAATTAAAGTTTGGGATATTTGTTTTTCTTCAATGGGCAAATAATTGTTATCTATGACCAACCTCAATTCCAGAGTACTCATAATGCTACCCACCTCCTGACATGGAAGTGATATAATCCAGTTGCAGAATGAAATACACAGTTTTTGACACAGCCAATGTGGAAATTTATTTTACTTGCCCATACATATTTGTTACAAAGAATTTGTTGTTTTTGTGTTTTTTCTCCAGTGAGGACAGAGGATATTGGTTGGAAAAGAGGGTTTAGGAATCAGGATGGGGAGAAAAAAAGCAAAAGAAAAGAAAGAAAAGAGGATTATTGAAGCATTTTTATAAATGTACAAAACAAAACAGGAAGGTCAAATGGAAACACAAACAAGACAATTTGAAATGTTACCTCTTGACTTTATTATAGACTTAAAAAGAAAAGCAACTATGTAACAAAGATAATTTCATGCAAAAAAAATTAACTGCTACCTATTATCAAAGTACAAACTGATTTCCCTCTCAGAAGGCAAGATAAAGGATATTGACAATTATCCTTCCCCCTTTCAAGTTATCAGGGAGAAATAAGTATTGTGGTTGTGGCGGTTGTTTTAATGGAAGAAGGGCTTCAATATAAAAGCAAAGCTAGAGTAAAGTAAAGGGAATCCTGAACTCATAGAATTCAGTTCATCGAATTAGACCGTGGAAGAATTCGGCACAAGGGAGAAAAGGAAAAATTACCATTGAAGACCTGAAACCAAATAATAGATATGAGGTGCTTCGTTGCTCCTCCCCCCCATAAGAACAGCACCCTCTAAAAAGGAGAAACAGCTGCTTGTTTTCTATGGAATGATGACGCAAGCCATATGTACCAACAGGTGGTGTAGATGCCTATGTGCGAGTTTCAGAGGAAAAAGAGATGAGCAATGGAAATTATGGACCAACTCCGACTCTTAAAAGATACGTACAGCCCCCAGATACTCCTGGCAGCCCTTTTAGTGGTAGCAAAGAAATGGAGAAAAAGCAGATGCCCATCAGTTTGGGGAATGGATAAATAGTAAACGTAATGGAATATTGCTTTGCTGAAAGAATGAACATGATTAATACAGAGAAGCATAACTCATAACAAAATGAACCCAAATAAAGTGAAGAACCAGCAAAGCAACATATAAAATGACTTCTTCTTGTTCAGTCATGTCCAACTTTGTGACTTTGGGGTTTTCTTGGCAGAGATACTGGAGGGGTCTGCCATTTCCTTCCCCAGCTCACTTTACAAATGAGGAAACTGAGGCAAAGTGAAGTGACTTATCCAGGGTCACACTGCTTACTGGGACTGAATTTGAATTCAGTCCTGACTCCAGACCCGGAGTTGTATCCAATGCACCACCTAGTCGCCCATACAAGGACTACATTGAGCAACAAAGGAATCAAAACCGAAGCTAAGACTCAATATGGCCCTAAAGAAAAGAGACAAGAAGACGCTTCCCTCTGCTCCTTTACAGAGGAGAGGGGCCCGTGGGTGTGGAATACTGCGGGGAAGGGAAGATTGTTTTGCTCTATTAGTTTTGCCGAGCCCCTGAGGTTTTTGAGCGAGCTATTAGACTGACAGCTCCACGAAGGCGTGTTCCATGTCCCGTGCAAACCTGCAACCCGCAACTGGCTCTTAATTCATAATTGCGAGTAAAGCGAAGTTCTCTTTCCCATTCTGCCTGGTGTGATTGACACGTGAGCACTAGTAGTACTGAAAACACTCATGATTAAGTTATACATGAGTTTCCTGGGAGTGAGCTTTTAGATATTAAGTAAACAAACTTGAACTTTCTATCCTAGGGCTGTGGAAAAGGATGGGTGGGGGAGGGGTGGAGTGAGAGGGACTCGAGAAGATTGAGCAGAGTCACTACGCATGCGCCGCGGCAAGTGCGAACACGTTGCTGTCTCTTTAAGATACGTCAGCCCCAGTGGCTTGTGGGACGCTCACGCAAGTTCCCGGATATAAACAAAGCTCGGCCGCCGTAGAATTGTGTCCAGGTCTGGGTCCGAGTCGGCGGCTTATTCCTTTGTGGGGGGGGTGGGGTCTTCCACTAGACAGGGCCGCCGCCAGGTGAGTGCTCTTGGACTGCCGGGAGGAGTATGCTGGGGGACAGCGCCCCCAGAACTTGGCCCTAGGGCTCCGGCCTCCGCGCCGGACCTGGAGGGCCTCAGGGCTGGGGCTTCTCTTCCTCCTTTCCCCGTGTCCTCAGGGACTAGAAGGAAAACTAGGTTCGAGACCGAGGGCAGAAGTGGCCTGGAGGCGGATGGAGGGTCTGGGGTGAGGGCACGAGCGCCCCAGGGTCGCGGGTGTGGAGCTGGGGGCTCGTCGGGTATCTGGGCTAAGTTCTTCGGCACCTTTTACTGATGAGGAAACGTGATGACACTAACCGGGGAAGGTTGGTGGGTGTGCAGCTGCTGTATGTTCGAAGAGGGACTTGAACTCGGGTCTTCTGACAGCCGAGGGGCGCCAGGCCTGCAGTCTTACCGATTCACATCCGGCCTCTTCCGACACTTCCGAGCTGTGTGACCCTGGGCAAGTCACTTAACCCTGTTTGTCTCAGTTTCCTTGTCTGTAAAATGGGCTTGAGAAGGAAATGGCAAAACACTCTGGTATCTTTGCCAAGAAAACCCCAAAGGGCGCCACAAAGGGTCGGGCAACAGCTTCGGACGCCAGATGCAGTGCCTGTTACGCCGGCACATTGCTGCAGGTTCTGGGCTCTCAGAGCCCCAGGTCTGCGTGGGGGGAGAAGTTGTCATACAGCTAGTTTGGACAGTGTACCGAGGGGGACCTGGAGCCAATTCAGTCAACGTTTATAGTTTAATGGGGACGAAGCATGCAAACTATACATACAAAGCAGCTATATGCAGTACAGGATAAATAGGAAACAAGGGAAGACGTTGGAATTAAGAGTGGTTGGGTAAAGCGTCCTGTAAAAGGCAGGGCTTTAGTTATGGTTTAAAGGAAGTCAGGGAGGTGGGAGGGAGCAGTAATGATGCGGTTTGAGGGGTTCAGGGACCCCTCAAGGAGAGGGTCGTCTGGAATTCACAGACTCAAGCATTCTTTAAGTCAAGGTGGCAGAGGTTTATTGTACTGCTAATGTGGTGGGCAGAGCTCCTTAGGGAACTTGTCACTTAACAGGAATGATGCTAAAGCTTATAAATAGAAAGTAGGGGATTATCTGGCAGATGCTGATTGGGTGATAACCTACGACCTTTATGTTATGGTCATAGGCATCATTCAGTACAGGAAACCAGGGGGAGGGGTTTCTAAGGGGTGTCTTTTGGGTTTGTTCTGTCTGTAGCAAGATAGCTTTGAGAGTTGATGTCTGTAGTGTGACCTCTGGATTGTATGATAACTGTGGGACTCAGTACGTGGTAATTCTGTGGTTACAAGATAGTCCTGTTTTTACAAGGGAATTTCTTCAGAGGTCAGATTGTTTGTTTTTTTTTTTTGTTTGTTTGTTTGCTTTTTTGGAGCGGGGAAGGTAGGGCAGTTGGGGTTAAGTGACTTGCCCAAGGTCACACAGCTAGTTTTTATATTAAGTGTCTGAGGCTGGATTTGAACTTAGGTCCTCCTGACTCCAGGGCCAGTGGTCTGTTCACTGCTCCACCTAGGCCCTGTCAGCTTGTTCTCATAAGGGGGAAAGATAGTTTGTCTTACTGGGGCCCACTCATGAGTAATTGCTAGGCATATTTTTGCTGGGGAGAAAACTGTCAGGGATAGTGTTTTGAGACTAGGGAGAAAAGTGATCTTGAAATTGGGGTCCAAGAACAAGCACCCCATTAGTAGAGCATTCCAGACATGGAGAACAGCCTTAGTCAGGAAGACCTGAGTTCAAATTAGACTGTAGCAAATCACTTAACCTCTCTCTGGTTCTGTAAGATGAGGATGAAATGAGGTGGTAGTTGTAAAGCACTTTACAAACCTTACATTGCTGTTTAAACGATAGCTGTTAACCCTCATCTTAATGGTTGACCTGTACCCAAACAGGAATGTTGTCCATAGTATCCCCAAGAAATGGTACTACAGCTTCTGCTGCTCTCCATGCATATGACTTCGCTTTTCCCATCTCTGTGCCTTTGTATACAGGCTGCCACCCTTCATTCGTGGAGTATGCTCCTTGCCCACTTCCGCTGCATATACTCCCTCGCCTCACTTCTTTCAAAGTTTGGTTTTTCTTTCTTTGCAAAGAAAGTGTATTTTCATTGATTGAAAAAAATAAAATGTAATTTAAAAAAAAAGTTCTGGAGAAGTGCCACTCAGAAAGTCTGTCCTGTACTTTTCTCCCTCCCCCTACCTCATCGCCTTAGGAAATTACTTTCTCTCTATATGTGTGTGTGCATATATGTGTGTACATGTATGCATAGACAGAGGGCACAGGGTGAGTTGAATGTGAAAGGATGATATCAAAAATAAAATTAAGAGGTGAGGGAAATTACTTTTTACATATTTTACATTTAATTTTAGATATACATGTTTCTAGCCAATAGAATATAGGATCCTTGAGGGTACGAGCTATTTCTTTTATGTTGTTTTATTTTGTCTTTGTTTCCCTAGTACCTAAAACATAAAAACCTAACTTGTTTAAAAAATGATTGTTGAATGAATTAATCATGGGGAACTCTCTTTTCTCCTGAGAAAGCTTATTGTTATGAGGACCTTTAAGTGATAGAAAGTTAGAAGGTACAGTCAACTCTACTAGGGAACCTTAACTTTAAAAGCTAGTTTATTTGTTGTGGATTTTTATTTATTTATTTTTTTGTTTTTTTAAAGCAATTGGGGTTAAGTAACTTGCTCAAGGTTACACGGCTAGTCATTATTTATGTGTGGGTGCTCATTTTCTGAGGCCGGATTTGATCTCGGGTCATCCCAACTCCTAGGCCGGCGCTCTTACTCACTGCACCACCTAGCCGCCCCTTGTGGATTTTTTTAAATCAAGCTGAAATATTTGTCCTTCCAACTTATGCTTGTTTCTCCTGGCTCTATATTCTCAGAGCAAACAGAACAACTCTAATCCTATTTCTCTAAGTCTACCCTTTAGATAATTGAAGATAGCTAACTTGGCTTACCTAAGTCTTCTCTGTTTCGAATTAAATACACCCAGTTCTTTCAACAGAATTTCATATGGTGTGGTTTCCAGCAGTTTCATCTTCATAAATTCATTGATTTTTAGCTCTTTGAGATAATTTATTCCAATCCTTTTACTTAAGGAATGAAGAGGTGGCCCAAGGAGGGAATTTTCCCAAGGTAATTTTACCTAAGTAGTGGCATTAGCTGAGACTTGGACCCAAGTTTCCTAAAGTCTTAGGTCCTTTGTTTACCATCCCCCAGATATAGTCCAGTTTATTAAGAAGGATCAGGTATCAATCACATTGGTGTAGGCATTCCAAACTAGCTTTTTCCCATTGTCTTTTGATTTGTCCCCAACACAGAATCTTCAGAATCATAGTATTCTGTGATTTGAAGTTATAGAATATCATTAGGTGGTTTTTGGTTTTTTAAAAACTCTGACTTTTGTGGTAAGGTATTGCCTGGTGATTATTGAACAAACTGCAGTTTCCCAAAAGTAATTCAGCCTACAGTCCTGTACTTTTGTGATGTGGGACCCACCTCACTGTCTATCTTCAGTGCCTTTCCAGGAAGGATATAGATACTGACACATTAATTCAATCCAAATACACTTTGTAATCTGAGCAGTAAGAATTTTTCATTCACTCGATTTTTCTTTGTTAACTGCCAGACCAGTCTCTTTTTAGAGCTTGTGAATTTTACTTGATGAAACTTGCAGTGTTCTGGGACCCATTGCTATAAACTCAATGTCTTTCATAATGGGAGAACCTAGAGTAGTGGTGTGAAACTCAAATAGAAATTGAAACCACTAATCCATACATAAGTATCCCTTTGGCCACATATTGACTTCATTATAAAATGTAATACTATTTGTTTTATTGTATTTTTATTCTGATAAATGTTTCACAATTACATTTCTCTCTGGTTCCAGCAGCACTCAAGAGTGCTGTGGGATGTATGTGACCCATGTTTGACAACTGATCTGGAAAACCTCTCCACATAGAGGAAATCTCCCTGACATCTGGTTTTCCCAGAGAATATCCTCCATAACAGTAATGAACAGCTTATCCTGCGTGTTACCACGTTTGTTCTTTATATTAAGAGCTCCTTGAACAAAGTTATCTCCTGTGGTTCCATCCATCTGGAAAGCTTATATAATCTTAACATATACATGGGAGATACCTTTTTTAGAGAAGTATTGAAGCTACCAAGGAATGTTGTTTTGTAGGCAGTCAACATACTAGAGTCATCCTTACACCTCTTAATCAGATGTTGTGTTCTGCTGTAGGAAATAATCATAAAAATCTAATTGTTCCTTTCTCATACAGTCATCAATGATAATGTATGTAATTCATGTTCATTAAGATTTTATGTATATGAGAAAGTATGGATTGATAGTTAATAGCATCTGTTGGTTGCCTTAATTTTTTTTTTGCTTTTTTTTGGAGGGCAATTGGGGTTAAGTAACTTGCCCAAGGTCACATGGCTAGGTTTTTGTTTGTGTGTGCCTTAAGTGTCTGAGGTCAGATCTGAACTCAGGTCCTTCTGACTCCAGGGCCGACGCTCTACTCACTGTGCCACCTCGCCGCCCCTGCCTTAATTTTTTAAAAATTTGTATTAATCACTTGTTTTTTTACACTACCTGCATTTCCCAATATTGATTGATTAGGACCTTTAAATTTGTATTGTCTGAAGCATAGATTTCTTCTGTACTTCTGTAATGTTTATTCAGGTCCAGTTACTTTTCCCAAACTCATCTTTATAAGTGTGATTCCTTCTTCCTCACATAGCATATCAACTTAATGATAGTCCAAATGTGGTGGTACTACTACCATTAATGATGGGAGTAGACAGTATAGAAATGCCAACAGATCTGTTCCATTTCATATCTTTTATCCTTTTCCTATTTTTTCAGAGTCAATAGCTAATTTAAATAGATCCATTTTGCGCTGCTGTAATTATATACAACTGGAATTCTTAACCTGACATCCTGGACCCCTAGTGTGTCCTTTAGATAGATTGGGGTAGGGGAGAGAGGACCTGTGAAATTATATGGGGAAAAAATTATGTATTTATATCAGTACACTTGGTTTCCCTTGTATTTTATTTTATAGAGACAGCTAGGTGGTGAGATGGTTAGAGTATTGTACCACAGGTCAGAAATACCTGAGTTCAAATGCAGCTTCAGACTCCCATTAACTAATGTGACACAGGGCAAGTCACTTAACCTCTGTCTCAGTTCCCTCATCTGTAAAATAAAGTTAAGTAGCAACTTCCCAGGGTTGTGAAGATAAAATCAGATAATATTTGCAAAGCTCTGTGTAAATGCTAGCTGTTATTGTTGTTATTTTAAGAGAGTTAATGTTATTCTGAGGGAGGTCCATGGGTTCATTAGAGTGCCAGAGGGTTCCATGTCACAAAAAAGGTTAAGGACCCTTGGTCTACAAAATCTTAATCTTTATCCTTTTTGTTAGTTTGATGTCACTTTAACCTTAACTCATCATTTGATGATCTTACTGCATTCAAATAACTGATTGTGAATTAACTACACTTGTCAGTAAACCAGCTATTTCCTAAGATTAGTTTTCTTCTTATGACCAGTGCTCATCAAGTCTCATTCCTTTTATGCCTCTTATTAAAGGTCTTTATGGTTTGCAGACATGAAGCTTCTTTGTCATCTACAGGCCTTTAAACTCTTTAATTTCTTAATCATATTTTCCAAGATTTTTTTTTGCTGTTCTGTGCCCATCATCTCTTTGAAGTCATTGAACATGAAAGTATATGTTAATTTGATTTGAAGGATCTTAAGGTTTTTTGTAGGCTTTCACCACTACTTCGTCTTCTGAAATAGATTTGGCACATACAGTTATATTCATGGTAGTCTTATTACTTTCAAATGCTGGCAATAAACACTCCAAAGCAATATAGCAAATTGTCTCATGAAATAACATTTCTTGTCTGACCACATTATAAAGCCAATTTTTGTATTCACCTCCTGTAAGGAGAAAGAAATCTGTGAACCATTCTTCCATTCATCAGCAATTTCTTTATGAGTTTTACTTATAGCATGAATGGCGTTACGGATGTGATGTAGTTCCTCTGCCACTGTGTCAATTTACTGGTCTTTGGACAGAGATTTCATACTTGGAGAATACTAGCAGCTAAATTAATATTTTTAGATTCTCTAAAACCCATATAATACTTATAGCCACTAATCCTTTTTCTGCCACTCCTCCACCATCTTTACAGAATCAGGGTTCCTAGGACTACAGAGCATTGTTTCATGAATCATAGTGGCCAAAGAATTAAATCAGCTAGTAGCCAACCTGCTGATGAAAAGGGTTTCTCTATTTAGCTAGGCTGGTCCTCAAAACAGCAGACAGAACATGTTGCCAGAGCTGTATCAGAGAAGCCTTTCTAGCTTGGTAAATCTGTCAGAAGTTGAGTTGCTCTGGCTTACCCTTTAATATCCCAGTCACTTTCATTTTTAATAAATTATTGGATTAGAACTTTTTTGGGGAACCATTTGTTAATATACTTCCCAAATCATAACCCACAGAATTTTACATAGTATTCCAGATGTTATCTGCACAGGGGAGAATACAAAGAGACTATCCCTTCCGTCTTTTAGACACCGTGCTTCTCTTAAACTAGTCCTCCAAAATTGCATCTTTTTGGCTACCAGGTCATACATAATATTGATTTTTTTAAGATCTTAATTTTAGTGATTATTTTGTTTTTCTATCACCTTAACTTCCAAATATCCCTCCCCAATCCTTTATGACAAAGATTAAAAAACAACAAAGGGTGGGGAGGAGAGGTGGAAGCAGTTTAATAAAATCAGCCAACTCTTGATTAGTTTGGGTGGTTTTTTTTGTCTTTGTATCCCCAGTTCCTAGCATAATGCTTGGTGCATAGTAGGTGTTTAAATAAATGCTCATCAATTGATAACCGTGTCTAACAATTTATTTAATATTCCACACCCATATTTGACTACATCTACAAATATGGCAACATTATAGTTACACAGTGTTCAGGGTTTTTGGTTATTGTTCTTTCTATTTGTATTGTTATAATCATCGTGTATATTGTTTTTCACTTCTTTTCCACTACAAAAAATATTGCTGTGAATATTTTGGTATGGATGAGTGGAATTTTTATTTCTGTCTTTGATGACCTTGGGGTATATGCCTAGCAGTAGGATCTTTAGGTCAAAGAAAATGTGTAGTTTGCTCACTTTTTTTAATAAATAATTTTTTTATCGACAGCTTTTCTTTTTACATTAACTTTCTTCTTATATCACTCCTCTCCCCTTCCAAAGAGACATCCCTTGTAAACTGCCCCCTAAAAAATTTAATAAAGAAAAAGAGGAAAAAAATCAGCAAAACCAGTCAATACATGGGAAAAATATGATGGTGTTAAGCAATATTTCACACCTCATGAGCCTCTTTCTCTGTGAAGGAATTGAGGGTCATGTCTCCTCATATCTTTTCTTTGGAGCCAAGGTTAACTTTTGTTATTTTTAACATTCATTTGTTTTGTGGTGGTTATTTCCATTTCCATTTTTTATAGTCTGTATATTTTCTTGACTCTGCTTACTTTATTTTTTATCAGGAAATGTAAGTTTTTCCATGCTTCTCTATATTGATCATAAGTTTCTTATAGCACAGTAATATTCTCTCTCTCTCTCTCTCTCTCTCTCTCTTTTTGGCTTTTTGGAGGGCAGTTGGAGTTAAGGGACTTGCCCAAGGTCACATGGCGTGTGTGTGTGTGTGTGTGTGTGTGTGTGTGTGTGTGTGTGTGTGTGTGTGTGTGGTGTCTGAGGTCAGATTTGAACTCAGGTTCCTCCTGACCCCAGGGCTGGTGCTCTATTCACTGTTGCCACCTAGCTGCCCAGCACAGTAATATTCTTATAGTCACATACCATGATTTGTTCATTCATTCCCCAATCAATGGGCATCTATTTTGTTTACAATTTTCTGCTACCACAAAAATGCCTCTAAACGTATTTTTTTTTTATATAGAGCTTTTCTTTTTTCAGTAACCTCCTTAGATTATATACCTAGCAGTAGAATCTCTGTGTTCAATAGGTATAGACATGATATCCATTTTATTTCTATAATTCTGAAATGCTTTCCAGAATATTAGTATTAATTCATATCTCTACCAAATTTGTATTAGGTCAAGTCTGTAAGCATTTATTAAACATTATGTGCCAGTCACTTATGCCTTTAGTGTGCCTGCCTTTCTGCAACCTCTCCAGCATTGACTGTTCTCACTTTTTTACATCTTTGCCAATTTACTTGGCAAAGTAAATAAAACTTTAGATTGTTTTGATTTGTGTTTCTTATATTATCAGTGATTTGGAACATTCTTTCATATGTACTCACTTTTTCTGGTATAATTCCAAATTGCTTTATAGAATGGTTGGACCAAATCATAGCTCCACCAACTGTGTATTTACACACCATTATCTTTTATGAAGTGTGCAGCACACTGAAACCACTGCTTAGTACACTTGTCTATTAAAACTCCCAAGGGAAATGACTACGGGTCAAGTCCTATCTTAGGGAGAAGATTACAAGTTTTAAGGATTAGAGAGAGTGATAATGAACACCAACCCATTACACTTCTTCTGATCATTTTTCAGCAGCTTCCCATTTCCCACAAGAATAAATGCACATACCAAGATTAGAAAGGAAGCAGAAAGTTGGGAGCTAGTTTTTATAGCCAGTGTCCCTGATAAAGGCCTTGTTTCTAAAATATAGAGAGAACTAAATCAAAATTATAAGACAAAAGTCATTCTTCAATTGAGAAATGGTCAGAGGATATTAACAAGTAGTTTTCAGAGGGAGAAATTTAAGCTATCCTATAGTCATATGAAAAAAAAATGCTCTAAATCACTTGATGAGAGAAATGCAAATCAAAACAACTCTTAGGTATCACATCACATCTATCAGATTGGCTAACATGAGAAAACAGAAAACTGATAAATGTTGGAGAAGATGTGGGAAAATTGGAACACTAGTGCATTGATGGTGGAGTTATGAACTGATCCAGCCATTCTGGAGAGCAATTTTGAACTATGCCCCAAGGGCTATAAAGCTATACATCCTTTGATCCAGCAATACCACTACTAGGTCTGTATCCCAAAGAGATCATTAAAAAAGGGAAAGAACCCACATGTATAAAAATATTTATAGCAGCTCTTTTTGTGGTGGCAAAGAATTTGAAATTGAGGGGATGCCCATCATTTGGGGAATGGCCGAACAAGTTGTGGTATATGAATGTAATGGAATACTGTTGTACCATAGGAAATGATGACCAGGCAGGTTTCAGAAAAACCTAGAAAGGCTTACATGATCTGATGCTGAGTGAAGTGAGCAAAACCAGGATAACATTGTACACCATAACAACAACATTGTGCAATGACCAACTTTGATAGACTTAGCTTTTCTCAGCAGTGCAGTGATTTAAGGCATTTCCAAAAGACCCATGATGGAAAATGCTATCCACATCCAGAGAAAGAACTGTGGAGTCTGAATGCAGATCAAAGCGTACCATTTTCACTTTTTTTGGGTTTTTCTTTTTTGTGGTTTTTCCCTTTGGTTCTGTTTCTTCTTTATAACATGACTAATGTGGAAATATATTTAATATGATTGCACATGTAAGGCCTATATCAGATTGCAGGCTGCCTTGGGGAAGGGAAAGAATTTAAAACTAAAAATCATATAAAAGTGAGTGCTGAAAACTAAAAATAAACTCATTTCAAAAAGAGTAAATGCAAGTTTCTTAGGCTAGCATTCGGCCTACTCTTGTCTGGCTCCAGCCTATATTTACAGCCTTATTTCATTCTGTTCCTCCTCCTTAATCTTATACCGTACTCTCTCACCTTGACATGTCACGAAGTTCCCCCTCACAGGCAGCTGGCCTACAACTTGTTGAGGATGTAGAAATAGGGCCCCTACAGAAAGATCCCTGAGGTCTCATAGGGAATTAGAACATTACATATTGATATTATTTGTGTTCAATTGTATCTTAATTTATTTTGTTAAATATTTCCCAATTGCATTTTAATTTGTTTTGGGCTGGCCACACTCAGGAGTGTTATGGATGGTGTTTGATACTCCTACAGGGGATTCACAGTCAGGTACAAGTTGAATCAGATGGCCTCTGTATTCACTTCTGACTCTCATTCTGTTCGGTTAAGCCATCTCTCATGCCTGTAAAGTACTTCTTCCTCCTCTGCCTTCATTGGTATTTTATGTTTCTTTAGTGTAGAAAGCACAATCCATTTCCTTTCTGTCTCTAACATTACCTTGAGTAGCTCCTTGCATATAGTTTTACACATGCTGGGAATTAACAAAATCTTTATTAAAATGTAAGGCTTCTCACAAACCTGACCCTTCCACACAATCAGTACCATTCAAAGAGACCCCTGTCAGGATTAAGGGTGCATTGGGTGCTTTATTTAGGAAAAAAAAAAGATAATCCCTGCCAGGCCTTGGTAAAGTGGGCAGGAGGAATGTATGAGATTAACCTCAATTTATAGGAGGGAAGCAGCATTGTGTAAGGAGAATGATATAAGGAAAGGAATGTAGCAAGTAAAAACAAAGTAAAGAGGGTCATTGAAACATAGTTTAGATGTATAGAGAAGAATAGATGGAAACCAGAAATAACTACAGGCAAACTGAATAGCTTTCAAAATTAACATGTTGAATTTATATGTGTCCTTAAAGGAAAAGGAAGAGATTTGCTATTTTATGTACAGTCCTCTTCCTGTTCTACTTTGTACTTGCTCATTTTATTTGGTGTTTGTTAAGTTCAGAATAAATATTTTTTAAAACCCACTTTTTTTTTAAAGGAGAGAATGACTTAGAGGACTAGGGCTTGAATCCCAATTTTTTGTTTTGTTTTGTTTTTTTGAGCAAGTCTCTTAACCTCACTAGACCTGTTCCCTCATCTGTAAAATGAGGGCATTGAACTAAATGATCTCTAAAGTGCCTTCTAGCTCTAAATCTGTGTTCCTATGGACTTTTTATACAGGTTTATAGATTTAGGTACACACACACATATATGTATATGTGTATGATGTATGTGTGTATAATATGTGCTAGGAGTATGTTAAGTCAGTGGAAGTCAATATACCTGTGCTATATTCCTTCATACTAATGAAGGAATCAGGAGCTATGAAATATAAAAATTCAGAAGATTATATAAAACCCCAGAATATTTATTATTGGCATATACTCAAGAGTGGTTTAAAAATGATATGATGAAAGACAATCTCCATCCAATTTAAGTTATTTTTCCTCCTCAAAGATAACCGAGAACATGTCAACTGCTGTCGCAGAAGCAATAAACACTGGCCCCCCAGGGGGATCAAATGACATGGGTTTAGAAGAACCAAAGAAAATGACAAGGGAAGACTGGAGAAAGAAGAAGGAGCTAGAAGAACAGAGAAAACTGGGTAATGCTCCAGCTGAAGTAGATGAGGAAGGAAAGTAAGTGTTTTAAGTGTTCCCAGAAAAGCATATTTATATTAAACTCATTCATTTCTGCCTTGTTGAACTTTTTAATTTTTATTCCATCACAGAGACATCAATCCTCACATTCCACAGTACATCTCCTCTGTGCCATGGTATATAGATCCATCAAAAAGACCCACACTAAAGCATCAGAGACCCCAACCTGAGAAACAGAAAGAGTACAGTTCATCTGGAGAATGGTATAAGAGGGGCGTAAAAGAGGTATGTGAACTGTGGGTATTAGTTGTTAGAAAAATTTTAAATCATGAACATAATGCCCCCAAAAATTATTTTAAGGAATAATAAAACAACCGAAATATGTTTTAAAATTTAAAATTCATATAATGTGTAACATTAGCTTATAGGCTTTCATTATTTAAAGTTGTGTTGCCAAATTCTCCAGACTTTCCCTCAGTAAATGTCCCAAATGTCAACTGGACTGTTTTCCTTTTGAGAATTTTTCTAATTTAGTCCAAATTAATATTTATTCCAACAATAGTTTACTTTATCATATCAAACCTTTTAGTGTTTTAGGGTACTATTGTCATCTTGAGGAGTATATTCTGAAAACAAATTATTTCTATCATATACATCCGGATAAAACCAATTCTTTGCATTTTGTTTGCATTTTTAGAATATTGTGACTACAAAATATCGCAAAGGAGCATGTGAAAATTGTGGGGCTATGACTCACAAAAAGAAAGACTGCTTTGAGGTAAGCTTTGTATTGAAGGCCTTGGATACTCTTGCCAGAGATTCTGTCTGTTTTGTTTTATTTTTCTGAGAAGTGATGAAAATGTGTTTTTGTAATACTCTTTTTAGTGAACAGAAATGTTATGAGAACTTTTGATCAAAATCATCAGAAAATTCCAAATGAAGGAAAAGCAGTCATTAGTCAGGCAGAGTTACTGACAGTTATTCTCTCTAATGTGGTATGGTCTTTCCAATCTCTGTGAAAGAAAGATGAGATGAAAGTTTCTTCTAGAGTACAATTATTTAAGAAAAGATAAAATAATACACTGTTTTTCAGCGACCTAGGCGTGTTGGTGCCAAATTCACAGGAACTAACATTGCACCAGATGAACATATACAACCTCAGCTTATGTTTGACTATGATGGTAAAAGGGATCGGTGGAATGGCTACAACTCAGAGGAACATATGAAGATTGTGGAAGAATATGCCAAAGTTGACCTGGTGAGTAAAATTCTTTGGTTTTCTATAATCCCTAATGAGTAAATATACATTTTGTCCTCTGTTCCACATTCTTTATTAGTAAAACAATGAATTCAGAGGATTTATGTCTAGGGTGACATATAGCTGTTGTATTTCATTTTTAAGTTAATAGTAGTAATAGTAGATTTAATTAGTAAATGATATTAAACTCAACCAGCAAGAATGTTTTATCTTTCGTTTTTTAGGTGTTAATTTTAGTGCCTAAGTTAAGTTTAGTGCCTAAGGAACTGATAGATGTTAGAAATTGTTTATTACCTAAAGTTTTTATAATAAACATTTTATCTTTATAAACAGTTTTTTTTAGGCTGGTAGAAGATCATATGGTCCAGTTCCCTGCGTTTATTGAAAATAGTAAAAGTGTTAGTTTTTTGTTTTATTAGGATTTTTTTTTAGTTTGTCAAAAGGTTGTATATTTTTGTTTGTGATTTAAAATATTTCTGTTCTATAGGCTAAACGTACACTGAAAGCTCAGAAGCTGCAGGAAGAATTAGCCTCAGGAAAGTTAATGGAACAAGTGGTAAGTAATTGAATATATTAACTTTTGTTTATTTTTCAATGAAAATACATTTGGCAAAAGTTTATTTAACCTGGTTACAAAGTATTCCTCATATATATTCCTCAATATATTCCTCATACAGATTTGTTTTTAGTACATAAAATCATAGCCTTTCATGTACAAGTACTATATTTTTCAGTGTTCATAGTATCTACAGAACCAATTTCAGTTCCTCTTGTACCTTGAGAAAACAAAAAAATATCTCATAGTTTTTATTATTCCTCCATTACATTTTTATCAGTGTGTATATTAGTAGTGACTTTAAGAAAACTGACAATTAGCAACATAGATAGACATCTGAACTATTAAGCAAAATGTCAAAAAGGAAATGATAGTCTTTGTTAATTATAAAATACACAGAATCTCCAAACCCTTTGTAATTCAAAGTCCACTGAGGTAGTAATTTTTTGTATGTAATGGAAAGAGGAAAAGGAAGTTAGATGATCTGTTTCTCTTAGTTGGCCTTTGGTTTACTTTACCATACATTTTTCATTTTCCCCATATCACCTAGAATACACACACTTTAAGAAAATTTCTGCTTAATCTCCAGTTACCCAGTATTAGATCTAAATACCTTAAAAAGAACTTTAAATAATCTCAATAATATTGTCTTTGTTGAAATAACAACTTGTGGATATACTGTTTGTCACCCTAAGGTAAGGCTTGCAGTCTTTTAAAAGTAGTATCCCAAGGTGCCAACTCCTTTCCATTAGGCATTTGGTAGATGGAACAGCAAATTGAATAAATGCTATTTGAAGACTATGAAGGTAGGAGAAATTAAACTCCTGATCTCAGCTCACAAAGCAGGAAGGGGAATGCATGAAGGCCAGTGCTTTTTAAAAATTGTTTTATTAAAAACTTAATATTGAACATCAGTAAAACTAAACATGCTTAGTTACTTTTTACATTTAAACTAACTGATTTCAGTGCATAAAGAATCATTTCAGGAAGAATTCTTTCAACTAGAGAGAACAGAGTTTGAATACAGATTGAAGCAAACTACTTGTTCTCTCGCTTTTTCTTGTTTGGTTTTGTTTCTCTTTCCCATTGTTCATTCCATCAGTTAGAATCCTTCACAACCTGACAAATGTCTAATGTGAAAGTATTTGCAGATCCTATACTTAATTGCATGCTGCCATGGGGGAGAGGGAGGGGGATAGAGGGGCAGAGGGAGGAGAAGAAAATTTGAGACTCAAGGGAATGTGAACTGAAACTTGTAAACTAAAAGTAAACAAACAAATTAATAAAGATAAAATTTTACTTAGAGTTCTTTTATCGAAGTGTGTATATATTTCTTATAGTTCTCCTTTCTCCTTCCCCCACTATTTCATAGAGATCTTTCCAGTTTTCTTTATGTACCTAGGTCTCAATTAAAATATTGTGTAATTATTACATCATTGTATCACAATCTATTTAACCATTATCTTGTTCATTTAGTTATGAGGTGGGTTTTTTGTTTTGCGGTTACATAAAATACTTTGAAAATCTTTGGATAGTATTTTCAATAACTTGTCAGTATATTTGCCTCATCATGAACTCCTAATCCTGGCAGTAGCTCCAAGAAGAAAATGGGGTATGTCAGCAGTAACTAAACCTGTGTGCCATCTTTGCCACACATACTGGAAAATTGCTTGCAATTAAACCTAGAAACTATTACATCTGAGTTGGTTACTTGAGCCTCCAAAGTTTTTAAGTCCTGCTTGGGCAATAATTATACCCACTGATCCAATCGACTCTTTGGACTTGATAGCAAATATAGTGTTTTTATATGCACAGAGGGCAGTTAGGTGGCACAGTGGATAGAGTGCTGAGCCTGGAATCAAGAAAACTCATCTTTGTGAGTTCAAAGTTAGTTTTAGACACTTACTAGCTGTGTTATCTTGGCCAAGTCACTTAACCCTTTTTGCCTTGGTTCCTCATCTGTAAAATGAGCTGGCGAAGAAAATGACAAACTACTCCAGTATCTTTGCCAAGCAAACTTCAGATGGGCTCACAGAATCAAACATGACTGAAGTGATTGAACAACAGCAACATGAGTTCAGTAGTGTTTATTTAAATGCTTATTCTTTGATGTATCCACTGTCTCATCTATTGGGTACTTCTTATGCAGATGCATATTACAACCAAAATTTATTTTGTCCTCCTGTGTATTTCTTATGCTTGTCTTTCTATAAATCCTTCGTGGAGTGTTTATAGAATTCTAAATAGAAAGTCTAAATAATAGACTCAAATGATTAAGCTCAGGGCAAACAATTTTGAATAGTATTGACTGCATTGATAATGGGATGCAGTTAAAATATGTGTGATGATAGTTGTATTTTGAATTCTTATTGGCCCCAATATTTGACAAAGTAAATGTTAATATGATTAGAGAATATTAATGATATTAAGTCTTACAGTAAATGTTATCATATATCCACATTCAGAAGTTACAAAATCGTTCTTTCTTCCTTAATGCAGAATTCCCCAAAACATCAGTGGGGAGAAGAAGAACCAAATTCTCAAACGGTAGGAAATTTTTGCCTCAGAAATAATTGGATCTACATTGAATTTTCATAGTTACTGTTGACTCAGGGGAGAAGGGGTGAATAGCCTATGTTGATTGTATAACATTCATCATACTGATAGTTTGAAAATTCCTAAGTAGGGTAGTAACTAGGTTAAATTTTCCTAAGAAAAATATTAACTTTTCATTTCCAGGAAATCATTACATTTAAAATTTAACTTTCTTAATTAACAAAACCACAGGTATTTGCTTCCCTGACTATTGATTAGAATGTAAGGAAATCAAACAACACTTCTATACCATTTACATGGCTGGGTCCTAAATTTAGTTATATCCCATTCAGCCATCCGAGTAGGACACCAAGGCTCAGCTAGATCATGGACTTCTTAACATTTGTCTTGCTGCTCTCTTTAAACAACATTACACCCCATTTCACTCCCTTGCTTTCCATATAACCTTATCTTCTCTCCTATGGCTCCCCTTAGAATTACTTCACATTAGGCCACTTCCTCTCACACACCTTTCATCTTGCAATCACAGAAACGTGTCTTTTCCCCAGAAGACATTGCATCCAATGCAGCTCTGTCCAGTATTAGGTGTACCGTCTCTGAAATCCTGCCAAAACATTCAACCCTGGGAGCAGGCATGGGAAGGGAGAGAGGGATCCATGCTGTTTAGTTGATATGTAGGGATGCTTCTTGCTTCTTTTTATACCTTTGAGGTTCAGTCCTTCCCTATATAACAGCTGATCCAATCCCTGGTACTTGTTCTCTACTGGTCCCCAGGTAATTTTCTATCCTTTGTCAGGAAACTAATTACCTGATTTACTGTATCCATCTATTCCAACAGCTGTCCTTATTCTGAAGGACTGATTTATATGTTGATATTTCCTCAAATACCCTCATTTCCCAGTTCATCAACCTGCTTTTAATTTCACCTTAGCACACACACAGAAAAAGTCGTACCCTTGAACTCATTGTCATCATCCACAAGTGTTCTGCTTCCATAATTAGAAAATTCTTCTAGCTATAACCTCTTGTCCTTCCATATCTCTGTGTTTCTCACCCTTTTAACCCTTGACTTTGTCCTTGTCAAAACCTCTATCTACTTTCCTAGATCCTAACTATCTCTTTGGCTTTACTTTCTTCCATTCAGAATTTTATACCTTTAGTTAACCAGTTCAACTTTACGGTGCCATCTCCTCTTGAATCTTTTGACCCATTGTCCTGTTATTACTCATCCTTTCCAAACCTTAACCCTGATCTGCTTCTTACCATTTACTTTCTCTGCCCCTATATACTGAAAACTGCTATAGGAAGTCACATGACTATGCTGAGTAGATCCATTGCAAATTAATGTTATCTAGTCAACTAGGCCCTTAAGCATACCAATCCTTTTCCTCTTACTTGATGAACTTTATCCCTCTCCCCACAGTAGCTATTTCAAACCCGTTCTTTCTATAAGCCACTCAGCCCCTGATTTTGCCAAATATTTCACTAAAAACATTGAAGCCATCTGTCACACACTTAACTCAGCTGCCCATTTCCACACTTCAGGTTATATCAGCATCATTCCCGTTCTTTTCTTTTTTGCTGTAGTCTCAGAGGATGGGATGTTTCTTTTCCTTACCAATGCTAACCTTACTGTGCTTGTACCCTTAATCCCATTCCTCATTTCTCTTTTAGCAGGTTTCCCTTTGAATCATCCCATCTAACTCCTAATTTCTAACCTCTCTTGGTCTACTGGTTCCTTCTTTACTCCTTACAAAACATGACCAAATCTCCCCATCCTTAAAATTAACTTGATCCTACCATCTATATTGTCCTATATCTTTTCCTTCTATTTAATAGCAAGATTTTACTATTTGGATGACTTTAAGCAAATCACTTAACCCTCTTGGGCCTCAGTTTCCTCATCTGTACAGTAGGAGGCTGGGCTATATAAGCTGTGATGTTCCTTCCAGCTCTAAATCTGTGATACTAAACTATCTTCACTTTTCCTTATTTTCCACTTATTTTTCAACCCCTTGCAGTCTTGCTTCAGTCTCTTATTATTCAACTGCTCTCTTTTTTGTCTCTTGGTCTCTTTAATGTTAAATTTAATGGCCTTTTTCATCAGTTCTCAACCTTTATGACCTCTCTGCATCATTTGACACTAATAACTACCCTTTCCTTCTTGGTACTCTTTTCTCTGTCACGCTTATCTTTCTTCTTGTCTAACTTGAAAATATCATCATCCACATCTCACTGTGTGTGTGTGTGTGTGTGTGTGTGTGTGTGTGTGTGTGTACGTACACGTACGTACACTCCCCCAGGGCTCCCGGGCCCTCTCCTCTTTCTGCATCCTTTTTCTTGGTAACCTCATTGGTTCTGATGAGTTAAACTGTCATCTCTATGCAGATGACTCCCTGATCTACATTTAAGATATCCATCTTTCTCCTGATTCTGCTTTGCATTTCTAACTTCCTCCTAATTATCTCCACCTGGCTGTTCTATACATATTTCAAACCCATTGAATGTCCCATAGAATCTCATAACTGACAGCCAAAACAGAACTTGTTATCTTTACCCCAAATCTCACTTCTTTCCCCAACTTTCCTGTTTTTGTTGAGGGCACCACTCATGATTTCAAACTCAGATTCATCCTTGACTCTTCATCTCTCAGTCAGTTACTAAATTCTGGGAGTCTTAACTCCACAACTTCTCTCATTTCTCTCTTGCTCTCCACTCATCTACCACTAGATCAGACCTCTATCAGCTCTGCTATTGAGATAGTCTCTTCATTGTTCTCTCTGCCTCCCATCTCTTCCCTCTCCAGATATCTCCACATAGCTGCCAAAATCATGTTCCTAAAGCACAGTGCCAAGATCATTCTCTCTCTCAGAAAGTTCCAGGGGGCTCCTATTGCCTCTAGGGTCAAATAAAAACTCCTCTCTTTGGCATTTGAAGCCTTTCCTGATCTGGGTCCAGCCTATCTTTTCAGAACTATTGCCCATTACTTCCTTTCACATATTCTTCCTTTCACACATTCTGTATTACAGCCAAACTAGCCAGCTTGCTGATTCTTATTTACAACATTCTATATACTATATTTGTGCCTTTGTCTCCCGTGTCTGAAATGTATTCCTTCTTCATGTCTGAAATGTATTCCTCTTTGTCTCTGCCTAGCATCTTTCAAGGCTCAGGTGAGGTGCCCACCTTCTATGTGAGGCCTTTCCTGATTACCCCATTTACTAGATTATCCTCACAAATGAGGTTACATTGTATTTACTTTTTATATACTTTGAATTTAAGAGTGGCAGTGTGGTATAGTGGATAGAGAAATGATCTTGGAGCCAGGAAGACCAGGGTCCAAATCTTGCTCCTTATATATAACAGCTTTATGGATAACTTTGGGCAAGTCAGCTAACCTTTTGGTGCTCTAGGCCAGGATTCAACAAAGGCTTTGTGTAGAAGGTGGTATTTGACTTGAACTTTGAAAGATACTAGGTTTTCTAAAAGGCAGAGATTCAGAGAGAGTACAGCTAAGAATGGCTTTTACATTTTAAGTTTTATTACATCTAAAAATTTAAAAACTAAGATAAAAACAGGTTGCTAACCCATGAGTTGTAGTTTGCCAACACCTGCTAAACAAATTTTTAAGCCTATAAATTACAGAAAAGATGCTGATTGCATTGATGGAGGGAGTTTCCTCATCTGGAGGTTACCTCTGCCAATGAAATCTCTTGTATAGTTCCTACCTTGTGGTTTTTATTTTTAATTTATATTTATACATCTTGTTTCTCCCATTAGAAGGTAAACTATTTGATGGCAGGGATTGCTACAAAGTAGACACTATATAATAATTTTTTGATTAATTGATACTAATTGGTATTGCACAAATGGACACACTTAAACCTAAAATAAAACCCTAAAACCCTGATCCTTTCTCTTAATCACTTTCTAACTCTGTTCTGTTTTAGGAAAGAGACCATAACAGTGAAGATGAGGATGAAGATAAGTATGCAGATGATATTGATATGCCTGGACAAAATTTTGACTCTAAAAGACGAATTACAGTCCGGAATCTCAGGATTCGAGAAGACATTGCTAAAGTAAGCTCTGAGTTGTCTTAATTTGTAACCCATTAAAAATTCAGATGCCAGAATTAATTTTGATATAGTTGTGATGAAATTTTTTTTTTTTAATTAGGAGTAAGAACATTTCCAAGGCAAGGCCCTTGAGAGCCTAGAACAGTGACCATATTGAGGTCTATATCTAATTCTTGTCCTTTACTCTTCAGTGCTGCACATCCTGTACTCTGGTTTTCTCAGCTGTACACCACTTGATTGAAGAGTTTTTACTGTACAAGTAAATGTTAATACTTCATATGTTTTCTTTCTTTTTTAGTACTTGCGAAATTTGGATCCCAATTCTGCTTACTATGATCCAAAAACAAGAGCAATGCGAGAGAATCCCTATGCCAATGCAGGAAAGAATCCTGATGAGTAAGTATGTCTAAAGTTTGTTTTGTGTGCACATTTCAGGGTGAGAGGGTATTTCAAATTGAAGGTGAGATGAGTTGACAGCTCTTAATTAAAATTAATATAATGTTGTGACAAGATCAGGAAAGAAACAACCTACCTTTCTGAGAAGTCAGCCTCATTAAACAATCTGTTTTTTGTTCTTTTAGAGTCAGTTACGCAGGAGACAATTTCGTTCGATACACTGGAGATACAATCTCAATGGCACAAACACAGTGTAAGTATTTTCATCAAATTAGAACTTGATGGTATAAAGTTTTTCCTAAAGGAAAAGATTTGTTTTCTGATGGACCAACTAGTGAAAATATTGACCAAAAAATTTTAAGCTTTGCTTTTGAAATCCAAGTCACATGATCCCTGGCCAACAGTATATCAATACTACTATAATGCATGTAAATATTCAAAATACAGTATTATTCCCCTTTCCAACTGTATTGTAAGCCCTTTTAGGACAGGACTGTGGTCCTATTCATCTTTTTTTTTTTTTTCATATACCACAATTTTATTAGCAATTCCCCACATTTGTAATGGGGAATCTAAGGTACCTTCTGAGATTCTAGTTTTTTTTTCCTTTTAAATTTCTTTACTTTTAGTTTACAACATTGAATTCCACATGTTTTAGGGTTCCAAATTTCTTCCCTCTCCTTCTCCCCATGGCATCATGCAATCCAATATAGATTCTACATATATGTGAAGGTATCTACATATACATGTTCACATATGTGAAGGTATCTTCACATTAAACATTAGTCAAGTTGTAAAGAAGAATTATAACCAGTGGAATGACCCACAAGTAAGAAGAAGCAAAACACAACAAAAGAGAGCACGTAGTTTGCTTCAATCTTCATTCAGATTCTGTAATTCTTTCTCTGGATGTGGATGACAGCCTTTTCCATCATGAGTCTTTTGGAGTTGTCTTGGATCATTGCATTGCTGAGAAGAGCCCAGCTTATCAGAGTTAGTCGTCACAGATACAGTCGTCACTGTAACTGTGTACAGTGTTCTTCTGGTTCTGCTCTCCTCACTCAGCATCAGTTTATATATGTCTCTCCAGGTTATTATGAAGTCCACCTGTTCCTCATTTCTTTTAGTACAATAGTATTCCATTACATTTGTATACCACAGCTTGTTTCACCATTCCCTAACTGATGGACATCCCCCCCTTGATTTCCAATTCTTTGCCACCACAAAAAGAGCTGCTATAAATATTTTTGTACATATGGATCCTCCTCCCACTTGTATGATCTCTGGGATACAGCCCTAGAAATGGTATTGCTGGATCAAAGGGTATGCACATTTTTATAGCCCTTTGGTCATAATTCCAAATTGCTCTCCAGAATGGTTGGATCAGTTCACAACTCCACCAACAATGCATTTTCCCACATCTTCTCCAACATTTATCAGTTTTCTGTTTTGTCATGTTGGCCAATATGACCAGTGAGATGTGGTACCCAAGAGTTGTTTTGATTTGCATTTCTCTAATCAGTAGTGATTTAAAACATTTTTCATATGATTATAGATAATCTTTAATTCCTTCCTCTGAAAACTGCCTATTCATATTCTTTGACCATTTATCAATTGGGGAATGACTTGTATTCTTATAAATTTGACTCAGTTCTCTGTATATTTTAGAAGTGAGGCCTTTATAAGAGACACTGGTTGTAAAAATTCTTTCCCAGTTTCCTGCTTCCCTCTTAATCTTGGTTACATTGGCTTTGTTTAAATCTTTTCAATTTAATGTAATCAAAACTATCCATTTTGCATTTTGTAATGCTCTCTGTCTCTTGTTTGGTCATAAATTCTTCCCTTCTCCATAAATCTGACAGGTAAACTATTCCTTGCTATCCCGAACTGTTTATAGTGTCAGTCTTTATATCTAAATCGTAAACCCATTTTGACTTTATCTTGTTATATGGTATAAGATATTGGTCTATGCCCAGTTTCTGCCGTACTATTTTCCAGTTTTCCCAGCAGTTTTTGTCAAATAGTGAGTTCCTATCCCAGAAGCTGGAGTCTTTGGGTTTATCAAACAGTAGGTTACTATAGCCATTGACTAGTGTGTCTTGTGTACCTAATCTATTATAGCACCAATGCAATATTTACAGCATCCATGATTATGATAAAAGACTGTGACTATAAATATCGCGTGACATTTGATTGCAAAATATATCAAACTCTCCATATAGAGGACAGAACCGAAACATTTTAGACTCTAGAAAACCCAATCCCAAAACCCGTAAATCAATTCCATCATAGTACCAAAAATATTAAGAAGCCATAATAACAGTGAGAGCCACAGCATTCTTTAGCCTTCCCAGAAACCAATATTAGATCAATATTTACTCACAAACCCTCTCTCTCCTTGCCTGAGCACTTCTCTCTCCCACCATCTCTCTGGCTCTGACTACCACCTTCCTGTGGGCTCTGCTTCCCCTCTCCCACCACAGGCTCCATGTGACTACATTCAGCCTTTCAGGGACCAGAGTTTATCTTCACAGCAGGGAAGCTTCCTATGGGCTCTGCTCCACCCTTTAGCAAATTCCCTCCATCACAGGCTCCATGTGATTACGTTCAGCCTGTTAGGGGGCAGAGTTTACTTTCAAAGCAGGGGAGGTCTTTGAATTCCCTCCTAGGTCTATTAAAGGGCAGGGAAGATCTTCAAATTTCCATTCTCATTACTTCTATTCCTCTGATCCACCACTCTATTTCTTAGCCAGTACCAAGTAGTTTTGATGACTGCTGCTTTATAATACAATTTAAAATCTGGTGTG
This sequence comes from Gymnobelideus leadbeateri, assembly GCA_011680675.1. NCBI lineage: Eukaryota > Metazoa > Chordata > Mammalia > Diprotodontia > Petauridae > Gymnobelideus > Gymnobelideus leadbeateri. Next base: position 273,425 of record WOXC01000807.1, read on the forward strand.
GCTAGGCCACCTTCCATAGCATTTCTTTTCATTAATTTCATTTATATTCTGTATCTTTTCTTCTTCCAGATGAATTGTATTTTTTTTTCTATCTCTATAAAATAATTTTTGGTAGTTTGATTGGTATGGCACTAAATAGGTAAATTAATTTAGTTAAAATTGTCATTTTTATTCTATTAACTCAGCCGAACCACGAGCAACTGGTGTTTTTCCAATTATTTAGATCGGACTTTATTTGTGTGAAAAGTGTTTTGTAATTGTGTTCTTGTAGTTCCTGGGTTTGTTTTGGCAGGTAGACTCCCAAATATTTTATAATGTCTACAGTAGCTTTAAATGGAATATCTGTATTTCTTGCTGTTGGGCTTCATTAGAAACATATAGGAATGGTGAGGATTTATTGGGCTTATTTTATATCCTGCAACTTTGCTATAATTATTTATTATTTCAGGTCCTGTTCATCTCTATAGTTTCTTTGACTCTGTGTGTGTGTGTGTGTGTGTGTGTGTGTGTGTGTGTGTGTGTGTACACACATGGTATATAGCATGGTAGGTGCTCAGTTCGTTTTCTGAATGCAATATTTAGCTAATAACTTCTTTTTTTTCAATATCTTTGTTCACTTTAGTGTTTGCCTGGGAGGCTTATGACAAAGGATCTGAAGTACATCTCCAAGCAGATCCAACAAAACTGGAGTTGTTGTACAAATCATTTAAAGTCAAGAAAGAAGATTTCAAAGAACAACAGAAAGAAAGCATCCTGGAGAAGGTAATGTTGGCCAGAACTGAAGATGAATAATGACACTGTCAAAAGAAAAATTCCTTTTAACATATATTACTTCAATTTAGCTATAGTCTAAAAACATTTACTTATATAAACTTAGCTTTTCTGTTTATCATTTTGTCTGTTTTTATCAGTTATAATATTTTATACCACTCTAAAGTATCTTTTATTTAGTAGTTAAAAACTAAATGTTAGTACCTGTCTCTTTCTTCTGCACTTTTATCTATTATTCTTTTTCTCTTGAGAAGAATTCAATAAAGTTTTTTTAGATTTTTCTGATTTATATGGATGACTTAAATATATGTTTGAGTAAATGCTTTCAACATACTTTACCAGACATAATTTCTGTTTCAGTATGGAGGTCAAGAACACCTGGATGCTCCCCCCTCTGAGTTACTATTGGCTCAAACAGAAGACTATGTGGAGTATTCAAGACATGGAACAGTTATCAAAGGACAAGAGCGAGCTATTGCCTGCTCCAAGTATGAGGAGGATGTCAAGATTAACAATCATACAGTAAGCTCAGAAGATCAGAACTGCTTTGTGCTGTTGCTTTAAGTTGTTTTCATGTTTGTCTGTTTTAGCTAATGTGTCTATAATGCTAAAGTAGCAGTTGTCTCTTTAAGAAACCCATTAACCCATATTAGAGATTGGCACATTGAAACTGTCCTACCCAGCATATTAATTGTGATACCACACTTGAATCCTTGCTTCTCTTTCTAGTTTGCCAGCCCTAAGGTCCCAATCACACCATCACTTTACCAACATCTTTGCTGGCTATGGACATAAGGGAAGACTTGTTGTAGAAAATAGCTATTGAGCCAAAGGAAATTGGCTTACTTTGACAACTTGGGAAGATATTTGGTTGTAAAGGAAACTTGAGGCAGGGAGACCAATTAAGAGATTCTTGTAATAGTCTCAGCAAAAAGGTTAGAGGCACTAAACTAGTAGATAGAGAAAAGGGGACAGGTGAAAGAGATACTGTGGAGGTAGTAACTAAAAGATTGGGCTACTAATTGAATATGTAGGGTGTGGAAGAATAATTGGACTCAAGGATAATATGAGAGTTTAGAAGCCAGGAGATGTGCAGCATGGTGGTACTCTTGGCCAGGGAGTCTAGAATAGGTGTGGATTCAGAGAGAAAGGCAATGAATTTAGTTTTGGACCTGTCATGTTTGAGATGCTTATGGACATGGGAGTATGAAATAACCAGTGAGTAGGTAGGTATGTACCTAGATATGGACCTAGGAGAGAGGCTGGGGCTAAATATGTAGATCAGGGAGTCATCTGGATGAAAATCAAACCTAAGGGTAGTTGATAAGGTCATCTATTAAGAGTGTAAAGAGAGAATAGAAGAGGATCCAGCACAGAGCCTGGAGGTCCAGGGTCATGATGTGGATGATGATATATGAGAGGAGATAGAAGGAGCAGTCAGACGTACAGGAAGACAAAGGCAGTGTCACAAAAGCCCAGAGGAGAGAGCATGGAGGCAGAGAGAGTGAGGCAGTGTCCTGCTTCAGAGTGAGCCAGAGAGGTGAGCATTGAGAAAAGGCCATCACATTTTATGGTTAGAGAACACTCATAACCTCGGAAAGAGCAATTGCAGTTGAATGATGAGGTCAGAAGCCAAATGGCAAAGGGTTGAGTAGAGAATGAGAGTGGGAGCAGCTGATGCTGACAACTTTTTCTCGTTCATCTGTCAAAGGGAGGAGAGGTAGATGATAGCTCAAAGTGATAGATGATGGGGTTGAGTAAGCAAATAAGGAACCAATACGTAGAGAGAGAGATAATTAGAAAGAAAAAAGGGATGCTTGTGGGAACAATATTCAGAAGACAGAAGAAAGAAGGATCAAAGGTATGTATAGAAGAGTTAGCTTCGTGGAGGAGGAAGATCACCTCTTCTGAAACTAGAGTAAAGGAGGAGAGAATAAAGGATAATTATCAAGAGGGTTTGAGATATGGAAAAGGCTAGAAGAAGGAGCTCATGGAGAATAGTTTCTTAGGGTGTGAGGTGTGATCCTGAGCAAGGGAGAAGAGGAGAGGGTGAGTGGCTTGTCACTTGAGAGGTTTTGAAATAACCTTCTGGGAGGAATAGGATCAAGATTCAATTAGAGAGGAGTAAAAGGATTGTCTTATGGTGAAGTCTCAGTTGAAATTAGATAACTAAGTTTGTAAAATCTAGATTCATAAAAGAGGTAGCCATGGATAGAGCTCTGGACCTGGAGTCAGGAAGACCTAAGTTCAAATCCTGCTGTGTATACTTTCTAACTGTGTGACCAATCCTGGCCAAGTTTTCTTGTCTGTTAAGTGGAGATAATAATAGCACCCACTGCACAAGGTTGTTGTGAAAGTCCAATAAGATAACACATGTTAAGCTTCTTTTTATCAGAGAACCATTTTCTAAAAAATGGGGAGCCAGGAAGGGTATTTGAGTAGAGGAGTGATGTGATCAAAGTCATGCTTTAGGAAGGTAATTTGGTAGCAGTGTGAAGGCTGGATTAGAAAGGGGATGTACAAGGGGCAAGAAGACCAGTTAGAAATCTATTCTGATAGTCTGGAGATAGAAGGGACCTGAAAAAAGGTGGTTTGAGTGGGAACTGACAGGAAGTTTGGGGAACATAATAGACATGTTCAAAGATTAGAAGGGCTGTCACATAGATGAGAGATTAGATTTATTTGCTTGGCTCCAGAGGGTAGAGCTATACAAAATGCAGGGAAGTTTCTGAAAAGCAGGTTTTGTTTTGATATAAGGAAAAACTTCCTAATGAATCATACTATTAAAAAATGAACTACCTGAGTGGGGTTCCTCTTCACTGGACATTTTTAAGTAAAGTAAAATGGTGACCACTTGGCAGAATAGTTTTCCTTTTCAGATATGGATTAGGCTAGTAGACCTCTGAGAGTCTGCATAGAACTGATAGAACTTTATAGAACTGATCATGAAACTCTGGAAGCTGATGAAGTCATCTAGAGAGTGGAAAAGAGGGCTAACAACAGAACCTTGAGGGACACGCACATTTAGGAGGAAGTAGAACGATGGGGAGCCAGCAGTGGGTATAGTAGGTTAACACAGAAGAAGAAAGAAAAACAACATGAGAATGCACTGTCATAGAGGGTTAGGGAAGAGAGGACATAGAAAAGGGGGAGGTGATCCAGTAATATCAAATGCTCTAGAAGGGACAAAAAGAATCATTGGATTTATCAGCGATTATTATATCAATGACATTGGAAATATCCATTGGGATGGGGTTGCTAAATTGCAAGTTACATTTGTAGAAGACTTCGTTTTTTTCAGAGCATTTTCATATCCATTATTGTCTTTTATCTTCCCAACCCTGTGAAGTATATAGGCCAGACATTAATATCCCCATTTGATAGATGAAGAAACTAAGGTTCACAGAAGTTAGAAAGAATGCTTCATAAGTATTTGGCAATATTTTCAAAATTTGTGCTATTTCAAATAGTCAGTAAAATCTTGATTATATTATTCATTTTCCTATTGGTATAGAAACAGTTTGCTAAACAGAGGTTAACATTAGTCTAGCCCAAGTTAATGAAGTTTTATTAGATTGTCTTTGAACATGTTACAGAAACATCACACTTAGAAAAATAAACAGTAAAATCTGTGCAAAAATCTCTAACCCTCATCTGCTTCCTTTATCCCTCTTGCCAAACTGTTCTGGAGGCTTTATATATACTCTTGAATTTAACCAGGATATTTTAAAGTAGCATATATTCTATATTTCAATCATGTCTTTCTCATCTACAGCATATCTGGGGTTCCTATTGGAAAGAAGGTAGATGGGGGTACAAGTGCTGTCACTCCTTTGTCAAGTTTTCCTATTGTACTGGAGAAGCTGGGAAAGAAATTGCTGTGAGTATCCCTTTTTCTAGAAACACTACAGATTGATTGCTATTAAACTTTAGGATCATTCATTCAACTTACCACCTGTCTAGAATTCTTTTCAGAAAACTCTACCTTTTGATCTCAAAAAAGATGCAGGTTGGTATTAGTAGATAGAGAGCCAGGTCTGAAGCAGAGAATATAGTTCAGATCCTGCCTCTGAAATATCCTGGCTGTGTGACCCTGGGCAAGTCATTTGACCTCTCAGTGCACCCAGGCAACTCTCTAAGACTATTAAGTTGTAGAGACAATGCCAGCATGGATTGGTAGAAGGCATTTTCTCACCTAGTAGTTCTCAGTACCACTGAGATCACAGGTCCAGTCCCCATTCCTATCCAGATCTGAGAAACAGTTATATAATTAAAGTTGCAATGGCATGGTTAATATTTTGCTATTACAAAACATGTTCATATGAGAGTTAGTATCCATACTTTACAGCTATGGAGCTCAGGATATTTGCATTTTTGCAAGGTCATATATGTAGGAAGCAGGGATAGTCCCAACACAGAGGGACCAAGCTCAAATAGAAAGATCCAGATCCCTGTGGGCTGCATATCAATTTAGAAAACCACAAACTAACATCTTCGGTTACGTTTTTTTATTTTGTTAAAAATGTCCCAATTATATTTTAACTTAGTTCTAGCCACCCTCAGGAGTTTTGTAGGCAGGAATTTCCCACCTCTGCTCTAACACACGTCCTCCCAGGCTGTAGTCTAGGGCTTGTTCCACTATAGCATAGCTTTAAGTCAAACATACCAAAAATGCTCCCTTCTTAAGTGAATGTGATGTGAGTAGTACCTTTTCTCAATGTTTGTTCATTATCATACACCAGCTGAATTCAGTTTGTTTCCCTTTTTAATTAAACAGAATTCAGATGAATATATTCCTGATGATGCTGTGGGCGAAGAGCAGACAAGCAGACCAAAAACTCTAGTGGAGGTAGGCCAGAACCCTGTCCATGCTACAGGTTACCATGGTCTTTACAGTTTATAAGTAAGTCGTAGAAGTGAATATTTTATACTCATGAGCATGTTAATAACAGTTCACCATTATATGGCACTTGATAATTTACAAAGCACTTTTCTCACCATGCAGTAATTCATACAAGTATTATTACTATTTTATCAGTAAAGAAATTGGGGCTCATAAAAGGTTAAGGAGCTGCCCAGCTAGATTCAAAACAAGGTCACTTGACTTCATCATGTACATTTTTCAATGTACTATTAATCCTACATCTTAATCCTTCCTTGAAGCTTCACCAAGACAAACAGAAAGAGGAGAAGAAGAAGAAGAAGAAGAAGAAGAAACACAGGAAGAGTAGTTCTGACAGTGAGGGCGAAGAAAAGAAGAAACATGAAAAACTGAAAAAGGTACTTGACGACCTTGACATAACTGCCCTTGAAGCGTCTCTGAAACTTCATTCCTAGGGAGTGTGCTTTTTGTAAAGGCCTTCCTTCAGAAACTTTAGAATGTTTGCAAATGAAATTTACCTATTGTCTGGAAGCTGTCTAAAAAAATCCAACTCATTGACCTTAAAGTGGCAGATTTAAATCTCCACCGGAAGCCAAGCCTAGGAAAACAGCAAAAACCAAATTCTGTTCAGTCTTTGTAAAAGTGCATTAAAATTGATTAAAATAGCTGAAACAAATGGAAAAATTTATAATGACAATTGACTTTTACAAAGTGTGGCAAGCTGAATAACAGTTGGTTCCAGTTATCGTTTGAAGAGCTCCTTCAGCTCTGTCAGCTGAATGATTTCTGATGTCACAGTGCTCAGGGCTGCACCCATTCTGCCATATTTTACTATTACACTATTGGACAGTTAGGCTTATGCTAAAAGTGCCAATATTCATTTCTCTGTTTTTCCATTTAGGCACTAAATGCTGAGGAGGCCCGCCTCCTTCATGTCAAGGAGATCATGCAGCTAGATGAGAGGAAGAGGCCCTACAATAGCATGTATGAAGCCCGAGAGCCTACAGAAGAGGAAATGGAGGCATACAGGATGAAACGCCAGAGGCCAGATGACCCCATGGCTTCTTTTCTTGGACAGCAATGACATGACTTAAAAGGAGATTCAGGACACCCCACTTTGTATATATATTCTTTTTTGTTTCTTGATTAACAAAGATAGAAAAATCCTCTTTTGTTTTTCTTACTGTCTTTTAAATAAATGTCTGGAACTCTTTCATCAATTCATTGCTTTCTACTCTAAGGGGAAAAACTAGCAGGCAGTATATTATGGAGATATTTGCTAGAACTTTTCATTCATTCACTGCAAGCTGCTTTCAACAGTGGATTTTTGAGAAATCATCATACAATTTTTGGAGGTTTAATATTTATTTTAAAGGCTTCATAATTATAATATTTAAAGTGTTATTTCCATTTCAGTTCTGAATTCTTTCTCTCCTACTTCCTTCTGCACCTCCCATAGAGAAGGCAAGAAAAACTTGTTACAAATAATATCGTCAAGCAAAATAAATTCCTGCATTAGCCATGCCCAAAAAGAAAAAGAAAATGTTTCTGTCTACAGTCTTTGAGTTCATCTCCTCTGTGGCACTCAAGAAATGCTTGTTGATTGATGAATCTGATAATTAAGTGTAGTTACTGACTTTCCTGATGGCAGGATTTTTGTTAAGTAAAGGCTGTGTCCTCTAAAGAACGGGGCCCTGACACTGTTTGCTTTTCTTGAAGAGGCAGAGCCTCAGTCATACAGTCATAGAATTTAGAGCTGGAAGAATATAGGGACGAGAGATCATCTTGTCCAAACTCCTTCAAGAAAAATGAAGTCTAGAGAGGTTGTGATTTGCCTAAGGTCACACAAGTTTTAAGTAACAGAACTGGATTTTGTGCACAGCTCTTCATACTCCAAATCTGGTTCTCTTTCCAATATACGATTTTGGGCTTTAGACTTAAAGCTTTAAAAATCTTTTATTCTCTATGTGTGGTAATTTTTAGTCAGTAAATTTTAATTGGCAATGAGCTAAGTTATATATTGATCATGGATTCATTTAGCTTCTCTGAGTTTTAGTTTCCTCATCTATAAAATGAGAGAGTTGGCCTAGATGACTTCTAAGGTCCCTTTCAATTTCAGAATTCTGATTCCATGAATTAAATTTCATTAAAGGACTCTCAGATATCAGTTGCACCTAACCTTCTTATCCAGCAGGTGTCACTCTTGGTAAATTTGCTAAAAAAGTGAAGCCTATTATGAAACAGATAACTTCAAAGAGCCCTGAGGATAGCCAGCATATAAATTTGAACGACCCCTTTGGAATAGCCCTTTTGAAATCATGACAGCCCCCAAGCCAAGCCTCAACTTAGCAGCCTAATGGAGCAATAGTTCCAGTAAACAAAAAGTTAAGAGATGGGACAAAAAAGTTTTTTGGAAACAATACTGGCATGTGGACTTTTAAAAAGCAGCTACTTTTCTAAACCAAATTTTGAGTTAAGTGGAAAATTATAACAACAGCTCAGATGCGACCATAGTTATAAAGTAACCAAAATGAATTCTGAAAGGCATCAGATTTACATAATAATAGATAAGAATAGAAATACCCACTACTTGGACCAAATCTATAACTTCAGTTCTAACCTAGTTTATAAATTCCAAACTTTGATCTCCAATTACTACAGGCTTAGACATGGCTGGAAATAGCTTGATGAACTCTAATGTTTCCTCTGTGTGTGTGTATGTGTGTGTGTGTTCTTTAGTTTGATGAGTAAGAATATCCTTTTATGATTAAGTATTCAATAAATGTTTCCCTTAAAAAATAAAGTTCCCTGTGTATAACAAAATGTGCTGCATACAACTATGTCTCCAGGATACATGTACTTTTATGTGCCATTGGCATCTCAAATTCATTGTGTTCAAAACCATTCTCATTACATTTCCCTCTAAACTTTCTTGTTCCTCCTTTAGAATGAACATTTCTGTCAGTTGCTTTCCCATTTGTGAAACCCCAGGCATATCCTTTTCCTTCTCCCTCACCTCTTAATACCCAGTCATTTATGAAGTGGTGCCAATTTGACATGTGAAACATCATTTAAGTCCATTCTCTTTCTATTCTTGCTGTCTCATTAATATAGATATTATCAGACACCTGAACTTTTGCAATAACTGCCTGAAAGGCTTTTTGCCTTCTCCCTACTATAATTTATCACTCAAACCACTAACAGATGTGCTTCCTTAGAGACTTAAGGGAATTTCCCTTTGGGTGAGATCAAGGATTCTGTCTTGGTGGAGCTGAGATATCTCACCACCAGTGGGAGAGTTAATTCAATCTGTGAGTTTTCTGGTATATCCTAATCTGTAAAACTTCCCTGATTTCTGTTTCTATACTCATCAGTATTTGTGTGTGTAACTAGCATTTGGTGGGAAAGGACCAAGCCTTGGGATATAAGCTGTCTCTTTCTTTTATGGGATAGCAACCAGGAAAGCAGCTTGAACCTAAGAACAAAATTATTTCCCCTGGACTATTTAGGGGCACAGAATAGATATAATTCTAGTCTAGTATTCCCTCCCTCTAGAGAGCAGAGAAGCCAGCCCAAGAGCCCCATCTGTTCCTCTCTGGGGAGGAATTCATCTCTCTTGGAGAGGAGTGGGTGAAATTCTAAGATAATCATGCCTCCTGCTAACCACATTTAAATAAACCTATGTGGACACATACACATAACCTATGTGACCAACACAGTCTATATGTAATTTTCTAAAAGGAATAGATATGTATATTTTTTTAAAAGATGGAAAATAAGCAACACATTTCAGTGCTTCAAGAACTCATCATCCAACTTTAGTTGATGATCTTCAAGATTGCTATGATAAAACAGGTCATGATCTTCCATTCAACTTACCCAGTGAGATTCTCCAGACTTAGACAGGTAGGTGGTCCTTGAAAAACATATACAGTCAGTCACAAAGCCAGTATTCAAAGATTTCCCAGCATGGTAAGACTTGCTAGAGTTCCTGCTTCACTGGCATAGGTTTTGAGAATCCTTGGTTACACCCACAGCATGATCAAATCTATAAGCGGACTTTATTGAAAGGTAATACACAGTAAGCTTAGGGCAGTGATGTGGCTAGGGGATAGAGTACCAGGTCTGGAGTCAGGAAGACTCATCTTTGTGAGTTCAAATCTGGCCTCAGACAAAAGCTGTGTGACCCTGGACAAGTCACTTAATCCTGATTGACTGTTTCTTAATCTATAAAATGAGCTGGAGAAGGAAATGGCAAACCACTCCAGTGTCTTTGCCAAGAAAATCCCAAATGGGGTCATTCCTGAAATGTCTGAAGAACTATAACACATACGATAAATTACAAAACTGACCATACCTTCCATCTAGTAATCCTACTACTGGGACAGCATCCTAAGGATATTATTAAAGTGGGCAAGAGAGAAATGGGGAGAGAGAGTTTCAGGGAAATGGGAGAAAAAAGATGTTTGGAGAAGCAACATGGCATTGAAAATAGAGTACAAGACCTAGATCCTGGAAAAATTGGACTCAATTCCTGCCCCAGACTATTACTAGCTATGTGACCCTCGGCAAGTCACAAAAAAAAAACCAAAACAAAACATCGCTCCGTGCCTCAGTTTCCTTATCTATAAAATGAGAGGAAGAGGATTCAGACTCCAAGATCTCTTCCAGCTCTAGTCTTTGTCCCTCTCATTTTTTGTAAAAAAATATTAAAAGTGACCTTATTTGTAAATCACACTCATACACACACACACACACACACACACACACACACACACGTACAGCCCTGGAACTTGCCTATGTGTCCAGCACTTGGGGAATAGTTAATAAATCATGATATATAAATATAATGAGGAATGATTGTTGCATAAATGGCAAATAAGAAAAAACAAGGGAATAAGGAAAGTCATCTGATCTGATGTAAAACCAAGACAGTGAAACAGAACAATGTACATGCTAACTAAGACTGTACAAAAAAAAGCATTAAAATCTGATAAAGAGACAGACAGAAAAGAGATAAAGGATAGAGAGTAAATAATATATTGTAAAATAAATATTGTTATTTTTTAACTTTCCATTCATATATTCCTTTTATCAATTGTAAATATTTTGGAATTTGTGGTTTCATGAATGATCCTCTTGCTTGTTATGTTTACTTGATTCTGTTCCTTAAACTGGTCAAGTTTATTATAAAAAGCCATTTCAAAAAAAATATTTCTTTGATTTAGTGATAGCTAAATTCAATGGCACCCCAAAGAATAAAACTGCAATGCCAAAAAGAGATTAAAAGCAGTGTTTGCCTTTTATAAGGACGATTTACCTACAGATGACTTTTTGCCAAAAAGAGGCCTTTGTGATTTCTCAAGGAGAGTATCCCTTTGAGCCTGGGCATGTCCAAATCTAACGTTAGATGTTTGCCAGCACTATAAACATCTCATCTCCTTTGCAGGCTAGGTCTAGAGGTCTCTGCAAGAGCAATAATGTTTCCCTGTAGCAATAATGTATTCCCTGTTCCAATAATGTAACCCCCACCCCCAACCAAATGAATGTTAACTGTGACTCACAAGTCAGCAAAAGAAACCGTCCTCACCCTTCACCTAAGGAAAATAAGCAAGAATTCAGTTCAACATATACAAACCCTCACTCTCTGATTTGCACTCCTTTTATCAGAGCTGGATGTCACTGACATATGGTGAAACTGTGAAGTTTAGTGGAATGGGTGCTAAATGGGAAATCAGATACTAGTCTGAGTTTTTGTATGCAAGTTTAGAATTCTCTAATTCTCTTTGTGAGTCCTAGACATACTACTTCTTTGAGACCCAGGTCCTTATCTGCAAAATAAGGGGTGAAAAAATTATTTCTGGTCTCTTTTCCAGCTCTATAATTCTACAGGGCCATATTCATTTCATTTTGGATCATGTGTACCACCTAGAACAATACAGTAAACATCACTCAGATGTAAGCTGGGGGGATGAGGAAAAAAGGATTCAGGACTTCCATGCTGGTCCTTGTCAGCTTCCTTCCATGGCTTGGGATGGCAGGTGGGGGAGAGGAGCAATGTGTGTGACATAATCAGATCTCTGTTTTAAGATGATCAATTTGGCTGCTTCAAGAAGCATATGTTAAGTGCCTACTATGAGTAAGCTACCATGTGAGGGAATTGTGGGAATTGAGCCCACATTGACTCCATATTGTGATTCAATTCTGGATCTAATTTAGTTGCCTTTCTATTCAAATATGGGCCTCATTCAATTTCTGTCTTGTAAGAAAACTGTATTCAATTATGGGAATTGTGAGAAAACTTTATTGCATTGTTTGAACCTAGCCCTGCATGACTGGGAAGCTAGATCACTTCTGTCTATTGTTAGAGACCCTTAACCAAGGATCTAGATTCTTTCTGTCCATCCTTCCTTGCTTCCTGCCTTCCTCCCTTTCTCCTTTTCTTCCTTCCTTCCTTCCTTCCTTCCTTCCTTCCTTCCTTCCTTCCTTCCTTCCTTCCTTCCTTCCTTCCTTCCTTCCTTCCTTCCTTCCTTTCTTTCTTTCTCAAAAACCAAACCTTAAACCTATTTCACTCTGGAGCTCATAGATTGGACCAAAATAGGTCCCTGCCTAAGCTCCATTTAATGGTTATATTTTAAGCCCTCCTGGCTCAGAGTGAAAGTCAATAGTAGCCATTTCTCTTTTGCGGAGCAACCCTGAGGGTCTTCCCCTCCCAGTTTGATTTTTTTTTTTAATTAAAGAGGCCATCCTTTAATTCAATTCTTAAAGAGGCCTATTCACTGAATGGGCATTACTTCACTGTTAAGTGAGAACCTGAAAAGATTTCAACCTAAAAGGGCCAGGATCCCCCACTGCATCCTGAGCCATCTCTAATCATCTTGATGAATATCTGGCCACTGGACCCAGATTGCTCTGGAGGAGAAAGTGAGGCTGGTGACCTTGCACAGCCCTCCCTCATCAAATCAAAGTCAATTGCAAGTCTTATCATCATTTCCCTGATGTCATGGTTCTCTTTGAAAATGAAGGACAAACCCAACAACAGGTTATGCTGACTCAAAATCCAATCATATCTGAAGATTGATGCAAGGGATTTTCTCACAATTATACATAACCGCCCCGCCCCCATGCTGGTCCATCAGTTACTATGTCCTTGTTCCTTTGATTGGAAACAGACACTTGAGGAAAGTGGGGCACCTTTTTTTCTGATTTCAGGGAATTTTACCTGTTTACTCTCCCTCCCAACTTGGAAAACTCTTAATCTTTCCTCCAATTAGAAATCAGATTACCTAATCTTGTATCCTGGTTTGTATCAAATTAATTGTTTTCTTTTAACTCATAAAAATTTGATTCCCCCTGTATTCAGGGTCTGGTATCAAGCTGAGGAGGCCTGGTCCCAATTTGTTATGCAATTGGCATACATGGCTTAATACATCATGTGCTCAGAAACTTGAACTCTTGTTTCCTTAGTTATTTCAGCTTTTACCTGTCACATATGCTATAGGTGTGTTATAAACTCAGTTACCCTTATCTGTAAAATGAGGATGAATACTTGTCCTGACTTCTTTTGCAAGCTGAATGTGAGAAAATCATCCTAACAATTAGAACTGTCCAAACAGACCAACTAAGAAAATAATGCATTTCTGTTTCATTGTCAGCCTTCAAGCAAAGGCTGAATTTCTTATGAAAGAAATGAATGAATGAATGCTAGATAGATAGATGAAAATGCAGTTATTATATGCCAGGTACTATGCTAATTCTGGGAACACAAATACAAACACAAGAGTCCAAGGGGCTTGCTTCTATGTTAGTAGGGAGAGGCAATACATATAGGGGTGTGGGTGCAGAGAGTCACAGGAATGGTGAGTTGATCTATAGGGCAATTGATGGAGATGTTCTTTCCAAAAACAGTGGTGGTACATCCAGATACCCTTGCACGTATCTGAATTCTCACTGTTTGAAGTTTTAATTATGTAAAATATAATAATTGGTTTCATCTTAATGGAAATATTGAGTGTGAATTTGAATAATGTTACAGAAGATTCATTATTTGCATTATTCTGGATCTGTGTTGATTTGCTTACCATGTCCACAGCACCAAGTGGAAAAGGGTTAGAAGGAGTGCTGGCACACTCATGGAAATGGGTTATAAACCTAGGAAAGGGCTTTGAACAGTAAAAAAAAATGCTATACAAATCTACTATTAGCTTCCTAAAACATTTTTGGTCCAGAAGATGTCCCTCATGAAGCACAATGGGGAGGGAGCCATGATTTCTGAGTATCTCATTTCATGAGCTTAAACTAATTCCAATGGGGCTAAATCATAACTTCACTGTTTTCTCTTTGGCATAACTAAAAGTGGCCTTGCAATTCCTTCTTCTTGATGCTGTTGGACCACCAGTTTCCTCTGCTGACTCTCAGCTTTGAAGTCTGGCATGCATGGACAGAGAGGCCTGAGCAGCTGCATAGCTCCTCTGACACTCCCCAGCGCTGCCACATCCATGGGATCACATCTGGAATGATCTCATTCTGGAGAACACTGTAGCATCAAAGGCCCATCTTGAAAAGCAAGCCTTTGAAAATATGGCTCTTGGTCACAGCTGTCTGGAGGAAAAGAATAAAAATTTTTGAGAAAAACATTGGCATTAAAACTGGAGGTGGAGGGAAGGCAAGCGGGAGAACTAGCCTGTGACCAAGAAACCTACCTGTCATTTGAAAGCCCATCTAAGGCAAAATATAGAAAAGGCACTGGGGCTGGAAGTTTGGAGGGTTAGGTTCAAATCACTTACTACCCTTTGAACTTGGTTCAATTACTTAATTGCTCACCTATAAAAATCAGGAAGAGTTCTGCCTCTAGGTTCAAATCCCATCTCTGATACTTAACCAATTTATGAACATGGGTAGGTCAGTCACTTACCTTCCTACCTTCCTTGGGCCTCAGTTTCCTCCCCTGTAAAATGAGAGGGTGGAACTAAATGACCTCTGAGGTTCTTCCTCCTATAGATCTATGGTCCTACTGCACTAAAATAAAGGGGTTGGAATAGTTGATCTCTAAGATTACTTTTGTAAGTCCTGGCTCAGTGTGACCATGGGTCTTTACTTTCCTTATCAGTAAAATTGATCTAATAGTACCCACTCTCATCTATCTCAAAATGCTGGAAGAGTCAAATGAAATAATACATGAGAAAGCTATTTGTCAATGATTAAGCACAAAACAAATGCAAAGTTTCATCATCATCCATCATGCCATTGTGGTTAGTTAGATCACACTAGAGAGATCAGAGGCTGAGGTTCCCGTCTGCTCCAAACCAGAAAAACAAAATTTTGGTGTGCAGAATGAACTTACTAAAATAATTTTATCAGCAGGCACATCATTTCGCAAATATAAGTACTCATCTAGAGGGGCATTGCACAGAGGGCAGGCAGGCAGGCAGGCAGCCTTTATTAAGAGTTTCCTATGAGGCAGCTGACACAATCTTAGGCTGCTTCAGTGGAGCGTAGTGTCTAGAAGGTTCTAGGTAGTGCCTTTGTTCTTTATTCCGGGCAGTGCATATCTGAGATACTATTTTAACACAGCAGAACTTTTATAAAAAGGAATGTTTAATTCAAAAGATAATATACAAGTATGCTCCCCCAACATGTAAGAGGCATAATTCCTCCCAGTGCTCCACGTCTATCTCTAGGGAGGGGATGGGGATTAGGTTCTTAACTTAGCTCAGACCCCATAGGATGTAGTCCCAGTTCCAAATCTGAAACTCCCTCTGGGGCTTGAGTCCCAGGCACCCTGACTTCTCAGGGCTTCCATGATGGGATGGCTGGCTGCTGTACCATGTGGTTTGTAATCCTGGCTCCTGATAACAGCAGGGGTTACCTCCAGCATCTGAAACTGAGGACAAAGACCATGAAGCAGAAACAAAACCCTCCAGTCCAGTTTCTGGGAGTTGAGGTCACTGGCTCAGTTCATGCTGCCCACATCCAGTCTGGGCACAGCAACCAGGAGCACAGCTAAAAAGGAAGGTGGAGACAGTAAACAGTCTCAGGGCACTACTTTAAAAGACACAGAGAGTCAATCAAGGAGGCTACCACCACCCACCTAGTAGAGGTTGCAGAAAGCTCCTCGGTAAATAAATTAGGCATGCTCAAAACCCAGTTATGCTATTTAGTTATCACATTTTGAAAGAGACAATGACAATCTGAAACACATCCTGAGAGCAGCTAGGGAGATAGAACCAGAGCTCATATCATATGAAGATCAGAAAAAGCTGCTGGGGATGTTTTAGACTAGAGAAGAGATAACGTCCTTAACAGGAAACCTGAGAGCAGTGCTCAAGCATTTCCTGCAATTACAAGGAAATTAGACTTTATTCACTTGACCTGAGAAGGCTGGACTAGAAATAATGGGTAGAAATTCCATGGGGACAGACTTTAGGCAACTATAAAGAACTTCACAGTAATCTATTGTTGTTGTTGTTGTTCAATCATGTCTGACTCTATATGACCCCATGGAGGTTTTCTGGGCAAAGACCCTGGAGTGGTTTGCCATTTCCTTCTCCAGCGTGTCCCCATTTTATAGATGAGGAACTGAGGCAAATAGGGGTTAAGTGACTTGTCCAGGGTCACACAGCTAGTAAGTGGCAGAGGTCAGATTTGAACTCAGATCTTCCTGACTCCCACCACACCACCTAGCTGCCCCACACACAATAATTAGGACTGTTCAAAAATGAAAGTGACTGTTTTGATAGGTCTTTTGGCAGAGACTGTAGGACCACTAGTAGAGAGATTCAAACTCATTTGGAAGTTGAACTAGATAACTTCTGAAGACTAGAGTAATGCCTCTGGAGTCAGAGGACCTGAGTTCAAATCCTTCCTCCGATGTTTGCTGCCTGACTATGGACTCCCTGGGCCTCACTTTTCCTGTCTCTAAAATGAAGAGATTGAAATGGATCCCCTCTGAGGTCTCTTCCAAGGCTATATCTGATTCTATGAGAGCTACAATTCTACGATGTAGATTCCTGATCAAATAAGACTTGTACTGGGTGAGTTCTGATGTAATGCAATGGTGAGTTTCTGTGATTCTATGATATCCTCTAGGAGAACTTTCTCTTACCTTTCTTTGTATCCCTAGAGCTTAGTACAAGGCCTGGCACATAGAAGGCACCTTACCAAATGTTTATTGGCTGACTTACACTGAGTCTGGTACCTTAAATTTACAAATGAGGAAAGTGAACCCCAAAATAAATGGCTTGCCCAAAGTGACATGCCTAGTAAATAACAGTCAGGATTTGAACCCAAGTCCTCTGACTCCAAGTCTAATCATATCTATTATTATTGTATCTCTTGTGAAAATGCCAGATGTGATCTGAGGAGTCTCTTAGTCTTACAAACCATGGTTAGATTAATGTTTAATCTGGTGGCAGAGAGGAGGAAGAGAAAAACCTTGTAACAGGAGGTGGCCTTTGCCCCTACCCTCTGTTCCCTACCACCAGCATTCCATTCTCCCTGGCTGCCAAACAAAGCCATCTGGCTAACATCTGTTGTGCAGCCACCCTGTGAAATTCAGTGCCAACCCATTCCAGACCGTGGGAGCCTTGTTAAAAAGAAAAAGAACTGTCCAGCAGAGATACCCATCAGGCCCTTGCTTCCCAAACAGGGCTTCCAGATACTGTGGCATCAAGATGCAAAAATGCTTGCGGTGGGTCCAGATAAACCCTTGGTCCCTATATTGCTCTGTGCCAACTTCATGCTCAGAGCAGGGAGGAGACCAGTGACAGAGACTCTGATGAAGAAAAGAAGAAAGATGATTCCTGGTGTGTGTGTGTGTGTGTGTGTGTGTGTGTGTGTGTGTGTGTGTGTGCGCGCATGCATGGATGAATGTGGGTGTGCTTCATGGTGGTATTTGTGTGCTGGGGTATTTGTATGTAAAATTGTGTTTGGTTGTACACAGGGGTGAACAGTATATTTGCATCTGGATGTACCTGCACTCTTTCCAATGTTTCATGCTCTTTCAGAGAAACTAATACACCATGTTTTCTACCATCTGCCCCTGAAAAGGAACCAGCTATAATGCCCAAGGGGAAAAAGAGACCCAGAGGTTCATGTCATTGTCTTGCAGTAAAATGTCAGAACTCATGGCAACTAGGTGATTGAATAAAGAGAGCACCAGCCCTGGAGTCAGGAGGACCTGAGGTCAAATCCAGCCTCAGACACTTGACACTAACTAGCTGTGTGACTTTGGGCAAGTCACTTAACCCCAATTGCCTTGCCTTCCCCCTTCCAAAAAATAAAAAAATAAAATGTCAGAGCTGGAAAGGACTTTAGAGGTTCAACCCCTTTCATTTAAAAAATGTTCCTTTTTATTATGAACTTAATAATCAACAAACACAAACATTCCAAAGAGGGACCAAAAAGTGAATCATATATGAAACTGTGAACTTGTATTATGTAGTTTGCTTTTTAAAAGCATATTTTAAAATGATAAGATGGTAACAAAATTGCTATTTGTGCCCCACTCTGAACTTTTTGTTTTTGTTTGTTTTAAGGTGTATTTTTTTCTTTCTTAATGATACTTTCTTCGACATATCTAATACTTCCTACTAACTTATCCTTCCCCAGTAGATGCCCTCTTTTATTAAGAATAAGTATAGTCAAGAAAAATTAATTACTATTTTTATTTTTATATTTTTGCTTTTTGGAGTGGGGAAGACAGGGCAGTTGGGGTTGACTTGCCCAAGGTCACACAGCTAGTTTTATATTAAGGGTCTGAGGTCAGATTTAAACTCCTGACTCCAGGGCTGGTGCTCTATTCACTGTGCCACCTAGCTACCCCAGAATAGTGTTTTTAGCCATCAGGTTCATCACTTCTCTATCAAGAGGTGAGAATCATGCCCAGGCAAGCTGGAATCTGAACTGACTCTTCAGGGCCAACTGTTAAAATTTTAGTGTAAGCATTCGCACCTTGGAAATTATCAAATGCCACCAATCTGGGCTTGATTCATTGTTTTGTTGATTTCTAGACTTAAGAAGGTGATGGGCAAAATGTCAATGATGCAGATTAAACGTAAAAAGTGTTTTTGTGGGTACATTCTCCCCCCACACACACAATTGGTTGTTAAACATTTACTAGTATATCACTGTAAGTGTGTTTCATCATCAATCTGCTGCATAAATTAACCACTGCTTGTAAGACTAAGACTCCTCACTTCACATGTGGTAGTTTCACAAGAAGAAATGTAATAATAATGGATAGATGATTAGACTTGGAGTCAAAGGGCTTGGGTTCAAATCCTGTTATTTTCTAAGTGTGTGACCTTGCACAAGTCTGCAGTCTTTCCACTTTGTTTCCCTCTGTGTTACTGTTTATATATTCATTTCACAGAGGAGGAAACTGGAGATGAGGTTAAGGGATTTACCCAGGGTCATATTAGAGCCATCAGTTCAATTCAGTAGTCATCTATTGAGTGCCCCCTGCATACACCTGGTACTATGTTAAGTTCTGGGAATGCTCAGTCACTGAAAAGAATCTGAGGTCCCTCAGTGTGGATATGCCATCCACCATGGTGGGTCACAGCCCATCCGATCCCCACACCCTCGGTGTTTTGTGTTCATGTCCTCCACAAGTTCTCCAAAGGGGGTCTGCTCAGGGTGCCGGGAGCCTTCCTTGGTTTCTCTTGACATCACGAGTATATCAGGAGAGTACATGGGCTCACTCTTATTCTCTCCACGTGATCAGCCCATTTTCTTTTTCAATCACATACCTCCTCGATGACATATTTTACTTTGATTCTGCTTACAGAGTTGCTTGTTTACAATGTATTGTAGCCTATTCACCCTCACCGTGTGCCCATCATTCCATTGCCCATTTTTAATTTTTCAAAGTCTGTAGGGTTCCATGACCTCCCTCCATATAACAACACTGGCAGGACACTGGTATTTAAAAGATAGGCCTTCGTTCCAGAGAAAAGTTTAGGATCATGAAAAGAATTCTGCAATTTCTCAAAAGCAGTCCAGAGATCCTGGATTTCTTCCCCACCATTTAATCCTGAATGTAATTTGTCCATTTGCATTGTCTGTCCAGGATATACAAACAATCCTTACTCTCAAAGAGTTTACATTCTACTTGGGAAAAACAACAGGTATATAGATAAGTAAATACAAAATCCACAAAAAGTAGACACAAAAAAACTTGTAGGATGGGGAGTATTAATATCAAGGGAAATCAGGAAAAGTCTCTTGTAGGAGGAATGGTACTTGGCATATGCTTTGAAGGAAGCTGGGGAGTCTACAAGGTAAAGGTAAGGAGGAAGGAGCTCTCCATGGTGGTCAAGACCATAAGCAAAGATGTAGAGCTAGGACTTTGTGTATGGAACAGTAAATCATCCACTTTGACTGAAATATATGACAAGGAATAATGTGTGATCAGTCTGCAAAGACATGTTGGAACCAGGTTGCAAAAGGTTTTAAATATCAAGGCAAGGAGGTTATATTTTATCCTAGAGATAACAGGGAGCCACTGAAGCTTCTAGAGTAGGGGAATGACATGGTCAGACCTGCACTGGTCTAGAATCCAGGTGTCCTGTCTCTCAAGCCAACGTTGCTCTAACCATATCAATTGAGCAATCTACCAACAAGCTTTTTTTTTCTTTTTTCCTTTTTCCCTGTCTTGCCCAGATTGACAGTGCTGCAGCCAATGCTAATGCTGATTGCTACAGAAGCTTTAACCTGCTCTTTTTCTGACCTGGGCCAGTTTGTCCCTCCTTGGCAGCTTGGTGATCTTCCACTCCCAGGACCACATCATGTTAATGTTAGACTTAGTGTGGACGCTCAACTGGACTTAATCCAACTGAAACTCAGAACTCCCAAACTCAGTCCACCAGTCTAAGCTTCCCCCAGAAACAAGGACTACAGCTGTGCTCCACCATGCTCAGGTAACAGGCATTTTTAAGCTACTACTATGTACCAGGTATTGTGCTAGGTGCTAGAGAATACAAAGACAAAACTGAAATAGTCCCTGCTCTCACCAAGCTTATGTTCTATTGGGGGAAACAATATGTACCTACATAAATAAATATATTCAAAATATGCAAAAAGTAAATACTGTATCAGATCATTTGGGAGGTACTAGCAGTTATGGTTTATCAGGAAAGGCTTCTTGTAGGAGGGATGAGCTTGAGCTGAGCTTTGAAGAGGCTAGGGATTTTTAGAGGTAGAAGTTAGAAAGGAGAACGCCAGGTATAACCGAATTGAAAAGAAGATAGACAGATACTTCCAGTCAACCACATGAATAACTAAATATTTGGGTATGTTAAAGATGATGAACTCTCTGGCTGTTTTCAGCCAGTGGGGACACAGTGCTAAAAGGAATTTTTGTTTTGACACAATCTAACAAACCCTGAGTGGTCCCTTGGTCTTCCCCCTGCCTTATGACAGGGACAAGAGAATAGGGTGCTGCATCAGCTTAAAAAAGAAGCAGCTTCCATCTCAACCCCTTTGCTTTTATTCTCCAGTATAGCATGTATTATATTCCATCTCTAAACTTCTTTTGAAGGTAGTGGAAGAATGACTGTAGTCTTCCTCCTACCTTGCCATTGACTTTATGGAGCATGGACTCAACTAGGCAAACTTGCACTAGAGCTCCTGGCTGCCTTTTGCAGGATTGCTCAGGAGGAATTTTACATTTCACCATTGTTCTGCACTGTCCAAACAACTCTTAGACCAGGTCTTCCTGAAAGTACTTTTATTAGAAGCCCCTTCATGGGGCCTTCACAAAGTTTCCCTTAGGCATAATGTACTTTTCTGCTATGCTTCTTTCCCAGTCCTAAAGCTCTTTCTTCAGTGTGTCAAATCTGTCCTGGCTCAAGGTCAGCCACTGCTATACCAAAAAGATTCTAGGACACTAGTAAGTCCAAATCCTCAAACCAACTGAAATTCTCCTGACCTCCTTTTCCACTTTCTATTTCTTCTCCTAACTAGGTGGTCAATTGAAGAACAATCTGGAATCACACCCCCAAAAAGTTATAAAACTGTGTATACCCTTTGACCTAGCACTATACCACTATTAGATCTACTTTCTAAGATGATCAGAGGAAAAGGCTCTATATGCTCTAAAATGTTTGTAGCAGCTCTCTTTGTGGTGGCAAAGAACTGGAAATTGAGGGGATGTCCATCAATTGGGGAATAGCTGAACAAGTTGTGGTATTTGATTGTGATGGAATACTATTGTGCTATAAGAAATAATTAACAGGCTGATTTTAGAAAAACCTGGAAAGACTTACATGAAATAACATAAAATGAAATAAGCAGAACCAAGAGAATGTTGTACGTAGAAACACCAATATTGTTTGAAGTATAACTGTGAATAACTAAACTATTCTGCTATTCTGAATAATTCTGAGCTATTCTGAGAAATATGAATATTCAAATCAACTACAAAGGGTTTATGAAGGAAGATGCTATTTACCTCCAGAGAAAGAACAGATATATGGAAGCATGTATTGTATGGTTTCACATATACATCTGTGTCAAATATTTGCCTTCTCTAGTGCAGGGCTGGGAAGGAAGGGAAGGAGACATCTCAGAACACAAAATGTAACATAAATAAATAAATTAAATAATTTTTTTTAAAGGTGACCAAACACTGTTCTTGAAGGGTACATATCCAGGCTTAAAGTTAGCCTCATGAGTTTGAGAGTGCCAAAGATCTTGAGCCCAATGAATGGAGCAACTGGTAGAAAGAGGAGGAGTCCACGTCAACCATTCCAGTGCTCTTGGAAGAGACAAACACCAACAAGAGGAAAGGTCCAGATCTGCCCCATTTTAGCAGAAGAAGTGAACCTAGAGTTGTTTTTGACAGTGAAGAGCCAAGGCAAAATGTAAAACTCCTAATAAGCATCTTGTTTTTTTTATATTCTGATGATATTTAAGTATCAACCTTTCAAGAAAGCACAAGGGTACTATAAGAGTAGGGGTCAATTAGATTCAATCAGTTACTATACATATACCCTTAGAGTAATGAATAAGATACTCTGGCTCTGATACCTTTATCAGATGAGAACAACTTAATTCAATCAATCAATAAATCAAAAGCATTGGCTAATGTATACCCTGGCCACTCCCTGTGGGCCTTTTATAAAATAGCAAGTTTGTTTAGAACCCAGCATAATTCTGGTAGGTTAGAAAGAGTAGTTGCAGCAATGCTCTTGAGAGTGAATCCCTTGCTGTTAGGAATGCAGAAAGGGAAGAGAAGCCTCTTTGTCCTAATCTGCTCTTGACCAGAAAAGAGCCTGGTGAACTTCAGAAGGAACTCATCATTGTCCTAGTAGCATCCCCAGCACAGTATAGACTGGTGATGTTATTTGCCCCTTTAGAGCTAAGGCCAAACTAAACACACCAAAGAAAGGCAGCTTTAGAGTTTGATGAGGAGGCCAGCAGAAAGATATACCAGAGCTAAGAGGAACTTCATGATAGCTCCATAAAGCGGAGAAAAGAACTTCCAGAAAAAAAGACTTCCAGGGGCCTCTGAGTTACTCCCTTTGGCCATATGTGCTCTAACCTTAAGCCACTTTTTCTTGGACTTAGTGGGGATTTTTTTTTTTACCCACTGTTCTTACTATGTTAAGTAGTTTCAGTCATATCTGACTCTTTGTGACCCCATTTGGGGGTGTTCTTGACAAAGATACTGGAGTAATTTGCCATTTCCTTCTCCAGTTCATTTTACAGATGAGAAAACTGAGGCAAATAGGGTTAAATGACTCACCCAGAGTCACATAGCTAGTAAGTATCTGAGGTCAGATTTGAACTCAGGTCTTCCTGACTCCAGGCTCAGAGGTCTATCCACTGTATCACCTAGCTGACCCCATACCACTTTAATAAATATTAATTTCTAAAAGCTAATAGATTCTAATTAATAATAAATGGGGAAGCATACCAGAGGGGACTCAAACATTGGAAATACTATGGTATTAGAAAAGCACCCCAATCTCCTCACAGCTACTCCTAGAATTGTGAGATTTATAATAACCACCCTCTGGGGGACCTGATAGCCAGAGCAAGGGGGAGGGGTATGATAGTAACCCCAGAACATGCACTACAAAAGTTATAAGTTAAGTTACTAAATCCTTCTTAATTTAAAGAATTTTGTTTTGTCAAGGCATGCTGTGAGTCTCTCTTATTCATTACCATTTCTTACATGTGTAGAACCTATCCCATATCTGATCCACATTGAACACTGAATACCCTTTTTATGTCCTGTAGCAGCAAGCACCCCAATATCCCCAGGGTGACTGCCAACACAGGTTCTTAGATCTGCTTTTCAAAAGGAAAGCAACTCAAAATGGGTTAACAAACTTACTTTAATCAAACAAACATATATTACTTAGTTCAAGGGGAAAAGGTCAGCACCTCAAACTTCAGAGTATACAGACAGATCAAACAGACAGGCTTCCAAACTGTCCAACCATTATCAATACCAAAATCACAGTTACCAGAGAGGGAAGCATCAACATCTGGGTTTTCAAAGCCGGGGGGCTCTCAACAACGGCTTCCCAGAGTCTCATCTGGTCAAATCACACAACACTTCTCAAAGTGAGCCCCAAAGCAAAGCCTCTCGTCAGGGATTATATAGTCTTCTCCTGGCTCAGAGAATGTAACCACCCTCTTGACCCACTGCCCAATCACACAGCATCAAGGTGTGGTCATTCCTGAAAACCAAGCCTCCTAACACAGGCTCCATGTGACCACATTCAGCCTATTAGGGGGCAGAGTATACTTTCATATTAAAGAAGGTTCTCAGAGTCACTTAAGTCAATCAAAGTCTCTTAAGCCAATCAAAGGGCCTAGGGGCAGGGAAGATCTTCAAATCTGCATTTCCATTACATGTCCCCACTTTTGAAGAGACTTTTTGACATGAACCAAGACCTAAGGTTTAAATAATTTGTCCCTAGGTTCCTGGGGTTAGAGTTTAATGAAGAAAAAAGTATAAGAAAAGGGAGTCCTGTCCCCTCTCATTAGAGGCCAACTTCCCCCAAGAAAATCCCCAGTCCATATCGTGCACCTTGGTCCAGAGCTGAGGGGCCCCTTATGAAGAATGAGTGGGTACAGTGCCCCAATCCCCAAGTCCCATTAGTAGCTTCTAAATGTTACACATGGGCAATAGCCTGTGTAAAGGAACAAACAGGAGATGGAATGTTGTGTATGAGAAATGGCAAGACCAGTTTGACTGAACAGTATGTACAAAGGGGTGTAATATATAATAATGCCAGAAAGGTAGGCTGGAGCCAGGTTACAAAGGACCTTAAATGCCACACAATGGGGTTTGCATTTTATCCAAAAAGCAAATCAGGAGCCACTTAAAGCTTATTGAGAAGAAAAGTGACATCATCAGACCTGTGCTCCAGGAATATCACATTGGCAAATCCTAAGGATGGTTTGGAGAGGGGAGAGAATAGAGGCAGGGAATGAAATCAGAAAGCTATTGTAATAGTCCAAAAGAGAAGTGACAAGGGCCTGAATCAAGGCAATTGATTGGATATTATAAGCACTGAGAGTGAGAGAAGGATCACTCATAGATTGTGACTCTAGGAAGAATGGTGGTGCCCCCCCAGAAATAGGGAAGTGCGGAAGAGAGGTGGGTTTGAAAGGGGATGTACTGGAGCCAGCTTAAACAAGCTTTGGGAGAGCCACTGTTAAAACTTGCAATGTGAGCATTTACACACAGGAATCAGCAAATGTTACAAAACAGGTTTGATTTATTGTTTTATTGGTTGTCTCAACTTATGAAAGTGGAGTGTGTAGATTAAACCTAAAAGTGAATCTAGCTGTATTTTTTCCATAGATTCAATTATTAAACATTTATCAGTGCACCCCTGGCTCGGGGAATGATAATGAGTTCTATTTTGGAAAATCTAAGTTGGAGATACCTAAGAGACATTTGGCTCAAAATGTCCAATAAGTGGCCGATGAAGCAGGACTGGAGTTTAGGAGAGAAGCCAAGGCCAGTATATAGTAGCAGGGAACCCTAAAGGCAAATGGGCTGCAACAAGTAACCAAGGACCCTAGGGGAGAGACAAGGTTTTAGCAGCTTGATAAACTTATAGGACAACTAGCACAGTTATAGAGATAGGACCTGGAGACAGGAAGACCTGAGTTCAAATCTGGCCTCAAACACTTAGTAGCTGTGTGACCCTAGGCAAGTCATTTAACTCTATTTGCCTCAGTTTCCTCACCTGTAAAATAAGCTGGATAAGGAAATGGCAACTTCAGCATCTCTGCTGAGAAAAACCCAAATGGGGTCACAAAGAGTCAAATGAACAACTGAACACACTGAAAATTTGAGGTTGGTCACTGATTCCACATATAAATATATATAAACCATATATAAACCACCTAGGCATTTGGTGAACAGGTACTTATCTCCTTCACCCACTTTAATTGCTCCTGCTTCTTGACTTTACACTAAATCTCTGTGTGATAGCAGAAGGAAAGAGGGATGATAAGATGCCAACTTATCCACATAAACTCTCCCTGGCATACTCCCATCCAGATGCACTCACCCACGTAAGCATATCCCCATTCACTCACAGACACATGTAAACATAGGCAGACACACAGGCTTGCCCAGATGCATACACCCACACCCACACCCACACACCCACCCACACACAGACACACACACACCCCCTCATGCACACATACTAAGTGATACATACACACCCACGCAGCACACAGGCTTTTCCCCTATTGCCCTAAGCCTGGCTGCCACATGCACTGAAGCTTTTTCCAACTTACTGCAAAAACAAAGGGAGAACGTTCCCCAAGCCCCAGCACATGTGTGTGATTGGCTGGGGCACGTGACCAGAAGGAAGCTGCTCAGTCCCATTACAGGATGGGAAAAATATGCTTTGGGCAAAAGGAGCCAGAGGCTGGAGCTGTGAACGCTGCTGGGAGAAGCCGGGAACATCAGAACTT
This sequence comes from Gymnobelideus leadbeateri, assembly GCA_011680675.1. Taxonomy (NCBI): domain Eukaryota; kingdom Metazoa; phylum Chordata; class Mammalia; order Diprotodontia; family Petauridae; genus Gymnobelideus; species Gymnobelideus leadbeateri. Next base: position 300,036 of record WOXC01000807.1, read on the forward strand.
GGAGAAACCGTGGCAACCGTGGCAAAAGCTTGTGGGTGCTCATTTGCAGCATTGTCTGGGTGGGAGAGGAGCTGTCTGCAGCAGCCTCATTTCCCCATGGCCTGGGCACTGAGGCCTTGTGCCTCGATGCATGCCTGAGACCCCCAGGGATCCTCTGGAAGAGAATAGTCCTGGTGAGTGTCAGTTCCATTTACCTTTGACCCTTCACTAATACCAACATGGCCTTGCCCTGCCCTGAGCATCTATCTTCATCAGAGGGGAAAGGTTCTCTAGTCACAACGAAAGTTATAAGTAAAGTCTGTGTTGAGGGACTGGAGGGATGGACTGGAGGATCTAGATTTTGATGGCAGTTTAAAACTGCTAGCCTCTCTTCTGTCCTGACCTTAATTGCTAGGAGAATTTTAAGCTTGCAGAGAGGTAGACTGTAGCTTGTTAGACATGCAAGGGAGCAGGAAGAGCAGAGAAAACTGCTCAAAATTCTGTTTCCTGAGGAACAAAAGTAGGAGTATCCTTTCAAGATGTAGAGAATTAAAGCTTTCATCCAAATCCCTCATTTTATAGCCGAGGAAACGAAGTCCCAAAGAGGCTAAGCAATTTGCTGAGGCCTTATAGCTAATCACCAGCAAATCCAGGATTAGAACCCATAGCCATCCCCCAACTCCTGGGCTAACATTCCTTCTACTGCATGACACTGTTGGCTTCGGTCAGTTTTAAACATGATGTCTTTGCTGCTGAAATAGAATTGACATCTGGGTGCAAATGCCTCACAAACTCCCTTCCTTTCAGGAATCCTTATGCCCTGCATAAGACTCCCTATTCTTGGACTCTGATCCTTGGTTGCTATCATGGGTGGCTAGCTGCTTGCAAGGCCCCCATAGGATGCTCCACATCTTCTGAAGCATCTGCCCAAAACCTAAAGAGACACCCCACCCCCACCCCAGTACTCAAACCGAGATTTAGAGCAGCGGCTGCTGAGTTAATCTGCCTCTTTTTGGACTTCACCCTGCTAGGTGTGCTACTCACAAGACTCACTCCCTAAGGGACTTCTGCTCTTTGTGTAAAAGTGATGCGGTGACATGGAAAGTGGCCATTCAGCTTTGCATCTCAGACTCCTCATCTCCCACTCTAGTTTATGTTCTTAAACACCGTCTTGTTCTTGTTAACACCCACCCACACATGACAGTGGTTGGGGACTGAGAGGATATGCCACCCTGTCTTTACGTTCCCTCCCACAGACAGCATTGGTACAGATGTGCATCAATCGTTTTAAAATGTACCGCCACAAATAATGTAAAACTTGACAACCTAAGTAAAGAGAGACAGGTGGTCGGGGCGGCTAGGTGGCGCAGTGAAGAGAGCACCGGCCCTGGAATCAGGAGGATCTGAGTTCAAATCAGCTTCAGATGCTTAACACACACACAAAACTAGCCATGTGACCTTGGGCAAGTCACTTAACCCTAATTGCCCTCAGAGAGAGAGAGAGACAGAGACAGAGAGACAGAGAGAGAGAGAGAGAGAGAGGTGGTACAATAGGTAGAATGCTGGACCTAGAGTCAGAAAGGCCTACATTCAAGTCCAACTTCAGCACTTACTAACTGTGTGACCCTAGGCAAGTCACTTAAATTCTCTGTGCCTCAGTTATCTCATCTGTAAAATGAAGGTGATAATAATGGCACTTGCTTCACAGAATTGTTTTGAGGATCAAATGAGATAATATTTGTAAAGTGCTTTGCAAACCTTAAAGCATTAAATGCTAATTATTATTATTATTATTATTATTATTATATCAAACCAATACAAATACCTGTTTTCTTATCATTCCTGGAGTCAGTTATTTGGAGAGGACAGTGCTATAACTAGCATGAGGCCAATGGTGTTTCACCACAGGGCATTGACATTCAGGCTATTGTGCTTCCTTCCCAGAAGGCCACATTTCCTATGGGTTCAGCCCATGCCACCAACAAAGCACAAGCTGCCACACCCAAGGTCCTGTCACTTGCCACCTCTCTCCTGGGCCCCCATGAGGGTATTCCTATACATATTCACACAGGTGTAAAATGTCCTAGTTATGACTCTAGGGTATACATACAGTACCTTTGTTGCTTCTATTCCACTTGCATAACTGAACATACAAAAGCACTCAATATTGATGTGGGGGAGATTATAAAAGTCTTGGAAATTCTACGTAAGGGGAAATATTTTCATCCAACTTTTAAGACCCATTACTACATGACCTTGAACAACTAATTTAAACTCTCTGAGCTCCTGTTTCTTCTGTAAGAAAAGGGGTTGAACTACATCATCCCTTCCAGCTCTAAATTCCACGAAACTCTGAAATCCAAAGACTTGAAAATTCCCATTAGAATCATAGAAAATTGGAGATCATTTAGTCCATCTTTTCCATTTCACAAAGGAAGAAACTGGGGCACAGAAAAGGGGAGTGACTTGTACAAGGTAAGATTTCTTAGCTTCTAAAATTCCATTCTCCTCAAAGGAAAGAACTGGCTTAAAGTACTAGGAGATTTGCAGTGGTCTCTCTCGTGGTCCCTCTCCCACGTATGCTTCCAGACCTGAGGCTAGAAGATGAAGAGTCCTTTCCCTACCCCATTTCTCCACCCCCTCTTTCAGTTTCCTCTTCATTTACATACATTGTAGATATATTTGATTTTGGTATGACTTCTTACCTGTAATAAAATAAAAATTTATATCTATTAATAAATGTCTCAAGCCAAAGGCATCAAAGAGTTAATGACCTAAATAAATCGTTACTTGAAACCTGGTACTTCCCAGCTGGGATTCCCTTCCTCCCAACCCCCAGCTTCTAATGCTTTCCCTAACCAAATTATTTTTGTACATACTTTGGACATAACTGTATATGTATATGTTGTCTTCCCCAAAAGAAAATAATTCCTTGAAGACAGTAATTGTTTAACTTTGCTGTTCAAATCCCCAGCCATAGTTCCTGGCCCACTGCAAACACAATAAATGCTTGTTAATTTATGGTTGATTGAAGGGATCAAGTTCTGAATAATTTTGTAATGATACAAATTCTGAAGGGGAGAATTATTAAATTCCTTATAATGTTGTGATTCAAAAATCCTTTTTAGGGGCAGCTAGGTGGCACAGTAGATAGAGCACCAGCCCTAGAGTCATGAGGACCTGAGTTCAAATTTGGCCTCAGACACTTAACACTTACTAGCCCAGACACTTAATACTTACTAGCCATGTAACCTTGGCCAAGCCACTTAACCCCAATTGCCCTGCATTCCCCCTACAAAAAGCAAAAAAAAAAAAATTCTTTTTAAAAATATGTAAACATAATTTTTATTTTTAACCATGTCCAACTTTCACCATCATCCATTTAATGACTTTTTGTTTTTGGAGGGCAATTGGGGTTAAGTAATTTTCCCAAGGTCACACGGCTAGGGTTTTGGTTTTTTTTTTTTGTTTGTGTGTGAGTTAAGTGTCTGAGGCCGGGATCTGAACTCAGGTCCTTCTGACTCCAGGGCCAACACTATTCACTGCGCCACCTAGCCGCCCCCCATTTAATGACTTTTTAAAAATGATTACTAATGGCAATGTGCCAAGAGTAAAACTCATACTGAAGATATTAATATCATAGTACTGGGCAGGTATATTGAGTTTAATGGGCAAAATTAGCATTAGAAATTGAAAATAGTATCTATTATTATCCAATGTATAATACTCTAAATCTATTCTTGCTTATTCTCCATGTCTGCATTTGTCCTAAGTAAATGTCCTAAGTAAGCATGCTTATTTAACTATAACATCTAGCAATAAAACCACTATCTCTTTAGCCTCCCTCTTATCTTGCACTCCCTGATCTTGTACACTCCTCCTAGAATATCTATCCAAATGCCCTGTCACCACATCAAATATACCAGAGAAATTAGGATTTGCCACCTCATTCCATCCCCACCCCACCCCTCTAATCCAGTTTCTCTTGTTCACAAGCAATGACATACCTAAGACTTCTCTCCCCTCACAGTCAGGTTGGATTAGATGACCCCTAAAGTCCCTTCCACCTCTAAATCCGGGTAAAATACAGATCAATTTTTTTTGCCTGTGGTTCTCCAGTGTAGGGAAATCCTGCTGGTCAGCAACTATCCTGCAACATATAGTCATAGAAAGTTCCCAGGGAGAAGGCTTGTATGAAATGATGTAAAAGAAGTAAGGAGAACCAGGAGGAAAATCTACATGATAGCAACAATATTATTAAGATAGTCAACTCTAAAAGACTTAGGAACTGTGATCAATACAATGATCAGCCACAGTTCCCAAGGATTCATGATAAAACACACTAGCTACCTCCAGAAAGAGAACTGAAGGACTCAGAATGCAGATTGAAACATATTTTCTTTTTTTCTTTTTTCTTGCTTTTTTTCTTTGGAATATGGCTAATACAGAAATTTGTTTTGCATGTTTATACATATTTGTAATGGGTCTTCTTTTTCTTGCCTTCTTAATGGATAGGAGAGGGAGGAAAAGGGAAAGAATTTGGAAATAAAAATAAAATAAAATTGAATTTAAAGAAAGAAAGAAAGTTCCCAAAGTCTGAAAAGTTAAATGGTTTGCCTAGGGTCATACAGTCAGTAATGTGAAAGCAGCTGGACTTGACCATCAAGGCCAGTTATCTCTCTGCTACACTGAAATGCCCCTCCTGTACAAAGAGAGATTTCAAAACTTGGTTGCCCTACCTCCACCAGGGTGAACATGGAGTCGTAGATTCTGAGTTCAAATCCTGTGTCTGCTATTTACTAGCTGTGTGACTTTGGGCAAATCATTTAACCTTTCTAGACAGAGGTTGTTGGATAACTACTCATCTGGAATGTTATAGAAGGGGGTTCCTATTCAGGGTTGGCCTATATGATCTATGAAGTCCCTCCCAACTCTGAATTTCTCTGGCCTTATTTGTGATCTCTAACATTTTAGGAAGGACATTAACAAGCTGGACTGTGTCCAAAGGAAGGTAAACAAGATGGTAAGTCTATTCTATTGGAGGACTGGGGATGGTTCATCTGGAAAAGATTTAGAGAAATCATAAGAGCTATTTTTAAGGAATTAAAAAGCTATTCTGTATAATAGTCAGTCAATAAACATTTATTAAGTACCTGCTATGTTCCAGACACTGTGCTAAGCTCTGCAGATACAAAAAGAAGCAAAACAGTCCCTGCCCTCAAGGAGCTTGCAATCTAAGGGGGGGAGACAACAAGCAAACAATAGGTACAAACAAATTATATACAGGATAAATAAGAAATAATTAATAGAAGGAAGGCACTAGAATTAAGGAGGGCTGGGAAAGGCTTTCTGTAGAAGATGCAATTTTAGCTGAGACTTAAAGGAAGCCAGATGAGGCAGGAGGCAGAGATGACAAAGGAGAGTGTTCAGGCCCAAGGGACAGTCAGAGAAAATGCCCAGAGCAGAGAAATGGAGTGTCTTGTTTGTGGAAAAAAAAGGAAGCCAATGTCACTGAATCAAAAAATATGTGTCTGGAAGTAAGGTATAAGAAGACTAGAAAGGGAGGAGGGGACTAGTGTAGAAAAGTATTTTAACACCAAACAGAAGATTTTTGCCTTCAATTCAGTAGGGAAGCACTGGAGTTTATTGGGCCCCTGCAAATGATATGATTGGATCTGCACTTCAGGAAAAATCATTCTGGCAGCTGAATGGAGCATAGATTGGAGTGGGGAGAGACTTGGGACAGGCAGACCCACAAGCAGGCTATTATAAAGGTCCAGGTTTGAGGTGATGAGGGCCTTCATCTGAGTGTAGCAGTGTCAGAGGGATTAGATTTGGCTCAGAATTAGGAATAATGAGAGGAAATTATAGAGAAAAAGATTTTGACTGGATGAATTAAAACAACAATGACACAACAACAACCCTAATAATTAGAACTGACACAATCTAGAATGGGCTGAATCATGAGATAATGAGTTTCCCAAAACTAGAGATTTTCAAGTGGAGGCTGAATGACTGACCATTTGTCAGGGATATTGTTGATAGGATTCCTATTCAGTTAAGTTTTTAGACTAAAATATTTGTAGGTCCCTTACAACTTAGGGAGATTTCAAATTTGATTAGCAACAAGCATTTATTATGTACCTACTGTGTGCCAAGCACCATTCTAAGTGCTGGGGATACAAAGAAAGGCAAAAAATTATAAATTAGTGTGCCTTGGCAAACCTGTCATAGAAGGTAGTATGTCTTATGGAATGAACACTAGCTTCAATGTCAGAGGACTTGTGTTCAAATTTTGTCTCTGATGCTTACTTACTGCCTGTGTTGTGTGACTTTGGACCAAGTCACTTAACCTCATGGGGCCACATTTTCCTCATGTATTTAAATAACAACAACAAAATTTGACTAGATGGCCTCTGAGGACCTTCTAGCTCTAGGTCTATGAATCTGAACCGTGGTCACACTGGAGTAGTTAGAGACAGCTGGGCCCAGCTCGAAGTAGCTTCCCCTATAACTAACATTTTGATGTGTCCTGTAATTACTTCTGGAACCCATTAGTGCAAAATTTCTGCCTACAGCTCTAGCTATTCAATTTCTCATAGTGACCTATTTTTTCCCCCATATTTAGCCAGTAAAATGTCAGCTTAGGTCAACATGTTTTCACTGGTTTCTTGGCAAATGAATCCTGTGGATTTTAGTGCTGGCAAAACCTGCAGGCTCTAATGCCAGAGACTATCTAAAATCTGTTCCTGAAGGAGGAGATACTAGGGTTTGTGAAGTGGAAAATAAGGAGTATTCAATGACCAAGCTGTCAGGGCCCAGGATTATTCCATCTCTCCTCTGTTTTCTCCAGGCATTTCAGAGGTGGGGAAAAAACCCAAACCATCAGAGGCCCAAACAGAGAACTCTGTTTTTAATTTGCCTTTTGGAATTCCATGAGAGTATGGGAGTTTTCTGCATTAGGGAATTCCTATTCCTATCAAAGTAGTTTTCCCAATCATTTCCAACATCTGTAATGTATGTCCCAACCTATCTCTCTGACCATCCATTCATTTAAACTCTATAGTAAGAACACAATAATTATCATATTAGTCAGGTCTTTGGTTTCTATAGCCCAGGACTTTGTGACAAAGTCATCCAGGGGCTATGTTGTGGGAAAACAAAGTTGCCATCCTTGGTTTCAATCTCAAAAGTCAGAGATGCCATGGGCAAGTCACTTACTCAAGGTCCTCTTAGCCTCCATTTCCTCATCTATAAATGGAACAAGATGCTATTTATATTTCTTGTTGTTCAGTCATTTTTTCAGTCATGTCTGACTCATATTGACTCCATTTGGGGTTTTCTTGGCAGAGATACTAGAGTGGTTTACCATTTCCTTCTCCAGTTCATTTTACAGATGAGGAAACTAAGACAAACAGGGTTAAATGACTAGTCCAGGGTCATAAAAAGCTACTGAGTGTCTGAGGCCAGATTTGAACTCAGTAAAATGCGTCTTCTTGACTCCAGGTCAGGCACTCTATCCACTAACCTATACCATAAAATGAGAAAGGCAATTTTAAAACTGTGAAGCCCTAGAGAAATGTGAGTCACTATAATTATCTTAGTTTATTGTAGTAATCCATTATCAATCTGTTGTCCAAAAATTTGTCTAAAACTCTTCTGAAATCCTATACCAGCTCTGCCTGGACTTTCTCTTGAGATTCCATAAGCTTAATACCTTAAGTATATGTTTATTTGATTCTCAAGCTTGCAGAAAGGGGGGGTGGGGCTCCCTAATTTTAATGCTCCAGGATTTGAGGAATAAATCCAAATAGTCTGGGCTGGGCTATTCTCCAGAGAAACACAGATCATATAGACAGAGCCTCATAGAGCTGGAAAGGACCTTAGAGATTCAGGGCATTAACTTCATTGGATTAATAATTTTTTGGCTTGGACCTGAGATTTCACTGGAACTCTAAGAGAGGAAATTCTATTTACCACTGCATATTAGCACCTATTCTTCTTAACTTTACCTTGAGAGGCAGCTTTGGAGACAGTATAGAGGGGAAGCCTAGGCAGCAGGAAGATTTGGATTCCAGTCCTGACTGACATCTGCTGTGTGACCATGGGCAGATCACTTTGACCTCTCAGTACCCACAGGCAGCTCTTTAAGAGAATGTCACAGATGAGTTATTGATCTACATCAGGGCAAGGAATTTCCACATCAGGGGAAGGAGTTTCCACATCAGGGAGTTCCCCAGGTGGATGAAATCCCATGCCTAGATTTCCTGACTCCCTGGCCCCACCCCCAAAAAGTGTAATTCATAGCTTGATTCCTTTAAGTTCTGAACTTCCAAGTTTATTTACGGATCATAACCCCTGAAGCTTAAGAGGAGCAAAACTTAAAGCCAAAGTCTTGGGAGTTTAGCCAAAATGAGATTCCACAATTCTGTTTCTGGGGTTTGACCAAACAAGGACTTTTCTCAACATGGTCGGAAGAATGTAAAGAACCCTTTCATGCTCTTTCCACATCTCCCCAGAGAGAGAGAGAGAGAGAGAGAGAGAGAGAGAGAGAGAGAGAGAGAGAGAGAGAGAGAGAAAGAGAGAGAGAGAGAGAGAGTAAAGGCAAAAGGAGAAACAAACAAAAAACCTCCACTAGTTTATTTAGGGTAGGGTATCAAACTGTCAGCAGCCCTCTGCCTTGTCATCTTTAGAAAGAAAACTTCTAGGGATACAAGAACTGGGTTTTGACCTGATTTTGATACCACAACTAACCACATAGTTAACCTAAGTCTGATTCCTGGGAAAACAATAGTTCATAGGTCACAGAATTCAGGACTAAAAGGGATGCTGGAGATCATTTAATCCAATACCCTTTGTTTAATAGAAACAGAAACACAGGGAATAAGTAACTGGCCCAACAAGGTGGTGATAAGAAATACAGGATAATAATAAGAAATACAGGATTTGAAACCAGGTCCTCTGACTCCCAAATCCTATCCTTTTTCCACTATATCATTAGTTATTGAGTGCCTAGTAATAGCAGAAAACTAAGTATGAGAGGACCTGAGTTCTCAGAAAATAATTCAACAGTTTGTTATGCACCTATTTGATTCCAGGTTTGGTGCAATGGATAGAGACCTGGCCTGGGAGGCAGAAAAACATGGATTCTAGTCCTGTCATTGATATATACTGACTGAATAACCCTGGACATGTCATTTAATCTGTAAGTGCCCCCAGGTAACTCAATGCCCAAAGGCAACTGAACTACTGAGAAGGGGCTGATCGGTGGGAATTTCCTCATAGGAAGTTCCCTTCATCATTGAAATCACAGATCCAGTTTAAAAATAAAAGTCCTAGGAGTTAGGGATATGAAGACAAAATTAAAAGAAATAGTCCTCATCTCCAAAGATCTTAAATTCTACTAGGGTGATTATAGGCAACAGTCTCTGTTACCTGGTTGTTTCTTATCTCTGGGCCTTTGTTTCCTCTTTTATAAAACGGCAAGGACAAAATCAATGGACCTCCTAAATCCTTTCAAATTCCATGGTTCTAAAGCTATTGAAAAGCATCCCCAAAGAGTTCAAACAAAACAGTGTTCATAAATTGGCTTGCCACCATGAAGTGCTGAGAACTTGAAACTAACTAAACCCCTAAGGAACCATAATGTGGGACCTCAGAGAAGGGCATGCCAACAGCAAGATCTGAGAAAGAGTATTTGGGGGGCTTAAGCACAAGATGTAGAGATGGATTGAGGAGAGGGAGGTACTTCTGGGATTAAGGATGACTATTCTTTTCTGTCCTTCTCTTCCAGATTAAGAAGAAAGCTCTAGTTTTCTCATTTCCCAAACAACCCCTGAACTTGGCTTGGGTCTTCCTTCTAGTGCTACTGGGACACTTAGTTTCCAAATCATGTCTTTTTTTTTTTTTTAAACCTGCTGTTCTCTCCCTTAAAGTAAATAGTCCCCAGTCATTTTCCTTCCCAGAAAGTAAAAGATCACAATTTGACAATCGTAGGGGGGTGGGTAGAGGAAGGAAGGATACCCACTCTTTTTTTTTTTAAGTAATTGGGGTTAAGTGATTTGCTCAGGGTTACATGGCCAGTCATTATTTATGTGTGAGTGCTCATTTTCTGAGGCCAGAAGTGATCCTGGATCCTCCTGACTCTGGGATGGCACTCTTACTGCGCCACCTAGCCGCCCCTCTTTTGCTTCTTAAATATGAGAAACAAAGGAGAGGTTAATGAGGTACTGGTCTCAGCAGCACCGTAATCAATTAACAAGGTAGTATGCCCTATATCTGAGCAGAAGCAAGGGGAAGGCTATCAGAGGAGAGGAAGAGAAATAAGGTAAAACAGATGCTTTCTCTTTTTTTAACGTTCCCTTCTCCATCGCTCTATCTCTCTTTGTCTTTCTCCCTTCTTCCTGTCTCCCTCTTTCGTTAAACTCTAGTAAGTTGGTAAGTTGAATGTTCCTATCTTCCAGATCTGCGCCAAGGGTTGGTTCTTTTACCTGCCGTAGTATGGGAAAACATGGATTCATAGATGATCCAGACAGGGCATATGAATCAAGAAGTGGAAGGCTGCTTTCTTGATAAGGAAGGTAAAATTTAGACCAGGAAAGAAGTCTTTGAAACCAACTCTCTCACTTTTATAGATGTGAAAACTGAGGCCCAGAAAGGTGAATTCCCTTGATGAAAGTCTTTTTTATTTTTTTTTAGTGAACTTGATTTCATTAGTATAGAGAATTCTCAGAGACAAAACTGTATCTACCAAGGCAGGTCAGCATCTGCTTTGCAATATAAAGTCTTAGAACCTAGGATACTGAGGAGTGCTGTGTTGATAAATATTTAACAACCTGCATCTTTTTTGGGGGGGGTGGGAGTACCTCTGACATACTTTAAAATTTAATCTATAGTATTAATATTTTCTCTTTCCCTTTCTTAAATATAAACAATCAAAAAGCCAATAAATCAAATCCTGATTTGTAGTTTGTTGGTTTTAAGATATAAATGCTCATACTGAAATTTTTTTTTTGCTTTTTTATTTTGGAGGGCAATTGGGGTCAAGTGACTTGTCCAAAGTCACAAGACTAGTAAGTGTTAAGTGTCTGAGGTCGAATTCGAACTCAGGTCCTCCTGACTCCAGGGTTCTATTCACTGCACCACCTAACCACCCCTCACACTGAAAATTTAACAAGAAGTTCTCACAAGGCAGTTAGAACCAATTCCAGGAGACCTCTGCTGAGAAATTACTTGCCCAGGGTCATACAGCCAATATGTGGCAAAAGACTTAAACCTAGGTTCCCCTGACTCTAAGGCCAACTCACTCTGTATTAAGCTACCTTGCTTCTAGCCCAAAGTCACATTCATAATAAATAGTAGACTCCCTGTCTATTTTCCATACTAGATGATGGCCACAGTTTGGACAGGGGCAATATCTATTTCTTGGATATTCTCAGCCTCATCCCATACCTATTGGCCATATGGAAAGAACTGGTTTTTCACCTTCCCCCTCTCAGCAGCTGTCAGCCTGTAGCCAAAAACAGCCAGACAAAATTAGGGGGCCTAGAAGCGGTCCTACAGTGAAGGGGATGAGAAAAGAAAGGGACCAGAGCCAGAGAAAAAGGGAAACATGTAGCCCCAAGCACAGAGGATTGAGGTATGGACCTGATTGGCTGCTGCCAGTTTGTGCCCATTCCAAGTATCATGCAATGCTACCTACCATGGAAAGAAATATTGGAAAAATGTGCTCGGGCTGATGTGGCCGACTTTAATAGCAGAAAATAAGCAGAGGCAAGTGAGAAAGGCACAGATGATGTACAATGTCAGTTCTAGAAGGGAAATTACTTGTCTGATGTCTTACTATGGCTTTGTAACCTCTCTGCTGCCTGGAAAAGAAGCCTAGCAACAAAACAGTGGCCTATAGAGGTAGCTAGGGACAGGGCTACTCAGGGGCTGGAGAGAAATGAGAGAGGCTGAGCTAAGGAGAGCCAGATGCCATTAACCAGAAAGCCTGGTAAAGTGTCAATATTTCTAAAGCGCTTAGACTATCTACCTTCATTTCAAACCTTGAAAGAGACAGTGTGTCATAGTGTATAGAACACTGGATCTGCAGTCAGGAAGACCTAGATTCAAATATCCCTCAGCTGTATGACCCTGGGCAAGTCACTTACCCCTTCTGAATTTCAGTTTCTTCCTCTGTAAAATAGGGGTAATAACAGGGCCTACCTCACAGAGGATCAAATGAGATCATGTATGTGAATCACTTTGTCACTCTTAAAACAATATATAAATGTCAGAAATGCTAATAAAGGTGATACTAAGATGGACATTGTAACAGGTCCTGAATCTTCTTCTGCCCTAGACAAACTTCTCATAGTCTGCTCTGTGGCAGGAAGTTCTTTGGGTATTTGGCCCTAATATCACTCCACTTTGGGCCCTATATTTGCATAGTGCTTTCCACATCCTCATAATAACCCCATGAAAAAGGGAAGTCAGGCATTATTTTCCTATTTTACTGATAGTATCTCTGAGCTCCCATTTCCTAACAGTCAGGGTCCATCATCATTAAGCATTATTCTACCACATTAAGAGGAGTGTGGATTCATGGAAACAAAGGCATAGGCATCAGGTTCTGCAGTCAGAAAGCAGGAGTATTGTGGGAGGCAAGAGTCACAGAAGGATGAGAAGCATCTCAGTGAGTTCCTTTAGCCACAGGAGTTAAGTGCCTCTATTCCCCTTCTGCTTTCTCCCTATTCCACTCTAGTCCCCTACATTGACACCAATCCCAGGGGGAAATGCCTCATTTGCCATGCCCTAGGAACAGCTCTTTTTTCTAATGATCTGGCTGACCACGAAAAACTCCCTTGCCTCCCTGCAGGTAGCCATCATGATTTCCTGGGTATTCTTAGCCTGGGCCATCCCCTGTGCTGCCAACCAACTCCTCAGTGCCTTCGCCCAAGGGGATCTCCAGAATGACCCCCCCCAGCTCATCTGCAGCATTCCAGGGCCCCAAGGTCCCCCTGGCCTCCCAGGAGCCCCAGGACTTTCAGGAATGGTGGGCAGGATGGGCTTCCCAGGCAAAGATGGTCAGGATGGGAAGGATGGAGAAAAGGGCGAGACTGGAGAAGAAGGTAAGGGAGAAGGCAAAATAACAATAATAATAATAATAATAATAATAATAATAGCTAGCAGTGATACACTGCTTTTAGGTTTGCAAAAGACTTTACAAATACTATTCCCAGCTAGCAATCCCCAGTTCTGGCTTTGAAACACTTGAGAGTGTCTCCATTTATCTCAAGGAATATCATGAAGCTCTCAAAATAAAACTCACGTCAGTTCCCTTTAGATAAAAATAAAATTTTAAATATTTACATCTATACATAGAGGCAGTATGATGTAGGGAAAAGAACATTTAGTGCTATTCACAATGCCTGCCACAAAACAGGCCCTTTATAAGTGTTTGTTGACCGATAGACATTGGCTATAAGGGCTGACTTGGGACTGATCTTAAGAAAAGTGCTCTGTAAAACATAAAACTTTACATTAATGGGAGCTATTACTATTTATGCACACCCAAGTTTCCAGGAAGAGATTCTGTTTCCTTGTCCTCGCTCCTTGTCCTGTGCCCTAAATGAAGGCAATCCAAGACTACTGACTTTTGAGAAGGTACTTCCTATCATTCTCAGTATGTTGGCTAGGCTATTTCCCCTCCTTGGGCCTCAACTTCCTCATCTGTGAAAAGAGAAGGTCAAAAGAGATCATCTTCTGCCACCACAAAGCACTAGACCTGGATTCGAATATGACCGTAGATATTTAATGACTGTATGACTCTAGGTAAGTCACTTAAACTTTCTGTGTGTCAGTTTCCTCATTTGTAAAGTGGGGATAGAAATAGAACCTACCTCCCAGGGTTATTATGAGGAACAATGAGACAATATAAGGAGCCATAGAAATACTAGTTATTAGTAGGACTCCAGCCAGTATCACCCTAGCATGGTTGCTGGGTCTTCAAATAGTGGTTGTTGAGTGAATGAATATCTCCAAGATGACAGCATGCTACTTTTGTCTTCCAGGTGCTCGGGGACGAATAGGGAACCCAGGGAAACCGGGACCGAAAGGCAAAGCAGGGGCAATCGGACGAGCTGGTCCCAGGGGTCCCAAGGGAATCAGTGGAACCCCAGGAAAACATGGTGCCACTGGGAAAAAGGGGCCCAAGGGGAAGAAGGGGGAGACAGGGATGCCAGGGCCCTGCACCTGTGGTACTAACAGGGCCAGGTCTGCATTCTCAGTGGCTGTCACCAAGAGCTACCCCAGGGAGAGACTACCTATCAAGTTTGACAAGATCCTGATGAATGAGGGTGGCCATTACAATGTGTCCAGTGGCAAGTTTGTCTGTGGCTTTCCTGGCATCTACTACTTCACCTATGACATCACTCTAGCCAACAAGCATCTGGCCATTGGGCTGGTGCATAATGGACAGTACCGGATCCGGACGTTTGATGCTAACACTGGGAACCATGATGTGGCATCTGGCTCCACCGTCTTAGCCCTGAAGCAGGGAGATGAAGTGTGGCTGCAGATCTTCTATTCAGAGCAGAACGGACTCTTCTATGATCCTTACTGGACAGATAGCCTATTCACCGGCTTCCTCATCTATGCTGACCAGGATGGTCCCAACGACTTATAGAAAGTGCTGATGGGAAAGGGAAGCCATCACCCAGAGAAAGGGAGCCAGTGAGAACCAGTCTCAGAATGGGCTTTGCAAAGGCCCCTTGGAATGTAATGAACATTCCAAGTTCTTGCTGAGCTAACTAATCCCCTCTGCATCTTTTCTCCCACAACATTAAACTTGAGCATTTGAGTAGTTCACTGGTCCTTAGTCCCTTTCTTCTCTAGATTGTAGGGATATCCTTCAAAAGTAGACTGAGAAGTTTGCTTTTGTCTATATGAGTTTTAGCAGGCAGCTGTATCCGCTCTAATATTCCCCAGGGCATCAAGAAAGACTCCTTGGGGAAGTCGTGGAACAAAATGTCTTATTCAACAAATAAAAAAGAGAAGTTTATTTAAATGTTGAGCCCAACTGACTCCTTATGGACCTCAAGAGGAAGAAGAGATTGGGGTAAGCAAGCTGCTTGGGCCCAGATCAAACCAGTCCCAAGGCAGGGATATTCAGTGAGGCCAATGCTAAGGTGTTTGTGACCTAGGGAGAAATCTGGACTCTGTTCTGTTCGTGGCCTCTGGAGGAAGAGGTCCACAAATCTAGATCTGGAAATTATCTCACAGGCCATCTAGTCCAGTCCCCTCAACTTAAAGATGAGGAGATTGAGACCCAGGGGAGTAAATTGACTTGCCCAAGGTAACACAGGTAGTAAGTAAATATCAGAGATGGGATCTGAACCTTGGTCCTCTGACTCCAGCCCTAGCACTCTTTCTACTTTGCTACCTTGACCCCTTGACCTCTCAGGTGGACTTAAGGAATTTTGGGACATGGAAAAATACACAGGACACACTGCTTCTCAGTCAACACAGGTGAAGGATGATTCCACTGTTGGCTAACCTAGCAGTGGGGGGTGGGGGGGGGTGGTAGAGTTCCACATAGGATTCCACAGTTCTGCTCACATAGGATACATCCAGATTGGTTGGTTATTGACCATTAGCACTTCAGGAAAAGGCCCAAGTTTGTCCGCACCTCAGTGGTATAGTGGGGAAAGTACTGGCTGGAAAATCTGACTTTTAGACAGGCTAACACCAATTAGCTATGTGATCCTAAGCAAGCTTGTTTAATATCTTTTTTTAAAAAAAGAAAACCTTTTTTTGCTTAATCTCTTTAAGCCCCAGTTTCCCTCTCTATAAAAATATTAAAGACTATAGAGCTTGGGGGGCTAGGTGTCTCAGTGAATAGAGCACCAGCCCTGGAGTCAGGAGGACCTGAGTTCAAATCCGACCTCAGACACTTAACACAAAAACTAGCTGTGTGACCTTGGGCAAGTCACTTAACCCCAATTGCCCCTCCAAAAAGCAAAAAAAAAAAAAAAAAAAGACTGTAGAGCTTGAAGGAACAACAGAGGAACAACATCCCACATCATTGGACACATGAGGAGGCACAGAGAGATTAAATCACTTGCCTAAAATTACCCAGTAATAAAGGAGGCAATGGATTAGATCAGTGTTTCTTATCCCCAGCCTTCAGGATGCTGCTGTAAGTTTTACCAGTCCATAGACTTTATCCTTACTTCTTAAAATGCCTGCACTTAAAAAACTGACTCTCCTCCCCCACTGTCCAGTTCCCACTATTCACACTTTCCTCCTCTTCGGTTTCCATTCTCCATTGTTTCCTCAGCCATGCTAAGGCTTCAGAAGGCAGAGTGCCCCTCGATAGAAAATCAGTCATTTTACCAGTCAGAAAAAAAATCACTTGGGTTGGGAAACAGACTAGAAAAACTCTAACATCCATCACTCAGCTGTGTTTTTTAGTTAAATAGGGTGGGCTATATTCTGCCTGCTGTCTTCCATTTTCCCTCCAGGGGGCGACTTCCCACCACACAAAATTCTAGAGATGCTGCAAGGCTCATTGGACCCACGCCTAGAGACTCATTTCTCATTGTCCCGCAGTCCTCTTGCCATTCCTTTCTGGGTACAGAGCTGAAAGCAAATGAGATTTCTGGCCCAAAGGTATGGCGTGACTTTGTTCCCCACTGTGAAAAAATAAAATGAAAAACAAATCTCCACCATTTTTTAACCTCTAACATTTTTTTTAAATTGGTTTACATTAAGCTCTAAAGCAAAGGGGAAGTTACTCCAGTACAAGGCAGTCAGGATATCCTAGTTCTCTGTCTTTCTTTGCTATTAGCTAGCTTTGCTTTTAAACTAGGGTCAACCATTTTTATGAGCAGGGTTTTTTCATGGAAATAAAAACTGGGTTTAGAGGAAGCTCATTTGAGTTTGAATCTTGGTTTGCCCTTTATTTAACCTAGATGACATTGAAGAAGTCATTTTACTTCTCTGGGTCATAGGTTGGTCATCTGTAAAATGAGGGGGTTGGTTGTTCTCCGTGGTACCTGCTAACTGATATTCCATGACCGGAGATAGTAAAATGAGAACTATGAGTACCTTTGGCAAAAACCTTCTGGAACGAGGCCACTGAATGGAAGGTGAGTCCAGAAATATTATATTTTTAAGGCAGGAGCCTAAGCAGGGATACTTAGCCTCTGGGTATCAATTGCCTTCAAGGTTACACTGGAAGATACAACTCCAGTTCTTAAAATCCCATAAATACAAATGGGCAGATGAATTTAGTGGGTGGCTTCTGACATATCCAACCCTCTTGTTAAATTCCAAAACATAGCTCTTCATTTCTGCTGCAGACAAGCTAGACAAACATTATTAGGTTACTTGGGCTTGGGCTAAAAGTCTGTAATGCCAAATACTCCCTGTGAAGAGAGGAAAGAAGATACATGATCCCTGTTTTTGAAGAATTAATTTTAATGGGGGAAACATCCCCCAGATCAGAAGACACATACCAGTGGGCAAAAGCCTGTACTCTTCCGCCATCACTATGGAGATAGAGCATCAAAGAATGGGAAAATAAACTGAACTTGGAGTCAAGAGGCCTAGATTTGATTCCCAGTTCTGATACTTCCAACAAAATGCTTACATTTCTCTGAGCATAACTTTCTTAATCTACAAAATAAGAATGCTAAATAGTTGTACCTGCTTTAGAAGGCTGTTGTGAAGATCATTATAAAGACAAATAAAAATAACAAAGGCAGCTTTGGCTGAGTGGATAGTGGTGCTGGCCTCAGTCAGGAAGACCAGGGTTCAGGTCCTGCCTCTGACATATACTAGCTGTCAAACCCTGGACAAATCGTTTAACTTTGGGTTAACTTTCTAAGGGTAATGGGTAAATGGGTAACTTTCTAAGACTGTAAAGCAGTTGCTGCTCTGCATCAATGAAGAAGGCCTCTACATACAGTGATCCCTATACTAGTGAAATCACAGGCCCAGGAAAAAAACAAACCAATAATTAACCACAATACACTAAACACACATACATAGCCCTTCCACAAGATAAAATGCCTTACAGAGGTATTTTGAGAGCCCACACCCTATTTCTCTTTTTACTTTCACAAATAAATGTTAACATCTTAAATGGAGAAACATACTTGTGAAAGTGGAAAAGGTTCATGGACAGATTTGCATTCTGTTCTCCTTGTCTAAGGCTCTGAGAAACTGTGACTGTTGAACACACACACACACACACACACACACACACACACACACACACACATTCTTAGACCTTGACTTTCCCAGAGAGAGCTCAAAAGCACTCTCCCAGGAAGTGTCCCAGGCTGGCTTTAAAAAACACAACAGTTTATTAAAACTATTACTTACTAGTATCATTTTGCCTAACACCTTTCCCTGGCTGAGCTGCCAGAAACCATTCATCACCAGAGTTTCTGATTTTTGTGAAATGGCAGATGGATTTCAGAAATGCCTGGGCAACGGAATCTGTTTTAAGGCAAAAGGAAAAGAAAGCCAAGCCCCTCTATAAAGCTGAGGCACTGAGCTCCACATCTCCTTTCATCTCTGGCTTAAAACCAGAGCACTGATGTGTTGAGAGGATCATAAATAAGATAGAATTAGTAGAAGCAGCCTGCTGAGCAGGCACTGGATGCAGGGCACAGTAGTAAACACCAGCATTGTTGGTCATGGATGCCAAGGGTCATCCTGGTCTGCTCCTATCCATGGCAAATGCTATGTGAGCATTGGATCTAGACTCTAGGAATTTCAGGGCTTCAGCTAGGCAATGAGGAGGGCTAAACTAAAGGCTCTCCAAGGTCCCTTCTGGCTCTGACTCTTTATCTGATCTATGGGTGATGGCTCTCCTTTCCATCAGCCAAGTTAGCATGATACAGTAGAAAGAAGGCTGCAGTTAGAGTGCTTTCTCTAGAACCTACTATCAGTGTGACCTTGGGCAAGTCACTGCCTCTGAAAAAAGAACAGCTTGGACTAGATGTCCTCCAAGGTCCGTTCTGGACAGCTAGGTAGTGTAGTGAATAAAGTGCCTTGCCTACAATCAGGAAGACTCATCTTTCTGAGTTCAAACCTGACCTCAGACACTTACTAGCTATGTGACCATGGGCAAGTCACTTAATTTTTGCTTCAGCTTCCTCATCTGTAAAATGAGCTGGAGAAAGAAGTAGCAAACTAATCCAGTATCTTTGCCAAGAGAACTCCAAATAGGGTCACAAAGAATCAGACATATCTGAAAACCACTGAACAACAACAAGAAGGTCCCTTCCAGTTCTCCATCTATAATCCTGAGATCCTGGCGTTTTCCATATCTAACTCCATAACATTCCTAAGAAGGTAGCGGAGTATGTAGCAGGCAC
This sequence comes from Gymnobelideus leadbeateri, assembly GCA_011680675.1. Classification (NCBI taxonomy): domain Eukaryota; kingdom Metazoa; phylum Chordata; class Mammalia; order Diprotodontia; family Petauridae; genus Gymnobelideus; species Gymnobelideus leadbeateri. Next base: position 319,388 of record WOXC01000807.1, read on the forward strand.
AGCCTTATTTACATGCCTGCTCCTCTAGGAAGCTCTCTTCTCAGGTATTAACTAAAGCTAAGGGCTACAGACTATCATAAAAACATAAAAGCTATTCTTTATGGTCATCTTCAGCTCTAATACTCATAGGGTTCCAAAGAAGAGAATAGTTATCAAAGTAGTTTTGAAAAGTCTGAGTGCTATAAAAACCTAAGGGATTGCTCTACTGGGGGGCACAAAAGCCACCTGAGCAGGTGCCGGGAACTCATCCCAGCCCTCTGGTGTAAGACCAGGTCACTGATTCCTGATCCTCATTCACTTGGTGTCTCTGCCAAGCTAAGATCAACTGAAATGACCTTGTGAAGATCTCAGATGCCTCAGGAAGCACCAGGCCGACAGCAGGACACAGGGCGAGCAGTTTAAAGGAGCTTCTGGCTCAGGGCCATTCAGGCAGGCCCCAACTGTCTGGCCACTTTTTACTATCCAGTTTAGAGTCCCCTTCCTGTTCATTGTCTGCTGTTGTGGGAGGGGGGAAGCCAGGGACTGGGAGACTTACAGACTTTGAAGTTAATGACTTCTTTTCACTTCTCCCTGCCTGGGTCTGGCCAGTTCTCAGCAGCCCTCCCATTGTTCCTAGCCACTGTTTCCATAGCATTCCAAAGCTCCAGGAGAATGGGGAACAGTCCCCTGCTAAAGACAGCCTCCCCTCCTCAACTGTGAATGAGTGAGTGAATGAATGAATGAATGAATGAATGAATGAATGAATGAATGAATGAATGAATGAAAATAGCATTTATTAAGTACTTTCTATGTGCTAAGCACTGTGCCAAGTACTGGGCATACAGAGAAGTAAGAGGTCACGTTCTATTTGGGGAAGACAGCCCTTGTAAGAGTTCAGCTACAGGGTTCAAAGCAGATGGAAACACTGGAGAGTCCTAAGGGCAGATAGGATGGCCTAGAGAGTCTTATGATTCTGTGGCAGAGTAGATGGTAAGGTCAGCTGGGCCTCCATCTTATCAGAAGGTTTGAGGTACTCTGATCAGTCTAATGGTGCACAATAATACCAAAGGACTCGTGATGAAAAATGCTCTCCACCTCCAGAGAGAAAACTCTGAATGCAGATTGAAGCATGTTTTTTCACTTTATTTTTTTTCCTTTTTTTTGGTTGCAACATGGTTAATATGGAAATGTTTTACATGACTTCACATATATAATGGATATCATATTTTGTGCTTACTCAATGAATCAGGGAAGAACTGGAGGGAGAGAGAAAATTTGGAACTCAAAATAAAAAAAGAACGTTAGGGAAAAAAGGATTATAGTGGATGTCTCCTAGTACATCCAAGGAAACCAATTCCTGCCCAGCCACCCTAGGTGAAGTCTGGAAGGCCTCAGAGGATAAGGAGGAAGGGAGGAGGGGATGGCAGTGCCATTGGTGATAGCTCTTCCCATCTGACCTCCCCATAGGGTCCAGGCAACCCAGGGGTAAGGGAAGGGAGAGGAGAAAGGAAAGAAGGAAGGATACTTCCTGCCCCACCCCACCCCATCCCCTCTGCTGTCCCATAGGATCTCTTTATTGTGGAGCCTCCTTCCCTTAGGGCTATAGCAAGGATCGAGTTAGAGGTTTAAAACCTACCCTATATTGAGGTCTTTTTGGTAAACCAAAAGCCCAGCTTCCTGGGTGGGTCCAGACAGACTCAATGATTCAGTTCAGCCTTGAACAGCATTATATACTAGTTACTAGAAGATATATAAGACCCCCAGAAAAATTGCCTCAGTTGCTGCAGGATTCCATTTTGGAACTCCAGAACATGAGCCTCGATGTATGGCTGGTGACTGAATACAGTTAGGTCCCTTCAATGTGAATAAGAAATCTCCTGAAGTAGGTTGTGGTTCTTCTTCTGTTGTATCTGACTCTTCATGATCCCATTTGGGGTTTTCTTGGCAAAGAGACTGGAGCAGTTTGCCATTTCCTTCTCCTAGCTCATTTTACAGATGAGGAAACCAAGGCAAAAAGGGTCACACAGCTAGGAAAATATCTGAGGTCAGATTTGAACTCAGGAAGATGAGTCTTCCTGACTCCAAGCTCAGCATTCCCTTGGCTCTCCATTCATTATACCACCTGGTTGTCCCATAGCACCACTAAGGGATCTAATTATAAACTCAAGTAGCTATTTATATCTGGCTGGCCCCAGACTCTATTTCCCATCCCATTCTGCCACCTAAGCAGTCATCAGTACTCCTTTTTTTTTTTTTTTTATCCGTGCTCAGCTATCAAATCAATACTACTAGGTATTAGTAGTTGACTAAATGTCTCACCTAAGGTGACTCGGCTAGTAGAGGTGGAAGGCAAAATTTGCACCCAGCTGTTGTTAGGGTCAAAAAGTCCTTCCCTCTCCCACCCTTTCTCTCACCCTCCCTATGATAAACCTTCTCTCTGCTCAATTATTTGACTGGAGTAAATCAATCACAGAATTACTAACTAAGCATACCACATAGGCCACATGTATTGATGAGCTTTAGCAGATTTAAATACTTGGAAGAAAAACCTCGAAACTTGATATACCATTCTAATTACCCCATCTGGGCCCCACTCCCACATAATCATTCACGTCTCACTACTAGTGGAAATAGTGCTGGGCTTGGAGTCAGGAAGACCTGAGTTTAAATTTGACACAGACACTTGGTTGTATGACCTTGGCAAGTCACTTAACCTCTGTTTGCCTCAGGTTTCTTATCTGTAAAATGGGTATAATAATAGCACCCACCTCTCAGGGTTGTTGAGGGTAAAATGAAATAATGATTGTGATACCCTTAAGACAGCTCCTGACACAATATAAAAGGGCACTAGTAGAAGGGCAGGTATTTCAAAAGAAAGAGCACCTTTTCAAAAACTGAAGAAAGGATGATCTGGAAGGGAATTAGGTTGAGGGGATTTTGAATATAGAGTTGGGAAGAAAAGAAAGGTTGTGACAGATGACCTCAAATGTTTTTTAAGTGAAGTCTGAAGCAAGGCCCAAAGGATGAGAATGTGGGAAAGGGTCATGGGGTGGCTTGAGGAAAGCAGAAGAGATTTGAGGAGAATGGGATAGGGATTCAATCAGAGAAGAGTAAAAAAAGATTGTTATGCAGCAGTGAGAGCCCAAATGAAATAACATGACATTAACTTGTCATGGACCCAACGATATTTAACATATAAACTGAAATTCCCAAATATAAATGAAGGCAATGAAGAGAAGAGGAGACAGGTACTGAACTTCTTGAAAAAGGAGAGAGTGAAAGACCTCAGGTCCAGGAGAAAAAAAGCCACCATTTTCTGGGTAGGGAGATCTATCCAGATGTAGTAAATCTCAAGGGGGAATTAGCTGAATGATGTTGGTGAAAAAGCATCAAAATTCTTCCCCCTGGCTTAGTGTGTGGCAGCCACCCAGTGCTGCTTGGGGTGGCCAGAGCTACAGGATCTTAGGGCAGAAGATTAAAGGGAATTCCCCTAATTGCAAAGAGCAACTAGGTGTCCCTGGGGATAGACTGCTTGTTGGGAGTTAGGAAGACATCTTTCTGAGTTCAAATCTACCCTCAAATACTTACTGTGTGATCCTGGGCAAGTCACATAACCCTGTTTGCCTCAGTTTCCTCATTTGTAAAATGAGCTGGAGAAGGGCAAGTAGGTGGTGCACCTGCCCTGGAGTATGGGAGGACCTGAGTTCAAATGAGCCTCAGACATTTAACCCTTACTAGCCCTGTGACCTTGGGCAAGTCACTTAACCTCAATTGCCCTACCTTCCCCCCTGCAAAAAAAAAAAAATGAGCTGGAGAAGGAAATGGCAAACCACTCCAGTATCTCTGCCAAGAAAACCCCAAATGGGGCCATGAAGAGGCAGACATGACTGAAAAAAACAAAAAACAAAAACCACTAAGCAGTTTTCCCTGATTGCAAAGACTTGTGCGAGAGGAAATGTTATAATATGAAGGATTATATGTGTGTGTATTATGAAGTTTCTTAACAATTGATTGGTTCTTCCATAAGGTATGGAATGCAAGGAAGGGAAGGGTGAAATGATGTATTTGATGCTTCGTTTCTGATTTGGTACCTCTTGCTACAAAATACTCAGAATATCTGAGTCAACAAAAGATTCACTTAAGGTAAAGATTCTCAACTCCCATCTTTATCCAGGATACCTACCCCTTGGATTCAGCTGAGCTGTTGTTCATGGCGGTCTATCAGTTAAGCATCAAGGAGCCCCTTGTGGGGTTTTGGGGGTTTGGGTATTTTTTTTTTTTAATTCTGGAGGCTCTGGGTGTATTCGGTGACTCCCCCATGCCTGGAATGCTCTGCCTCCTATGATCTGAATACAATCCTCCCTGGCTTTCTTTAAGTCCCAACTAAAATCCCACCTCATATTGGAAAATTTCCCTATCCCTTCTTAATTCAAGTGCCTTTCCTCTGTGAATTATTAATAATTAATTCCAATTTATCCTGTATGTAACTTGCTTTGTATATATTTGTTTCTACATTTTCTCCCCTAGTAGATCATAAGCTCCTTGAGGACAGGGACTGCTTTTTGCCTCTTTTTGTATCTCCAGGCTCAGTATAGCGCCTGGCACATACTAGGCGCTTAATAAATGCTTATTGAACTGAATTTGGAGGAGACCTGGAACCATTGGCCTGAGACTTAGTTCTCCAAGCTAACTAAACTTCTCAAGGAAAAACTAGCCTAGCCAGCATCTGACAGAGCCTTAGATAACCTTCCCACCACCATTCGGGTGAGGAGGTGAGAAGAATGGGGCGGATAGGAATGCGGGTGAGAGAGGGGAGGGGTAGTCTGGTAGAGTCCTTTGATTTGGGTTTTCAGGTTTCTTCTGCTTTACCTCAAAGTACTTAAATCTTCTAAAGTCATTAACTTTTGTGGCCACGTGGTATGTTCAGTGATTCCGTGATTATTCCAGTATTAGGATTGCGTTAATGCTCCCCGAAGAGAGGAGGCTTGTCATGGGGTAGGGTCTTCTATAGAGGGGAGGGGAGGGAGCTGGAGGTGGGGTGGAGTCCGTGAGATCTAGGTGCAAGTTCTGCTTCCACCCCCTACCAGCCGAGAGATCTTGAGTAAATTTCCCCAAGGCGGCTCTCTTAAGATAACTGCCTGTAGATGAAATCCGACATCCGACCTAAAAGAAAAGGAGAAGGGGAACTCCCAGGGGTCTCGCAGATCCAGAAATTGTTTTATTTGAGCGTGTAGAAGCCAGCACGCCCCAGGCTCCAGCTCTAAGGGATGCACGATAGAATTTCAGAGAGAGTTCAGACCACCCTGGACGGACGGTTCCCCGGTGCCGGAGGCGCCAGCAGTGGGACATTTCCCAAAGAAGGTTAGCAAGTTTATGCCACCCTGCCATACCCAGGGTGGGATGCAAACTTGGAAGGGGTCAACAGCCTTGGGATCAGGGGTTAGGGCGGGAGCTTAGCGCTTAAAGGAAAGGGAGAAGGCTAAACTGTGCCTAAGACTTAGGACTCCTAAACCTAATGTGGCGTGCGAAGGCGAGAAAAAGCTTGGGGCGGGGCTGGGAGAAGGGAGAACGCCTGAGGCGCGGAGGAAGAGAGACTACAATCCCCACAAGGCCCCGGGAATTCGGAGAGGCGGCGCATGCGCAAGGGGCGGCCCCCAACTCCCTCAGTGAGGGAGGAGGGAGGTCCCTGGCGATCGCCGCCGGGGCTGGAGTCAGCTGCAGCGGGACCCGAGTAGGCTGGGGCACCGCGAGCAAAAGTGGGCTCAGGCTTGCAGCGGCCACTGGCTGGCGTAGGGGCCAGCCCTTCACGGCCGCGGAGCGGAGCCAGCCGTGGGGCGGGCGGAGCCAGGTCTTGTGCTGAGCTCCCGGAGCGGCCAAGCGGGGAGGCTGCCCGCCTGCGGCTGCAGCCCCCAGAGCCTGCAGCCGAGAGAGGGATGCGTGAGTTTCGCCTCAGCTCCCGGGGCAGGATGTGGGAGTAGGACAAAGGCTGCCCGAGGGGGCGGGGAGAGCAGCTGCCCGGAGCACCAGCCCGGGGCTCAGCTAACGGAGCCCGGCAAGTTTTCTTTACTCTTTTCCCACTTTACAACTTGCAAAAAAAAAAAAAACAAAAAAACAAACCAAAAACCCAGAACCCTGGAGAGGAGTAAGGGGAGGGGGCGTTGCAGGTAGCAAAATGGGGGCGGGGGCTTCCAGGGGTTCGAGGACCAGCCCGCAGCCCCTCCAGTGCACGGCCCCACTGCACCAGCCTGGAGAAGGTGGAAGGGCTGAGGGCGGGCGCGGGAGCTCGGGACCGGCCAAGTGGGGCGCCCACAGCCCCGGTGAAAGTTGTCTCTCTGTGCCCAGGTGCGCGCTGAGATCCCCAGCAGCCCCGAACCCCAGAAGAGAGAAGCGATGATGGATGAGCGATGGTGGGAAGGACACCTGGCACTGGATATCCACTGCACGCTCAGGGAAAAGGTCAGTTTCTTGCCGTCCCCCTCCCCCCTTTGCTGGCTGAGCTGTTCTTTTAGGGGTGACTACGGTAGTCCTAACACTCAGCTCTGCTGGGTGAGAACTGAACTCCGACTTTTCTTTTATTCCTGGTCTCTGTCCTGCTCATTTATTGTTCAAGATCTCGAATGAGGCAGAACTGTCTTGTGAAATTCTAGCCAGACCTTTGTGCGTTTTGATAACTTTTGATGTTTACAAATTAGGGACCTTCGAAAGCAAAAAAACAAAAAAAGCCCTCCTAGAAAACAACTAATCGCGGTGGGATGTTAGTCTGCATCCAGGGGCTGACTACCCAACCCACAAGCCAATTAAATTGACTGCTGCAGACGCCTTGGGGGAAAGAAAGCTAGGCTGTTAGTATAGGAGACACAAAGCCGGTGGCCAGGGCTAGTGGCAGAAGGGGGAAGCAGGTGGGGAAAGGTAACCAAACATTCAGCAAGATGAAATATGATCTCTATCCCACCCTCTCTTCTCTATACCCCCCCCCCATCTCCATATGGGCATTGGAAAGCTAAAATGGAACAGATATGCCAGAAGCACCTGTCTGTGCTAGTACCACCATTTAAAACTGATAAAGGATTGTTCTACTAGAGTGTAAGTAATTGGTGAGGAAAAATGGATTTTTTCCCAATGGCATAGACCCACTCCTTAGGAAATAGAACTTATAGACTCCTGATCTGACCTTACCTTTGACTTCCAATGGGCCTGATAAAAACAGATTTCTCTTATTTGACTTGAGAATGGGAATAGGAGCTCCTAAGTATTTTCTTCTACTTGAAGGGTAGTTTTATTTAAACCAGTTAAAATGTTTGTCTAAGTTCTATGTGTTGGGAAGTCTTGGAATTTTTTTTGTAACCTTAGTTGTGTTTTCTCTTCAACTCCCATGTGGTATTAATAGCTTAACTTTGGTTAGAGGGAAAACACTGTTTTCTTTTGTGAGTTAAAAAATTAATGAACAGCTCATCCTGGCATTTCAGGTGAGAGTAGCTATGTAAAATTGATCTCACCATTATTAGTACATCCCTGCACCATTTCTTTATTGTCAGTAAGTTCTTTCCCTCAGACCTTTTTAACAGATGTTAAAGCACTGAAATAAGGCAAAAGGTATTGTGGAATAGTAGGTCCAAGTTCCACTTCTGACATTACATATCACCCTCAGTGCCTCAGGCAGTAAGTAATATACTATGGGTTGGCAGAGGAAGTACCAACCTGCATTGGTAGAAGGAATTTCCTTATCCAGAAGTATCAATGAAATCACAGCTCTCTTCCCTGTGGTTCTGTCTATCCTTAGGTGGATCACAGATTTAGAGCCATAAGGGAATTTGGAATTCTTCTAATCCAACTCTCTTCCCCATATGGGAAGCTAAAAGGCAAAGGAAGAATCTGTTCATTGAGCCTTGACTAGGGAATCGAGGATAATCCATGGGCCAGGGGATGTCCTACTCTTCTGGAGGGTTTACACTGTTGAATCTTTCCCAGTCTTGCGTTTTCACTGATCATCCAATTCTCATTGTTCTTGGAAAAGCCACATTCTATGGAGTGTTATAGTAGAAAGGACCTTAGAAGCTGTTTAGTATTACACTTAGTCTTATAGTTAAGGAAAACAGATACAAAGATATTAAGTGACAGTCAACATTTATTAAGTACATACTGTCTTGCCAAGGACTGTGCATACTAAATACTAGGGATATAAAGACTAAGTGACACAGTTCCTGCCTTCAAGGAGTTCAAAATCTAATGGGAAAGAATTATTTAAGCCACTGCTTTAAGTAATAATACTTAATGCTATAATTTGAGTGACCAATAGCACATTTTGCAATATTAGGGCTATAGACACATTGGTCCTTGCCCTTTTGAAAACTGAAGTTTTAGTGGAATCAGCTCAGTATTGCTGTGTGAGAAGGGGAGAATTAGAATAAGAATTTTCTGCAAACAAGGTCAATATGCCTTCATAAATAGTCACACCAGAGCTCTTCCACATGGAAGAGAGTGAAGCAAAGTAGCCCACACAGGGATTAGTCCCATGACCTTGACCTCAGTAGAACCAGTGTCTAACCACCTAAACTAGTCAGCCTCATCAGCTTGGGTAATGGAGAGCTGACTGGCCACTGTGATCTGGAAACATTCTTTCTCTCCTTCCATTCTGGGAGACCCTTTTCAGATTCCCTGACCCTCCTTTCTTTTCAGACTAGTAGGGCTGTGCTTCACCTTGGCTGGGTGGTCACATGCTCTGAACACTAAAATTCCTCCTTCTGTTGGATCCCTCTCTGGCCTCATTAACTTGACTGTGATTAGGAACAGGCTTGAGAGGCTGACATCTGAGCTCTGCTTGGGAGAGCTGGAACTCTGGAGCTTCTTCCAGCTCAGTGCTCTGGGATGCAGGGAGGGAGAGGATAAATTGTGATGAGGAGGTGCCTAAAAAACCTTGGGAGTTCAAGTCTTATAGGTACTTTGTCACAGTCTCGGTTGATTCTGCAGTGTTGCTATGTACAGGGGAGAATTAAAATGAGGATTTTCTACAAGGTCACGATGCCTTCCTAGTCACAAAAGGGCTGTTCAGTTTAACCTTGAGTTAGCTTTGACTCTTCCCAGCCCCTCATCCCACATGTCCCATCAGTTGCCAAGTTAATGTTGTTTCTGCCTCCACACATTTTTATCCAGCCCCTCCTCTCCATTCCCACTGTAACCACTGCCCTTCAGTCCCTCTTATCACCTTACCTAGGTGATTTTAATTGCCTCCTAACTGATCTTCTTGCTTGGAATGGATCCCCTTTTCAGTCTCTCCTTCAAACCACTGCTTGAGTAATTTTCCTAATGTTCTACTCTGATGTCAGTGGGTATCTCCACCTTGGTGTCCTGTAGACCCTCCAAAGTCAGTAAGTACAAAATAACTCATTGTTTTCCCTCCTCTTCCCAAGCCCACCTCTTTGATCATCCATTCTCTTTCATCTTCAATTTCTCCTTATTTACTGGCTCCACCTTCCTTAACTCCCCTTAATGCTGTCACCCCTGTCTTTCAGCCTATATCTTTTATCTCTTCCTAGGCAAACTTCCAAGAAAAGTTATCTGTACTTAGTGCCTCCACTCTTTCACCTTCTGAAATTGCCTTCACTTCTAAAACTTCTCCATTTCTCCAATATTAGTAATAAACTATTTGTTAAATCTAATGACCTGTTCTCAGTTCTCATCCTTCTGGACCTCCCTGCAGCTTTTGATACCTAGCTGCTCCCCTACTTCTGAATACTCGCTTCTCCTACCTTGCCTTCTGTAATACTGCTCTCTCGGTCTTCTCTCCTGCCTCTCTCTGATTTTCAGTGTCCTTGGCTGAATCATCATATATGTCCTACCACCCAACTATGGAGGTCCTCCAAGGCTTTGTCTTTCTGTCTCTAGATTTCTCTTGATAGATTTGGCTTTTATATCACCTAAACATTGTATCCTTCTCTCCCAGACAGCCATCCTCTGTTCTCTAAAAGAGAAGAAAGAAAAAAGGTCTGTAAAACTAACCCAATATATATATACATATATATATATATATATATATATGTATATATATATATATATATATGTATATATATATATATATATTTTGCTTTTTGGAGGGCAGTTGGGGTTAAGTAACTTGCCCAAGATCACACGGCTAGGTTTTATATTTGTTTGTGTGCATTAAGTGTCTGAGGCCGGATCCGAACTCAGGTCCTTCTGACTCCAGGGCCGACGCTCTACTCACTGCGCCACCTAGCCGCCCCCGCCCCGATATATTTTTTAAAAAGATTAATCTTATCATTAGTGCTTCACTTCCATGGTCTCTCACTTTTACAAAGAAAAGGAGGAAAAAGGTTCCTTTTTAAAAAATCTGTTCAACTTTCATAGACCCAGAGATAATCTCTCTCCAGATAACTACCAATACCATGTAGCAGGCCTCCTGTCAGGCCTCACCAAATGCCTACTAAATAATCACCTGGGGGCGGCTGGGTGGCGCAGTGAGTAGAGCGCTGGCCCTGGAGTCAGAAGGACCTGAGTTCGGATCCGGCCTCAGACACTTAACCCACACAAACAAACAAAAAAAAAAAACCTACCGTGTGACCTTGGGCAAGTTACTTAACCCCAATTGCCCTAAAAGGGGCGGCTAGGCGGCACAGTGAGTAAGAGCGCCGGCCTCGGAGTTGGGATGACCCGAGATCAAATCCGGCCTCAGAAAATGAGCACCCACACATAAATAATGACTAGCCGTGTAATCTTGAGCATGTTACTTAACCCCAGCTTAAAAAAAAAAAAAAGAATGAAATGAAATGATGACTAGGAGGAATTCAGAGATATAGGGAAGAACTCTATGAACTGATGAAGACTAAAGCGATGAAGAGTTCCCCCAGTCCAGGCTGGCAAAATCTCTCACAAGTTGGACATGGCAGGGTGAGACATGCCAGCCCTCCTCTGCCCGCAGCTCTTGCTGCATCTGGAGATATAAGAAAAACATAGCACTTTACTTTGGACATGGGAAGGATCTCAGTTTTCCGTGTTCCCCCTGTTTCTTGCAAAAGAGATCTCAGAAATTTAGCGTTATGCTCAAAATGTTCCCTAATTCAAGTTTTCTAAACAATTGTTATATATCCAGAGCCACTGTACTAATTCTTCAGCCTGACATTTGAAGCCCTTCCAGTGTGGCTTCAGCCGACCTTTCTAGACTTACTGCACATGCCTCCTTTCAGTCACTCTGTACCATCTGGACTGACTTGCTTTATGATTCACCTAACTGAACTCCATCTCTGACCTCAGATAGTCCCTCACCATCCCCTCAGAGTACTCCCTCCTTAATTTTTTGCTTTTCAGAATCTTTAGCTTTCTTCCAGGCTTAACTCAGATTGTCCTAAGGACATGGAATTTTCCCTGATTCCCCCTGAGAATGAGGGTTCTTTTCTCTTTCACAAATTAACTTGCACATAATAATAATACTAATAGCTAGAATTTATATAGTGTCTCTGGTTCTGATTCCTCCTGGGAGTGAGGGTTCTTCCCCTTCTCAAGTTAACTTGCTAATAATAACAATGATAATAATAATTGTTAGCAATTATATAATGCCTACGATGTTCTGATTCCCCCTGGGAGAAAGGGTTCTTTCCCTTCTCAAATTAACTTGCGTATAATAACTAGCATTTATAGAACACCTACTATGTTCCAGGCGCTTTATTAAAGGGGTTAAAAATATTGTCTGTGTAATGTTGCATGCCTCCAAGTAGAATGTAAAGGTGCTCCTCAAGGGCAGCAACTATTTTCTTGTTTTAGCTTTTTATCCCCATCACCTAGCATGTAATAATTGCTTAATAAGTGCTTTTTAGACTGAATTGGTATAATGGATAGGGTGCAGGACTTCAGTTAGAAGACCTGTGTTCAAAATCCTACCTCAACAAAACAAAACAAAAAAACAGGGGCAGCTAGGTGGCACAATGAACAGAGCATTGGGCCTGGAGTCAGGAGGGCCTGAGTTCAAATCTGTCCTCAGACACTTGATATACTTAACTAGCTGTGTGACCTTGGGTAAGTCACTCAACCCCAATTGCCTTGCCTTACCCTTTCCGGAAAAAAAAAATCCTACTTCATACTACTATATGAAATCATGAGTATGTCAGTTTATCTCAGTTTTCCTACTTGTAAAATGGACATAGTACTTAAATTGTCTGTCTCATGTTCCTGTGAAAAAAGCACATTTGATAGCTTAAGGTGCTTTATGAATGTATTACTGTTCAAACCCCTTTGGTGGTTGCTCCTTATGTTCTGAATAAAATTTAAATTCTAGACCTCTTGCAGGGGTTCTTGACCTGAGGTCTATGACCTTTTTCTTTCAAATGATTTTTTTTCACACAATTCCCCTTCCAATTATCAAGCATTTTTTAAAAACACCCTCTACCCACTGAAAATGAAAGAACCCTTCTATCACATAAGCATAGCCAAGCAAAACAAATTAACGCATTGGCCCCATCCAAAAATATGTTTCTAATTTTTCATGTTAGTCTGTCACATCTCTGCTTGACACATAGTAGGTGCTTAATAAATCTTGAATGATGAGGTGGACAGTTTTTTTCATCCTCTTCTGGAATCATGTTTGTTCATGGCGTTCATAATAGTTTTGTGTAATTCAGAATTGTTAGTTTTTATGATATTGATGTTATAGTATAAATCATTCTGATTCTGCTGACTTCACTTAGCATTAGGTTTTCCCAGTTCTCTCAGGAATGATCACTTTCCTATTATAGCAGAATAGTATTCCATTCAGTTCATATTGTTCAGCCCCTCTCCAACGTTCTTTGCCACTATTAAAAGAGATGTTATCAATATTTTTGTACATAATCCTACCTTTTCTTGTTTTCTTGATCTCTCTGGGGGTACTGCCTACCAGAGGTCAGAGGACATACACAGTTTATTAACTTTTAGGGCAGATTCCAAATTGCTTTCCAGTGTCTGGACCATTTCACAGTTCCATTAGCAGCGCATCAATGTGCCCAAAATAAATTTGTCATTCATATTTTTAGTCCATTTTGCCAGTCTGACTGGTATAAGGTGGAGCCCCAGAGTTCCTTTGGTTTGCCTTTCTCTATTAATGATTTAGAACATTTTTTCATATGCCTGTAGCTTGGGTTTCTTTCCTTGAGAACTGCCTGTTCATGTCTTTTGATTACTTATCAGTTTGGCAGTGGGTCTTATTATTAGAAATTTGAGTCAATTCTTGTTTACCTTAGAATTGAGATCTTTATGCAAGAAACTTGATGTGGTTTCTTCTTCCCAGTTAAGTTTCCCTTCTCAGTAGTGTTTGTACAAAATGTTTTTAATTTTATGTAATCATACTGTCTATTTTGTCTTCTGTGATCCTCTATTCCTTGTTTGGTCATAAATTCTTCCCCTATTCATAGATCTGAAAGGTAATTTCTTCCTTATCCCTCTAATTTACTTATGATGTAACTGTATCTAGGTCATAGATCCATTGCAAGTTTTTCTTGGTATATAAAATATGAGATACTGGTCAAAATCTAATTTCTTTCATATCATTGTCTAGTTATCCCAGACATTTTTGTTAGATAGTGAAGCTTTATATAACCTGTTGGTTGGGTATTTTTTCGTTTTGATAACTGTATTTCAATATAGTCTATTTCCTTTGTCATTCTGTGTGTTTAAAAACCTGAGAATGAGTCGATAGACATCAATCAAATTGCCAAGAGAGTCCACAACACAAAAAAAAGTTAAGGACCCTTGCTCTGCATTGTGGTTCCCGGATAACCTGTCCAGCTTTCTATTCCTAAATTCCTGACAAATTGAACTGTTTTCCATCCCTAATTGTGCTGCCATCTCCTGTCCCTGTGGTTTCACTTATGCCCCCTGACCGATGTTTGGATTAGCCCTCCCCTCCTCAACCCTCTCTTCCTGAAGTCAGTTCCTCACTTTTTTCAGGGTCCCAAAATGAAAGGTCCCTCCTTCCTCAAATTTCTCTGTACTTTGCCCAACTTCCAACTTCCTTCATTCTCTTCCATCTTGTGCCTATATCTAATACCCAGATCCCAGTTAGGCTATGAACTCTTTAAGGGTAAACACTTATATCTATAGTGACTTACTTTGTGTAGCATTTCATAGGATCTAAAGGTCAAAGAGACATCAGAGGTCATCCAGCCTGTCCCCCTCATTCTATCAATAGGAAATCTAGATGTTCCATGAATGTGTGGAGCAGGGTGGTGGAAAGAAGTTCTGATTTGCCATTGGGAATCTGAATTTGAACTCTGGCTCTGCTCCTTAGTGACCTTTGTGGCCTTGGACAAGTTACAGTTTGTCTGAGCCTCAGTTTACATATCTGTGAGATGTAGGGGCTTGGAACTGGATGAAGTTCCAAGTTATCTTTGAACTTATTCATGTGAAGTCACCATGCCATTTGTGAATTTGCATTTAGTTAAGAACAGAACAGGGACAGTTAGCATTTAGCAGTTCCACATAACTGAAGCAATTTAAGCACTTATAGCTTCGATTTTAAATGCACTGAGTTCAAAGGATAACAAGGTCATTTTGGCCCAAAGTAGGTTAGTCTAGTTTAAATGCTATATCTGTCCTCTCTAGATTGATTGGCTGGTCTCTGAGGAAAAGGTTGGAAAGAAACTTCCCAGGAATGCTCAATGCCGGTTTTGTCTTGCTTAGGCCCTTAGCAGCAGGTGGTCTCTAAAGAAAGGACTCGAGCCACAAGGCCTGACAGTGGATGACAGGTTAGCCTGGAGTAACCTGGGAATAAAAGCTTGCAATTTGTCACACAGGGCTCAATGAATATCTGCTAGGCTGCCAGAAGGAAGTGGTTTTCCCCTTATCAGATATTGCTCTCAGCAGGTGGGCGTAATTAGAAAATGACCTATTAGAGGAGGAGCAGATGCACTGGTCAGGACCAAAGTACAATTTAAGAATCTTAAGTATCTGTAAGGGAAAGACACGACACACACACACTTTGGAAAATAAAACAAAATGCTGGCTTTCATAGGTGGCTTTGGTTTCTTTCATTAAGCTTTTTAGTAGCTAATAAATAGGCTGGTAGATAGACTTGAGTTTTATCTGACCTTCCAATCAGGAAATGCCCACATTTCTGGAAAGAATGTTTAAGAATCCTTTGCATAGTGATTTAACAAATATTAGCCTTTTAAGAGACCTCCAGCTTAGAAAGGTTTTCAGATAATCTGCTTTTGTCAGAGTTCTGTCTTCATGCTTCTGGGCAGTGCCCTCCCCTAGGCTTCTGCAAACCTATGAGGTGATAACATTCCAAAGACAGGACCCTACCTCCTGGGTGCTTCTGACTAATGAGTTCTGCTCCATAACAGGGCTCTGGTGTTATCTTACCCAAAGTGCAAAGGTAGTCCTATGGAATATAACTGGTAAGGCCCTTTCTAACCAATCTGAGGATTCTGGTACTTCAGGAGTAGGGTAGTTAATTAAGAATATCCTTGTGTTTTTCTTCCCTCAGTTGGTAGAGAGAGATTTCATTGGCCTGAATTTGTACTTACCCATGCTTTGGCTTCTGCTGCTCTTTGAGTCAATCAAGAATCAGTTAGCAAAACACAATGTGTCTATAAACCTCAGTTTTGCTTTGGAGAACTAGAAAAAATTGAGGTCACATAGCAAGTCAACAGAAGAGCCAGGATTAGAACCAGAGTTCCTGGACTTCTAGTCTAGAGTTTTTGTTTTAATTTTTTTTTTTAATCTTTTCCCATTCACCAATGTGAATTTGCCTAGAGTCCTCTTGGGCAGGCCTGTATTAGATGATTGACCCAGAAGGTCCCTGAATTGCTTTTCCATATGTACATTCATTACTTTCCATCCCTTCATAAGACCCCACCAGCAAACAAGGTAGGATGTTACCCAGTGAAAGTCTAGGTGGCCATACTTCTGGGGGGTATGATAATGCCCACGAACCCTGGGGGTAGTAAGTGAAGAGCATTTTATCTTTAGTGCTTTGAACACAGGCTAGTCAGTTTAATGTGATGATGCCAGAATAACCAACTGTGGAATAACTTTTCCAAAGGCATTATAGCTTAGGCATTGAAAATTTTGCAAATGAGCCCATTTTAAAAGCAAATACTCACCTGTTATGGTCTCTCTGCTGCTGTTCAGTTAGTCGCCATGAAGCAAGTAGACATTATCATCCTGACTTCTATCTGGCACCCTGGTCAGCACTCCTTGGAGGTTTAGTGGCAAAGCTACTGAGAAAGCTGAGACTGGAGAATCACTTGATTTCAGGAGTTCTAAGCTTGAAGTAGCCAAACCGATCCTTCCTAAGGCTGGCATCAAAAGGGGAGTGGAGGTGGCTATGAGAACAAGACTTTTTAAGGGAACAGGTCAGAGCTTCCATGCAATTCAATAGTGGGATTGGCCTGTGAGGAGCCACTATGCTTTTCCTTGAAGAGATAGAGATCCAGTGTCTTAAAAAATATGTTCTTTGTGATATAATAAATGCTAGCTTTTATTTTGTTCTTTAAGGTTTGTAAAATACTTGACTTATCTCCTTTGATAACTTTGTAAATTCATTCTTTTCTTTTCAGTATTATCTGGCTGTGAGCCTATTTGAGGTTTTCTTGGCAAAGATACTAGAGGAGATTGCCATTTCCTTCTCCAGCTTATTTTGCAGATGAGGAAACTGAGACAAATAGTAACTTGCCCAAGGTCACACTCCTAGTAAGTGTCTGAGGTCACATTTGAACTCGGGAAGCTGAGTCTTCCGGACTCCAAACCCAGTACTTTATCCACTATACCACCTAGCCGCCCTAACTTTATAAATTATGAGGTCCTAAATAAAGGTAAGCTCTTACTATTCTGGGTGAGCATGCTGTTCCCACATAGAAAAACAACAACAAAAAAATTCTATGTATTTGAAAGACACTTCTAAACCATTTAACTGTTTGGGTTTTTTCCCTTAGTTACAGTTAGACAGACCCAGATTCAGTGGTCTATTTTGTAAGAGAAGGCTGAGTGGGTGGTTTGAAGTTCTATCAGTCATGAACTAGAAAACAAACTCCCCCGTTTATTCACCTCTTAGCTCTACTTACGCCTTGTCATACCATTGAAGATCAGAGTCTCTTTTTCCTAGCCCCCCTTGAGAAATTGTATGGTTTATTTTGTAACTGAATCCTTCAAAGTCAAATGTAAGCTGTCCTCGGGAGCTGCCATCCATGCAGGTGGGTAGGTCACAGGAAGTGTTCTCTAGAACTTGATTACTCTAGATTGTTCACATTCTTGGCAGTGGACGGGTCCACCCAGGCCTCTGTATGGTCTGAATTTAGGTCATTTCAACAAATCCTTATTGAATATCTACTATATGTCCACTGTTTTTGGTTTTTCTTTGGGGGGAGGGGAAAGGGAGGAGAGCATGGAGGGAGCTGGTACAAAAATGAGGGAAGATATTATGTGCATATACTTATACTTCTGTGGAAGATAAGGCTAAAACTTGGAGAAAAACACAAGACTTGCTATAACAATTATTTTTTCCTTCAGTATGCATTGTTTATGAATGTTCTAAAAAACCTTTGATTTGGGACAATACCACAAAGATTTGATTGCTCAAGTAAAATGTGATACTTGATAAAATTGTAACCCCAGCTCCAGAATGGAAGGCGGTAGGCTTCTGTGACCTGGGCTCAGTCTTGGACACCTCTCAATAATCATTCTTCGACTTGGACTCCCCACCAGGATTTCTCTTGAGAAAATTGGAATTTGGCCAAGATACATGTCTCTAGTAAAAGCAGAGGCCATAAGTTACCATGCAAGCACTCAGGTCGACAATACACTGAATAAAGATGACTTTATGTAAGAACAGAACATGAAACACAACAGACTCACAATAACACTCACTCCTTTGCAGTCAGAATAAGTCTTCTCTGTCCAATCAGCCTCTACCTACCTTGGGATTGAGCCCTTTCCCTCCTCTCCCCTCCAAAAAAAGCATTTTGGCCCATTGAATAAAACCATCTCTCCTTCCTCAGAGCCCCAACCCTCTAGGAACATTAGACTCTCTGGGAAAAGTCCTCCATAAAGAACGGGCCCTTTTTCTCCTTCACTCACACATCTATAAAACTCACGATGTAGTAAAGGGCAAGATCCAGGCTTGTTTTTCCACATTGTATTATATCCCTTGCTGTTCTTCTGCTTTGCTTTCTCCTTGGTCCAGCAACTCTTCCTGCCCCTTCTTCCCAGAAGGCCTGGTCCATGAATGTCTGTTTCTGCTGCAGCTGCATTGCTGCCTGTGCTCCTTCCAACAGCTGGGCACATTGGGTCGCACTTAGGCCTTGAAGGCAGGAAGACCAAGTTTCAAATCCAAGATATTTCCAAGCTGTGTGATCCTGGGCAAGTCACTCAACTTGTTTGCCTCAGTTTCCTTCTCTGTAAAATGGGGATTATAATAGCACCTACTTCCCAGGGTTGTTAGGAAGATCAAATGAGATAATGATTGTAAACCACTTGGCACATAGTAGGTGCCATATAAATGTAATCTCTTATTATGAAGATGATGATGCCTCCATTCCCTTGCTAGGGCTCCCAGCACTCCTTTATTTCTTATGCTCTGAGTCAGGATCCCTGGGATCTAATGTGACAGATTAGATTATATCACCTTTCCCTCTCTGACAATTCCCCCAGCCTCTCCATGCCTTACTTTCCATGTCTGTTAAATGGGTGTATCGAGGAAGGTTCATATTAGCAAACTTTTTTAACTCCCTGGCTTCAGAGGCCACAAAGAAGCAGCAGGAGACCTAGGCCTCCAGTGACTTTTACCCTTTTAGTTCAGGGGTTTTTGATGTCAGGGAACCCTTTGGCCATTGGGTGAAGCCTGTGGACCCAGACCCTTCTCACAATAAAGATTTTTAATTCATAAAACAACAAGCATAGCATTGCACAGGATGCCAATTATAATTGAAATACAGTTATAA
This sequence comes from Gymnobelideus leadbeateri, assembly GCA_011680675.1. Taxonomy (NCBI): domain Eukaryota; kingdom Metazoa; phylum Chordata; class Mammalia; order Diprotodontia; family Petauridae; genus Gymnobelideus; species Gymnobelideus leadbeateri. The sequence goes on from WOXC01000807.1 coordinate 338,290, forward strand.
AAATACATTTTTAAAAATTCTTAGACCCCAGATTAAGAACTCCTCTGCTCTAAATGAAGAGAAGACACATACATGTTCTCATTAGGATCAATATAAATGTGCCTGCTAGTAGAATGTAAGTTCTGTGAAAACGCAGAAGGTAAAACCATAAAACTCAGAGATGGTCACAGTTTCTTTTTAATTTTCTGTTTTTTGTTATAATGTTCATGTTTCTTTTTTTTTTTTTTGGAGGGCAATTGGGGTTAAGTCAAGGTCACATGGCTAGGTTTTTGTTTGTGTGTGCGTTAAGTGTCTGAGGTTGGATCCGAACTCAGGTCCTTCTGACTCCAGGGCCAACGCTCTACTCACTGCACCACCTAGCCGCCCCTACGTTCATGTTTCTTGATACTGAAAAGTTAAACGTTTGTCGGTGTTTAATAATAGAGCAAAAATTTTAATTTTAGAATAATATAGAAGGAATTCTGACAAGAGTAAAGATTTATGTGAGCTCTGATATTAGTCTTAAAATGTGTGAGAGGAGAAAAGGGTTTCTCTCAATAAAAGTTTAGATACAAACTTAAGACATCAAAATTGTTACAGTTATACCTAACGTTCACATAATGTTTTAAAAGTTTACAAACCACTTGTTAGATCCTCACAAAATCCTGTGCTATCACTCTCCATTTTTATTCACATTTCACAGGTGGGAAACAGAGGCTCCCATTAAGCCAATTAGTTACTGTAAGAGGCAGAATTCAAATCCATATTTCCCCTGATTTCAAGTCCAGTATTCATTTTCATTGTCCTTTTATTATTGGCTATAATGAGATTTCTGTAAAGAAAAGGAACTCATTCCCATGGTGATTTTTTTTTTAATACAGCTTACAAAATATTTTCCCTTACAACAGCCCTGTGAAGTAGTGTAAATGGCCTCATTTTATGGATGAGGAAACAGCTTGAGGAACTGTATGACATACCTGTGGCATATACATAGCTAGGCAGAACTGGGGGTTAGAACGAGTTCCCAGACCCCAGAGTCAAGGCTTTTTCCACTAAGACTGCCTTTAAGGACAGTTCCCCTGTGGTCTGGAAATATACTTAATTTCTGCCTCTGGGACAACATCCAGAGGAAAAAGATTTAATATCCCTGCTAGGACCAACAAGCATAATTTGGCCAGGTTCCAAACAATGGGTTTCTAATGCAAGGAAATACAGAGACATTTCCTGAAAAAGAGTAAACAGAAGACTTGTTGCTTATGTTTGCAATGGTTTGGGTCATTTACAGTTGGTTAGAAGGAGGCTGTGGAGGCTCTAGGTCATGAGCTTCAAGGCCCCTGAGTTTTCACACAGCTGCAGTCTGTGGCCAAAGGTGACCCCGAAGCCTTGTTAGCAGTTTCTCAGATGTTATTGGTCATATGAGAGTATTTACAGGAGCTCCTACCCTCTCAGTCAGCCACAGAAGGGAGGAGCATGGGTGGGCTTGAGGGGGAGAAAGTAATTTAGTGTGTCTATAGGATTGAGTTAGGGGCATATGGACTGTCCAGGGAGGACCAGCACCTGTGGGTGGGGGGTTGCTGAGCCCTTTTCAGGGCTGCTTGCTCACTTTTGGTACTTACCTGACACTCACCTTTCACCTGTGGCTCCAAGAAGCTGTAGCATGTGCAGCAGCCACACCCTGGTAAACTGACTCAGCAGATGGGGTAACCAACAGGCTGCAAACCTGTTTGGGAATTAGGGGGTATCAGCACCAAGAATGAGAAGAGTTTCCCTGGCGTAATGGGTGGGTGAGAACAGTTTGTTCCAATGGCCATGAAGCAGGCATTATGGAGGGCTTAGAGCTTGGTTAGACGGCAAAGACTCCAGTGCATCCTGGATGATGGATGAGAGAGTGAGGTTGATAACAAAGTCCTTTTGAATTTTTACATTATTAAAAAACACACCTTTGAGGGCAAGTATTATTTCACTTTGGGGGGTGGGGTGGAGTTATATCCCCAGTGTATGGCACATAATAGGTGGTTTTAAAATGCTTGGATACTTGGTTTCTTTTTATCTTCTCAACACTATAAAATATGCCAGATGAGTTCTTATCTCTCTTTCACCAGTGGAGAAATAAACAGAAGAGGGGAAGTGACTTGTCCCCCCAAATTAGATAGCAAGTGGTAAAAAAATCAAACCCAAGTCTGATTCTTAGGTCACTGCTCTTGACACTCCTTGGGAAGGCCTTCTCTGTGTTGGCCTAAACATTTCTTATTTTTCTTTTCTTTTTTAAGGGAGCTGGGAGACATAAGGGATAGAAAAAGGAAAGAGGGGTCATCAAGACATCCTTTTTTTTTCAGTGTTGGGAAGAGATCAGTAGGAAGGCCAAAAAGAAACCCAAAGGGCAGTTTTGACAGCTACAGGTTAAACTTATTATGGACTTTAGAAAGAAAAATGAGCTCTACATAATAAAGACCTGTGGTTTCATATGCAATTTTCCTTTTCTGTTCTTTGTATATGTCTGCTTTATTTGGTGTTGAAATTTCTTTTTAAAACATGCTCTGAATGTGGAAATAGTGCCCTGGCAGAGGGCACTCTTTACTGAGAATGAGTCTTCCCCCTCCCCCATTGCTTTATAGAAATGCCATGACAGATGATGAAAGCCTAGATGGGGGAGTGGGTACACAGTGTACCACAAGCTGTCTAATGATGACAAGTCAGTTTTTCTTACCTTTAATCTAAAAGTTGCCACATTTTGTTGGTCATTGTTGCACATGCTCTTTCTTCACCCTCTTGCTGCTTTTATTTCTAGCTCTTGTGCAAATTTCAAATGTGACACAAACTTTGGAGCTGCATGGGAAGTTTAGTATTTTTTTTGATGATAGTGGCTTGCATTTTATACACAGACCTTTATCTTTTGCAGAGCACCTTAACCTGCATTATCTTAAGCCTCACAATAGCTAAGTGATTGTAGGAACTATAGGTGTTATCTTCCTCATTTGACAAATGAGCAAACTAAAGTCCAGAGCGTAGATTGTGAGCTTCTTAAGGGTAGAGACTCTTTTGCCTCTTTTATTCATCCCCAGAGCTTAGCACAGTGCCTGGTATGTGGTGGGTACTTGATTAATGTTCTTTGAGTGACTGAGAGGATAAGGGACTTGCCTGTGGTTACATTTGGCCATTGTCAACACAGATTTTCCTGACTCCAACACCCTGTATACCATGTCTCTTTTTGGAAGAGGAATTCAGAATGAAGGCCAGAGAATTAAGATGAGAGGTAATCTTTAGTGTGAGGGTAGGCTTAAGGTTAGCAATTTTGATACACAGCTTTAGCATTTTATATAACTCTAGCAGAATCACTGGAGTGACCAGGAGTGTTGCAATTCCAGTAAGTGATTGATCATCTACTGTGTCCCGGGTTAGTTCCAAAGTGCAAAGAACCCTGGGTCTTCTTGGATGTGTGTGAAGCTAGGACCTTATGAAGTGGCTGCTCAGGATCTGTGGGGGTGGAAGACCAGACTAGACTAGGAGTCAGGATTAGGTTTCCTAGGCCCTGCAGTTAATTTACTTAGTCTGTCCAGTAAACTCCTTAAAAACCAGAATCACTTTAATTTTGTTTGTTTTTTGGCTTATATTCCTAGTACCAAGCACAAAGCGTGGCATGGAGTAATTGAATTGAATTTGACCATAAACATATTACAGCAACTTTGTGCTTCATTTTCTTTCTGTGAGCATTCTTGCTACTCTTGCTCAGTTGTTGAGTTGTGAGGATCAATTAAATCATGTAGGGGAAAGCATTTTGTAAAATAACTTTAAAATGTTATATGAAATGTAAGGGGATTTGGGACATAATACTTTTCATTCTTTGAAACATTTGTCCAAAGGTTAAGAAAGAAAAATAAATTATTAGTGTTGCTCCTCAGTGTACAGTGTCTGTGTAGTGGGTGGAAACCAGTTCTTAATTATCCAGTGCTTCTTGGTAAATCTTCAAGCAAAGGCATTAATCGCTATATTATTAGACTATGAGCCAAGGATTCTAGTGAGAATGCCATAGAGCTACCCAGCAGATATAAGTATTGTTTGGTTGAATTTCTTATTGTACTGAGGCCCTCTGTCCAATGACAATGATAGCAAGAACATTTCCCTTTGTACTTTTCTTGTTGACCTAATTTCAGCCATGTAACTTCTCTGTGCTCATTTGGAAGCAAGGAAAAAACATTTTTAAAGTTGAGAAAAGGTGGGGTGGGAGGGGCAGCTAGATGGCACAGTGAATAGAGCACTGGCCCTGGAGTCAGGAGGACCTGAGTTCAAATGCGACCTCAGACACTTAACACTTAACTAGCCTTGTGACTTTGAGCAAGTCACTTAACCCCAACTGCCCTTCCAAAAAAAAAAAAAAAAAGAAAGAAAAGGTGGGGTGGGGGAAGCTTAGTAAGTAAATTCAAAGCTAGAAAGAACCAGCTTCTCTCCCAGCAAGACAGTTTGATAGACCGTTCCATAGTCTGAGAATGAGTTTGGTAAAGTAGAAAGCACCCTGGTTCCTGAGTCAGGACCTGGGGATGAAGAAATACTTAAGTGCTTCTTACCACGTGTCAAAACTTGGGCTTAGCTCTGGAGATAAAAATACAAAAGCTTACATTTTAATTGGGAAGACAACACACAAAGAGGAATGGTGGCCAGGGAGAGGGGGGTTTGGGTTCACAAACTTTCAGAGATGGTGAATGAAGCCATAGGGGTTTAGGGTTACAGAACAGGGGAAAGTGGGGAATATACATCCATGAGTGGGACCTTCCTGAAATAGTGGTCTAGTTGGGAGTAGTAGTCACCATTGGGGAGTGGGAAGGAATGGGATGGGAATGGGGATGGTTGGGCAGCAAGTTGGTTGGGTTGTTTCAGAAGGTTATGACCAGAGAGTAGGGGATGCAGAAATCCTACCAACACTATCTTGGGTAAATAATTTCACTTCCCTAGTCCTCAGTTTACTTATCTGTAAACCAATTGTTTAACAAGCCTTTATTAAGCACCCATGTGGTTGGTGCTGGGGATATATAATACAAAGAATGAACTGATCCTCAAGGAGGATTTACTCAAAATAAATCTACTCTCAAGGAGCTGACTTTCTAAAAGCAAGGGGTGTGTGTGTGTGAGATATATGAGAGAGAGTGAAAATAAGTACAAATGAATACCAATTAGTTAAATACAAAGTGCATAGGGCACTCCTTTGGATCAGACAAGGCTACTTGTAGAAATGAGGGGGTTGGTCTAAATGGTCTCTTAAGATGACTTCTAGCTTTGGACCCTATGATCTCAGTTCTAGTCTCACCTACCTGTCTCACCAAAGGAAAATGGACCTTCAGCAGATTCACTCATCTCCCTTTTATGAGTCTTTCTCCATTTGTAACCTAGGATTTAGATCAGTGATGTCAAACTCAAATATGAATAAACCCCTATAGAAGCATATTGACGTAGAAAACCACAAATTTAGGTTGTCTATGTTGTAGTGTATTTTTATTTTGTTTAAACATTTCCCAGTTACATGAGCAGAGAGTTTGTCAACTCTGGTGTGGTGTAATAGAGAGAACCTTGGATTTGGGAATTAGGAAACCTGAGTTTGTTACTTCTGATGCTAGCTGTGTGACCTTGGACAAGTCACTCTACCTATTAATTGGACTTTATTAGTAGACTCTCCTATTAAATGGACTTAATAGCACCTGTATTACCTCCTTTGTTTGGTTGTTTCAAGGAAAATCCTCTTTCCACTCCTGCACTACTATTTGTCTAGTGAACATCTTCAACTGGATAACCCATGGGCCTATCAAACTCAGCATATCCAAAATGGAACTTGAGGTTTTTCTTTCTCCCCAAGACTTCCCCTCTTCCACCACTGTCCATCCTCTCATTCATCCAGGCTTACTACCTCAGCGTCAGCCTTCACTCCTTGTCGTCTCCTCTTTACCTGCACAACATTTCTTCTGTGTACCCTTCTCTCCCCTCAGTCACCACCCTAGTTCACGCCCTTATCTCTTAACTTGGACTATGGTGATAGCCATCTGCCTGTTCCCCTTGCTTGGAGTGACTCTGTCTATTCCACAAAGCTGCCAAAGCCATCTCCTAAAACTCATGGGGAACCATGCCACCCTCCTGCTCAGTAATTGGTTACTGCTCCCTCTGGGATTAAATGAAAACTCTGTTCCAGCATCTTAAGTCCTTCACAACTCACTCCCTTCTTGCTTTTTCATTATTCTTGCACTTTTGCTCTCCTCCATGTATGCCATGATCCAGCTCTATCAGCCTCCTTGATGCTCGTTACACCTGGCACAATCTTTGCTCCTGTGGCTACTCCCCATGACTGGAATGACCTGAACTCTCACCTCCACTTAGTGCCCCTGGTTTTCTTCAAGATTCAGCTCAAATCTTACCTTCTGCAGGAGGCCTTTGCTGGCCTCTCTCCAACTGCTAGTGGCCTCCTCTGAAATTATTCACTCACCATCTACTCTGTATAAATTGTGCATGTTCTAATTTACATGATGTCTCTTCCTTTAGACTATGAGCTCTTTGAGAGTAAGGACTTTTACTCACCTTTCTTTTTTGTCTTTTCTTTTTTCCCATCTTCCCCATGTGTTCATAAATAGCTTCCTGACCTAAAGGTTACAGGTTGAGAACTAAAAGGGATCTTAGACACCAGCCAGTCCAGCCCCTTCATTTTATAGTTGAGGGGACTGAGGCCCATGGAGTTTGTGGCTTACGCAAGGTCACACAGGTAGAAAGTGCCAGAGCCAACTCCTCTGATACCAAATCTTATCATTTTTCCGTCTTATACTGCATTCTGGTATTTGACATCCACGTTACATATTTGTCTCACCTCCAATTTCATGAGTTTATCTAAAAGAAAAAACAAGGTGAGAAGGGAGGGTTCTTCAGTCAGCTCAATATATGTCTGAGGACTGGAGGAATGAGTCAATGAATGAAAAAATAATCATTAAGCATTTGCTAAGTGCAAAGCACTGTGCTTTGGGGATATATTTGAAGATCTAAATGTTTTCCCTGCACTTGATTACCTTCCAATGGGGGAGCTAATGGAGGGCCAGGGAAGGGAGATAACAGCTGGGAAGTCCCAGAGATGTTGGAAAGCACTAGGACAGTAAATTGATTGCCCCTTTCTTAGGCCCCAGTAATTAGTGTTGATTGCATCAGAGTCTTTAGAGCTAAAGATGGAGGGAAGAGAGAATATCCATGTACCTAACCTTGACTGGGGGGAGGGAGGGGAGAAGGGGGAATGTGAAGCATCCCAGCCTTCGATAATGCTAGAACATGTAGAGACAGCACAGCTCACATACCTATGTGCCCTGAAACAGAACTTTTATGTCAGTTAGGATTCCCTTGTCTTCAGCTGCCATGCAGGCACTTAAAGTAATCCCCTGGATGCTTGGGCACCATAAAGAAAAAAGCTTTGGGATGGAAGTGGATGATTTTTGTTTTTTAAAATGAAAGGCTGACCACAATGGGCCCCACTTTCTACCTCTGAATACTCTTGAGCCTCAAAAATGGTGCTTCCCTGAGCCGGGTGCTATACAGGGTATATGGTAGGATCATAGTTTAGCAGTAGAAGGATACTCATTCATTTTACACTGAGGCCAAGCAAAGGGAGTTTAGGTCTTCTCATTCTGCATCCAGATCTCTGTACTATGCCATGCTTCCATCCAGAATAGATGCTGCTCATGTAAAAAGCCTGTCTTCTTTCAAAATCTCCTCTGTTTACTCAGAAAGCTCCTACAATTCATGAGGAAAATGAACAATTTATCAACTTATGACAGCTGTCCTGGGGGGTATCTAGAAATACTTTCGTTATGGGAACCAGGAAAAGAGCTGAAAGGGCCCAGTGTAATCAAAATATAAGAGATAGAAGAGACAAACGATTTGGAGTTTGACCCAGCATAGGGAACTTTTAGGCCTCCAGTGGTCACTATAGGGTTATTCAACAAGGAACATCTTAAATTTTTTTTTTTTGCTTTTTGGAGGGCAATTGGGGTTAAGTAACTTGCCCAAGGTCACACGGCTAGGTTTTTGTTTGTGTGTGTGTTAAGTGTCTGAGGTCGGATTTGAACTCAGGTCCTTCTGACTCCAGGGCCGGCGCTCTACTCACTGCGCCACCTAGCCACCCCGAACATCTTAATTTTTAAAGGAAAGATTTCTATTGGGTCTTGTACACAGCTTATTACAGAATTTTAAAGCTCAGAAAGGATTATCTGGTTCAGGGGTTCTCAAATTTTTTAGTCTTGGGCTTCCTTTATACTCTTAAAAATTTGTTGAAGAGGGACGGCTAGGTGGAGCAGTGAATAGAGCACGGGTCCTGGAGTCAGGAGGACCTGAATTCAAATTCAGCCTCAGACACTTAGCACAAAAACTAACCATGTGACCTTGGGCAAGTCCCTTAACCCCAATTGCCCTCCAAAAAGCAAAAAAAAAAAATTGTTGAAAACACCAAATGACGTTTTATTTGTGTGGGTTATATCTGTTAATATTTGCCATATTCAAAATTAAAACTAATACATATTTTAAAATATTTATTGATTTAATAGTAATCCAATTATATTCTAACAACTTTTTAAAATGAAAAATAGCTAAATATTGGCATTAATGGTTTGGTTTTAAAGTATTTTTGCAAATCTCTTTAATGTCTTCTGGGTGTTGTGATATATTGTTTTGGTTGAAGTATTTTAAGAAATTTCAGCCTCACAAAGATGTGTGTTTGGAAAAGGAAGGAATACTTTAATTGACAAATATCGTATTATGAAAATAGTTTTTTCCTTGAGGATTCCCTGAAAGGAACTCCACCCCACCCCCCAACTCCTCCTGAGTCTGAGGATGTCACTGAGAACCACTGATCTAATTCATGCCCTCATTGTACACATGAATTACAGAAAAGACCTCAGAAGTCATCAAGGCCAGGCCACACAGGAATCTCCTCCAAGACAGTTAGTCTTCACTAAAAACATTAGTGATGAGGAGACCAATCAATAAAATTTATTAAACATCTGCTTTATGCCAGACATTTTGGTAGATGCTGGGGATTCAAAGACAAAATGGAAAATATCCCTGCCATCAAGCCTGCCTTCTGTTGAAGGAGACAAGGACATTTATACCAGGTGATTGGGGGAGGGGACCAGCCACTGGAAGGCTTCATGAAGGAGGTGGTGCTTGAGCTGAGTTTAAAAGGAGACCTAGGATTCCAAGTGAAAAAGAAATGGCATTATTTCACTTTTGGTCCTTGTATTCCCATAATCCAGCACAGCACCTAGGTACACAGACGAATAGGTACTTAAGAAATACTTGTTGATTGATTGCAGACTTGGGGAACTGGTGGCCATTTTTGTTGATCCATTTCTTGCTGTATCTGACTCTTCATGATTCCATTTGGGGTTTCCTTGGCAAAGATGCTGGAATGCTTGTCTATTTCCTTCTCCGTTGTTGGTCCATAGAGTGCATCTATATAAGCCTGAAAGCTAAGTTGTAAAGGGCTTCCAGTACTAAATAGAGGAATTTTTCATTGATCCTAGAGGTATTAGAGTGCTGCTGGAGAAGAGGAGTGACATGGTCAGACCCAGAGGTTGGGGAACTGTGGCCTCAAGGACACATGTGACCTTCTAAGTCCTTGGTTATGGCCTTTTGACCTGAGTCCCAGTTTTACAGAACAAAGCCTTTTATTAAAGGGATTTGTTCGGTGAAGTTTGGATTCACTCAAAGGGCCACACTTGAGAATCTAGAGGGCCACGTGTGGCCTCAAGGCCACAGTTCCCCACCCCTGATCAGACCTGTGCTTTAAGAAAAATCACTTTGAAGGCTGTGTAGAGGATGGCATGGAGAAGGGAGAAAACTGATGGTAGGTAGATCCATTTGGAGTGTATTACTCTACATCCTGAATTAGGGTGGTGGTTATAAAAGTACAGAGGAGACAGATGCCATAGATATTGTGGCTGTAGAAATGACAAAATTTAGCAACTGATTGTTTAAGGAGCCAAGGATAATTACAAAGTTGTGAAAATGATAGGGATGTCTTTGGGAGGAAAATTAGTTCTTCTGGGGCATGTTGAGCTTGAGATGCCTATGGGTTATTCCGAATGAACAAAGAGCTGGTGAGGTGGGACTGGAGCTCAGGAGATAATCCACCGCTGGCTTTAGGCATAGATTTGAAAAGTCATCATCAAGTGAGAAAGTATAGAGAAATAAAAGAAGGACTAGGCCTGAGCTATAAGGTCCAATTACAGTTTGGGGATGTGTTGTGATTCCAGCAAGGAACTGAAAAGGAGCATTCAGAATTGTAGGAGCTACATGGGCAGTGACACCAAAACCCCAAAAGGAAAGAGAACCCAGGGGAGAGGGTGCTCACCAGTATCATACACTTCAAAGATTTCCAGAGTGAGGGCTCAGGAAAAGCTGTCAGAATTAGATCATTAGAGATCCTGGCTAACTCTGGAGAAAGCAGTGTCAGCAAATAAGATTGGAAGCCAGATTGCAGGGGGTTAAGAGAGTAAATGAAGGCAAGTAATTGTTTCTAATAGTTTGACCAAGGAAAGCAGAAAAGACATAATGTGATGTCTTGTATTATGAGGGGATGCTAGAGTCTAGTAAGGATTAGTTTGAAAGAGAATGCTAGGGCATTCTAAGAATTATTTTAAAGGATGGGAGGAGGCTTGGTCATGTTTAGGCCACCAAGAATCATAGGGAGAAGTTGAAGATTAGAGAGGGAGTACAGATGTGAGTTAGTGGCCCAATGAGTAAAAATAAGGGGATATATTTCACAGGTAGTTGTTGAGATAAAAATGACAAGAATTGGCAACTGTTTGGATAGGTAAGGATAATTCCAAAGTTGTGAACGGTGACTAGGAGGATGGTAGTGTGCTGAAGAGAAGAGAAGACGGGATGAAGGGGGGTGTGTGTGTCCGTGTGTATATGTCTGTGTGTATATGTTAGCCTTTGCAAATAAAAGAGCTCCTACCTCATCATTAAGGAATAGAGCCCCCACTCCCTCCCCCCACAAAAGGAAACAAGAATTTGAGATGTAGAGAAGAGGTAAATGGCCTCAATTTTATCAGAAAAGTATGAGGCAATGTCCTTAGCTGAAGGTGGGACAGGATATTGTGAGAGACTTGAGGTTTGGAACAGCCTCTTTGGGGAGAGAGGTAGAAAATTGACTAGGAGGGTGAAAAAGGATTGCCTTCATTCATTGGAGGCCAAATTGAAGATTAGATAACATAAACTTGCAATGGATACAGTCAGTGTGGTTTCCTAACTTCCTCCAGTTCCCACTTCTTCCTCCCAAGGTAATAACCTCTGGATAGATCTGATTCTTGGGAAGTTTTCTCTTAATCAGGCTGAAATCTACTTCGCCTTCCACCCACCTTGACTCTTAAGCCTCTGTGTGTCAGAGATTAAAATGTTTGAAAGTTAAATAGATTAAAATAGGGATTAAAAAAAAAAAAGTCATGCTTTCATTTTACTGAGAGGATCAATAGAAATGCAGATAAGTATAATAATACGTGAGATGGAAGTGATGGTGGCATGGGAGTGAGGGACAAGAGATGCCTGGATCTCGTTCGTTAGGGAAATTTGAGAATGCAGAGAATAATTTGAGCTTAAATGCAGAAGACTTTAAAGAGGAAGAGGTCCCCAAGCCTGGAAGGAAGGTATGAAATTTGAAAGGCAGAAATGAAGAAAGGATTCTGTTCCAAGCATGTAGAGTACAGCTCTAATTCTCTAGTAGTCTAGGCTCAAATCAAGAGTGTTCAAACAAGATAATGTGCAATGAGGCCATACAATTAGGTTTTGGCCAGATTATATAGAGTCTTGGAAAACCAAGCTATGGTCTTTGTATTGTTTTTATCCAGGGGAGTCACTGCTGATTTTTTCATGTGGATGTGGCCAGGCCAATGCCTTTTAGCAAGATTTTTTTTTGCCAGTTGTGTGAAAGATAGATTATAGAAGGGAGAGATGGAATACCGGTTAAGAGGCTGTTGTAATAGAACTAATAAGAGGTTATCAGGTCTTGACCTTAGGTCAGTGAGTGAGTAGAAAGTTGGGGACAGATTGGAAAAGATGCTACAGAGGTTAAAAAAAAAAAGACAGGATATGATCATCGATTGTTTCATAATGAATGAGTAAGAAGGAAAGAATCAAAAATGACTCCCAGGGTTTTGAATCTGGGTCACTGGGGGAAGAACTGTTTTGGAAATGTTACATTCCAGATGGTGGAGATGTTCAGCAGGCTGTTGAAGCTACAAGTCAGGAAGGTGTTCAAGAGAGAAATTAGAGCTGGATAAATAAATCTGGGAATCATCTTTGTAGGGAAAGTGATTGAATCTATATAAGCAGCCAACATCCTAAAAAAGGGAGGAGTAGAGAGGAAATCTACCCAACCACTCTGGAAGATAAATAGAGGAGGTGATTCCTTCTCAGTGAAAGGGAGAAGCTAACTGAGGCCCAGAGGTTAAGTGACTTGTCTAAGGTCCAGTAGCTAGCATGAGACAAAATTCAAAAGCAGGCCTCCTGATGCTGTGTGATTTTTCATATACTGCACCATCCTTTTTATCTAATAATCCCTTTTCAAGTTTCTTATTAATATATGGGTTCCAAAATGTCTTTCTATAGGGATTACATTTATCTGTGAGAGCTAAATAAATCATTAGCCTGAGAACCTTGGGGCCTTGCCTTTTGCCTACCATTGTACCTTGCCTTTCCTTCCTCACCCTTACAGCCATCCAACCTTCTTTTATGTTGTTTGTTGTCTCCTCCAATTAGAACGTGAGCATCTTGAACAGAAACTGCCTCACTTTTATTATTTGTGTCCCCAGAGCTTGGCATAGGGCTTTGCCCTTAGTAAGCCTTTAATAAATTCTTTTTCATTTATTCATTCATATGTAAAATGGTTCCTATGTAGAGGCAGGTGCAGAAGTTTTCCTGCAGGAGGTGGGATTTTATCCCTTTCTGAAGTTATCAGTGACTAAGTTGCCCTAGAAATCTTGGCAGTAGAAGGGACCTTTGAGACCCAGCTTGTGGGCAGAGGTTGTCTCAGTAGTGTGTGTTCAAAAGATAAGCAGATGCAATGAAGAAACCCATTTTTCCAGCACAGGGAATAGGAAATCTATAAGCCTCTGTGAGTGCCCAAATCCCTCTCCTAGCCTCCCTCCCACCTTTGACCCTGAGGGCCTCTGTGTTAGCCTTTTGGGGAGAAGCTCTTCTAGGTAACTTTGTTCCCCTCTGGTTACTGCATTTGCTGGTAGCTGACTGCTAAATGCCCTTCTACTCATAGTAATTGCTTTGAGGGCTGACTGGGTTGAGGAACTGCCCTATTGTCTTCTCAAATCCAGGCTGCTTTGTAAAAAAGGATATTTGTTTGAATTGAGACAATCTTCAAAGACACTTGGTTTAGAAGTCCAGAAGTACCTGAGAGCCCCAAACTCTAGAGAGCAAAGGCTTCTATGACATCTTCATGTCCTGGCTAGGACCTGGAAACCCAACCCTGTCAAACGGCCTTAGGGCAGTTCTTAAACCTGAATGAAGCCCAGAAACTTGGTTTTAAAATATTTCGATAAAACAGCATTTCAATAGAATTCGTTTCCTTTGTAATCCTATGTGTTTTATTTTATGCATTTGAAATCCTCATTCTGAGGTGTTCCTAGAGTTGCTTCATCAGACTGCCAAAGGGGTGGGCTGGGGGAGGGTCCATAACACAAAAAAGTCAAGAACCAGCTCAGCCTTAAGAGCATGTGAGTTTGAAGTCAAGAGGTCTGAGCTGACCTACCAATAACCAAAATGTCATCTTTTTTCTTCTTTTTCTGAAGACCCAACTTGTTTTCCCTTTTCGATAAATAAATATATAGGCCTCTACAGAAAAGACAACATGGTATTTTGAAAAGAACACTAAATGAATATTGAATCAGAAGACCTGGGCTCCAGCCCCAGCTTTACTAGCTGTATGACCTTGGTCAGGTCACGGAGCTTCCCAGAATTGTTTCTTAATCTGTAAAATGGGAAGGAGGGGGTTTCTCCAGTATCCCTCATAAGTGTTAACATTCTGACTCTGGGTAAGCTCTGATAAGGAAAGATAAATATCCCTTGGATAGGAGCATCTCTTTCCCATTGGAAACAGTTTCAGATTTTTTGTTAATGGTGTCTGTAGTTTGGAAGTTGAGAGGTTTTGATTCAAGATTTAAGTAGGCTCTTCAATTTCTATAAACATTGAGTGCCTAACATGTCCAGCACACCGTACTAGGTAGACAAAATAGAGAAGGCAAGGACTATTTTGATTTTTGTTTCTGTAAAGCAAGCATGTAGCCCAGTGCCTAATGCTTAACAAATTTAAAAATCTGTTGAATTCACTTGCTACATACATTTAGTCATCTGATTTCTCGAAACATAATCTATACATATATAAATGTATTTATATCTGTTTCTTGATACATAAAAATATTTTGTTTAGTCTGTTGCTATTATAAAGGAGACTTTGTATAGTTTTAATTATCTTTAAACCTTTATAATAATGCTTAATTGTCATGAGTTACAGGTTAGAGGGGGTCAGCCACAGTGTTACTATATGGATGTACAAAGATCCCTTCTTACCAACAACAAAAATAAGCTTAGTTGTTAAGTTAGGTGTTTGAGAGATAAAAAATGAGTAGGTAAGACAGGCTCTCAGCCATTACAGAGTCATTAAATCAGTCAGTGAGCATTTATTAAATGATTACTACATGCTTGGCAAGTAGCAGAGTTAAAGAAAACGAAAAAATGTACCTGTCTTCCATTGGGAAGGGGATGGGGATGACATATGTGCATACATTTTATATTTTACATGCACACACACACACAGAAGGTATGTATGGGGCAGCTAGGTGGCACAGTGGATAGAGTGCCCAGTGAAGTCAGTTAAGACTCAGATCTTCCCGACTCTACTGCACCACCTAGATACCCCAGAGGCCCAGCAAAGTTAAGTGACTTGCCCAACATCATGCAACTAGTAGGCAGTAGAATGAGAGTCCCAAACTAGCTCCTCCCAATTTCAAATTCAGCACTCTGTCCCCTGTACCAAACTATTCCTCTTAACTACCCACAAAAGGAAATTGATTTGCTTCAGATCATATAATGGCAGCTAGAACTGGAACCTGGCTCTCCCAACATCTAGGCCAGAGTGATGCCCGTTATCCAAAATCATTATGTACTTGGTTTGGAAAATAATTGATTTATAGTTTGGCACAATGGCCTGCATGATAAAAAAAAAAAATTCTGCCCCTAATCCTTTCCCATCCTCATCCTCTTTCCCCTCTCCTTGGACAGATTTTTGCCTTCCTTTCAAAAATTGGATTTATTTTCCTTGGATGCATATTGATGGTGGGAGTGGGTGGGACTGTTAGATTTGAAGTGTTGGATTAGATTGTGGGCTCCTTGAGGGCAAAGACTGTCTTTTGTATAGTACTATGATCCTGTGGAATGGAGGGAGGAGAAGTGTGTTTGAGTAGAATGTTTTACAGATGAAGAAGGCAAGGCAGTATGCCCAATGTTATATAGCTAGTCAGTAGCTAACCTAGGGATTGAGGCCAGGTCCTTTCACTTACAAAATCCAGACCTAAACTCAAATACTCTTGTGTTTGTAATGCATTAAAAAGAACTTTGGAGGCCAAAGACCTAGGTTTGAGTCCCAGCTTTTCTACTTATCCACTTGTATGACCTTGGACTTAAGGTTACTTAACCTCTCTGGATCTCAGTACCTTCATCTGTAAAATAAAAGTGTTATACTAGATGAACTGTTAACACCTCTTCTAGTTCCAAAACTATGTATAACCTGTTGACTCTAAATCTACCTTAATCATTTAACTACCTCCATGCCATCTCCCTGCAACCACAGTTAAGAAATTTACCATAGTAAGCAGAAAGTCTTTGTTGGTCTTAGGTGTTCATCATTCGTTCACAGAACATTAGCTTGCTGGATGCTCCCCGTGAACAGGCAGTAAATTAAGCTTTGGGTGTTTTCATTAAACACCTCAGGATTCTCATCTTCTCCCCTGTCATTGTCTCCCCAGATTTGGGTGCTTCCATTAAACAGTCCAGGATTCTCATTTTCTCCCCTTTCATTGTCCCACCAGCTTTGGGCGCTTCCATTAAACACCCCAGGATTCTCATCTTCTCCCCTCTCATTGTTCCCCCAGGAGCTGAAGCTGCCCATCTACAAAGCCCAGTCCCCCCTCCTTGAGAGCCGAAGGTATTTTGTCGACTTAGTTTCTGTCCTCAGCAACCACTGCAAGATCTGCCCCACAGCCAGACACCTGGCTGTCTACCTGCTGGACCTCTTCATGGACCGATACGATGTGACTGCAAAGCAGCTGCACATCGTGGCCATCGCCTGTCTTTTGCTAGCAAGTAAGTGGAAACCTCTCTCCTCTGTTCTTTCCCATTGTCTTTCTCCCTGGGGCTTGGAGGAAAGGGGAAGGGGAGGGGAGGATGGATCTCTAGACTTCTTCTCACATCACTCCACCTCTCTCTCCCTCACTACTCCCTCCCATGCTTAATCATCAATGTTCAGGCCCCTTGAATGACTTTATAAAGTAATTTGATTGGAGATGATTGTATACTTGGGCCCAGAATAGGGGAAGAATAGGAGCAACACTAGCTTGAGTGCTTGAAATAGGAAGGAACCTTTAATCTCTTCCTCAACATCTTTAGGAACTCACTTAAATTTTTTTTTCCTGACCTACAACAAGCATTACCATGTAACAGAGGCATAGTCCCTGGTCCCATAGTCCCCCAAAATGGTACTAGAAATATGGGTCAGCTTTGAATATCTGGGCAGCTAGGTGGCACACTGAATAGAGCACTGGGCCTGGCGTTAGGAAGACCTGAGTTCAGCTCTACCCTCAGACACTTACTGGCTGTATGACTCTGGGCAAGTCACTTAGCTTTGTCTGCCTCAGTTTCCTCACCTGTCAAATGAGCTGGAGAAGGACATGGCAAATTATTCCAGTATCTTTGCCAAGAAAACCCCAAATGGGATCATGAAGAGCTGGACACAACTGAAATGACTGTACAAACAAACATAGTGTAGGGGCAGGAGTCCCTCCTACTGGGATTGGTCAGTGGGCTCTTTCTCAAAAGATACTGGTTCTGTACATCAGTTTCATGCTGCAATTTCTTTAGTCTTTAATCCCCTCTCTTTGATGTAGAGGGAAAACCTAGCCTTTTTGTCTAAGAGAAAATGGGAAATTTCTAGACCACAGTCTTGTTTGCTATACAGAGCAAACGCATTGGAGAGGAGTTAGACTTAGGGAAATAGAGCTGTATTGTGTGTTTCTAAACCAAAAAGCAGCTAACTCTCCTGACTCTTCCCCTTCCCCTCCCCCCTCCACATTCATAGGAAGAAATGAGCCTGGCTTCCTTGGCTGCTTCTTAACCAGTAAAAGCCAGGGCGCACCACCTGGACCGTGCTGCAGCTGTCAGTCTGAGCAGCTCTTCTTCGTTGTTGGGGGCTGAATCAGAACAATGTTTTCAGGGGGTGGGACAGAGTTAAGTTTCAGCGGAGCTACAGGAGCCTTCCCTCTGAGCATCTGTTTGTGAAGCTAAGAAGGGGGAGTATGTTGCTACTGTGGCTGAGTAAAGGGGGAGGGAGAAGGGTGGGGAGAGACCTTCAGACTGAAAGGAAGACAGGGCCTGAGGCAGAAGAAATTGACTTTGGGGGGCACCTGCCATATGCTGCCATTGCCCAGGGAAAGAAAAGTTTCCATGACAGCCCTGAAATCCTATTCATCCTTTTCCCTTCTGCCTCTCCTGACTGTCTTGCTACCACGTGGGTCGGCAGGCTATCAACTAGAAAGTTTTGAGCTCAGCTTCCCCTTTATTTATTTATTTTTTTCAAGAAGACACCTTGTTTTTTGGCTGCAGGTACTTCCATCCCACCAAGGGCTCAGATCTTTTATAAAGTATCCTTTAACCAGTCTGGCCATAGAAGGCACCTTTTTAATCTGTTGTCTCCCAGAAGTCCCCCTTAAAGGGTAGGAAGGAAGCCTCATGGCATAGCAGGTCCTCAGGAGCTAATCCTGAGGAAATTCAGGAAAACACTGGTGAATGTTACTAAAGGTACATCTATTTGCAAAAATAGCTGGTTTGCCTCCCTCTAGATTCTAGCCTTGGGTCTCAAGGTGGAGGCATCCAGTAGAATCAGACTTTCAGATCTACAGGAGCCTGTGTCGATCTAGTACATTTTCATTTTATACATAATGATGAGTGGCATCAGAAATTTATATAGCCTTTATAGTGCTTGCAGATAGGCTTTACAGATTTTGTGTCATTTAATTCTCCCTACAAGGTATGATTTAAATATTACCAGTAGTATTGCCCGCATTGTACAGGTGAGGAGGCCAGATAAGGAAGTGACTTACCCAGTGTTGCACAGCTAGATTATGGCAAAATTAGGGTTAATTCTGCATGACATTGTGGGATAGTTAGTAGAGTGTTGGACTTTAGGTCAGATAGACTGGGTTCACTCCCTTTTCAGACGCCAGATCCTGGGCATACTCTCTCTGGGCCTCATTTTTTTCTCATCTATAAAATGAGAGAATTGGATTCCATGACCTTTAAGGAACCTTCTAACTCTAAATCTGTGGTCTGTGATTAGAACCCAGGTCTTCTAAATTCCAGGTCATTGTTTTTTCCCTTCTGCCACATGACTCTTGTTCCTTGTTCCTCCTGAGCCTTTCCTAGCTATGTTGTTGTTCGTTCATTTTAGTCATGCCCATCTCTTCATGACCCCATTTAGAGTTTCCTTGGCAAAAGTAACTGGAGTGGTTTGCTATTTTCTTCTCCAACTCATTTTACAGATGAGGAAACTGAGGCAAATAGGATTAAGTGACTTGTATAAGGTCATACAGCTAGTAAGTGTGTGAGGACAGATTTTAACTCAGGAAGATGAGTCTTCCTGACTCCAGGCCCAGCAATCTATCCACTGTGACACGTAGCTTCCCTTCCTAGCTATACCCCTCCCCTAGACAAACTTTCTTCATTGGTTTGCAGAAAATAGGGAAATATTGTCCCTAGAAAACAGTTAAGGGTTACAAGGCCTTGAGGCAGAAACTAACAGAAGGCAAAACTCTAGAGCTGAGCTACTCTTAGAGGGTTCTAGATGTAGAATTGGAAGGAACCTTAGAGATGATCATCCAACACCCAACCCCTCCCCCTCCTGCTGCCACTTTACAGATGATGAGCCTGAGGTCCAGAGACAAAGAAACTTGCCCAGTGTCATGCAGCTAATGCAGAATTGAACCCAAGTCTTGCTGGCCCTGCCTATTCTGCTATATTACTAGAGTACTTTGAAATGGTCCTACTCCTAGACCATGATAACTGGAAGTTTGGTTCTTTAGTATGTGGAATTATTTTGCCATGTGGAAACAGCTGAAAGGCATTCCTGACTTGTAAGCATTTTGCATCTGCACAAAATGATAGGTGACTTCAGTGGACTTGGGCAGATGTTCCAGGGCTGGTGAGGTTAAGCTCTCTTTAGGCCTAAAGTGACTTCCCCATCTACCTTTCAGAAAATGATTCTGCCCTTGGAAATTTCGAAAGATCTTACTCCCCACTTGCTTTTGGTTTCACATAAGTCAAATAGCTAAATAGATTCTCTCCTTTCTCCTTAAAATTTGATTGCTAGAAAACCTGCCTCTTAAATGCAACGGGTTTCATCTGAAACTTTTTGGAACCATGATAAGCCTCCTTTTGCAAGAGGCTATTAAGATAAATGTGTGTCCCCTCCCCCCACCCCCATATCCCTTTCTTTGGTCTCATGGAAGTTTCTGCTTCTCCATTATGACTTTGGATAAGTTGGGTTCATGTGTCACCTTGTTTTGACTTGAAGAGGCACAAGGGGGAAGAACTGAGGGTGGGGGTGAGCTCTCAAACAGAATAACAGTGTTAATGGCTCCTTAAATAGGAGATCTTTTGGGACAGAGATTCCTATAAAAGTTACTGCTTGTCTGACTGGTATGTCAGTGTCTCCAAAGCCTCCAGGGGCAGCCTGTCTTCTTCCCCCAATAAACTTCCCTCTCTCCCTCTTCCCTCCCCCTTCCTCACCTTGATTGCTATATGAAGCCTGGCTTGAGACCTACAGGACTTGAAAGCAAGCTTAATCCCTTTCTGGTGGAGAGGAATGAACTAATGGGTGGTTTTCAATCAGATTATGGTAGCTTTCCTTGAAGGGCTCATGGCAAACTACAGGAGGGATGTCAGTTGTTTCTGGGGCTGTAATTGTTGGAGGCTGATGAAAGCTGCCTTGCGTCCTTTCTCCAGGGACATATCTTTTTATGTTGTATTGAAAATGCCCCTGATTTATGTAGAAAATGACACAGTAGCAAACACCAAGTGTGTGAGGGGAACATGGCTTCATATCCAGAGATATTTAGCGCCCATATAGATTTTTGTTTTTAAATTTTAAATCTAGACACAAATCAACTGAAATATTATTTTTTTAAAATCATGTGTTGTTTGTTATTCAGTTGTTTTCAGTAGTGTTGACACTTCCGTGACCTCATTTGGGGTTTTCTTGGCAAAGATACTGGAATGATTTGCCATTTCCTCCTCCAACTCTTTTGACAGATGAGGAAACTGAGGCAAACAGGATTAAGTGACTTGCCCAGAGCCAACCAGCTAGTAAGTGTCTGAGGACAAATTTGAACTCAGATTTTCCCGACTCCAGGACCAACACTTTATGCGCTAGGCTTTCTAGCTACCCTAAAAATCATGTTATAAAACTCTAAATTATTTACAATTTTTTAAATGTTAAATTTCACCAAAAAAAGAAAGATGCCATTTTCTTGTATCTGTTTCAGATTTTTCTCCTGTGTATTTGTCAGGTTCCATTGTGGTTGTTTATTGCCAACAGAGCTGTAATCAGTGTGTATATTTTAGTCCTCTTTTCTTTACTGTGCATTATTACTCGATAAGTTTTTCCACATTTCTATGTAACTTTCATGGGTATTCCCATTACATTCATAAACCCGTTTCCTAGTCATTAGATACATGGGCTATTTTTAATTGCTTTCTATTATAAATAAAGTTGGTAGAATAAGGAAGGAAGAAAGCTTGCTAGCATTTATTGAATGCTACTGTATGCTGGGCACTGTGCTTAGAGGAGCAGGGTTTGAGAATCTTTGGTTCAAAAAGTAGGAACATTTTTTATAGCTCTTACTAGTATAGCAGTAGGGTTTTCATCATATTTATTAAAGAGACCAGAAGGAATATTAAAATTTCAGGTTTACTACATTGGGCCAGGAAAAGGGTGTTGGCCTCCAAGGCAGTTAGAGGATCACCCACTCCAGCACATTTTATGCTAAGGCTGATCCAAGGATGGAAGCTGTGTCCTTGCAATCTCCAAGCTGTAGATTTGTTATCTCCTATTTCCTGTGACATTATCTGCACACAGTTACTACTTCAAAGTGGCCTCTGTCTTTGCTAAATGCTTT
Source organism: Gymnobelideus leadbeateri (assembly GCA_011680675.1). Classification (NCBI taxonomy): domain Eukaryota; kingdom Metazoa; phylum Chordata; class Mammalia; order Diprotodontia; family Petauridae; genus Gymnobelideus; species Gymnobelideus leadbeateri. The sequence continues at coordinate 359,736 of WOXC01000807.1, forward strand.
TCAGTTTATGGGGTTTTGCTTTTAAGTAAAAACTACTTCTGTGGCTTTTGACTCTCGCTTTTCCCATCTCTCGTGTGTGGGAGAGGAATCCATCACTGACCTGCCTATGTCATAGTAAAGTAAGTCCTAGGGAGTAGCCTGAGGCACATGGAGGGCTAGGTGACTGGCCCAAGATCACCCGGTTTATACGTGTTAGAAATAGCACTTGAAAAACCTGAATTTGCTGATTCCAAGCCCAATACGATAATTCATAGTATCACTGCCTCAGAAGCCACCTACGTCCACATCCAGTACTCCCAACGAAAGCCCTCACCCCCTGGGTGATATGTAGGGTGAACAACTTGTACTATGTGGTGACTTTTTAATCTAGTATTACAAAAACATAAGTAATCCTAGAGCAGTCCTATGGGGGTTTAGTTGAGCCTACTCCCTTTGGTCTGTATTAGAGAAATCTCCTTCATGCTGACTGGGAAGGAAATAACCAGCCCATTGCCTGTTTTCATCTAAACTGAACTGCTGAGATCTAAGTATGCTCTTCATTTCTCTAAGTTAGCACAGGTACTAAGGAATCAGGGATCTGAGATCAGAAACTTAGTGTCAGAGGAAGGCAAGGACCCCAGACTCTGTATCTTCTGTGCTTCTTAGGGAAATTAGATTTGGATCCAGAAGGAGCCTTAGGCCACCCAGTCCAGTTCTCTCATGCTGGCCTGGAGCAAAGCATCAGTGCTTAGGGGACAGCTTGGTCTCTGCCAGTATAATGAGCATTAAAGCATAGCCCAGTTTTGAAAGGGCTATCATGCAGGCAGCAGCCTGTCCTCTGGGCTGTTTCAGTGATGGGTGGCTTTGCTGGAAGGGCCACAATTCTCTTCTGTGGAGGAGGGCGAGGAGAAAGCACAATAGCATTTCTCCAGCTTTCCATTCAGCTCTTTATAAAGCACGGCATCATGTCCCTTTTGTAAGTAGTCCTGTGGAACTTGCTTGCTGGTGGTGTTTGTCTTTTTTTGCCCTTTCAAACTGGAATGACTGTAAAACCCTAACCTTGAAAAAGATTCTTCTCCCTCCTCCAGACAAAGGACTCAGGGCTGACCTCTGGCGGTTCCAGATCCCAGCCAAATGATAAGTGACCTTCAGTCTCTCTGTGCTCTGGTCATTTGAGGAGAGTGTCACAGGCAGTTCAAACAGTGAGACCATCTGGGTCAGTTTGGGGGCAGTGCAGTATGAGATGCCAGAGCAAACAGGGAGACAGAGTCTGAGAAGCCAGGGCACGTTGGTAGATGGAGCAAGCATTTCCTCTACCCCTGAGATTAGGGAAATTCTATGTATTAGAGAAAGCTCTAGGCAAATGAGCCATAGCAAGACTGCCTCCAATGTGGCATAAATTTTCAGAATTTCCTACTTGAGAAACTACAGATCACCCCACATCCTTGTCAAGTAGAGATCTTTAGTAAAAAACCAAAATCGGCTGTTCATCCTATTAGCCACCAGTCAGCTTATGTGGGTAGAATCTGCTTTGCTTTAAAAAATAAAAATGGTTGTTACCAGGTTAAGTTCTAATGGGGGGTGGAGGTAAGAGAGATTCCCGGGAGGGATAATGATGTAAAAAAAAATCAACAAAACTTTGGGAGGTGGGGGAATTAAAGCAATCTGCTTCTTGGGGTTTGTTTTTGTTTTGTTTTTGCTTTAAGGGAAAAAAGAAAGAAAGAAAAGGAATCAGTGTTCTGCTGGCAAATAGTCATAGGCAGATATAGTGCCAAGTCCAAGGAACAGTTCTTTTTTACATTGGCTAGCCTAATCCCTCACGAGTGACTTGTGTTCGGGGCTCAGTCAGAGTAGATTCCTCCTAACCTCCCAGTGACCTGAGCCCCTGGAAGAGAGGAAGCCACAAAGAACCGAGGAAGCAGACCCTGGCTGATTTGAAAAAGAAGCCACTGGAGGGCATTAGCGCCTTTTCCTCTTTCCCCTCCCACTGAGTTCTATGGCCAAAAGAGAGGAAGCCTTGTTTGGGTTTTTTATTCTTCCCCCATCCCACCCCTAACCTCCAATAGGCTTCCCTGCCCATGAAATCTTGGTAATCCCATCAGGGAGAAAGCAGCATGTGTTTTACAGATATGGAAACTGAGGCTTTGAGAGCAAAGACTTATTCATTCACACCATGTATATAGGTTACTGAGCCAGGACTCCAGTCCAGGTTATCTCCATGTTAGCCTCTATTTAGGAGAATATTATTTTTTTTTTGGATGAGTAGGTTTTTAATCCTCACAAGCCAAGACCTATAGAGAGTATGTGTGTGATACCTTCTGTGTGCAGGAATAGTGACTGTGCTGTCCAAAGGCAGCCTCTCTGGGGTCCAGGTCCTCATTCTGTTTTCTGGTCCCTGACTTCCTCAGGAAATAGGTTGTCTTAGTCCTAAGAGTCAGTTCTGCCAGGCTAAAGAGGCAATATCCTTGCCTGTGCTTTCAGGCCCCTGGCCTTTGTAGCTGAGCCTAGAGAAACTGCAGTTAGCATCAGAAAAGCAGGCCCTCTTCAGTGTGTAAGAGGAAGTCTTCCCTTGGGAAATAATCATTCTGTCTCTTTCTCTCTGTTTCTCCCTCTTTCTCCCTCTTCTTCCCTCTCCCCCTCCGCCTCTCCCCTCCTCCTCCTCCTCCCTCATTCACTTTCTCCCACCTTTCTCTCTCCCTATCTCCCTTTTTCCCCCCTTAAAGTATCATTGCTGCCTGTGTATGACCTTAGGAAAACCAGATCACATCTCTAGACCTCAGTTTCCTCATCTGTAAAATGAGAGAATTGAACAGGGTGACCCCTGAGGTGTTTTCCAGTGCTGAATCTATGGGTCCTGTTGGAAGGGACCTTCAGATCCATTAATTTTATAGATGAGGAAACTGAGACTTGAGGGTTTGGGGGCGGTGTGTCAGATAATTGCTCCCATAAGTTCCCATAGCTAATATAAGTCCTACCTAGTAGCTAGGTATCTTGATTACTGATGCCTATACTAAGCTAGCTGACTTCTCTCTCCAAGCATTTATTAAGCCCTCAACATGTGCCAGGCACTGTGTTAAGCACTGAGACAAAGAAAGGCAAAAACATGATTCCCTATCTATCCTCTAGGAGTTCCCATTTGGGAGAAAAGGACTAATTAAGTACCTACTATGTGCCAAACACTGGCTAGTACAAATATTACCTCATTTGGTCTTCACAACAGCCTCAGGGGGTGGGTGGTATTATTTTCCCCATTTTACAGTTGAAGAAACTAAGGCAGAAAGAGGTTAAGTGACTTGCTCAGGGCCCCACCACCAGCAGGTGTCTGAGATTGAATTTGAACTCAGGTCTTCCTGAATCCAGGCCCATTGCTCCATACACTGCACCACCCAGCTTCCTCTAATTGAGGAAACAACTATGAAAGCAACAAATGAGAGAGAGAGATCCTGGCATCTAGCTAGCTCTGTATAGAACTAGATAGAGGGATAGGAGGATATCTCAGTGGGAAGGTGCCATTAGCTGGGGGGCCTGGAAAGGCCTCTTGCAGATGGCATTTGAGCAGAGTCTTGAAAGAAGCCAGAGAAACCAGGTGTCAGAGGTGAAGAGGAGGGAGAGCTGAGTTGGAAGACAGGCTGTGAGGAATGGCAGGAAGGCCAGTGTCCCGAATAGACAGAGGGGGAGTAGTGTGAGAAAGGTGTGTTTTGAGCCGCTATGATTCTAGAAGGACAATAGTATTCCTCAAAAAGGCAGCATTAAGTTGCTGAAGCTGCCCCCAAAGGAACAGTGGGTCTGAGTCCCCAGTAAAGTTCAATTTTCCGTTCTCCAGACCCAGGGTGCAAAGGTCCTTCCAGATCTAGCCTGTGGATAGCTCATGTCCCCACTGCTTAGAGGGATCAGGGGTTATGGTACAGTGTGGGGTCTTTTTTCCCCAAGAAGTCAGGAAAGTTGGCTCCCTGCTGCCTGCCTTTGGAAGTCTCCAAGGGCCCCCTTCTCTATTACCTCCCCCTCCCCCCAAAGGCAGCAAAACCAGCACTTCCTTTTTTGAAGCACAATTCCAAACACAAATTCCTGATCCAGGGAAAGAAATGTCTTTGTTACTGTCTTTACCCCCGACATAGTTGGCTGGCCTCTGGAATTCTGCCTGATGGATCACTCACTGTGTTTGTAAAATACTGAGGTCAGCATCTGCAATAACTCTGTCCTGGACCAGAAGCTAGGTTGGGAAAGGATATGTGGATCTGGAAAACTACCCCCCCCCCCCCAAAGCATGCATTTGAAGAAGAGAAAGGCCTGTGGCAGTGGGGAAGTTATAGAATGCACATGACCCTCCCAAGACCCCTTTGTAGGTGACTCCCCCAAAGAATTTTTCTTGCATCTGGTGTCTGGGCAGATTGGAGATAAGGCAGAGACAGCTGAGTCAGATTTGTACAGCCTGGACAATGGGCTACTCACCCTGATTCATGATTGTGACTGGGGGAAGAGAAGGGGAGGGGGAGTAGTACGCCTGTAAACGTGCAGGAGCCGAGCAACTAATTATAGCACTCACTCAGACTGCATCCCTTAAAGGGAAGTGCATTGTTTGATGTTTCAAGTCAGCCTCCTGAGAACTGAATTGGGGGGAGGAACAGAGCAAGACAAGGAAGAGCTTATTTATAACTCTTGGGGGAGGCTTCTGGCCTCATTTTTCTGTTCTTCCAGACTGCCTTCCAGAGTCCTACCCTGATCCTTGAATCTTAATTTCATTCCAAGATTGTATGAGCTCTGGCTTGGCAAGGGGTGAGCTTCTAGACAACAGCTGGGAGCAGAGAGGGACAGCAGGACCCCAGCTGCTATCTCTATAGCCAACAGGCGTGGGGCTGGCTCCCACCTGGGATAGGGCAGCTTAGCAGCCTCCAGCTCAGACATTATGTCTCTGTATTCCCCGAGGTACAGGGGCACTGCTTCCCTCCCACCTCCAGGCCCTTGTAATATAGTTAGATGTCCAGACATTCCCTGGCAACTGGACTGGATGCTCCCCTCACTAGATGCTTCCCTCACTAAGACCAAAAACTTAGATACCAGTCTTCCGTCCTCTCAGATTTGAGGGAGGAGTTACATTTAGTATTCATTGTGGATTAAGGCTAAGGAAATTTTGAAATGGAAAATATTCTGTATTGTGATTGAGTTGGTTGTAGTTAGACTACTACAATGGGGGGGGGGGGGGCGGCGGGGAATGTCCTGGGAGTTGGTACTGGTAAATGGTATTGAATCCCAGCAGAGCTAGAGCACACACCGCCCAGTTATCTTTCCATCCTACTTGTATGGTTTGGTACAAAGAGTGTTTGGTGTAAGTCAAGGGGCCTCAGGGTTCAGATCCTGCTTTTGAGACTGACCTGACAGAGCCTCAGTTTGCTCATCTCTAAAATGGAGGCAATTCTGTTTGTCCTTCTGAACTCTTGAGGTGTTTCTGAAGAAGGTACTGTGCCACCCTTAAGTACCAGAAAAGTTCAGGCCTCGTGATTACGTGAGAAAAAGCACGAAGGCTAAGTACATGGGAAATTGCAGAATAGGTCGAACCTTTTATTACAGGCCAGCAGCTGCTTTCTCTTCCATTGGCTTAATGGTGAAGTATAATTGTGTTTCTACTTGGAGATATAAACTAGTTTGTATTGCAGTTTTCTCTTACATCCGGAAGAAGGAAATGAAGGATTGGCCAATGATTAACAAGGAGCAGAAGGCACAGGGAAGTGTTCTTAAAATTTTCACCTGTGGGGTCAGCTTTAAATTTGTTAGGAGCAACCTGAAGATGAGGGTAAGAGAAGAAAGATCCTGTCTATTCATTGGCTGTTAGCAATGGGAACTTTGGGCCCAGAGTGATTGCTTAGGGAAAAGAAGGAAGGGAGACAGCAAGACAGCTCTGTGGATGGAGCCCTGGGCCTGGAGTCAGGAAGACCTGAGTTCACATCGTGCCTCAGATACTTACTAGCTGTGTGACCCTGATCGAGTCACTTAAGTTCTGTTTGCCTTAATCCACAGGAGAAGGAAATGGCAAACACTCAAACCACTCCAATATCTTTGCCAAGAAAACCCCACAGACAGTATGGTCCACAAGGTCACAAAAAGTCAGACCTTACTGAACAAAAGCAAGCAGAGGAGAGAGAAATAGCTGTTAGAACTTTTACCTCCTCTTCACTTTCTAATCTTTGTTGATACCACAAGAGCATTTGGGATCCCATGAGGTGCTCTGTCCCACATGTGCACATTGGTACATTGTACAGGCTTCCTGCATCTCTGATTTTGCACCTGTGGGTGCAGCGTCTGCATTTTAGTAAGCTTTCAGGATTTGCTGTGGATGAAAAAAATAATCATCGATTCCCTGACACTTGGCCTACAAATAGTCTGTCACTGGGCCTTTCTGCCTGTTAGGACTTGGCCAGCTTGATGGAAAAAGCCTGTGTTAAACACAGAGTTATCCCCATACAACAATGAGACCTTGGATTCAAGGTGCCTTCTGGGTGTTATGTGCAGGGTTTCTTAGGATTTTTTTTTTTTATTGGGGGAAGATCCACAGTTTGGGTTGGCCTGTGTCCCTGTGATTTCATCAGGACATTCCAAAGTCCAGCCTTTTTATCAATCATTGCTGTAAATCCCCAGCTAGCCTTCTGATTTGTGGTCTTAGAGCAGAGAAATTCTTAACCTCAAGACCTTGGATAGATTTCTGGGAATGGGAAATGGGGGAGAAAAGAAATGCATCTTTGTTTTTACTAACTTCCAATTAAAATTTAGTGTTTCCTTCAATTACGAACGTAGGCAACAACTATTCTGAGAAGGGTTTCATAGGTTTTTAACCAAGCTGCCAAAGAGGCACTGTTAGAGAGAGTTGTCCAGAGCACTGGAAGGTGGATGGCTTGTTCTTGACCCTCACTGCCATTGGCTTCAGCAAAAGAAGTTTATTGTGCATCACCCCCTTTTGTGGACTTTCTAGCCTAACAGCCCCACTTGGGATTCCTTGACCAGCTCCCATTCTCCTATCTCTTGCCTTGGGGCCTTTGTACAGGCTGTTCCTCCTGCCAGGAATGCACGCCTTCCTCACCACCACCTTTTGATGGTGGGACCACCCTGCAAGGCTCAGCTCCCAAGGCGCCATCTCCCAAGGGAGTCCTTTCTTTCATTCCTCTTAGTGATTGGAGATTTCTCCCTGCTAATACTTATCTATTTATATCCCACTCCATGAGAATGTGTAAACTCCTTTATAGGTCAAGGACAGTTTGCCCAGCATAGTACATGGAGTCAGGAAGACCCGAGTTCAAATTTAGCCTCAGATACTCACTAACTGTATGACCCTGGGTAAGTCACTTAATTTCTGTTTGCCTCAGTTTCCTCATCTGTAAAACAGGGATAATAATGGCCCCTGTCTCCCTGGGCTGTTAGGAGGATCACGTAAAACAATTATAGTAAAGCACTTAGCACAGTGCTTGGCACAAGTAAATCCTATATGGGTGTTAGCTATTAGGATGATGATGGTGATTACAAAGCCCTTAGCACATAGTGTCTGTTGTTGTTAAGTCATTTTCAATTGTGTCCAGCTGTTTGTGACACCATTTGGGTGGGGTGGCAAGCAGGACTGAATGACTGGCCCACAGTCACACAGCTAGCAAATGTCTGAGGCTGGATTTTAAACTTGGGTTCTCTTGACTCCAGGGCTGGTGCTCTGTCTACTCTGCCACCCCGCTGCCCCTGTTCAGTCCCTGTCCCTGGTGTCTCCTTCCCCTGCGAAACTTGAGTGATTTGCTGTTTCCTTTTCCAGCACATTTGACAGATGAGGAAACTGAGAGAAATAGGGTTAAGTGACTTGCCCAGGGTCACACAGCTAGTGTCTAAGGCCCAGATTTGAATTCAGGAATATGAGATGGACCCCGCACTTTTTATCAGCACTACTTAATCACTGTTATCATTGCTATCATTACTTCCCCAAGTGCTTGTGATGCTGGACTTGGTTGGGTTAGATTGGACCCCATCACCAGCACTACTATTTACAACACCAGGCTGTGTTTCCCAACTGCTGTGATACAAAGACACAAACAAAGCAATCCCTGTTCTCAGAGGAGCGTCTGCTTTATTGGGGATAGACAGCATGTTCAGAGATAAGTAAATGCAGGGTAATTGGAGGAATGAGACAGCATTAACTGACCCCTGGCAGGCTCAGGACAGCTGGCTTGGTGTTGGTGGCACCCGAGCTGAGCTCTAAGGGCAGATAAGCCTCCTGAGAGGCCGCTGTCACCTGGCATGGTGAAAAGGAAGTAAGCCAGCAAGGCAGTGACTCACCAGGATTGCCAGGACTCAGGATGAACTATGCTCCCTCCCTCCAAGTGATTCTAGCTGTAGCATGAGACACATTTCTAGATATGGACAGTGTGGGAATTTTTAACTATGCAAGTTTGTTACAAAGGTTTTTCCTCTTTTTTTAAGTTAGGTGAGAAGGAGAGAAAAAATACAGGTTAATTGAAACATGAAGTAAATATAAGTTTTGTGGGTTTTAAAAGTCAGTGAGCAAGATTTTCCCTTGTCCTAAGTTCTAAGGATACATAGAAGCAGAGGGGAGGGTCCCCAAACCTACCCTTAAAGAGCATTCATGGGGGAGAGTGTGTAAATAGCCAGGTAGATAGAAGATAATCTTGTCTGGTATGGCCAGTGACCACAGGGGGAAAACAGAGTGTCATATAAGAAGCAATAAGTAGATCCATCTGTGAGGAAAGTGGAAAGATAGAAAGGGGGTTGGTTATGAAGAACTTCACATGCCCAAAGGGAGGTTCTGTTTGATCCTGGAGGTAATGGGGAGCCCCTGAAGCCCATTGAACCATCAGGAGTCATGGTTAGACCTGCTCTTTGGAAAGTTCACTTTGTCAGCAGAAGAATTGGAGTAGGGGAAGACTTGAGGTGGGGAGACCCACTGGGGGCTCCTTCAGCAAACCAGATGGGAGGTGATAAAGGCCTGGACTAGAGTGGTGCCTGTGTGAAGGAAGTAAGGACAAGATCTGGCGCCATGTTGGATATTTGGACGCCCAGGTCTATGGCAGATGAGGTAGTGATGAATGATTCAGGGTGAATATATAGGTTTGAGTTGAATTTGCAGAGGTAATAATTGAGAGAAGATCCACACAATCCAAGGGCAGCTAGAGGGAACAGTGGATGGAGTGTCAGGCATGGAGTTAAGGAAACCCAGGCTCAAACAGCCCTGCTAATGCCCAGGGCCTACACCGTGTAATGGTCAGGAGAAGGATCTTTTAGCACCCCAACATATACAACATGGTTCAGTATAATTAACAAGCAAAACACTCTTTCTGTAACCCCAGTTATCTAGGGAGCAGAGCAGTAGGTAGATAGAGGGCTGGAGTTGGAGTCAGGAGGACCTGAGTTCGAGTCCTGCCTCAGATGACACTCACTGGCTGTGTAGCCCTGGCAAGTCACTTAATCTCTATGTGTTTAAATTTCCTTATCTATAAAACGGAGATAATAACGGCACCCCCCTCACAGTGTAGTTATATGTAAAGCATTCTGTAGACCTTAAAGTGACAGGCAAGTGTTGGCTTTGGTAAACTGAACAAATGAAATCTCTGTAGATTTATATTACTGGGAATAGGAAGGGAAGGGAATAAACATTTCATTTACACAGTGCCTTCTGGGTGTGCCTTGGAGAGATCTCCACTGATCCTCACAGCAACTCTCAGAGGGAGGTGCTGTTAGGATTCCCATTTTACAGTTGAAACTGAAGCAAATAGGGTTAAGTGACTTGTCTAGGGTCACACAGCTAGTGGCTGAGGTCAGATTTGAACTCAGGTCTTCCTGACTCCAGCAGTCTATCCACTGTATCACCTAGCTACCTTGTTGTTCAGTTGTGCCTAATTTTTTGTGACCTCATTTGGGATTTTCTTGGCAAAGATAGTGGAGTGGTTTGCCATTTCCAGACAGATGAGGAAACTGAGGCAAACAGGACTAAGTGACTTGCCCAGGGTTACACAGCTATTAAGTGTGGAGGTCAGATTTGAACTCAGGTCTTCCTAACTCTATATGCTATACCACTTAGCTGCCCTTCTAGGTACCTTACTGTCCTTCAAATGTTGGGGAGATGTTCTTAAGAATAATTTTTTTAAGTTTGCTTAAGCTGTTGCTGATTCATACTAGCTTTATGTTACATATTTTCTCAAGATACATTAAATACTTCAACTGTGGGGGGAAGCAAGGGATATAGAATTTTTTTATATTTAATACTTTTTTTTTTAAATTTTGAATTCCATGTTCTTTCCCTCCTTCTAGCCTTCCCCCACTTGTTAAGACAAGCAGCTCGATACCTGTTATACATGTGAGGTCATACTCTGCAGAACTTCCTGACAAAAATAAATTCTTATGCTCAGAGGCTGAGAACTCAGTAGAAAGAGAACTGAACTTGGAGGTCGGAGAGCCCTGGGTTCAGATCGTGTCCCTTCACCCTTAGTAGTTGATACCCAGGACAAGCTGCCTCATTATTTTTATGAGTAAGCCCAGGATAATACTGCTTATACTAGAAGCAGCATGGCCTAGTAGATAGCTGGACTTGGAATCAGGAAGATAGAATTCAGGTCCCCCTCTACCAGGTGCAGGCTGTGTCACCTTGGGCAAGTCACTGCCATGAGTGACCCTCAGAGACTATTAAGTTGCCCAAGAAGGTACAGATGCATATTGGTTGAGAAGGTTCTGTACTTAGGAAGTTATAAAAGCAGGGTGGGTCTGGTTTGGAAAATACCTGTGTATATGTGTGTTTGTATGTTTATACACATAAATGTGTGTGTGTGTGTGTGTGTGTGTGTGTGTTCACTTCCTCTTCCCCGTAATACAAATTTGCATGAGATCTCATTCATTCAGTTTATCATAACTAACACTGGTATATCACTTTAAGGTCTGCAAAATGTTTTACATATAACAGCACACACACACACACACACACAGAGTAACATGCAGTTCCCACATTTTTGGCTATCTGGGTCAGCTGTGTGGTCAGGATTTCCATTTACTCTGATTTCTGGAAATCTATTAGGGTCAGGGGTGAGGGTGGGGGCTTTTGGAAGCTTGTAGCAGGTAATTTTCCCGGCTAGCATTCCAAAGTTAAACATCTCATGTAGGTCTTCCTCATGTTTTTGCCCTGGCCTTCATGCTATAGCATGAATTCACTTTAAAGTCATGCCTAAATCCTCATGTTCTTCATGGTTTCTCTGGGCATAATGAGTCTTCATTCGGTCTTACTGGGAGAGTTTCAGACACTTTCTTGTCTGTCCGTGTCACTCCACCTCTTCCCTCTGTCCCCCAGGCAAATTTGAAGAGAAGGAGGATAGAGTGCCAAAACTGGAACAGATGAACAGCCTGGGCCTCTTGTGCAGCCACCAACTGGTGCTAAGCAAGAAGGAACTTCTACAGACGGAGCTGCTACTCCTGGAGGCCTTTGGATGGAACCTGTGCATGCCGACCCCTGCCCACTATGTGGATTACTACCTCTTATTCTCTCTCAGTGAGAAGGATCTCTGCAACAACTGGCCTATCTTCTCTTTCTCAAAAACCAAAGGTTTCCTAGAGAAATATGCCCACTACTTTCTGGAAGTCTCATTACAAGGTAAGGAGATGATGGCCCACGTCGGGGCTAGGAGAATGCCAGGGGATGGTACAAGGCTTCCATCCTAGGGTAGAGGTGGATTAAGGTCCTATGAGATGGTAGCCAGTGATCAGTTTAGGGCAAAATGAAGAATTATAAAGAGTCAACATGTAAGTAGACAGTCCCAGATTTCTGCACTACCGTGGCTCTTTGGACCTCAAATGAAAGAGGTTGGATGTCCTTAAAGCCTCTGCCTCCTCCAGCTCTGACTCTGTGATCTCAGCAGACTTTAGGCAAAACTCACTTCACTTCTGGGTTTTGGTTTCCTCATCTTTAAAATGAGAAAGTTAGAATAGATCTAAATCCTAAGCTTCTGATTCTGCTCTGAAGGAGAGGCCAAAAGCAAGAGAATAACAGAATTAGTAAAATCATTTCAGGAGACAGCAGCATCTTTATAAAAATTTGATAGTTTTTGTTCATCAGTTCTCTCTCTGGACGTAGATAAACATTTTTCATCATGAGTCCTTTGGATTTGCGACCGTTGTCTTGATCAGAGTAGCTAAATCTTTCACAGTTGATCGTCTTTATGATATTGCTGTTACTTTGTGCAATGTTCTGGTTCTGCTCACTTCACTTTGCATCAGTTCATAAAGGTCTTCCTGTATCACCTTCATTTTCAAGTACAGCAACTCCCTGTGACCTGTCCTTTATAACAAAAAATGAAAAAGTAAGAGACAAATCAGTTCAATCACATCAAAAAAGTGTGACAGTATGTGCAGTGTTCTCCACCTCTATGCCTTCTGCCTCTTATGGAGAAGGGGAGAGGCGTGCATTTTCTCACCTTCTCCAAGGCCAAGCTTGGTCATTATAATCACATAGCATTCAGTTTTTGTTTTTTTTCCATTTGTTTTGTTGGGATCGTTGGGTATATTGTTTTCCCGGTTTTGCTAACTTAATTCTTCATCAATTCGTATAAGACTTCCCATGTTTTTCTGAATTCTTCATGTTCATCATTTCTCACAGCATAGTAAGAGTACATTATGTTTATCTACCACAGTTTGTTTAGCTCTCCCCCAAGAGAAAGTTGTATGCTTTGTTCCCACTTCTTGGCTAAGAAAAAAGGTTCTTCTGTGAACTTTTGGTATACATAGGACCTGTCATTATGTCTTAAACCTCTTTGAGGCTCACACTTGGCAGTGGGGTCTCTGGGTCAATTAGTATGGATATCTTCATAATTTTTTCTAACATCAGTCCAAATAGGTAGCCGCACCTCAAACATCTAATAAGCAGAACAGTCCTGGAATTTAAAAAAAAAAAATAACTCAAGGGTGCTGCCCACTAAATCACAGAAGGCATTTTCTCAGATACCAGTTTTTAGGAACCAAACATTAGATATTAAAGTTCTATCACTCCACAAATCTAAGACAAGGAGAAACAGTTCAGTTACTAGCCAGAAGGCCAAGACCAGCCTTACCTTCCCTGAGAGCAGCCCTTCCTCGAACCAAAGGAAGAGCAGAACTCCTTCCTCCCCCTGCCTATGGAGCTTAAAATTGTTCAGAGGATACAGAGCCCTTTGTTCAGGAATGATGCTTGTTTCTAATCAAATACCTGGACAAAGGGGGTTCAGAGAACATCAAAGCCCTAGGGCAGGGGTGGGGAAACTGAGATTAGGCCTCTAGGTTCCACATGTGCAGCCCTTTGACTCAATCCAAACTTGGGCTCAGGGCTACTCCACCACTGCCCTAGGCCATTGTCCAGAGCCAAAAGGAAAAAAAAGTATGGAAAGAAAGCAGTTCTGAGGCTTTCAGTACATCATGGTTGGTTTATACGACTAGGTTGAGACAGCTTTCTGGCTTGTTCCAGCCTCATGAGATCTCCAGACTGATGAGGAACTGGGACAAGAAGGGTGGAGCTCCACCTGGAGCCACCAACTGGGGCTTTCGGCAAGTAGCAAACACCATAGCTTGCCTGCCCCTGCAGAGGGAAGATTGGGATTGACACAGAGAGACATTAGAACTGCCATGGAGGCATTTTTCATCATTCTCTAAATCTTAACCTTCTCTTTCAGATCATATTTTTCACAGCTTCCCACCGTCTATGGTAGCTGCAGCTTGTATTGGGGCCTCTAGGATTTGCCTTCAACTCTCTCCCACCTGGACCAGAGACCTGGAGAGAATATCACACTATTCTATGGAACAGATCAGCGCATGCGTTAAAGTCATGCTATTGTAAGTTTTACCCCATATCCCTTGATGCCTTAATGCATGTGTCAAGATTCCAAGGCAAGACAGTGTTTGAGGACTGATTTTGATAGACTTAGCTCTTCTCAGCTATGCAAGGACTTAAAACAATTACAAAGGACACATGGTAGAAAATGCCAGTCACATTCAGGGAAAGAACTATGGAGCTGGAATGCAGAATGAAGCAGACTATTTTCTCTTTCATTTTTTTTCTTTTTCATGTTTTTCCCCATTTGTTATAATTCTTCTATGCAACATGACTAATGGGAAAATGTGTTTAATAGGAATGTATGTGTAGAGCCCATATCAGATTGCAAGCCATCTTGGGGGAGGGAGTGGGAGAAAATTTAAAACTTATGGAAATGACTGTTGAAAACTAAAAAGAAATAATTTTTTTAAAAAGATTCCAAGGCAAGGTCTAGGGGGTCTGTGACTTGGTGTGTCTAGTTCAGCATACGAGGTAGCTCCTTACCATTAGAATGATAACATCCTGCTGTGTAGGAATCTTAGAGTTTTGAGTATATGTTTGAAGCAAGAACAGTGTGTGTGTGTGTGTGTGTGTGTGTGTGTGTGTGTGTGTGTGTGTGTAAATAAAATAAGAAAAATAACAAAAAAATCTCTGCAAAATACTTAGTATGGAAATGTCACTGCAACATCTTAGGCAAGCTAAATGTACAGGCTGGTTAATGTTTGAGTTTTTGATGCTATTTCAAAGGGCCTTGGGATGCTCGATGGCTAAGTGGGTGAGTGATTGATCGTCAAGTGGTCAGAATAACCAGTGGGGCTACTTAAAAGGCTTGAGACAGCCAAAGCCTCGGTCAATTAGCTTTGAAAGTGGACTGGAACCGTAGGACCAGTGGTGAGCTTGAGAGAGAGTGCTAGAATGAGTCAGGTGCATGGCACCCAGCACATCTCACCGAGCAGTGCCCCCCGCATGCTTGACCAGTTAGACAAGGCTGGTAACACTGTGGGCATGAGAGCTGCTCTTTTCAGGCATATTCAAAGGGCCAGCTCTCTTCTCGAGAGGCATCACGCTAGAGTAACACACTGAACTTAGGAGCCTAAAGGCCTTGCTCTATGAACTTGACTAATTGAGGAACTTTTTTTTTAACCTCTGCCTTTTTTTGTTTTTTTAAAAACCTAAGCCTCATTTTCCTCCTCTATAAAACGGAAGTAATTATTACACTTCTTGCCTCATAGAGTTGTCATGAGGAAGGTGCCTTATAATGTAAAAATGTATAAATGTAAATCGCTGTTATTACAGGGCATATTGTCAGTTTTAAAATACTTAATGATTACTTTTATCACCAAACTTTCACCTAACTCTCATTTGGTTCTTCCCCTCCAGGGCTTTTGACAATGACTTCAAGGATGCTAACAAAGTGAAAAACCAGCCACTGACCCTGCAACCTCAGGTGTTGGTGCCAGGCACACATCAGGCCCCCACCCAGGTGCTGTTCCAACAGCCGGCCTTCCACCACCCCCTCCCCCAGCCGCCAGCTACTCTGTCCCATATCCAGGCCCCCGTGCAAGATTTGTGCTCAGCCTATCGTGACACACTGCAGCCACACCAGGCTGGGAATTTGCTCTCTGGGAGCACCGGCCCTTCTCTGTACCACCCTTACTCTGCCCTTCAGCCTTCAGCAGTTCAGGCTGTCACCATCCCAGGACCCCTCCCCAGGCAGATTGGGGCAGAACCCAGACACTGCATCTCCATGGCCTATGGGAGTAGCTACTTCAGTGGACATCATTCATTCCCAGCTGGATGTTTTGACAGATAAGCAAAGCCTTCCTAAGACTGTGTGTTTAAGCAGTCAGGGCCTGAGTGGAAAAGGGAACGAATGAACGAGAGGGATCTCATGGTTGCACGGGCAGTCAGCTGCCATGGGAGACATGCTGGGATGTCAGCTGCAGAGCTTGGTTATTTTTAGGGCCTCTTCTCCCCAGGGCCTTGTTGAAGCACTGACTTATGGGGACTTTTGCCCTTTTTAAAACTGTGAGAAGCGGAAAAATGCAATAACATACCTCACCAAGAACACTTCCCTCTGAAAATCTGGTTGTCTGGAGATGGCTTTGCATCTGTCTTCCAATGCAGGGACTCCAGGGAATCAGAACGACTTGGCTGGTGGCCACACTGCCTGACCCTGGATAGACTACTAGTCAAAGAATGTTTCCTGTTTTTATTGTTAAAAAGATTTTATTTCTTATCAATGGCAGCTATACCACTGTAAAATGACACTGAGAAGTTTTTTGGTTCTTCTGGGAAATGCCAAGAGTGTTGGTGCAGTTTTTCCTTGACTTAGAAGTCAAATGTATGTTTGTTTTTGTTTTTATTGTTTAGATTTGTCACTGTTTTGTTGTTATTGTTGTTTTAATAGAGAAACACATCTGAGTACCTGCCTTCTGGGATTGGGTGGATAGGTCCCTTTTTTAACTTTTTTTTAAACCTCAAATGTCACTCTGCCTTGTAGGGATTTTAAGATGCTGCTGCCTCCTGAAGTGACTTAGCTTTTTCGCTCAGTAAGATGTCTTGTTTACAAATCATATCAGGGATTTAATGTTACTTGAAGGTTCCTTAGGAAAAAAAAATGTTTTGTCTGTGAGTGATGCACTGCCCATAATGCTAAAGTATTGGACTATCTTATGACCTGCTTATTAAAAACTGATAGCTAGACTTTCTTTTTGTCAGAAGGAAGAATGATTAGCAGAGGTCATTTTCGAAGCCTTTAATAGTTCCAGATGGCCCCCAGACTTGTTTGAAACTGTTCGCTAGTGGAGTTTCCCCCTATAACCAGCCCCTAGATAAGATCTTTGAAGAATAGGCAACAGTTTAGGGTTCTTTTGTTTTTTTGTCCTGCCTCTGTGGGATAAGAACCTGGCCTAGGTTTTTATTTGTACATACGAAGGCTAAAGGTGGAGCATTTGTGAAAATGCAGAGGTATATTTATATGAGGGGATGAACTCTCTCAGGACATTTGATATCAGATTGGTCAGATTGAAAGGCAGTATGGGAGAGGGCTGGTGTACATCAAGAGGGCTCTCAGGATGACAATATAAACAATGTGCAATAATATGTTTTTTACTCTGACTTGTGTGGCCCATGCTCATTGTGTTCTTGTGGGGTCTTGGGGGGAGTGAAAAAAGGTGGGTAAAGGAGAGAATGAAATGTCGAATGTTGTTGTCATCCCCCAGCAACATGTTATGGTCCTTTCCTAAAGTAACTTTTAGGAGAAATCTGTGACTTTTTTCCAGATTCTTTAAGACCACAACAGCAAGAACCCACCCACCCAACTTCCACCTTGGTGGGTCACCAAGTTGGTCTCAGTCTAATCTGAAGATCTTAACTTTCCTTGCCTAGAAAAGGAAATTTTTATTAAAAGATAGGTTAAAGATGGGTGGAGCAGATGAAAACCTAAATTGCAAGCAAAATAAAGCCTTAGAGTTATATAACATCTAGCATTTAGCATTGCAAAATTTGGTGTTGGTTTTTTTCTGACCTGTTTTTATAGTTTGTGAGCTTTGCCTGGTTTCTACACTATTTTGTTGGACATCCTCTCAGGGCAATAGGTGTGGGGGTAAGGGCTGACAGCAGACGCCAGCCCCACCTTTTCTTCCATTTGATGAAACTCTTCCTCTCCCTCTCTCCCTCCCTCACTGACCCCTGGAGGAAAGCTCCCCCAATAAACAGCTAACCTGATTTGTCTGTTCTGGTCTCCATGCAGTCTTTTCTTAGACTTCTTACTCATCTAAGAGGCAGAGCCTTCCCACAGATCTGACCCCAAATCATCAGTCTAAAACTAAATTTTGGTAGTATTTGAAGCAAAGGCCTTTGGGTTGTTTTCATCCCTTATTTTAGCTTCTCTCTACTCTAGGAGCTTACCAGGGGAAGTATGAAGGGAGAAATTCTGTATTTACTTCATTCAACAAGCTTTCACAGAATCATGAAATTAGAGCTGGAAGGAGCAGGGACCTTAGAAGGCCAGTCTAACTCCTTCATTTTACAGATGAGGCACTAAAGCCCAGAAAAGTTAAGTGACTTTCCCAGGGTCACACAGCTAGTAAGTGTCTGAAGTTAGGTCTTCCTGACTTCTAAGTTTAATTTTCTGGGTCACCCTTCCCTTACTACCCAATCCATTGAGTGTTTGGTTAGTGCAATGCATTGTAAAGGTGAGAGTTTGAATGTGAATGCAGTATGGTCCTTGCCCCAAAGAGCTTATTGGGAAGTGTGAGAAATAACAGAAAAATGTGTAAAAGCCACAATGTGCTCTGAGAACTTGGAAAGAGGGGGTTGTTAAGCTGAGAGGATCCAAGAAGGCTCCCTGGAGAAATTGTCAATTGAGCTGAGACTGAAGATGTGAATAAGCACACAGCATTTGTAATTAGCACATCTTTGAAAGGAGAACTGGGTGCTAAAAAATTTTAAGTGATATAGTGAATTTATTTTCTCCAAGTGACGAATCCACCCCCCAGTCTTTGTTTATGATGCTAACCACCTTAGCAGACCTTGTTTTCCTAGATCACTTAAATGGTCTAGTGATCATAAGCCTGCATTGATGGTTCCAAATGAATGGGGTCCTGTACATTGCCTTTGGGTCATGCCAGGTACGCTGAGGGCAATTAGACTCAGCCATGGAGGACCACAGCTTTCCTGCCTTTTTCTCTTCATAAATAGTTCTTGCCAGCCAGGATGGTGAGTGATCATGGCCAGCCAGTCCTCCCCAGTGGCTCTGTTC
Source organism: Gymnobelideus leadbeateri (assembly GCA_011680675.1). NCBI lineage: Eukaryota > Metazoa > Chordata > Mammalia > Diprotodontia > Petauridae > Gymnobelideus > Gymnobelideus leadbeateri. The sequence goes on from WOXC01000807.1 coordinate 378,284, forward strand.
AGTTTGTGAGCAGCTGTGCTCAACTCTCAGATTGAGAGGATGCCAGATCTTTTCCATTCCCAAGAATTCCCTGAAGCTCCACTTCACCGTCCATCCTAGGGGGCAGGGAAGGATGGACAGCCCACGTAATTGGCTGTTGGGAGGCTGATTCTTGACGAACTCGAGCAGAGAGACCTCAGGGGAAACAGGTCCTGAGACCAGAGATGAGAAAGCCAGTTTGCTGCAAAGGGCATTGGGGGGAGTTTGTCAGGGGGGCTGCTTCACAGATGGAGCCCTAAATCACATTAGCAATGTGGCAGTGCCCAGGAAGCTATTTATCTGACTGCTGGTAAGTGTGCTCCTAGGAAATCCATTTCTGTTCAGTAAATCAGGAAGGGAAGAGGGGAAGGGAGGAGGCAGGCCAATTCTTTACTTTTATGAGCCCATTTCCATAATGCTGTGTCACATTCAGGTCCCAGCTGAGACTTATCAACCAGGTAAGCTCTTCAGTCTGTTGGTGCTTAGAATCACTGTAGCATAGAACACTGATACTGGTCAGGACCTAAAGTGAACCTGTCTAGTCCAATTGGGGGTCTAGTACAAAGATCTGATTTTACAGATTCAGAAATTAGCTCCAAGAGGAAAATTGAGATCCGAAGTCATATAAGTAGTCCTGTGCTCTTTTCCACCCCACCCCCATCCCTCCATCATGCTTAGCTCTGGTGAGTCCTGAGGGCTGGGTCTATTCTCCTAGGGAGGCAACACCTCAGCTTGTGCAACATGCAAGACAACCAGACACTCACATGGCTGAGGAAAGTTCGATGGGCTAGCCAGAGTTGGGGAAATGTCTTTTTAAAAAAAAAAAAAGCCTTTGCAAGGCCATTCACCTTTCTGATCCTTGGTTTTCACATCTCTTTAGTAAGGAGATTGGATTAGATGAGTTCTTTCCTGGTCCAAATCCCATGATTCCCCTCTTGCTTTCTCCATCAAGAAAGCAGCCTTGTGCAAACTTCTTGCCAGAGTCACCTGGGAGTCCATGTTCACCCAAACTCCAGCAAGATGAAGAATCAACCCTTGGAGCAGGTCAGTCCTCAGTCCCTCAGTCAGAATAAATATTTGGTGACTTATGATCCTCCCGAGGAGGCTACTGAGAGCCCAAGAAAGGTGTCCAAGAAAAGGAAAATGCAATGGACTCTGCCAATCTAATCACTAGTGTTAATGGGATTTCCAGGGAGAATAATGATTTAGCAAAAGAAGTTTTCCCACACACTTAAAACCATTTTGACAGCATCAAGTTTGCATATCACCACCCACTTAATTATAAGCACTGGTTAAGGTATTCATTAAAACAATCTTAGTTGTTGAACTACTGTTTGTACATAGCATTTCTTGGGGAACTTTGGGAGCAGAGTAGAATTGTGGACAGAATATTGAACTCAGTATCAGTCAAGAAATCCTGGGTTCAAGTCCTGCTACTTAGCTGTGTGACCCCTTAACCTCAGCCTCAGTTTTCTTCATCTGCACAGTTGCCAACAATGTCTATCCATTGTGGGTTCAAGTGAAATAATATATGTGCAGTACTATGCAAACTACATAAAAGCCAGTTTAATTTGTTTTAATGCCTTTATTTTTCTGTTGATAGGCAGACTTTTTGACCAACTAATTTTTGTACTTACAAAACTTAATAAAAACAATTTTCGAAGTGCCCTCATGTCCCCTTTTTTCCTTTATTTTTTTGTTTCTGTATCACAATATTTCTCATATGTTGAAGGAGAATGGTACAGAAGGATATGAGATGTGTCTTCACTGTCCCTCACCTCCAAGCCAGGTCCACCTTAATGCACCTCAAACACTGCATCTTGGTACTGGGAGAGAACTAAAGAGATCAATTAGGACTTGGCCAAGCCCCTTATTTTAAGATCAGAAAAGAGAACCCAGGAGAGGTTGTAACAGGTCTCTTCGTGGATGGTAAGAATCACCAGCACAGACTGAACTGGGATAGCTATGCACACTAGCTTACATACATCCCAAAGCAAAATCTCCCACTTAATAACACAAAAACAAATGTCTTTCCTGCAAAGGGTTGTTTTCAAAGGTGTCTGGACTAGGGAATGGAGCCCCACCTGGTGGTCAGGAAGGGAGTATCAGTACCCAAGATCAGTTTGACTGGAGAAAGGATGTGTTCTGGGAGATTCCACAGAGGGGTGCAGTTGAAGAATGTGATAGGTAATAGACTTTAAATTTGCTGTGATGGGCAATAGGGAGCCAGAGGAGGGTTTTGAGCTTGGGAGTGATGTGATTAAATAAGGTAGATCCCCTTTTTATTACATTTTGTATTTCATTCATGTAATAAGCTTTCAAAATAGGCAGCTGTTTTGTAGCTGATGAAATAAGTATCAGATGAAATAACTTGCCTATGATCACCTGAGTTCCTCACAGTAGAGCCAATGCAATACTCACAGTGCCCACGGTCGCTATAAATATACCTGCATGGTGCTCAATTGCAAAATATAACAGACTGTCCAAATAGAAGACAGAAGTAAAACATTTATTCAGACAACCCAACACCAGGAAACCGAATCCATAGCAACATAGCCTTTCCACAAACAAACACATAAGCCTAGTTGTCATAGCAGGTGGCAAACACCAACTTTTATTGACAAGCCTGTCTCCCTCTGAAATGTGCTCTCCTCCCAACCCTCTAGCTGGCTCTAACTCCCAGCTTCCTATCAGCTCTGTTCCACCCTTCAGCAAACTCCTCCCAACACAGGCTCCATGTGACTATATTCAGCCTATTAGGGGACAGTATATTTTCAAAGTAGGGGAGGTCTTCAGATTTCTTTAGGCTTATTAAGGGGTAGGGAAGATCTTCAAATTACCTTTACCATTACACTCACAAAAGGATTTTCTGAGCCTTGTACATTGTGGGAGACTGATGAAGCCTCCCAGCCCTACTAAAGATGGGTAGGATTGGGAATGAGGGGTGGGAACAGAAGTTGGGTGGAGAGAGAAAGTTGATAAATTTCCACCCTGCAATTTGTATTTGCCCTTGTTCCAAAGAAGTGAATTTGAGTTTTTCAGCCTAATTACAGCTAACTCTCTGTTATTTAGAGACTTATTATCCAAGCTCATTATAAGTAATTATTCAATCTGGAGGGGGAAGAACAATGCTGCTGGTTTAATTTAATGCCTACCTAGTTCACTTAATTAGCAATAAGTCTTGGTAGAAGGATGAACTTGAGAGGTGGTGGGAAGGACCATTCTTGGGGAAATGAGGCAGAATTGTGGCAGTCATCAGGATGAGGGGTAGGGGACTAATGGCCAGGTAGCAGAGGACATTAGAAATCTGTCTGGAGCCAAGGCTGAACACACAAGAACATCATCTTCCCTTGTATTTACAAAGTACATAAAGCACAGTCACATTATCATATCTGTGCACCAGAATTGGAACTTTCCTGGCATGGAAATTCCCTCCTTAGAAACAGAAGGTAACTCATCTATGATTTGCCATCTAAACCAGAGAGGTGGTGGAAGTAGCCCAAATTTTGCCTCAGACCCAAATTGGATGACCCTGGGCAAGTCATTAACCTGTCTGCCTCAGTTTCCTTATCTAAAATAGAGATAATAATAGCACTCACCTCACAGAGTTGTGGTGAGAACCAAATGATTTAACATGTAATGCTAGAAGTTAGGGAGCTGTCCAGGGCACTTATGGGCAACTAGGTAGCCTGGAGTCTGGAAGACTCTACTTCCTGAATTCAAATCTGGCCTCAGACTCTTAACTGTGTATGACCCTGTTTACCTCAGTTTCCTCATCTGTGGAATGAACTGGAGAAGGAAATGGCAAACCACTCTTGGCCAAGAGAGCCCCAAATGGGGTCATGAAGAGTCAGACACAACTGAAAAAATGACTAAACAACAAAACTGGGGCACTCTTTTCCTTGGTCACCCAGCACTTGAACATTTTAACACCAGCCTTCCTTCTCTCTATACCATGCTGCCTCCCGGGCAGACATGTAAGGAAATATTATTATTACCACATTTTACTGATAAGAAAATTGAGGGATAGGGGCAGCTAGGTGTCACAGTGAGTAGAGCCCTGGCCCTGGAGTCAGAAGGACCTGAGTTCGGATCTGCCTCAGACACTTAACACACACAAACAAAAACCTAGCCGTGTGACCTTGGGCAAGTTACTTAACCCCAATTGCCCTCCAAAAAAAAAAAAAAAAGCAAAAAGAAAATTGAGGGATAGAGAGGTGAGGTACTTTGGCCATAGTCCCAGAGTAATGGATAGATCAAGGACTTAAAACTAGGTTTCCTGAGTCAGTTTCTTATGACCCATCCAGCCTAGCATGCAGTCTCAGGGAGAAACAAGAAAGCATTCCTGGAGCCTACAGGCAATTCTCCCATGGGTTAGATCTTCTAGAAATCTCTATTTGGAGGAAGGGTCCAGACCAAGCTTCCCTCAGGGCCAGAACTTAGCCACTGTGTCCTTCCTTGTCTCTCTCTCTTCCTCACCCCACTCCTTAACCTTTCAGTGTCCCTTTATATATTGTTTAGCTGATCAGTGACCCCATCTGGCGTTTTCTTGGCAAAGATACTGGAGTAGTTTGCTATATCCTTCTCCAGCTCATTTTTACAAACAAGGAAACTGAGACAAAAGGGTTAAGTGACTTGTCCAGGGTCACCTAGCTAGTAAATGTCTGAGGCTGGATTTGAACTTGGGGCCTCTTGACTCCAGACCAGGCACTCTATCCCCTGCACCCCCTTCTATATGTAGTCTTCCCTCATTAGGATGTAAGCTCTCTGAAGTCAGGGGCTCTCTTTTTGCTTGTATTTGTAGCCCTGACACTTAGTGTAATCCCTGACACACAGTCACGTACATTAATAAATGCTTTATTACTGTCCTTTGAGGGTGAAGAGAGTCCACAGGGATTCTACTTGGAAAAGTTTAATGGGGCAAAAGAAAGAGTCAAAGGGCCAAAAAGAAAGAGTCAAAGGGCCAGGATTCAAATCCTGCTTTTGCCACATTTGGGACCTTGTGCAAAATACTTCACCTCCCCGGGCCCTACTTTCCTCCTAAATGGGCTGAAGTCTCTTCCTGTTCTAAAGCTATGATCCTCTGAATGTGTGTCTCCCCCATTTCCTGCGTCCCCTTCTGGCTTCTTGTTTCCTCTTCCCCTCACAGTGGTTGCAGTTCCCCATTCTTGGCTTTACTGACTCTGTCTGCCCTGGCTCCTATTCCCCATTAATCTAATAAATTCATTCTTGTTTGCTAGGGCCCCCAAAGGAACATACTTTTTAAAATGCAAACCACCTGGGAGCCTTAAACAAAACCAGTGCTAATTGTGGAATCAGACATGGCCATACCCCTGCCATTCTGGATGAGACTGGGGGATGCAAGGACTTTCCTCCTACTGCCTGATTCTGCCTCTTCCCCCTTCCCTCTACCATTTAATGCTCTCTGGGAGACTATAGAGTTTTGAGGTTCCAGTACAGATGTCCCAACACTGTAATGTAATGCACAGAAACCTAAGTTCTACTTCTTGTCCAACCCAATCCCCAGAAACAATGTTTCTAGACATCAAAAATTCCTGATTTCTTGGGGCCGGTAGGTGGTGCGGTGAATGGAGCACCAGCCCTGGAGTCAGAAGGACCTGAGTTTAAATCTGGCCTCAGACACTTGACACACTTACTAGCTGTGTGACCTTTGGCAAGTCACCCCAATTGTCCTGCCTTCTCCCCTCCAAAAAGCAAAAAAAAAAAAAATCCTGATGTCTTGAGACCAAGACACTCCCAAACACTGGATGTTTGTGTTTAAAACTTTATTTAAGTTTTCTTCCCTATCCTTGCAAAGGAGGGTTCCAGGATTTCGGTTGCCTAAGCCAACTTCTTGCTGATTCTTTCGTAGGTCACACCCCCACTAGTGGAAATCTAAAAAAGCAAAAAGGACAAAATTAGGTTAGAAAGGTGAAGTCAACAAACATTTAAGCATTTACCAAGTACCAGACACAGTGCTAAGTATTGATAGTGTACACACACACTCCTGCCTCCAAGGAGCTCACATTCCAATGAGTGAGACTGCAGGCCAATCTTCAAGAACACCTGGGGTGGGGGTGGGGGTCTGGAGGACAGTAGGAAACACCGAGGCCAGGGATCTGGAACCTGTCTCTGTTGCTCATCAATTCAATTCAATAAACATTTCTTAACCACCTGCTGCTATGTGCCAAGTACTGTGCTAAGCTCCGGGAATACAAAAAGGAGCCAAAGACATGTCTTCCCCTCAAGGAACTTACTGTCTAATGGGGCACAACATCATGCAGACAGATACATAGAAATCAAACTACGGGCAGGATAAATATCAAGTTCCATGACCCTTAGTCAGCCACTGCTTTGGGCCTCAATTTCAAATGGGAATAACCATAAGTAGATGTCCCTTCCAGTCCCCAATCTCAGATCCTCTTATCTGCCTCAAAAGGTCTTTTTGACATGGAAGAGAAACAGAATGACGCAGGAAAGTAGAAGTACTGGGCCTGGAGTCAGGGGGCTTGGGTTCGAGTTCTGGCTCTTGCTGCCTTATTAGCTGTGGGAATTTGGTCAAGTCCCTTTCCCTCAGCGTCAATTTACTCCTCTATTAAATGAGGTCGTGGCACTTGGTGAGAGTTCAGCCCCAGAGTCTCGAATACTGACTGTTCCATCCTGGGCCAGTCACTTGTCCTCTCAATGTCCCCAGGCATCTCTCAAGTGACAGAAAAGGTTCCCCACACGGGGGAAAATCTAAAGCCCAGGTTAAAAAAAACAATGGAAGCAAGAACTATTGCAGAGCTTATATCACCTCACAGGGATCTGGGAAAGAAAGCACTTGTTAAAATGCAAAGCTCTTAAGAAAAAAAAGCTGTGACTCAATACGAGAAGGCTCTGTAAGAGCCATTACCATCCACTTGCTTGTGTCTGCCCCGGCTCTCCAGGGTCCCATGGCCAGCAAGGCTTGGAGATGGGCTGAGCCCTGCATGCCTGAACGCTGAGACCCAAGGCCCTAAAGGCCTGTTAGATGCCTCCAGGGCCCAGGAAATAAGTGCTTCCTGGGAGGGCCAAACCGGAGATTTTCAGTGTATTCTCTCAGGCCAGGCTGGTTCCTGTTCCCCTGGAATCCCAAGACCTGTCCCATAAATTCCAGGGCCAGGAAGCTGAATGCCACATGTCTTTTCCCCTTGCTGGGCCTCAGCCTCCTTTTTCAAAAATAGAAGGGAATAGAGTGAGCTCCAAGGTGAGCTCTGAGGGCCCTTTCAGCTCCATCACTTTATTGTTCTGATTCTAGGGAAAAAACTGAGGAGGAGGCACAGTGGTAATAATTATAGCTGGCATTTAAATAGGCCTTTAAGGGGTGCAGAGTGGTTTACATATATTATCTCATTTAGTCCCCACAATAACCCTGTGAGGTAGGTATTATGATCTCTGTTTTATTGCTGAGGAAAATGTAGCTGAAGCCTCACTTGAGGTCCAGACAGCTAGGATATGAGGAGAGATTTGAACCCAGGATTCCCAACTCCCAGCATACCACTCTGCCTATCATGTCATGCTGCTTCCCACAGAATGGAAAGAGGGCTCACTCTTGAGACAGAGAACCTGGGCTCAAATGCAGCTTTTTGTGCTTGCTACCTGACTGACCCCAAACCCAGGTGTATCATGTATAAAAGAGAAAGGGGCAGCTAGGTGACACAGGGACTAGCATGTGGGTCCTGGAGTCAGGAAGGTTCATCTTCATGAATTCAAATCTGGCTTTATACACCTCCTGGCCATGTGACCCTGGACAAGTCACTTCACCCAGTTTGCCTCAGTTTCTTCATCTGTAAAATGAGCTGGAGAAGGAAATTAATGGCAAACCACTGCAGTATCTTTACAAAGAAAACCCCAGATGGGGTCATGAAGAGTCAGACATGACTGGAAAATGACTGAATAACAAAATGAGGGGAGAGAATAGACCATGATGGCACTTCTAGCACCAGATCTATGGTCCTATGATTTCCCTAACCCTGACTCTGATTCTCAAACTGATGGAATCATGGCATTCCCTTTTGTCCCCTAGTCTACCAGAGAAAACTGAGGCCAAGAGAGGGGTCAAGTGACTGGCCCAAAGTCACAAAGGTGGCAAACTGAAGAGTCGGGTTTGGACCTAATCCTTGGGCTCTAAATCCAGCGCTGTTTCTATGTCCATCAGGCTGGAATCTCCGGTCTACACTAGAGCTCCTGACCCCCTGTGCCCCAGGGAAACCACTACCATGGAGCCTCTTCAAGGCAACCCAGTTTGGGTCAAACACATGCCTGCAACATGGCCTGCTATCTGCAGGAGTATTGAGACCACTTCACAGGCCAAGTTCCTCATCCCAAGGCATGTAAAATTAGTCAGTTTGCACTGTCGTTGTTCAGCCCTGTCCAACTCTTCATGACTTCATTTGGAAACTGAGGCAAACAGGGTGAAGTGACTTGCCCAGGCTCCCACAGCTAGTTAAGTGTCTGTTTGTAGTAGGCACATCTTAACATGGAACAGCAAAGAATGGATGAATTTTTTTTTTCAGCCATAACATTCAAGAAACAGAGAGAAAGATGAAAGGAAAGAGGAAGTAATGAAAAATATAGATCTGTGGGAAGCATTCTAAAAATGTTTAGTCACTCTACAGTGGAACGGAACTGAAAGCCTCCATATAGTAGAGAATGAAAGCATCTCCTTCTATTTCATTCTTGTTTTATATAAGGAGAGCTTTGGGGGAGAGGTAAGAATTGTCTGAGAATTCCTAAAAAAGAGAATAGAAAGTACAGTGTGGCATCAGTGAGAGGTAGAGAGGGGACAGAAAGAGCGCTAGCTCTGGAGCCAAAAGTCCTTGGCTCAAATCTTGTTCCTGGTGCTACCTATGTGACCATGAGCAATCCACTTTCCCTCCCTGGGCCTCAGTTTCTTCATCTGTAAAATAAAGGAGTGGACAAGATAGTCTCTGAAGTCCCTTCTAACTAGGGGTTTTATAGCCTAGAGTCAGTTAACTTTTAAAAATAAATATTTTGATAAGACTTTCAATAAAATTGTTTTTCTCTGTGTGCTTTATGCATTTAAAAACATTATTCTGAAGGAGTCCATAGGCTTCATTAGACTGCCAAAGCAGTCCATGATGTACAAAAAGGTTAAAAATTGCTGATCTAGAACCTGTGATAATACATCACAGGAAGGGTACCAGATTTTTCCTGGAGAAAGGACTCTTCATTCACTGAAAAAGAAATTCACTGATAGAGCACCGGCTCTGGAGTCAGGAGGACTCAAGGTCAAATACAGCTTTAGATCCTTGACATTTACTAGTTATGTGACCTTGGGCAAGTCACTTAATCCCAATTGTCTTTCCCCCCCAAAAAAGAAAAATAAACTGAACATATCCTATAGAAAAAAACGAACACTTAAAAAAAATAAAGGAAACATAACTCAAAAAAACAAACAAATAACACCTAATGACACACTTAAAAAAAAATATCCTTTGATACAAATTCTTCAAAGCTGACCTATATATTGGCCTCTCTCTGTGAACTGCTAACAGCTCAAGGACCACTATGAATTTCTTGAGGTGAATCCCAGACTTACCTCCACCAGTTTTCCCCCTACAATCTCTGAGGTTTGTTGATAGTTGGGGAAGGTAGCCACAATCTTGTTCCCCTCCATCTGCACTGTGGCCTGAGATAAAAGCAAACACAGCCCCCAAATCACTGAGTTTCTCCAAGTATAAGCCAAACTCTAAGAGCCCTATGGGACACAACTGGTAACTTCTTGGCAGGGACATAAAAAGCAAAGCAAGCATGGGATGAGAGAAAAAGGTCTAGGATAGTGAATTCTAGGGCAATGTCTAGCAGAGGGGAGCTCAGGGAGACAAAGAAACATTAAGTCTCTCTAAGATGAGGGGAGCAAGCATTTGCCTCAGGTACTAGAGCAGGGCTAGGGAAATTTGGGGTTTGTTCTGTGAAGTTTGGATTCAGCCAAGGGCTGCATTTGAGGACCTGGAGGGCCACATGTGGCCTCGATGGTGAAGGCTCCCCACTCCTATATTAGAGCAATACAGAGGGAACATAGGTTGGGGGGAAGAAGGGATAGTGATTCCCCACCCCTCACTCCTTGCCACCAAGCTGTCCAAATATTGCTTTCCCAGGGAATAAGAACCAATAATAACTGGGACACAGTCAGCAATAATGGTATGGCTTGGAGGTACCTGGAATATACTTCTCGACAGATTTATGAATCTGGCTTAATTAAGGCCCCAGGCCCCAATCCTACCCTCACAATTATCCTGGAGACTGAGACAGGCGGGAACAGAGCAAGCTGACCTTTTAGAGAATTAGGAAAATAAGAATGTGTGTGTCCCTGGCAATGAGAAGGACCCCAGCCCCAGATGAGCTCCCACACTGTGGCAGAGAGGATGCATTGGGGTGACCATGTCATTCCTTACCTTGAACTTCTTGCCTCCCATGGTCTCCATTTCACTCTCCTTGCCAATAGTGAATTTGTTTGTCACAGTGTGACCTCCCGGGTAGTTATTGATCCAGGTAAAGCTATTCCCATCCTGAATCACCTCAGTGGTTGTCTTGAAGTTCCTATATTTTTCAATAGTATCACTGGGGAGTCCTAAAAAAAATCATATTTACTATTTACAATCAATTCTATGGAAAAAAAGTGTTTTCTCTTTTCCCTAGGAACACAGTAAGTTTCCTCATTTAATTCCTTTTGGGGGGCAATTGGAGCCTTAACCCCCATAAGTCACTTAAGACTTGCCCAGGATCATAAAGCTACTAAGTGTCTGAGGCCAGATTTGAAGTCAGGACCTCAGATAAGTACTGTCTGTGTGACCCTGGGCATGTCATTTAACCTCATTTGCTTCAGTTTCCTCATTTATAAAAGGAAGATGAAAATAATAATGCCTACCTCACAGAATTGTTGTGAGAATCAAGAAAATAATTGTAAAGCCCTTAGCACAGTGCCTGGTACCATGCAAGCCCTACCTAAATGTTAGCTGCTGCTATGATGATGATGATGCTCCCCCTATATGCTCCATAGTCAGCCAAACTGTCTTTTTTGCTGTTCTTCACACCAGACACTCCCTGTCCTGTCTCCACAGCATGCACAGGTTGATCCCTCTGCCTGGAATGCACCCTCTCTTCACCTCCAAATTCTTAGAATTCCTGGTTTCCTCCAAAGCTTCGTTCAAGCACCCTAGATGAGACCTTTCCTGATTCATCCCAGTTTTCTGCAGTCTTCCTCTCCCCACCCCCCCAAAAAAACCCCAAACACAAGGTTTTTTGTATTTTTTTTAATCTCTGTGTTTATGCAGTGCCTGCTGTCTGGCCAAAGAGAAAACAGGTTCCTTGAGGGCAGGAACAGTTTCCATTTTGTCTTTGTATTCCCAACACTGAGCAACTAGTTGTCAAAATTGAAAGAACCCTGGGCCTGGAGTCAGGAAGACTCATCTTCCTGAGTTCAAATCTGGTCTCAGATAATAACTATGACCCTGGACAAGTCACTTAATTCTGTTTGCCTTGGTTCCTCTTCTGTAAAACGAGCTGGAAAAGGAAATGGCAAACTACCCCAGTATCTTTGCCAAGAAAACCCCAAATAGGGTCACAAAGAGTAGGACATGATTAAAAATGAAAAATTCCCAACATTTAGCACAATATTCAGGACAAAGCAAACACCTAAGAAATGCCTGTTGATTGATTGCCCTCCTAAGATGAAAGAAAAACTCTGCAAAACAGGCTTTCCCTGTTTTTTCCCCCAACAACCAAAGGAAAGACACAGTCAAGGAATCATAAACTTGTAAAGCCTGCAGAGACTATAGAGATCATCTCCTCTTCAAACTTGGGTCCTACAAAACTCCTGAACCAGAACCAGACTAAAATGTAATTGGGAGGCATGGCTAGGTGGTGTAGTGAATAGAGCACTGGCCCTGGAGTCAGGAGAACCTGAGTTCAAATCCATGCTCAGACACTTAACACTTACTAGCTGTGTGACCTTGGGCAAGTCACTTAACCCCAATTGCCCTGCCCTCCCCCCCCCAAAAAGAAAAAAAATGTAATTGGGAAATATTTAAAAAATACACAATAGATAACATTCATTTGTGTTTTTCTAAGTCAATAGGTGGCCCCAGTTTCTACTTAAGTTTGGCGCCCCTGCTCCAATCCAGCTCCTCCGATGTAGATAAGGAAGCCAATTGAGAAGTGAAGAGGTTTGTTTGCCCAAAGTCACCCATGGGGTGAGTTGGGAGCAGACAGAGCTGGGTGTCCTATGACTCACTGTGCTGTCTCCTGTGATTCCTTCGGACAATTCGGTTTAATTCAACAAATATTAAGTGCCTGCTATGATTATCTTCAGTTTACTCTGTAATCCATCTTGTTCTTATGTGTTGTCTCCCCCATCCCAGTGTGAGCTCCCTGCTTTGGCCTTTATATGAGCCCGGAGTTAAGCCTAGGGCTTACTTAATAAATGCTGGTTGATGTATTGACTTGGAAAGGATATTGTAGTTCCTGCTTTGTGCTTGAAGAGGGGGTTGATGCCACAATAAGCAAGTGAGTTGGATTTAATCGAGGTAGGGCTGTGCAAAGTCACCAGCCTTACTTTCTCCTCTGGAGCCAACTGGGCCCAGTGGCCAGATACAGATCAGGACAACTGGAGATGGCTCTGGAGACCTTGGCCTTTTTAAACTTAAAAGGCCTTTTAAAAGGCCTTTAACAGGTCTCAGTTTGATTGAGGCAATGCCAGGCCAAGGCCCCTGTCATTAGCTAACCCCCTGAAGTAAAAATCCCTGCAGCATCAGTTACTCCCCCAGAGTGGCATGCAAACATTTCAAAGTCTTCTAGCAGTATCTCCATTTACCTAGCACTAACTCACAACAAAGAGCCGTAATATTGACACCTCAGACTTGGGGATGGCTTTTAGCTTTTCATAGGATTTTCGTATCTTCTTCCTACCCCTATGAAGTAGAACAGGAACTTTGGCCCAGGGAGGTCAAGGGAATCACCTAGGGACCCATAGCTAACTAACTCAAGGGTGGAGCCCAGGTTCCTTGACTCGGAGCTCAGGTCCTTCTCACCTTGGTTGCTGCCTATCTGACAAAAACATTAATCTTTTATTTTTATTTTGGAGGGGAGAAGGCAGAGCAATTGGGGTTAAGTGACTTGCCCAAGGTCACACAGCTAGTAAGTGTTAAGTGTCTGAGGCTGGATTTGAACTCAGGTCCTCTTGACTCCAGGCTGGTGCTCTATTCACTGTGCCACCTAGCTGCCCCCAAAACCTCTAATCTTGTAGCATGAAAGGCAGTATCGACGAAGGACAGAGGGAAGAGACTCCATCAGATTCCTGTCTCTTCCCTACCTGGCTGAATGATGTTGAGTCTGTCTTCACATCCCAGTCTTCCTGTAGCAAGATCAGCATTCCACCAGGGCCTCCAAGACCTCCCCAGGCTACATACAGGAAAATTTGGGTGCTTCTCCACAGCATTTTACCTGCAGTATTTAATAAATATTTGGAAGGTGGGACTGGTGTCCCACAGTCACAGGACTGGAGGGCAAAAAAGACCTTAGTTCCAAGGTTCCCAAACTGAGAGGAGACACCGGATATTTTAAATTCTCAAGGGAACGGTAGATAAATGTCCATTTTAAATGCTAAATCTCAGCAAACCCTATTTCCATTCATGATCGATCACCTACCTTTCCAAAGACAGATTTTGTTTTTCTTATTGAGTCGTTTTTTCAGTCATGTCAGAACCTTCATAACCCCATTTTGGGGTTTTCTTGGCAAAGATACTGGAGTGGTTTGCCATTTGCTTCTCCTTCTCATTTGACAGATGAAGAAACTGAGGCAAACAGGGTTAAGTGACTTGCTCAGGGTCACATAGCTAACACATGTCTGAGGCCAGATTTGAGCTCAGATTTTCCTAAATCCAGGCCCAGCGTTCTATCCACACAGCAACCAGCTACCTCTATGGATTTTGGTGGTTACTATGATTAAAAAGTAAGTACTACATGAAAATCAATGTGGAAGAAAAAATGAGGGTGTAGTGTTCCATATGATTCCAAGGCTTGAGAAGCTGTGTAGTGCCCAATGGGCACACACATCCTATGAGTAATTAATTGTGGTAATTCAAGAAGGGATTTCAAATATTCTTTTTTCTTTCATTTTATAAGTATTTTTAAGCCTCTATTAAGTAGTTAGGGTAGAAATACTTATTAAGTTGTTTGGACCTAACTACTTAATAAGGGAAATGGCAGGTATTTCTTTTGGCCTAGGAGCATTGTGAAAAAAAAAATTACTGACACTGAGAACCTGTAAACAGGGAAAGTTTGGGCCCATCTCTCTTAATTCCTCTTCAGTAGCTGGAACAGAACAGGATCCAAGATGTGATATCCAGGAAAGTGTACCAGACTTAACTCAGGAGATCAGAGTTTTAATCCCAATTACATTAATTCACCCCATTTTCTCCCCTGGGCCATATCTATGATTTCATCTGTACTTTCTAGCCTTAAAAATTTGCCTAAGGTTACTGACAGATTGAATGCCCAGGGTCACATAGACAATATGCATCAAAAATAGACCTGAAGTTGAATTCTTTCTGAATCTGAGGTTAGCTCTCTATTCAATTCTTTAAGCTCCCTTTCTGTGTCAGTCTATCTATCAATTAAATGGGTAGTTGCTGCCTTGCCTAGATCCCACATTAGCTATGAAAAGTAAGTGTGCAGGGGGCGGCTAGGTGGTGCAGTGAGTAAGAGAGCCGGACTTGGAGTTGGGATGACCTGGGATCAAATCCGGCCTCAGAAAATGAGCACCCACACATAAATAATGACTAGTCGTGTAACCTTGAGCAAGTTACTTAACCCCAATTGCTATAAAAAAAAAAAAAAAAGTAAGAGTGCAAACGTGGTTTGAGGGGCAGCTAGGTGGTGAAGTGAATAGAGCACCAGCCCTGGAGTCAGGAGGACCTGAGTTCAAATCCAGCCTCAGTCACTTGACACACTTACTAGCTGTGTGACCTTATGCAAGTCACTTAACCCCATTTGCCTTGCCTTTCCCCCTCCAAAAAAAAAATTGGCTTGAAAAATACCAAGCACACTTACAAACTAGGGGGGTTGTTATTCTCCATTCCCAGGATGACTTTATCAGAAAAAGCCCCAGACAAGTTCACTCACCCAAAATTTTCAGGAACCCTTCATAGTTCTTTTCACTCTCAACTTCATATTTGCCAGAGAAGCTCATGATGAAGAGAAGTTGGTGGAGAGAAGGAAGAAGGCAACCTCACACCTTGGGAGGAGATTCGATGAAGAGACTCCTCACTAGTGGCTTATAAACACTCCAGGAAGCTTCCACCCAGCCCCCAAATCACCCCACTGCTCCCCACCCCACCCTCCAGATTTTACGAGGGGCCAATCACAAGGAGGAAGGAGACTGATCTCAACCCTGAGGTTGTTGAACCTATAGTTTGGCTGAATTCCCACTGGTCTTCCTTGGCCTTGGAAGATCCAAGACCTTCATTTTCTTTAATGAATTATATGGGGATCAATGTCAATCATCAACCATTTGTGAAATGTCAGCTATGTTCCAGGTACTTTGCTAGATACTGGAGATACAAAGACAAAAAATTGAGAGACCCTATCTCAAGGAGTCTACCTTCTGTTGAATGTGTTTTGGACTCAACTAAAAAACAACTGAACAAAAATAATAAAAAAAAAAATAATACAATGCTAATCAAGCAAGCAACTGTCAACACCGGTAGAGGGTCCTAGTCCTGGCTCTGGTACACCAACCTCGACCTGGGGCAAGTTATAGGGTTATGACACCATGAGCTGTGTGGGACTTGGTTTCATCATCTTTAAAACATGAAAAAAAAAAAAAAGAAACAAAAAAATTAAAATGTGGTTAATTTCCAAAGGACTTATGATGAAAAATGTTATCCATCTCCAGAGAAAGAACTGATGGAACCTAAGTGCAGATCAGAGCATATTTTTTCTTTATTTATCTTTCTTAATTTTTGGGGGGGGGGTCCTTTTGGTCTTTTATCTTTTGCAATATGGCTAATATGGAAATATGTTTTGCATGACTCTGTGTGTATACTCTATATCAAATTGCTTGTCTTTTCAAGGAGTAGAAGAGGGGAAGGAGGGTGGGAAAGAATTTGGAACTCAAAATTTTAAAAAATGAACGTTAAAAATTATTTTTACATACAATTTTAAAATATAAACATTTTAAGTTTTTTTAAAAAATTAAAATAAAATTTGGTTAATCTTAAAATAGCATCTTAAAGGGGGTGGCTAGGTGACACAGTGAATAGAGCACTGGCTCTGGAGTCAGGAGGACCTGAGTTCAAATCAGGTCTCAGATACTTGACACACTTACTAGCTGTGTGACCTCAGGCAAGTAAGTCACTTAACCCCAGTTGCCCTGTTCTCCCCCTCCAAAAAGGAAAAAAAATAGCATCCTGTAGTACTGAATAGAGAGCCAATGTTGGGGTAAAAAAGGCTTGAGTTCAAGTCCCATCTCTGACATATACTAGCTTTGAGACCCTAAACAAAAGCTGATCCTCTCTGAGATGACAGGCAACTCTTGACAACATTAAATTGTGGAACAATTGCTGATTAGCAGATCAGCGTTGGTAGAAGGACCTTTCTCATGGGGAGTTCCCTACTCAATAAAATCACTCCTCTCAGCCAAAAAATAAATAAGCCCAACCCCCAAACTGGGTCACTGTAAAGGTCAAATAAGAATCAAGCATTCCACAAATGCAAGCTGTTATTGTTCTAATTATTTTTTTATTAAAAGAAATTTGGGGGCGGCTAGGTGGCGCAGTGAGTAGAGTGTCGGCCCTGAAATCAGAAGGACCTGAGTTCAGATCTGGCCTCAGACACTTAACGCACATACGAAGAAAAACCTAGGCGTGTGACCTTGGGCAAGTTACTTGACCTCAATTGCAATCCAAAAAGCAAAAAAAAAATTTTTTTTTGCTTTTTTGGAGGGGGAAGGTAAGGCAGTTGGGGTGAAATGACTTGCCCAAGGTCACATGGCTAGGTTTTGTGTGAGAGTGTGTGTGTGCTCCATAAGTGTCTGAGACCATATTTGAACTCAGGTCCTCCTGACGTCAGGGCCAATGTTCTATTCACTGAGCCATCTAGCCGCCCTGTATTATTTTAATTATAAATACTGATAAAAAAAAATCCTTAGTAGTTTTTCTCCCCTACAGAAGTCTGTAAGTAATTAGAGTTCCATTGTAGAATCTCTGAGGTCTCCTCCAACCATTGGAAGACATCTAGTCTAAATTCCCATCCCCTAACAGATGCTTAACCAGTCTCTGTTGCACATTCTCAATGAAGTGGATCTCATTATCTCACGAGGGAGGCTCGTTGTTGGACAGTTCTAATAGGTTTTTTTTTTCATCTTTCTTCACATTGAGCCAAAATTAGCCTTCCTGTAGCTTCCACACATTTGTCTTACTCTTTCTCATCTCTGGCACAACAAAGAGTAAATGTAAACCTTCTTCCATACAGTAATCCTCCAGATATTTAAAAACAACTGTCATTTCTCTAAAACTTTTTCTTTTTTGAGGCCAAATCTGCCCAGTTCCATCAACCATACCTGAGCTTCTTATTGTCCTGGTCACACTCCATCCTTCTTAAAAATGTGATGTCTGGAAGTAAATTCCACACTCCAGACGTGGTCTCCCCCGGGGGAAGTAGTGTAAGAGTGATTTCCCGTGTGTGCTGACACAGCATTCCTCCCAGTCAATTGTTGGGTCCCAGGGAATTTCTAAACTAACATCTTTGCCACTTTCTTCAGGTTCCCAACCATGAAAACTTGGCACATGTTCAAGGGTCTTATTTTGTACTGAGAAAACCAACAGGAGCAGCTAGGTGGCTCAATGAATACAACACTGGCCCTGGAGTCAGGAAGACTTAAGTTCAAATCTAGCCCCGGGCACTTAACACTCACCAGCTGTGTGACCTTGGGCAAGTCACTTAACTGCAATGGCCCTACCTTCCCCCCTCCAAAAAAAGAAAGAAAACCAACATAGGGAACCCTTTATAATGGACAAAACACCAAGAGGGACTGTGCTGTTATACACCTGTCTAGATGTACCATACCATTGGTTTAGTAGGCATCTCCCCTGAGTACTTACCCTAAAGAATTGAGTTTAGGGGCAGCTAGGTGGCAAAGTGAATAGAGCATTGGCCCTGGAGTCAGAAGGACCTGAATTCAAATCTGACATTAGACACTTAACACAACTAACCATGTGACTTTGGGCAAGTCACTTAACCCCACTTGCCCCTCGGAAAAGCAAAAAACAAACAAACAAACAAAAACAAAAACAAAAAAAGAATTGAGTTTAACTATAATGGTGGAGATCTAGTCACACAATAAGTAGGATTTCCTGACCTTTAATATTGTTAAATGGATGTAACTGGGGGAAATTGTAGCATCTACTGTGGAGCTGAATATAACACCAAGTGCTGATTGAGAGTGGTATCCTAGAAGGAACAGTATGCCTGAAATCAGGAAAGGGAAGGGCTCAGATCCCACCCCCAATGATGCTGCTCCCTTTGTAACAATAGACACATCATAACCATTCTGATGGCCCACTTTCTCTTCTTCTGAATTGTAATAATACTCACGGTACTCAGAGAGTTGTGAGGATCAGATACATCCATCTACATAAAGTGCTTTGCAAACTCCTTCTTGCTCATATCAATAACAGAGCTCATCTTTCCCCCAAATTCATCCCTGTTCCGAATCTCCTTGTTTCTCTTGGGAGCACCACAGATGGTGCTTACCAGCCAGTCACCTGGGTCTTCCTGCCATCTCCACTCTCCATCTCCACCCCGAATTCACCCCATGTCCCATCAGTTTGGAAATGCTGCCGATTTTTACCATCACAATCTTTCATTTTTCCCTTGTTTTTACTTGCCTAGTGACCTCACTTGTTCAGGGCAGTGTCTCTTGAGAATACAGTGATAACCTCCTTTTTTGCTTTTCCCAGTTGTTAGTACAGCTCCAAAAATTACTTTGCAACATATAGTTTTATTTGAATTCCTGCTGTTCCCACCTCACCCATCCCCAGTAGAATGCCTCTTGAGGCTCAGAGTGACTCTTGGTTTTATTTTGGTATCCCCATTGCCCTTCACAGAGCCTGACACCTATTAGGGATAGTATCTGTTCTTGTGATTTCTCTAGTATAGAGAGAACTCCATAGTGAGGGAATTCCCTCCACCAGTGCAAGTAGCATCAAGTAGCCAGAGTTTCCTCATATGTCAAATGAGGATTATAATGGCACCTCCCTTCCATGGTTGTTGGGAAGATCAAATGAAATAATATTTGTATTATTGCATATCTTAAAGTGATATACAAATTCTAGCTATTATTATTATTTGACTTTTCCCAGGTTCACACAGCCAGTGTGTGTCAGAATGGTGACTTAAAATCAGGTTTTCCTGACTCAGAGGCTTGTTACATCATTCTGCCTCTCACATAATAGGCTGCACATAGTAGTTTTTTTCTTATTCTTTCTTTCTCTGTTTTTGAAGGCAAACAGGGTCAAGTGACTTGCCCAGGGTCACACAGCTAGTATCTGAAGTCAGATTTGAATTCAGATCCTCTTGATTCTAGGGCTGGTTCTCTATCCACTATGCAACCCATCCGGTTCTTAATAAATAAGTAATGGTATTGGGAAGAAAATGGTATTGGGAAATACCAGCCAGGAGTCTTCCTCTGTCACAATATATCAGGTACTGTTCTGTAATCTCTTGTCTTAGAAGTTGACAAGGGACATTGAGAAGTTAATAAATGCCCCCTTCGCAAGTCCTAAAGTGGGTTAATGGAAAGCTAAGTGGCACAGTGGATAGAGTGCCAGGCCTGGAATAAAGAAGACTCATCTTCCTGAATTCAAATCTGACTTCAGACATTTACAAGCTGTGTGACCCTAGGCAAGTCACTTAACCCTTTTTTGCCTCACTTTCCTTATCTGTAAAATGAATTGGAGAAGGAAATGGCAAACCATTCCAGTATCTTTGCAAACAGCAGCAAAGTGACTTAAATATCAGTTACTATAATTAATGCCAAAGCTTGTCCTTTCAATGTCGCCTTCATTTTACAGATGGAGAAACTGAGGACCAGAGTGATTAAATGATCATAATTGGCAACCAGCATGACTGGGATTTGGGAGTCAAGTCCTCTGACCCCAAATCTGGCATCTTTTCCACAGTGCCATCTTTCTGCCTCTGTGCTTTTTATTCTGGTCTTTATTCTTGACCAAACCCCCTAAGAAAGCTGTGTATACTTGGGGGCCCCCACTTTGTCTCCTGTCACTCTCTACTAAACCTTCTGCAATCTTACTTTGTATCTCATCATTCCACTGAAACTGCTCTCCCCAACATTCCCAGCGATCTCTGTATGGCCAGATCCAGTGGCCTTCTCTCAACACTCATCCTACTTGACCTCTCTGCAACCTTTAACACTGTTGATCATCTTTTTCTCCTGGATGTCCTTGCCTTTCTAGGTTTTCCTGCTATCTCCTGGCTCCCTGCCTATGTTTCTGAATGCTCCTTCCTTTTCTCCATTGCAGGACCTTTACCCAGGCCGTGCCTATTAACCATGGGTAGCCTCCAAGACTCTATCCTGGGGCCTCTTCTCTTCTCCCTCTACAGCATTTTGCTTGGTGATCTCATCAACTCCCCTGGGCTCAGTTCTCATTTCTGCAGATAATTTTTAAGTCTATATATCCAGACCTAACCTCTCTACTCAGCTCTAATTCTACAGCATCCCCTTTGGACATCTTGAACTGAAGGTTCAAGGCATTTCAAACTCAAAGTGTTCAAAACAATCTGTTATCTCTCCCCCTCTGGCCAAACCCTTCTCTCTTCCACATTCCCTATTGTTGAAAAGGACACTACCATCCTCCCGGTCACCCAGGCTCCTATTGTCATCATCCTTGACTTACACTCACTTCACATATGTAATCCATTGTCCATCTATTGTCTTTTCTTATCTTTTCTGTCTTCAAAACATCTCCCCCTATATGTCTCCCTCACTCCACTCAGCCTGGTGCAGGCCCCCATTACTTCACACCTGAACCATTACAATAGCCTTCTAAATAGGTTTTCCCCTTTAAGTGTCTCCCCCATCTGATCCATTCTCCATTCAGCTGCCAAAGTGGCCTCCCTAAAGCACAGGCCCAGCCACCGCATCACTTTCAGTGACTCCCTCTCATCTCTAGGATCAAATGTAAAATGCTCTATTTGGCATTTAAAGCCCTTCACAACCTGCCTTCTGTCCAACCTTTCTGGTCTTCTTGCATTTCAGTCCTCCCTCCATACGCTACAATCCAACAACACTGGTCTTGCTGCTCCTGCCACACGTACACCCAGCACTCAGCACAGTACTTGGCTAGCTGATCGATAGTTGAAGGGGTCCATAAAAATCACCAGACCTCAAATTAGGTCCATGACATACAAAAAAAGTCAAGAACACCTGTCTTAGTGGGAGCTAAATAAATATATGACACAACTGGGTCCTCTTGGAATAGGCTCTAGGAGTCTGCACGAAAAACAGAATGATGGCCAATAGTAGAAGTCATGGCTGGATTCTGTACACACTCCTCTCTCCCACCTCCCCACTTCCTCCTTTTTCTTTTCCTTCATTATTAATTGGAATAGAGTCTAAGGCCAAGCTGCTTTCTTTTCAGTTGGTACTCTCAAGTCCAAGGTTGAAGTGGGTGTGGAGGGGATTCTTGAGGGCCTTGGGTATCAGTGATAACTCAGCAGTATTCTTGCTCTGCTTCTGGAAAATTGGAAGGGTCTGCATAAAATCACATTCCCACCCCTTCCCACTCCCTCCTCCCATCCCACAGAATCTCAGTAGCCACGTAGATGAACTCAATCCTTCCAATTTACCTATTGTTTTATGGGGCAATTATAACTGATAGAGTAGAAGAGTACCCAAGGTCAGTGTGGGGTAGAGGAAGGAGCAGTGACCTAAGAGTTAGGAGGCTGGTTCAGGTCCTGGCTCTGCCATCTGCTCTTTGGGTCCCTTTGGGCAAATCACTGGCCTTCTATGTGCTTTGGTTAGTTCTAGGTTAAGAGTAGAATTCAGTTCCAATACTGGTTCTGTCACTGATAAGCTATGTGGCCCTGGACAAGTCACTTAATCTTTTTTTTGCCTCTTAGTAAAGTGAAAAGTTGGAGTACATGACCTCAAAGGTCTAAGATTATGCCTAAGATTTTTTTTTCGTGATGCAGACCAAAACAGCTGTGCCTTTCTAGAACAGATTAGTCCTAGCTTCCCGAGGTTAGATTCTAAACTTGGGCTGGGCAAATGAATGAAGGAATGAAAGAACTTAAGTGAATATTATGTTCAAAGTCTTGTTCTAAGCCCGAGGGATGTTAAAAAAAAAAAGAAAAGAAAAGGCTAGTCCTATCTTCAAAGAGTTTACATTCTAATAGGGGAAAATTTATATCCTCTCTGTGGTGGCTTAGGCGAGGCAGTTTAGGGTTAGAGTTCTTGGATGATGAGTGGGGTCTTAGAGGATGGACTGACAGGTACCTTTTCCAGTCACTCTTGCAGAGCAGAGAGAATGAAAACATTCAAGGCATGCTTTAAACTTAGCAAAAGAGAATCAAAACTCAGGCATCAGGATTTTGTGGGTCTTAGGAATATGTGAACTTAGAAGAATTGTGAGACCTATGCTCTCCTGGGGCCTCTCCTGGTCTGGTATCTTTCACCAAAAAGGTACTCAATAATTATCTTTTCATAGACCAACCCAACCAACTTCCCTACCCCCCAAACAGAAATTCCAGTCATTCCATTCTGCCATCCATCACCTTAGCCTATGGTTCATCTATCCCACCATACACACACACACACACACACACACACACACACACACACACACACACACTCTCTCTCTCTCTCTCTCTCTCTCTCTCTC
This sequence comes from Gymnobelideus leadbeateri, assembly GCA_011680675.1. Taxonomy (NCBI): domain Eukaryota; kingdom Metazoa; phylum Chordata; class Mammalia; order Diprotodontia; family Petauridae; genus Gymnobelideus; species Gymnobelideus leadbeateri. The sequence goes on from WOXC01000807.1 coordinate 401,245, forward strand.
TCTCTCACTCACTCACTCACCAAAGATCCCCCCAAAATCTGTGAGATAAAACCTCACTTTACAGGGAAAGTTTATCTATTCCATTTTGGAATTCCCACTGAGCAGTCCTCAAAGAGTGCAAACTCATCCAAACTCATCTATCTCACTGTACTAGTTGGACCAAGAAGATCTTTTCTTCCATCTCCCAGGGACATCTCGACATCTTTCCTGGCCTATAAATTACCCTACATCCTTTCCAGCATAACTGGAGAAGAGTAATCAAATCAATCCACCCACTGCTTTTGGGAAATATTTCATACCCACTTCTTAAGATTTCAGTCACCATTCCTATAAATCCCCTAAAACTCCCTTTTTCCTATATATGTGTTATCTCCACCTATTAGAATATAAGCTCCTTGAAAGGCAGGGACTGTCTTACTTTTTTTTTCTTTTTGGAGGGGGGAAGGCAGGGCAATTGGGGTTAAGTGACTTGCTCAAGGTCACTCAGCTAGTGAGTATTAAGTGTCTGAGCTGAATTTGAACTCAGGTCCTCCTGACTCCAGGGCCGGTGCTCTATTGACTGAGCCACCTAGCTGCCCCCTCACTTTTGTTTTAGTGCCTGGAATTTATTAGGCACTTCTTAAATGTTTTTCTTTCTTTCATTCCAGATATTCCTTCAAGAGGCTGATGTTTGAGAAGTACAATGAATCCTTGGTTGATCTACTATAAGGGAGCAAGAGTAATGGGACTGGCCTCAATGCCAAGCCTTCCAATCGAATTATCCCTGAAGTGGACCCTCTAGTCTCTCACTGGGGAGACTGAATCAGCTGAACACACTGAGCCAATCCCCTTACATGAAAACACCAACTATTAGTAGCAATGGGATTTATGTAGCACATTAAGATTCACAAAGCACTTCACAGATATTATCTCATTTTTTTCCTCACAGTAAGAAGTAGGTGCTATTATTATCCCTATTTTATAGATGAGGAAAGTGAGGCAGGCAGAGGTTAAATTACTTACCCTGGGTCATAAAACTAGTAAGTATCTAAGGCCAGATTTGAACTCAGATTCTCCTAACTTTAGGCCCAGAATTCTACCCCCGTGCTGCCTATTCATATTGGAACTCATTACATGATTATCTGGTACTATATTTAGACTGATACCCATTGACTGATCCATTTACCATATATTTTGATGTTCAGAGCACTTAAGTAGGTTCTGGAGGGGGCATATAGAATATGACCTTATCCTCAGGGAGTTTACAACCTAGCTCTGAAGAGAAGGCCTAGCAGGTACACAGAGCTACAATCCAAGGTTAGTATAGTGTGGTAACATGAAGTACATTCCCCAGAAGACTTTTGTGAACTGAAGCAGAGTGAGGGGAGCAAAACCAGGAGGACAATTTATACAGTCACAACAACATTGTGAAAAATAAGCAGTTTTGAAAGACAAAAGAACTTAAACCTAAGAACAAAGCAATAGATGATGAGCCCTCATTCCAAAGTACTGATAAGAAAGCCTGATACCCACTGCCTAACAGAGAGGTGGTGGACTCAGGGTGCAGATTGAGATGTACAGATAAAGAAATAGAGAGATAGGTAATGTAGATATTTGGATGTGGTCAATGCAGAAAGTTCTGTTGCTTGATTGTGTATTTGTTATAAGGGCTTTGTTAGAGGCAAAGAGGTGGCAAGTGGACCGAACACCAGGCCTAGAGTCAGGATGGTCTAAATTCAAATCCAGTAGCAGACACTTCCTAGATGTGTGACCCTGAGCAAGTAATTTAACCTCTGTCTGCCTCAGTTTTCTTAACTGTAAAAAGTGGATAAAAATTGTACCTTTATTACAGGGTTGTTTTGAAGATCAAATGAGAGAATATTTATTTTAAAAAGTGCTTTGCACATAATAGGCACTTGAGGAAGAGGAGAGAATATGGGAGGGAGAGAAGGTAGATTTTTGTTAAATGAAAAAAAAAATAAAATAATTTGTCTAGGCTAGGAGGGCTGAGTTCTGTCAAAGAAAAATGAACTGAGATTAAGCCTTCCTATAAATTCATCACTTAATAGTGACTCTCCGGGTCAGAGAATTCAGAGTAGGAAGAATTCTTACATGTCATCTTGGCCAACCCATATCTCATCTAGAAAGAATCCCTCTTATAGCATCCCCAGTAAATGACCATTCAGTCTTCCCTTGAAGATCTGTAGTGATGGGGAACACACTAACTCCCAAGGATAATTAAGAATGAATGGAAACTTCCTTACTGGAATTCTTTGGCAATCTTATGAGACCTGTGAGCCCCTTCTCAGAACAAGATTTTTAAATACATAGAACAAAATGCATAGGATTACAAAGGAAACAATTTTAATGAAAAATGTTATCAAGATATTTTTTAAAAAATTCAAGTTCATGAATCCCAGGTTAAGAACCCTTAGCAGTTGAGCTATAAATTAATAGCCTCTGATTTATGCCCAACCTTTGCCTCTAAGCCATAAAAGGGGCAGTCTTTGTTCTGCTCTTGATGTCCCCACTTCCCCAACCCACTTTTCTTCCCATTTTTGACTTGCTAAAACTTCTCAAGCCATGCTTAAAGATCATACTGACCCTTTAAGGTCTAATTTTACCAAATCACAGAATCCTACCTAGAATCTCAGCCTTAGAAGAATCCTCAGAAAACATCTAACACAAATCTGTTTGAAATCAAGAATCCCAATAAGTACCTGTCTAATCTCTGCCTGAAGGCCTTCGGGAAGCAGCCCATACCACTTTGGGATCACTTTAATCCTTAAAAAGTTTTGCCTTACATAGTTGTAATACCTTCTCTGTAATTTCCACCCATTTAGTGCTAGTTCTACCCTCTGGGACCAAGCATAAAAAGTCCAAGCCATCTTCCATATGACAACCTTTCAAATACTTGAAAAACAATCACTATGTTCTACTACTCCTGTCCACCCCAACCTCTCCCCCACTCCACCAACCCCACCAAAGTCTTCTCTTCATCAGGTTAAATGTCCCCATTTTGGTCAACCAATCCTCCTAGGACATGGACTCATAAGGCCTTTCACCATGTTGAGTGCCTCTGCGTCTTGATATGCTCTGAAGATTTTCAGTGTCCTTCCTGAAATTTGGTACTTCCAACTGAATGTAGTATTCCAGACTACAGGGAGATTTCCCTAGTTCTAGACACAATGCTCCTTCCTTTTTTTTTTTTTTTTTGTTGGGATGGGGGTGGTGGTGGTGGTGGTGGAGCAAGATCTGTGATATTATCTGTGAAAGAAACTCCCCTTATAGAACCTTCTTCCACCTATGAAGAAATATAACTGGTCTGTAACTTGGAATGTTAGAGCATTTTCTGGGGGCACTGAGGAGTTGAGTGATGCGCCCACGGTCACACAACTAGTATTTGTCAGAAGCAGAATTTGAATTCAGGTACTCCTGGACCCAAAGATGATTCTCATTGTCTACAGTACTATTTCTCATACACCTCTTAACACAGTTTAATTTTGCCACAATATTTTTAAGGGCTACTTTTGAGAATGCTGAAGTTTACCTAAAGGGAAATGGAGAGGTATAAGCAAGCTACAGTACATTATGAATAAGAAATTATGCAGGAGGATCGGTGTAAAGAATGTTGTTAGAGAATGGTATAGCCAAGAAAAACAATGGCCTGGTCCTGTCACAAGAGCAAGGAACAACTGCTGGACAGTCCATATGCTCCACAAGGAAATGTGCAATGTGAAAAGGATTTAGAGGGTCTGTGGTGTGGTTTATGGAATGACACAGATAAGATTCACAAAGGGATAGGCAGGTGTGAATGGATTTGAGTAATGGGAGAGTAAACCCACTTCTATAAGATTACAAATCTATTAGCATGCTACAGCCTGTCATACTATCTACTGTCTGAGTTTGAAGAACACTAAAACTGCCCTCTGTCTCTTCAGTGAAATGCTAGCCCCCCATGTCTTTCCCATCTTGTGCTTATATGAAGTACCCATTTCTATAACATATAGTCTGCACCATTTAATTTATCACTAAATCACATTCTTCCTTTTATGTTTTATGTATTTGTGGCCTATGTTCCCAGATAGAAAGCAGATTCTTTTTTTTTTTTGGAGGGGGGAAGGCAGGGCAATTGGGGTTAAGTGACTTGCCCAAGGTCACACAGCTAGTGAATGTTAAGTGTCTGAGGACAGATCTGAACTCAGATCTTCCTGATTCCAGGGCCAGTGCTCCATTCACTGGACCACCTAGCTAGTCCTAGAAAGCAGATTCACAGCTTACCCTTCTCTGAATCCTCCATGATGAAAAGCACAGGGCTAGAAACATAGAAGAAGTTCAATAAATGCTTGTGAACTTACTGACCTAGAAGGCTAGGATTGGTAAAGAATGATAAGACCTCTTTGTTTTCATTTTTGGAAGGGGAACTGGTCAGTGCTAAATCGAGGAGAAGAAAGAGGGAGAGAAAAAACTGGATCTAGCAATGTCCAAGAAGCATTAACTCTGAAGACTCTTCACCAGTCCTAGACCCTGGAAATAGAGACTGTTGGCTCAAGCTGGAACTGGAGAGGTCTACGTGCCCCTCCCTGCACAATGATTCAGCCCCTCTCCTTGTGTCTGGCTAACCATTATGAATTCTTGTGACCACCACAGCAGCCATTCCTAATGAACTCATTTGGTGTTAATGTAATGTGTAATTCCACAGAATCCTCATTACAATTTAGGCTTATTAAGTATCTAGTTGTTGGGAGGTGGTATTCCTCTAAGCTTATAAGCAAGAGAAAAGTAATTATCCAGAGCACATGTGCCTGAATTCTTGAAAAACCAGGAGGTTTCTGTTGAGTCAGAGCATTCAGTTCTTCCTGTCATATCTCTCCTCCAGGTATACCATCGTGCTAGGAGCTATATTTCCTGAGTCAGCCTTCACGGGTCTCTGTGACACAGTCAGAATGGATTGATTTCCCTGGGCACCAATTCCCCACCTGAAGTGATGTGATACTTTGAAACACTAAAAAGATATGCTGCCTCTAAATGTTAGAGAATGGAAATGAAGTCAGTGGCCCCAAAAAGCAGCTCCTTTCCAAAACTAGCTGACCTCTTGTTTTGTGGCCAAAGAGCCAATGGAAGGGCAGCTAGACAGTGCAGTATATAGAGCACACCTGGAATCAAGCAAACCTGAGTTCAAATCTGGCCTCAGACACTAGTTTTGTGACCCTGGGTAAGTCACTTAATCCTGTTGGCCTCAGTTTCCTCATCTATAAAATGATCTGGAGAAGGAAATAGCAAACCATTCCAGTATCTCTGCCAAGAAAATCCCCCCAAAAGGATCACAAAGAGTCGTACATGACTGAAATGACTGAACAACAGCCAGGGGACAGGAAAATATAATAGAACTTTGCCAGGCATTTAGACTTAGAGATTCACAGAATATTAGAGCTGGGAGAAATCTTAGTGATAATCTAGTTCCATAGGTGGTAGAAATCAGAGGCAGAGGCAGGTATCTTAGGCAAGGCCACCAGCCTTACCCAAACGGACCAGAGCACGAAGCAGGCTGATTACTCCCCAATGTCAGACATGGCTCTCAGAAAGGGGAGGAGATAGTCTCCCTACACTTGGCCCTTGTCAGATGTCACCTGGAATTATGTGTTTAGTTCTGGGTGCCATGGGTTAAGGTGAATTGGTAAACTGGAGGACATCCAAGGGGGAGCAACCAGGAAAATGAAGGGCTTCGAGTCCTATCATGCAAGGATTGGTTGAAGAAAAAGGGGATGTTAAGCCTGGAGAGGAGACAAGTCAGGAGGGACCTGAGGGCTGTCTCAAGTATTTGAACGGCAGTCATGTGGAAGAAGCATTGACCCTAGAAGGCAGAACCAGGAGTAATGGATGGAAATTACAAAGAGGCAAATTTAAACTTGATATTAAGGAAAAAACCTTCCTAGATGTGAAGTGGGCTATCCTCGAGAGGTGATGGATTCCCCTTCCTTGGAGGTCTTCAGAGACTGGCTGACCTTTTCCTCACGTGTGGGGATTCCTTTCAAGATTTGGACTAGATGGCCACTGAGGTTCTTTCCAACTCTCAAACCTGTGATTCTCTGAATTGTTATATTTGGCCACTGAGGAAAGAACAGGGATTACTTGGGGGTAAAAGGGGAAGTGAGCTACTGGGGAAGTCGAAAGAAAGGAAGTAAGCAAGGAAAGAAGGAAGGAAGGAAAAAGGAAAGAAGGAATCAAGCATTTACTATGTGCCCAAGCACTGTGCTAAGCTCTAGGTATACAAATAACAAGGAAAAAGATATTCCTTGCCCTCAGAGTTTACATTCTAATGGAAAAAGACAACATAAAAAAGGGAACTAAAAAGGGGGGAGTTGTGGAATAAAGGTATCCAGAAGAGGACATGATTTTGAAATCTACTAAAGCCAAGAGGGGAAAGAAGAAGCCTACCTTGGCCCCTTCACAAAATAGACTCCAAGAACTCACCAAAGACAAGAAGGTAGTGTGGGCCTTGTGGAAAGATATTCTATGTTGATCAGGCCAAAGGCATGTAAGATGTTCCAAGGCAAGGAGGCCCCAGGTGCTTAGGGAAGTTCAGGCTAAGACAGAAATAAAGACATGATTTTGAGGTCCAGAAGGTCAGGAAAAGAGTTGTAAGGGATATGAAGGCAGACTAGTCTTGCTCCCTTCACACAATGGGAAATGGGAGGGGTCCTTTGTAAAAGGGTGACGTGAGTTACTGATGGAATTCCCCATGTAGGAGCAGCTGGAGAACCTGCTTCTGGGAGAGGTTGAGTTGAAATATAATGGAAGTGCATTAGAGAGTTTTAGAACCTGCAAAGATGTTCTGTAACTTGTTTTTGTCTGCTAATTCTGTGTTGAATCTAACTTCATGATTAGTTGAAGCTGTGGAAATGGAACTGGGATGTTCAAAAAAGTCCTGGCCAGCCTCATCCTCTTTCTCTTCTTTTGATGTTTTCTCTTTGGATAACTTCTTCCTGATAGATGACTTCTGACAAGAGACAATGAAGAAAGTGGTCTCAGGTCTTCTCCCTACCAAAGGCCCACAGATAGCTCTGTAAAAATGGTTTCTGCTTCTAAGTCTCTCAGCATTTGTTCTTTCATTTTAGGTGAAGGAGGTGAATTGGGAAGCTATGATTTTGGGAGTTTCCAAAGGTCAGGAAAGTGAGTCATTTAAGAGTTTGAGAGTCTAGGCATCCAAGGGTCAAGTATTTGTTGATTTTTCCCAAGGCCCAACATCAATGCCCCAAGGAATAGGAAGCACCCTTAGAGAACCTGTCCAGAAGTAGCTGAGATGAGGACTCATCTGGCAGCAGTGTCACAGTCAGACGTGAATTTGGTAGGACCAAGGCTATGTAGAAATGGCTTTAAATATGAACCCACTATCTTTTTTTTTTTTTGGAAGGGGGAAGGCAAGGCAATTTGGGTTAAGTGACTTGCCCAAGGTTATACAACTAGTATGTCAAGTGTCTGAGGCCAAATTTGAACTCAGATCTTCCTAACTCCAGGGTTGGTGCTCTATTCACTGGGCCATCACTGCCCCTGAACCCACTTTCCCCAGGAACCAAGGTGAGATAGGGAAGAGTGTGACTGAGTTTTTAGGGGAAAATATTAGTATTTTTATTCTTGTTATATCTTTGAAGTAAATATGCCTTTGTCAAAGTTAATTAATGTTAATTGGCTAAATAAAATTAGGACTCTAATCACTTGTGGCTAACACTGGAGGGGGGGATATACACCCAAAAGGGCCTGGGTTGACACCCCAATCTTTCAGGGTTACTCCTAGAATCCTAAGAAGGAAAAATTCTTTGCTTCTGGGATAGTGAGCTCAGAGCAATTTCCTACAGCTCCATGATGGCAGTGAGTCATATTATTCGTCTCTGAATTCCCCACAGGCTGTATGTGCTGGCATCTCCATGTGTATGTGTGTGGCTTGTGCATGTACAGTGTTATGGGGAGAGGGGCCAGCATGCATACAAATCTATATCCATATAGCTTACTTGTGCATATATCAACCCAGATTGGGGTTGGGGAGATGGTGTTGAGTTTTCCCTTTTTGACTGCTTAAGCTGATATGCTGAGATAGCAAAACCTGCTGGGAGTTAATGATCTAATCATTACTAGGATCTTGTCCTTGGCTGAAAGGCCTTGGGCCCAAAGCCGAGCTGAGTTCACTGCTCAGCCCTTATCCTGACACAAAGCTACAGAGATAGAAGTTACAACTGTGATGGGGAGTGGAAGGGGAGGGAAAGACCTTGGCATATTTAAACCCAACCCATCTAGTGAAGGGAGGAAAGGGTGGGGAGGAGAAAAAATGAAAGGGAGAGGGAAGAGAAAGGAGAGATGAATCTGGGCCTTGACTTCTCACCTCACAAAAGCCTCAGATTCAGATTTGTCTGAGGCTGGCATTTTCTACCTACAGTACTAAGCAAATATGGGGAGGATTTGCAGAGGAGAGGAGTGGGGAGTACACCAAGCAGCTCTGACTCATGAAGGTAGGTAGGTTTGTCAAAGCACTCACTGAGTTTTAGTCCCAGTTTTCCTACAAAGGAGACCTGGGGCAAATCATGAACACCTCTTAGACTCTTTGGTAATATGAAGATAATAATTTGTTTTAACCTTTTTTATTGCAATATTTTGTTTTTACATCACCTAGATTTCCCTCTCTATCCTTCCTCACCCCATTCCCAGAGGGCTGGCCCTTACTACAAAGAATTTTTTTAAAAAAGAAAAAGAAGGAAATAAAGTTCAGCATAACAGTATTGAAAAAATCTGACATTACACGTGTGATTCACATCCTTGGACCTGAAGTCTGCATAGGACAATAAGCATTTCTTAAAGGCTGAATGGAATGATAGATAGATCTGAAAAGCTAACATTATAGAAGTATGTGGGTTTTAGTATCATGGACTGCCCTTCTAGAGATTGAATCTCATTATTCACCCTTCTCCAACTCAGAGAAAGAGTCATTCAGCTGAATACTTGGAGGAAAATGCTACTTGGAGCCACTAGGTGGGAGAGTCTTGGGGGAAGGGGGGTGTGTGTGAAATGTTATGATTGTTATCTTCAATTATCTAAAGGGCTCTCCTGTGGAAGAGACTTGTTCTGTGTGTCCACAAATAGATGAACTTAAAGTCTGGGGATGGAAGTCACAGGGACAGAGTTCAGCAATTTCGGGCAGCAGACTTTAAGTGAATAGAGCTTAGGTGGCTATGAGGTGTGTAGTGAGCATCTCATGGCTGGAAGAGTTCAAAGAGAAGAGATTGGACAAGCACTCTTTGGGGATGTTATAAAGGAGGATTCATTGCCCAATGATTGGGGAATGGCTGAACAAGTTGTGGTATATGAATGGAATGGAATACCATAAGAAATGATGAGTGGGCAGATTTCAGAAAAACCTGGAAAGACATGAACTGATGCTGAGTGAAGTGAGCAGAACCAGGAGAACATTGTACACAGTAACAGCAACATTGTTCAATGATCAATTATGATTGACTTAGCTTTTCTCAGCAATACAATAATCTAAGACAATTCCAAAAGACTGGTAATGGAAATTGCTATCCACCTCCAGAGAAGGAACTACAGAGTTTGAATGCAGACTGAAGCACACTATTTTCACTGTTTTTGTGGTTTTTCCCTTTTGTTCTGTTTCTTCTTTCACAACACGACTAGTGTGGAAAAATGTTTAACATGATTGCACATATATAACTTACATCAGATTGCTTGCCATCTTGGGGAGGGGGTTAGGAAGGGATGGAGGGAGAAAATTTTGGAACTCAAAATCTTATAAAAAAACAAACGTTGAAAACTATCTTTATATGTAATTGGAAATAATACAACACTATTTACCAAAAAGGCGGGGGGGGGGGAATGAGGGGGAGAATTCATACTTCTGATCAGGAGGTAGGACCAGGAGACTCTGTGGTCTCTTTTAAGGCCCCCAGCTATATCTATATCCAGTTCTTTCAGAATTCAGTTCTTTCTACCTGAAGCCCTTTGTAGACCTTAAAATACTACAGAAATGGGAGTGGTTATTATAACGTTCTGGGCAGCTAAATGGAGCCGTGTATAGAGTGCTGGGCCTGGAGTCAGGAAGACTCATCTTTCTGAGTTCAAATATGGCTTCAGATACTAACTGTGTAACCCTGTTTGCCTCAGTTTCCTCATCTGTAAAATGAGCTAGAGAAGGAAACAGCAAACCACTCCAGTATCTCTGCCAAGAAAACTCCAGATGGGGTCACAAAGAGTCAGACATGACTGAACAGTAACAATTATCACCTTTTGGGAGTGAGTTTGGGGCTCTCCCGACTCTATGGAAGGTCTTTAGTGTTTCCTCCCTCAGGAGAAGAATTCTTCAACACTGAATGAAGCAGTTTTTTGAATGTCTCCTGTAAACTCTTTGAGATCAGGACCTGTGCCATTTTTAACTGCTATGTGTCTATCACACATACTTCAAGCATTTATAATTTCCTAGGTGAGGGGGCCACCTCTCAGTCAGGTAATAAACATTTATTAATCACCTACTATGTACCAGACACTAGGTTAAGTGTTGGGGACACAAAGAAAAACACTCTCCACAAATCCCAACCCCCTCTACTACTTAATAGAGGGTCTTCCAGAGTTACTATGCTAGAAAAATTCATTGCCCTGCAGCCAGCCTGGAGATGAGGCTCCAAACTTTGCTAGGCTGGTCCTCAGATGGCAGATGAACAGTGTCTAGCTTGATGAGATTAGCTGGCACTAGCCTTCTGTTGGCATACCCTTGCTATGCCAGTACTGTACAAAACATAAATGCTTGTTAGATATTTGTTATATTGAATAGAATTAATCCAACAGGCCTTCATTGTCTATTTTGTATCAGTCAACAAACATTGAATTCATAACTTATGAAATTATGAAATGGGGCAGGCAAACCCAGTTCTCTGGGTACTCCCCAGGAAAGACCACAATTGGCATCAGAAAACAGGGCACCAATCACATTTTAATTATAAACACAGCGTGTGGGGCTAAAAAGTCCATAAAAGCAGAGACAAGTAGTGAAAATTGGTACAGAAGCAAATGGTGGCATGGAAACAGAGAATGGGATGGTGGAGGGAGGTAGGCAATGTGGGAAAGAGAATAAGAAGGGGGAGAGGCAGAGATTATTACTAATGTAACCATGGATGATAGCGGGGAGCCCTAGGCAGCATGGACCCCATGGAAAAAGAGGAGTGTTGAGGGTAGTGAGGAAAGGACTTTGAGGTCTCATTTTTATAGGGTTTTTGGGAAACAGACCAACTCCTATCTGTGGCCCTTAGGGTTAATTCATTAACATATTCAAATCAACAAATCTGTAAAACTTCAAAGTTCTCAGTACCTTTTTGATGTTCTGCTGGTCTGGAACTGTGGAGGTCTGGAATTTGTCTGGAATTGAGCAAAACCTTGACAGGCGCATCTAGATGCCTTCTGCTGACTCATCACATATTACCAGGATGTGAATTTTGGTTAATTTATGATACAATTTATAAATGAGGCTTCTTTGATCTTTGGTATGGTTTGTGCAGATTGCCTTTTGCAATTTTCTTTCCTTTACACTGGTTACTTATAAACTTACTGTACTGACTAGAATGGGGGAAAGCGTTCAGGGAGATCAGAACAAGATACAGTCTTAACACATATATCAAAAGTAACTACATATTGTAGATGAGATACACAGTATAGAAAATGCTGAGTTAGGAACCCTGAGAGATTCATATACATTCACAAGTACTGTTTCTGCTCTCCGAAAATTTAAAGTCCAGTGGAGGAGACTAGACACTTCCCCCCCTCCCCTACAACTAGCCCTGTGATTTCATTTGGTATAGGAAGCTCTTAGTGATAGACTTCTACCAACCCAGACCCTTAGGAAGGTGCCTGGACTATGGACAGATAAAGTGACTTACCCAGACCCATAGCCAGTAAGTGTCAGAACCATGGGGGACTTGAATCTAGGTCTTCTAAACACTAAAATCAGATACTTTATTTGCCTCTCTTGAAATTTCATCTTTAGAATTCAATTCTTGGTACTTAGCCTCTACTACTGATGTTGTATTGGATTTCAACTAATCTAGCAATCAACAAGCATTTTTAATATTTAATAGTACAGGGACAGCTAGGTGGCACAGTGGATAGAGCACTGGCCCTGTAGTCAAGAGTTTAAATCTAGCCTCAGATACTCAATACTAGCTGTATAACCTTGGGCAAGTCACTTAATCCCATTGCCTTATAAAAAATAAAATAATAGTACAAAGGTCAAGACCCTGAATTGTGGTTTTATCTGTAGTGGGAACTCCCAAGAGAGAAAATTCATTCTATTGGTGCAATTCATCTCTTCTTCTGCAATTTGTCTTAGAAAGTTACCTGGATGGGGCGGCTAGGTGGCGCAGTGAGTAGAGCGTCGGCCCTGGAGTCAGGAGGACCTGAGTTCGGATCCGGCCTCAGACACTTAACGCACATAAACAAAAACCTAGCCATGTGACCTTGGGCAAGTTACTTAACCCCCAACTGCCCTCCAAAAAAAAAAGTTACCTGGGATTGCTTGCTGTCTTGGGAAGAGAGAGGGAGGGAGAAAAATTTGGAACTCAAAATTCTTATAAAAATAAATGTTGATGACTAATGTGAAAATATGTTTAATATGAATGTATATGTAGAGCCTATATCAGATTGCAGACTATGTTGGGGTGGGGTGAGTGAAGGGATGGGGAGAAAATTTGGAACTCAAAATCTTATGTGAATGATAAAAATTAAAAATAAATAAATTTTTTAAAAAAGAAAAAAATTGAGTGTTCAAAACTATCTTTATGTGTAATTTGAAAAAAAAAATTATTGGGGGGCAGAGGGAAGTTACTTGACCCCTGAGTGGTTAAATGACTTGTCCACATTCACACAGCCAGTATGTGTCAAAAGTGGGACTTAAACCCAGGTCTTTTTCGCTTCAAGAGCAGCCATCTATCCACAATTCCATGCTGATTTATATACAAGTAATGAATAGTTCCACATGACCGTACAATAGAGGAAACAAGGTAGGATGTGGAAATGGTGCATATAGTAAGTTTAGAGATCTCTGGGGACCAGGAAGAGGAGCAGTTTCAGGTGGGTGGGACCTGAAGGATTGTTGTTGTTTGTCCTTCATTCCCAAAGAAGACCATGACATCCGGAAGGAGAGAGGTGGAATTTGAAGAGGGAAGAGAAGAGCCAGAGGCACCCCAGATAGAGATATAATTCAAGGTAAGAGCTGAAGGACAGAGAAAGGAAGATGTGTTTGAGGGACAGTACCAGGTTCCTCTTCACACTCCATAAGGCACTACATCATCTTGCTTTACTCCTCCCCTTCCTACTCCCACCCCAGAGCCCCAAGGTTGAAGCAAAGCCTCCACTTTCTGCATCTTCTGCATGGCTCTGCTGAATCTGGCTTCCACCTCTTTCTTTTTCAGCAGACCCATAAATAGGAGCACCATAGGCCATTCTCCAGCATCCCCTGGGGTGGAACTGCTGAGCCCTGCTGGCTAATCTGTATTCTGTTAAGCTCTGCTTTGCCCTCAGAAGTCAGACAGCTGCCCTGAGCGTTTCTCTGTTCTTGTGGCTCTTCCTGGAAGGACCTCCTCCTTTTTTCTTTCTCTGAAACTGTAGCAGAAGGAAAGGAGAGGGGAGGGAAAGAGACAGAGGGAAAATGAGACAGAGACAGAGAGAGATGGAAGGACAGAGAAAATGAGACAAGGCAAGGAGAAAGAAAATGAGACAGAGAGTAAGGGGAAAGGGAGAGAGAAAAGGAGAATGGGAGAGTAAAAGAAAAGAAAGGGAAAAGGGGAAAAGAAAGAGGGAAGAAGGAAGAGGGGATAGGAGAAAGAGAAGGGGCAGACCCTCTTCTTCTTTATTCACTTTCTAGATCTGATAGACTCTCAGGGGTCCATCCATAGAAAGACTCTGATATTGCAATTATGCCAAGTAGGTAGATAGAGCAAGAGCCCAGAAGATCAAAGGCCATAGGCAACACCAGAAGTCCCTCCCGTGTTGCAGAAGAATACCCAGCCCAAGAAGTCACTGGACAAAAAAAGAGATGCTACCCTAATAGGGTTTCTTCATCCAAGGAAACCCAGCCCCACCATTCTCTCCCTACCATCCCTGGTACCCGGCAAGAAGAATATGAATATTTCTGCAAGAAATGTACTTAATCTAGGAATAAACAATGCTCATTGGAAAGCCAGGAAGGGTTTCATGACCTTTATTTTGCATTTATTCTTCCTAAATAAATGGGTAGCCTCTTTCAAAGGACTACAGAGAATCAGACAAATGTGAGTCTTTTTATGCTGCTAGTCCTGCCTGGTCCCTCCCTTCAGAACTGGGATTGGTTCCAGCTCTTCTGGGTTACAATCCCTCTGATTTGTTCACTACACATTACTCCTTCACATATCCCCTCCTCCTAAATATGGGCTAACATGGGTTGCATGTTCGGATAATGAGGCTCTAATTCTATGCAGGGTGTATCAGTCAAAATGCATGAGGCAAGTTAATCCTTTGTGTTAATAAAAAGTCAGTGACCATCCCTTGACCCTGGCCAGTTTGAGCCAGTTTAGCCTGGGCCTCCTCCAAGAAGAACTTACAGGTTTCTTCCAGCTATATGATCAGAGAGGGTTGCTCTGCCCTTCCTTCCCTCATCCTGATTTACATCTTCCTGCATGTCCTGTGTAAAATCTGCCTTTGCAACATCCATTGTTCCTATAGAATTTGTAGAAACCAAACTGTTAGCATTTCTCACATTTCTTAACAGAATTTATACTCTATAGAGGTGGCTAGGTGGCTCAGTGAATAGAGCACAGGCCCTAGAGTCGGGAGGACCTCAGTTCAAATCCAGCCTCAGATACTTAACACTTACTAGCCATGTGACCTAGGGCAAGTCATTTAACCCCAACTGCCCTCCAAAAAGCAAAAAAGAAAAAAAAAGAATGTATACTCTATAAAGGAAGAACTCACATTCCTAAATATCTTCCTAAATGAAGATTCACCAAACTTGTTATATTGTGTGGTGAGTATCAGAAAATCAGGGTCAAGCCTCTATATTTCAAACCTCTTCCCCTCTAGGGCCCTAACATCTTACCTTGATATAATAGCTAGCATTTATTTACATAGGGTTTTTAAGTTTGCAAAACACTTCACAAAAAATTGTTTTCTTTGATCCTCACAACAACCCTGGTCAGGAGGTGCTATTATTATCTCCACTTTACAGATTAGGAAACTGAGGCAGGTGGTGGTTAAGAAACTTGCCCGAGGGCATACAGCTAATAAGTGTATTAGACAGGATTTGAACTCAGGGCTTCCTGACTTCAGGTTCAGTCAGCAGCTCTGTCTTTCCATTCATGGATTTGGATTGGATTTCAATTGCCCAATCTGTGTTGCTAGTGCAAATCAACAGGTTATTTATTGGGGGTTAATATGTGCTCAGCACGGATTTGCTGTAAGAGAGACAGAAATTATAAAGCAAAGTTCTACCCTCAAGGACTAGGGGACAGGATGGAAGGAGTATAGGTGGTTAACATCTGTCTCTCTCATCTACTGAAAAGTCTGAAGACACAAATGAGAGTTGTATAGGAGTTTCTTTAAGGAGGGATCAGGAAAAGGCTTCCTGGAGGAGGTGACACTGATGGAAAAAGATTGGATCTGGGTAGCTGGAAAGAAGGAGAAGGGGTTTCAGAGGAAACAGACTGAACAATAGTACAGAGTGGAAATGAGCATAGTATACATTCGTGGATCTGTGAAGAAGCCTTAGGGATCACTAGCTGTCCATTTTACAGTTGAGGAAACTGAGGCATGTAGTGGTTAAGAAATTTGTGAAAGTGGTTAAGAACTCGTCCAGTTCTCTCTCTTATACTCCATTTCTAACAATGAGTCATATTCACACTCTAGAGTCCCAGGGTGGGAAACCTGTGTCCTCAAGGCCACATGTGGCCCTCTAGGTCCTCAAGTATGGCCCCTTGCTAAATCCAAACTTGAGGACCTAGAGGGTCACACGCAGACTCGAGGACACAGGTTCTCCACCCCACTCTAGACAAACACTCATGGCTTTAACTACCACTTCCAAGGGGATGCCTCTAAAATCTATCATGTCTAGCCCTGACTTGTTCAGAGTACCCTATCCACATTTCCAAGTCCCTACAGGACGTCTGTACCTGGATAGCCCACTGTCACCTCAAAATCTATATGTCCCGAACTGAACTCATTAGCTAAACATCTGCCTAACGGCTATCTCTTCCCCTGTGTTATAACTGTAGGGTTTTCTTAGACTCTTCTCTATCATTCACCTCTCCCACCCCATCAGATCCTTTCCAATGTTGTTGTTTACTCATGTCTGACTCTTCGTAACCCCATTTTTGCTTTTCTTGTCAAAGATATTGGACAGTTTTCCATTTCCTTCTCTAGTTCATTTTACAGGTGTGGAACTGAGGCAGAGTTAAGTGACTTACCCAGAGTCATACAGCTACTAAGTATCAGAGGACAGATCTGAACTCAGGAAAATGAGTCTTTCAACTCCAGACTCAGGTTCTGTCCACTGGACCACCTAGCTGACCTTTCTGCAAGCTTTATCAAATCCATTCAAGTACCTTGCTTCAGACCTTTGTTGCCACCCGCCTGTGGTACCACAATAGCCTTCTTACAGACCTTTCTATGTAAAGAAAGAGTGGTAGGATGGAAACCAGAGCTGGACTTTCAGTCAATGGACCTGGGTTCAAATTTTCCCTCTATCACTTATTTTTTTGTATAATATTGGGTAAGTCACTTCAGCCTTTCTAGGACTCACTGTATTACTCTCCAAAATGAGGAGGTTGGACCTAGATGACTGTAAATTCCCTCTAACTCCATGAATCCAGGACCTCTCCCTTTTTAAATTTCTCCTTTATGCTACTTCCAGAATAATCTTTTTTAAAAAAATTATTAAGAGCCCCAGTTGGAGTAAAAGTGCAATGAGGGGAGATAAGAAGTGTGGGGGACAGCAAAAAGACCTACCAGAGCATGTAAGGGAAGTAAGTGGGAGCCAGGAGTTTGAAAGGATTACTAAAGTCTAAGTCCTACATTCCTATGATGAATGAATGAATGAACGAATGAATTCCTATGACCCCACTAGTTCAAAAATTCTCTATGCCTGCCTATTGCGTCCTTAGTAATATTCACACTCCTGTGCCTGGCATTCAAGGCCTTACACAATTTAACACCACCCTCTTCTGTATTACTCCTCTCCATGGACTCCATACTCCCTGCAAAAAGAGTAACATTTTGCCCCTTGAAGAAGCAAGCTCTGTTCCTACTTCAGTGCCTTTTCTCTGTCCTCTTTCCCTACCTTTGCCTGTTGAACTGTTATTAATTTTTTTTTTTTTTGCTTTTTGGAGAAGGGAGGGCAGGGCAATTGAGGTTAAGTGACTTGCCAAGGTCATACAGCTAGTAAATATTAAGTGCCTGAGGTCGAATTTGAACTCAGGTCCTCCTGACTCCAGGACTGGTGCTCCATTCACTGCACCACCTAGCCACCCCTGTTACTAATTTTTTAAAGCCTAAATTAGATATCATGTTCCCTAGGAAACCTTCCTTGATTCCCTCAGTTGTTCATTATCTTCTCCTTCAAATTTTAATATGCCTCTATGATATAGTTTATGATTTGTCTGTATTGCTAACTGCCAGGCTGAAAGCTTCCCAAGAAAAGAGACTGTCTTATATATGGCCTTCTCTATGACCTACCACAGTCCTCTGCACACAGTAGGTTTTTCACAAATATTTTCTTTATTTGATCTAATGACTTCTTCTGGGTTCAGCACAGCACAAGAGAAACGTAAGACAGGAGTCTATAAGCTGGTGAAGCCACTCCTAATCTCCCACTAGCTCCCATATATAAAATATTTCACATTATCTTGACCACAACCATTATTTCATCACAGGCTATTATACAAATGTGAAAACTGAAGTTCAGAGAGATTAAAAGGCGATTATGTCTACATTCAGACAAATAGGACTATGTAAACCCAATGTTCTTTCTGTTACATCACCAAGAGGAATCAAGTTTCCAATGAAAAGAAGACAGATGGATGGATGGATGACAAATCTTAAGACAGGCAAATGGAGGCACAAATATGTGCAGAGAAAATGAATGAAAGAGCTAGATAAATGGACTGAGCAATGAGAAGGAGAAAGACAGAGACAGATAGAGGCAGGAAGATACAAAAAGCAGACAGGTCTTTAGAACAAACTACAATTTGCTCAGGAAGCTTCCACCACCTTAGCTTTGTGCAAACAGGCATAGTGGTGATGTTGCAACCCAGCTGCCCTCTAGTGGGGGTGCATAGAAATTGCCACTTAGGTAGAGACCTCTCTGAGACAATGGATGGCAAGTTCTAGTGGGGTCATAGGAATTCATTCATTCATTCGTTCGTTCTTTTGTTCATTCATTCATTCATGCATTCGTAGGAGTGTAGGACTTAGACTTTAGTAATCCTCTCAAACTCCTGGCTCCCACTTACTTCCCTTGCATGCCCTGGTAGGTCTTCTTGCTGTCCCCCACACTTATCATCTCCCCTCATTGCACCTTTACTCCAACTGGGGCTTTCCCATGCCTGGAATGCCCCCCCCTTCTTATTTCTACCTTTTAGAATCATTTGTTTCCTTGAAAATCCACCTTCTACACAAGATGCCTTTCCTGATCCCCCTTCTCCAATGACCTTATTTTTATTTTGAATATATTTTGGGTATGGAGAGGAGTGGGGAAATCTGGTTCATGATAGGGTCAGTCATTGGGCACTTGGAGAAACAGGCTTACTCAACTGACTTGCTCCTGAATCCTCGCGGGCAAATAATATACATTTTTATATTTTTAATCTCCCCAATAGAATCAATCAACAGACAGTACTTAAGCATTTACAAAGTGGGAGGCACCTGAGCTAGGGCTAGCCTGTTTCACTTTTGTTTTTGTAGCCTGGTACACAGTATGGGCTTAATCACTGTTTATTAATTCTCTGATCTAGTCAGATAACTTTATCTTTTAAATGAGAAAACTAAGTCACATAGGTAGTTAGTTGTAAAGTTGGAATTCAAACCCAAATCTGTTCAGAGGTTCTAAGTCCACTGACCTTTTCACTAGAGAGTAAGGGGGTTCCCCCATTACATCAAATTTTGTTCCAGTGAGCAAGCTGTCCCTTGTTCCTGCTGTCTTTTTATAGTGCCTGTTATAGGAACATCTTGTCCAGGAGGACAGGCAGCTAGTGACAAAGTAGATAGTTATCCCTTCCATATTGCAGGGTTTAGATCTGGAAAATCCTTCCTACCAGAGAAGGTCTGAATTTTTTCTTTTTCTTTTATGGGGTATTTACAATACCTTATTGTAAAATTTGGGTTAAATATTTGGTCATATGTAGGTCAATGTTAAGTAAAAATACTTTTTCTGTGCTGTTTCTTGGCCTTCCGAAAAACTCCCCCAAAATTCCCATTCAATTTCTTTTTTTTTTTAATTAAACAAATGCTTTATTAACTTCTGGTTTACATCATTCATTTCCACCAGATTATGAGTTACATTTTCCCCCCATTTTTTCCTACCCACCACCCCAGAATAGCAGTCCCACTAGATATCCCCTCATCCAATCTGCTCTCTCCCATAACTTCTCCCATACCCACTTCGACTTTGCCATTAGGGCAAGGTGAATCTCTGAGCCCCACTGCCTGGACATCTTATGAAACATTTAATTTTAAAACTTCGATTTTCAGATCCATTCCCTTCCTCCCTTGTCACCCACTCCCTCTGAGAAGATAAGCAATTCAGTATGTGTTGTACATGTATATCTATGCAAAACATTACCATAGTAGATGTATTGTAAAAGACTGCTTATATTTCCCTCCCACCCATCTCACCTCCCACCTGGTCCATTCCCTACTTTGATCCTGTCCCTCTTTGATAGTGGGTACTTCCAACCTCCCCTCCCCCCAGAATGCCCTCCCCTCCATCATCCCCCCTCTCATCCCCCTTTCCCCTACTCAGGAGAGTGAGTGAGGGTAAGATATTCCATTTAGTATGTATGTGATTCTCTCCTTGAGCCAACTTCAATGAGAATATGCTTTTGCCTTTTTGCCTTCCTGTTCTTCCCCTCCCCTGCAACTACTTCCCCTTGCCTCTTCTACATGAGATAGTTTGCCCTAACCTGTCTCTCTCCATCTCCTCTTGCCACTTTCCTCTCTCACCTCTTGACTTCACCCCTTAAGAATCATCCCTTCCTTGGGGCAGCTAGGTGGCGCATCGAGCAGAGAGCCAGCCCCGGAGCCAGAAGGACCCGAGCTCGGATCTGGCCCCAGACACCCAACACACAAACAAAAACCCAGCCGTGTGAACCTGGGCAAGTCACCCAACCCCACTTGCCCTCCAAAAAAAAAAATAATAATAATCATCCCTTCCCATCAAATTCAACCTGTGCCCTCTATCCATGTATACCTGTGAACATATGCCATGTACCCATCTTCAATTATTTTCATAATGAGAAAGGTTTCATCAAACACAGTTATTGTTTTTCCATGTAGGACTGTAAATAGTCCAACTTTGATAAGTTCCTTTTGATTTCTTTTCCTTGATTACCTTCTCAACCATCTCTTGCTTCTTGTGTCTGAATGTCAAATTTTCTATTCAACTCTGGTTTTTTCATCAAGAATGCTTGAAAGTCCTCTATTCCACTGAATGACCATATTTTCCCCTGAAACAAGATACTCAGTTTTGCTGGGTAGGTGACCCTTGGGTTCATTCCCAGCTCTTTTGCCCTTTGGAATATCATATTCCATGCCCTTCTATCCCTCAGTGTAGAAGCTGCCAGGTCCTGTGCTATTCTGATTGTGTTTCCACAATATTGAAATTGTTTCTTCCTGGCTGCTTGTAGTATTTTCTCCTTGATCTGGGGATTCTGGAACCTGGCTATAATATTCCTGGGAGTTTTCTTTTTGGGATCTTTTTCAGGAGGTGATCTGTGGATTCTTTCAACCTCTATTTTGCCCTCTGGGTCTAAAACATCAGGGCAATTTTCCTTGAGAATTTCTTTAAGGATGATTTCTAGGTTCTTTCTTTTATCATGGCTTTCAGGTAGTCCAATAATTTTTAAATTATCTCTCCTGGATCTATTTTCCAGGTCAGTGGTTTTCCCATGAGATATTTCACATTGCCTTCTATTCTTTCATTTGTTTGGATCTGTTTAACAGCATCTTGATTTCTCATAAAGTCACTAGCTTCCATTTGCTCCAGTCTAACTCTGAAGGAATGAATCTCCTCAGTGAGCTTTTGAGATTCTTTTTCCATCTGGCAAATTCGACTTTTTAAGGCATTCTTCTCCTCATTGCCTTTCTGAGCCTCTTTTGCCATTTGAGTTAGTCTATTTTTTAAGGTGTTATTTTCCTCAGTCAGGCTGTTGACTGTCATTTCATACTTTTCTTGCATCTTTTTCATTTCTCTTCCCAAATTTTCCCCCACTTCTCTTATCTGCTTCTTAAGGTCCTCTATGGCCTGTAGCCAGCTTGTACTTTCATGTGGGGCTTTTGGTGCAGGAGTTCTGATCTCACAGTCCTCCTCCATGCTTTGAGCCTCTTTGCCCCTAAAATAGGAGTCCAATGTTGAACTTTTCTGTTTATTTTGTTTCATTTGCCTAGGCATATTGTCACTTAATTACTTGATTTTTGGGCTTGTTGCCACAGTAGGACTCTGCCACCAGACAGGGGAGCTTCCGCCCAAACGTGGGGTCTTCACAACTTCCGCCAGTTGGGTGGCCTCTGTAAAGCCTCCACCCACTCTGGCAAGTTGGATACCCACCCCAAACTTCCCCCCAGACCACAATCCAGATCCAGGCAGTTTAAAGCAAAAGCGATTAACCCCCAGACTGATTGCTGGATCTTCCTACAGTTCGAAGACCAGGAGCTAGAGCCACTACTGACGCTGCAAAATAGCTTCTGTGCAGCTGTTTCTTCAGCAGCTTTTTGCCCCCAGGGGAGGAAGCCACGTGTTCCCCAAATACTGGTCCCAAAGTCCATAGGGCACTAACCTCTCACTTTGTCCTAGGCATAGCTGTGCTGATAATTCTGGAATCACCACAATTGCTGGTGTTCTGGGGTTCCACCAGCTGGCTGAAGGCCCGGCCGCCCTGGGGCTAAAACCTTGGACCTGGGCTCGGCTGCAGGCTGTGCTGTAGGTTCCCAGCGAGCTGTGCTGCCTGCTCTCAGAGCGCTGCGCTGGCTGCTCCCTGCAGAGCTGCTGGGCTGTCCTCAGCAGGAGGTTAGCTTCTCTGTGCCGTTCTGTGGGTGCTGTGGCTCCAGAAGTTGCTCGGCCCCATTCAATTTCTTATACCCACCGGCAATATAACAAAACCAAAACGGGAAAAGTTGCTATGTGAAAAGGTTAACTGTAGCATGCTGGACCTGGGGTCAGGAACACCTGACTTACTTAAACACTTACTAGCTCTGTGACCCAGGGCAAGTCACTTAACTCTCTTTTCCTCAGTTTCCTCATCTGCAAAATGGGGATAGTAACGACATCAAAACCTCCCTGTGTTGTTGCAAAGATAAAATGAGATAATATTTCTAAAACACTTAGCACTGTGCCTGTCACATAGTAGGCTCTCTATACATAACAATTCCCTTACTCCCTTCCCTAAGAGGGACATGACCATGAATAAACACTCCTCTGCTTTAAAACCTTCTGTAGCTCCTTGTTTCCTAGGAAATTAAGTATAAATTCCTGACTCTGACATTCATATCAGCTCAGTCCAGTCATTTTTTCAGTCATGTTCAACTCTTCATGACCCCATTAGGGGTTTCTTGGCAAAGATACTGAAGTGGTTTGCCATTTCCTTCTCCAGCTCATTACATAGATGAGGAACTTGAAGCAAACAGTATTAAGTGACTTGCCCAGGGTCATGCTGTTACTAAGTATCTCAAACCAGATTTTAACTCAGAACTGAGTCTATCCACTGAGCCAACTAACTACCCATCATCAGTATAGGAAGCTCCTAACCAAGAAACTCCCTATAGCAATAAATGTAGGGATCTGCTTTACAAGTCTGAGTTTCCTTTCCCTTACTCAGCAACTACATCTATCACTGGCATTTTATCTTACAAATACAAGATAATGATTATTAAATTCACAAGCATTTATCAAACACTTACTATTTACCAGGCATCGTTTTAAGCTAAGGCCTACAAAGAAAGACAAAAACAGTCCCAGTCCTTTCACATTCTATTTACATTACACGCAGAAGGTCAGGGTGCAAGCCTAATTCCTTTATTCCTCCTTGTCCAACCAGGACTTCAACTCACAAATTTATGAGCTTTTAAAAATATTTTGATAACTGCATTTCAATATAATTAATTTCCTTTGTAACATGTATTTTATGTATTTAAAAACATCATTCTGAGGCTTTATCAGACTACCAAAGAGGCCCATGAGGAAAAGTTAAGAATTTCTGTCTTACTTAGCTATTCTCAGCAATACAATGATCTAAGACAATTCCAAAGGACTCCTGATGAAAAATGCTATCTACCTCCAGGGAAATAACTGGAGTCTGAATGCAGATCAAAGCACGATATTTTGCTCCTTCTTTGTTTTTTTCATGGTGTTTCTCTTTCTTTTGGTCTATTTCTTCTTTCATAACATGACTAATAAGTTTTACATAAATTTTAATAAATTTACATGATTGTACACATGTAACATATCAAATTGCTTCCATATTAGGGAGGGAGGAGATGAAGAAGGGGAGGGAAAAAATTTGGAACTCAAAGTTCTTTTAAAATGAGTGTTAAAATTTGTCTTTACATGTAATTGGGGAGGAAATAAAATTAAAAACGAAAAGCAACAACCTCTTTCATAGTAGGTTGCCTAGGGGTTCAGAGAGATTACTGATTTGGCCCAACCAAGCCAACTCCAAACCTTGCCACCTACATTCTGGTATTCCTCTTCTTTTCACACGAACTCGGATTCCTGCCCAGGAACCTGGGCTCTGGTAGTTTTTTTCACCTTATCTTGCTTCAAACCAGGCCACTGGGTCTCTGTGCTCCTTACCAAATACCCTGCCCCTATTCAATATGTCTAAACTATACCCATTGTGCATGTACACGCCTCCATTTTTCCAACTCTAACTCCCCTCTATATATTGTATCCAATTATTAGAATGTTCCTCAAGGGCAGAGACAATTTTGGTTTGCTTGCATTTGCATCCCCAGTATTTAAATACAGTGTCTGCAACATAACAAGCTGTTAATAAATGTTTTTTTCTTACTTTTATTACTTTTTTCCCAATTAACAAGCATTTTCTCTTTCCCTTCTGCCTGTCCCAGCCACTGGGGAAAACAAAGAAAAACAAAACTCTTTTAGCAAATATGCATAGTCAAGCAAACCAAATTCCCATATTGGCCATGTCCAAAAAGTGTGTGTCTCATTTTGTAGATTTAATTCATCACCTTATATTCAGGGATTGGGTACATGCTTCATCATCTGTCTTCTAGAATTATAGTCAGTCAATGAATTGATCAGAATTATTAAATCTTTCACAGTTGTTTATTTTTATAATATTTTATACACACACATATACATACACATGTATAGTATAAACTGTTCTCTTGGTTATGCTCACTTCACTCTGCATTGTTTAATATAGCTCTTCCTAGGTTTCTCTGAAACCATTCCCTTGAGGGAGGGGAAGAAGGAAGGGAATAAATATTTATAAAGTGCCTACTATGTGCCAGGAACCATGGTAAGAGCTTTATAAATATTATTTTATCCTCTCAACAATCCTGACAAATAGATGTTACTATTATCCACATCTTACAATTGAGGAAACCGAGACAAACAGAGGTTAAGTGACTTGCCCAGGGTCACATAGTTAATAAATGTCTGAGACCAGATTTGAAATCATTCATTTCCTCCTAACTCCAGGCCTAGTGCTCTATCTACTGTGGGACCTAGCAACCTCAGTACGACACAATAGAGTACATTATTATATTAATTAATAAATGTTAATTTATTCATTCATTTTTTGTGTCAGAATCAAACTTGAACCCACATTTTTTTTACTCTGAAGCAAGCTCTCTATAATATACCATCAAAGATTTGAGTTCTATTTCTGATACAGAAATGAGAGAGAAAAGAATACATACAAAGAATGAAACAATTTCTATTCTAAATGAGCTTACATTTGATGGGAGAGACAGCAAGTATATATAAAAATATCTACAACAGTGGCATCAAATTTAAATAGAAATTCAGGTTAAAATACACATAAGGATTCCTGCTGGTGCATATCGACTTTAAAAATAATATATTAACATTATCTATGTTCTATTGTATTTATTTTTGCATTTGCTTTTATTTATTATTGTATATTTATTTATTTTGTGAAATATTTCCCAATTACATTTTAATAAGGTTTGGCTATACTTAGAGGTATTCTTGGCAATGTGTTTTATACCTCTGAGCTACAAAATAAGTATAAAATAAATAAATATCAATATATACAAAGTATCTAAATACTAGATAACTAGGGAGGGTATTAGCAGTTGAGGCTATTAGCAAAGGCTTCATTCAGAAGATGAGGCCTCAGCTACATTAAATTTTTGATGTCTCCAAGACATCCCATTTGAAATACCCAATAGGTGGGGCGGCTAGGTGGCGCAGTGAACAGAGCACCCCCCCCTGTAGTCAGGAGGACCTGAGTTCAAATACGGCCTCAGACACTTAACTCAAAAAACTAGCTGTGTGACCTTGGGCAAGTCACTTAACCCCAATTGTCCTGCAAAAAGAAAAAAAAAAGAAATACCCAATAGGTAACTTCATGATACAGAACTGAAACTTAGGGGATTGGATCCATAGATCTGGAAGTCATCTACAGAGAGATGATAATTAAATCCATGGAAGCTAATGGGGTTACTAGGAAACAATTAAAGGGACAAGAGAGCCTAACACAAAAACTTGGGGAAAACCCACAGCTAGGGGGTATGACTTAGATGAAGATACAATAACAAGATTGAGAAGAAGTTCTCATACAAGTAAGGAGAGAACCAGGAGACAGTAGGGTCACAAAAGTCCAGAGAGATGTTTTTAGGAAGAGAAGATGAACAACAATGGCAAATACAGCAAATAGATTGAGAAAAATTAGTACCGAGAAAAGACCATCAGATCTGAAAATGAATAGATAATTAACAACTTTGGAGAAAAGGTAGCTAGGTGGCACAATGGATAAAGCTCTGGGCCTGGAGTCAGGAAGACTTCAATTTAAATCTGATCCCAGACACTCACTAACTGTGTGACCCTGGGCAAGTCACTTCACCCTGTTACCTCAGTTTCCTCACCTGTAAAATGAGCTGGAGAAAGAAATGGCAAACCACTTCAGTATCTTTGCCAAGAAAACCCCAAATGGGGTCATGAAAAGTCTGTCACAACTAAAATAACTGAACAAAAACAGCAATAAAAATTCGGAGAAAGTTTCAGTTGAGTGACAAAGTAGGAAGTAGAACATAAACTAACAGATAGAATGATAGAATAATGTATTCCCTGGAGTAATGGAAGAGTATTATTAATATTAACAATGGTAAACCTTTAGAAGTTATGTAAATGTTCATCATTATTATGTAAATTGTGATAATACGAACTTAAGATAGAATTTTAGAGTCACTTCCCTTGGTGTCCATCAATTGTGGAATGGCTGACCAAGTCATGATATATATGAATGAGACAGAATACTATTGTGCTAAAAGAGATTATGAAGGAGACGGTTTTAGAGAAATGTTAAGATTTGTATGAATCAGGGGTGGCTAGGTGGTACAGTGAATAGAGCACCAGTCCTGGAGTCAGGAAGACCTGAGTTCAAATCTGGCCTCAGACACTTAATACTTACTAACCCTGTGACCTTGGGCAAGTCACTTAATCCCAATTGCCCTGCCTTCCCCTCTCCAAAAAAAAAGCAAAAAAAAAAAAAGATTTGTGTGAATTGGTAAGAGTGAAATTTGCAGAATCAGGAGAACAATGTATGTAAAAATGGCATTATTATAAAGATAACTAAATCTAAAAGACTTAAGAATTCTGCTCAACATAATGACCAACCATCTTTCCAGAAGACTCACAATGAAACAGGCTCCACATCTCCAGATAGAAAGGCAGCAGACCCAGAATGCAGATTCGACATTGTTTTGGACACAGCCAGGGTGGGAATTTGCTTTTGCTAGAATATATATGTTTTTAGTAAGGATTTTTTTTGTTTGTTTGTTTGTTTTGCTTTCTTAATGGGAGTGGTGAAGAGGGTCAGAGGAAGAAGAGAGAGAATGAGCATCTTCTTGAAAATGAAATAAATTCCTACCCAGCAAAACTGAGTATAATACTTTGGGGGAAAAATAAGCATTCAATGAAATAAAGGACTTTCCAGCATTCTTGATGGAAAGACCAGAGCTAAATAGAAAATTTC
Source organism: Gymnobelideus leadbeateri (assembly GCA_011680675.1). Lineage (NCBI taxonomy): Eukaryota > Metazoa > Chordata > Mammalia > Diprotodontia > Petauridae > Gymnobelideus > Gymnobelideus leadbeateri. The sequence goes on from WOXC01000807.1 coordinate 428,697, forward strand.
ATTTCAAATACAAGAATCAAGAGAAGCATGAAAAGGTAAATAGGAAAGAGAAATCATAAGGGACTTAGTAAAGTTGAACTGTTTGCATTCCTACATGGAAAGAAGATATTTTTAACACATGAGACCTTTCTCAGTATTAGGGTAGTTGGAGGGAATATATATATGCATAGATACAGAGAACAGGGTGAGTTGAATATGAATGGATGATATCTAAAAAATACAATTAAGGGACGAGAGAGGAATGTAATGGGAGAAGGAGAAAGGGAAAAATAAAATGGGGTAAATTATCTCACATAAAAGAGGCAAGAAAAAGGTTTCACAATGGAGGGGAAGAAGGGAAAAGTGAGAGGGAATGAGTGAACCTTTGCTTATGGAGGGAATAACATAGCCACTCAACTGGGTATCTTACCCTACAGGAAAGTAAGGAAGAAGGGGGTGGGGGCAGATGATAGAAGGGAGGGCAGATTAGGGTAAAGGGTAGTCAGATGCAAACACTTTTGAAAAGGGACAGGGTCAAAGAAGAAAATAGAATAAGTGGGAGGAATAGGATGGAAGGAAATATAGTTAGCCTTTCACAACATAACTATTATGGAAGGGTTTTGCATAACTACACATTTAAAACCTGTATTGAATTGCTTCCTTTCTCAATGAGGGTAGATGGGGAGGCAATTTGGAACTCAAAGTTTTAAAAACAAATGTCAAAAATTGTTTTTACAGGCAACTGGGAAATAAGATGTACAGGCAATGGGGTACAGAAAAATCTATCTTGCCCTACAAAAAAGTGAGGGGAAGGGGGATAGAAAGGGGGTGATAAAGGGGAGGGCAGACTGGGGGAAGGGGTAGTCAGAATGCATACCATCTTGGGGTGGGGGGAAGAGTAGAGATGGGGAGCAAATTTGGAACTCAAAATCTTGTGGAAATGAATGTTGAAGACTAAAATAAATAAATTAATCCAAAAAATGAAATAAATTTAATTTTTTAAAAAGGCACTCCCTCCTCTCAACTTTTGACATCTAAGGAATATTATTAAAGACCTAGGGAAGTAGACAGAACTGGCAACCTGAGCTAGGAAATTGTGATAGATGTGCTTAGGGGTCATTCATAATCTCAGTTCAGCTAATGAGTTAGAGACTAGGAACAGGTAATTAATAAGGAGGAGTGTGTTAATTTTAAGCCGTGGTGAGGCTTGGCAGTGGCAGGTGTGGCCCTAATAGAATAGACCCTTAAGGTAGTTGAATACTCAGGTCAGGGAGGGTTGAGGAACAGCCAAGACTGCTGGTCCCCTCCTGCCCTAGATATGACATATCTTCTCTCTTATCTAAGTCACAAGCATCACCCTCAGCTTCCTGAGATGTCTGCCTTCTTGAGCCAGGAAGGGACAACCTCCTATTGTTTTTAGAAAGTAATTTTATATGTTTATTATGATTGTACCTGTATAGCCTATATCAGATTGCATGCTATCTTAGTAGGAGGGAGGGGATGGAGGAGGAAAAATTTAGAGCTCACAGTCTTATAATAGTAAATGTTAAAACTAAAAAAAAGTCATTTTAGTTTTATGAAATCTTTAATATTTTGAAAATAAGAGTGTGTATGAAAATAAGAGGGGAAATAGGAAAAGCCCTCAAGCTGAGGCAGGAAGGAATACAGAGGCAGGGGAAACAGCGGAGGGTTCTGGGGGATGGTGATGAGCTGGTCCAGCCACCATTGGATTTCTGCATTCTCTTCAGGCTCAAAGGCAGGTATCAGCATGAAGACAGACTGACACAGGAAAGGGCCAGACAGCCTTTGCATCAGATCATCGATCTGATAACTGCCCAATAACCTGCCTTCCCTTAAGGCTAAGAGAACAAAATGTGGAGCTGTGCCCACTACCAGTATTTTGGTTTTTTTTTTGTTTGTTTGTTTTGCTTTTTGGAGGGGGGGAAGTGTAATGGAAATGCAGATTTAAAGATCTTCCCTGCCCCTAGGCCCTTTGATTGGCTTAAGAGACTTTGATTGGCTTTAAGAGACTCTGAAAACCTTCCTTGATTTGAAAATATGCTCTGCCTCCTAATAGGCTGAATGTGGTCACATGGAGCCTGTGGTGGGAGGCTTGGTTTTCAGAAATGACCACACCTTGATGCTGTGTGATTGGGCAGTGGATCAAAAGGGTGGTTACATTCTTTGAGCCTGGAGAAGGCTATATAAACTCTGATGAGGGGCTTTGCTTTGGGGCTCACTTTGAGAAGTGTTGTGTGATTTGACCAGATGAGACTCTGGGAAGCCGTTGTTGAGAGCCCCCCGGCTTTGAAAACCCAGATGTTGATGCTTCCCTCTCTGGTAACTGTGATTTGGTATTGATATAATGGTAGGACAGTTTGGAAGCCTGTCTGTTTGATCTGTAAGTTCTGTAACTCTGAAGTTTGGGTGCTGACCTTTTTCCCCTGAACTAGGTAATGTGTGTTTGTTTGATTAAAGTAAGCTTGTTAACCCATTTTGAGTTGCTTTCCTTTTGAAAAGCAGATCTAAGAACCTGTGTTGGCAGTCACCCTGGGGATGTTGGGGTGCTTGCTGCTACAGGAAGGCAGGGTAATTGAGTGATTTGCCCAAGGTCACATGGCTAGTTTTTTTGTGTTGTGTCTGAGGCCTAATTTGAACTCAGGTCCTCCTGACTCCAGGGCACAACCTAGCTGTCCCTACCACCTGTATTTTAAAAAGCTGCCTCGTTCTGCCTGAAGAGCCCCTCTTTCTTGTAGCACCGGCCATTCAGATCTAACTACTGTAGAATTTGATGCCATTTCCATATAAACAAGGGACTTCCCTCATTGGGTAGGGCCACCCCAATAACTGAGTCATATAGGCCTAAATGTAGCTGTTCTAGTGGTTCAAGGCAGGGAAAGCTGTACAGGCCAGCTGGGGTGAGACCATCCACAGCCCCAAAGTGAGTTTAGCAGTATAGCAGACATCATGTGACCTCATCACTCATAGAGGTGATGGTGGAGGTAGCCAGGCAGAGGTAGCCCTTAGTTCTGGGAGTCCAGGACCCTAGGCTATCACATGCCCTCCTATTAGCCTCAATATCTGGAGCTGTGGACAGCCAGTCTGCCATGCCTTAATGTGCAGATAAATGTACTAAATGTTGGACTTTATCCCTGTGTCCATCTTCAGGAGCTGGAGCTGGGGGCAGCAGCCACTAGACAATAAAAATATGATGGCAGTCATTTGGTTATTATGTCAGCCACAGCTGCCAGAGTTGTTTGCCTTCAATCTCCAGAAGGCCACACAATGCTACTGATTCCACCTGGGAGATGTTCAGTTTGAGGTTGTCTAGCTGGAGTCAGGGCCTGGGAATAGTAACTAAGACCTCTGCTGTCCCAATGACAATGGGAAAGCAGGACAAATGTGAACTGAGAACACACTGACAGCTTTCAGCACCAGAAGTACATAGTCTTTCCAGTGGGAAGGAAAGACCTCCTGGAGTCATGAAAACCTGTTAGACCTTAGCCACTCCAGAGAACTGAGAATCTTCTCTTCCCTTTATGGGTGACCCTTTGGGCAGGAAGTCCAAGGTGGGGCCAGAAAAACCTTTTGTCATAGTATGAGAGTGGGAGGCAGCAGAACAAAAACATCAGCGCCTCAGAAGCCACCAACACTTGGGAGATTTGAACCAGAATCTCCAGAGGAAGATGTTCTCCATAGCATAAGCCTGAAGTAGAGCCATCCTTTGGGGGAGTCTACTTCTCCTGTCCTGGGCAGAGATCTACACAGTGAGTGGTCTCCTTATGTGTGCCTTTGGAAACTGGTGGGCCTTGGTGATATGGTGAGCTAGCTTCCTGAGATGACAGGCATATATAAATGTTATACATTACATAGAACTCCACCAAGATTCTATTCTGATACCTAATTGTGGTATGAGAGGGATCCTGGATTCTTAAAGTACCAGCAGAGCAGAAGCCCTGACAGATTTGACCAAGCCAAAAAAGTTTGGAGGAAGGGACTGGGGATTAATTAAAGTCTAGTGTCAAAGGGTCAGTTTTATTAAGTACAGAAGGTCCTCATTAGCAGGTTGGCTATTAGCGTGTTGAATTTTTTGGCTATAATAACTCTTGGATTTATAGAAGGCTGGTCATCTGTGTTACTGCAGAGAGTACCCACAATAATGAAATCATAAATCCCTAATTATTGAAGCATGTATTTATATAATTACTATTTACTCCATATTCCTTCATATTGAAATTTTTTTAATATTCATATTTTATCTTTTCAAAACCATTGTCATAATTACTGTGTAGAACAAAGCTTGGTATAGTGGATAGAATGCTGGAACTGGAGTCGAGAATACCTGAATTGAAATTCTTCCTCAAACATTTACTAGCAATGTGATTCTGAGGAAATGACCCAACTTCTCTCAGCCTGTTTCCTCTTCTGTGAAATGGTGATCCTAACAGCCCCTACCTCCCAGGGTTGTGGAGAGCAAATGAGGCAATGATTGGAAAGCACTAAGAAAAACCTTAAAGCGATATATTATTGCCAACTATTATTGCTTATTACTATTATTATATTATCTCATTGGATTTTTGGGGGGTTGAGAAGATAGTAGGGGAAAATATATTCTAATAAGCAGAAAAGTCCACATCTGGGATCCTACTGCCAAAACAGCACAAAAAGGCAAAAGTAGAAAAAGTGCTGAGGTTAGAGCCAGATCCCAGTTCTGCTACTTATGAGGTCTGTGAATTGGGGTCATAGACCTTGCTTTTCTAGACCTGTTTCTTTATCCATAACAAGAGGAAGATGGACTAGACAGCTCCTAACAGCCTTCCAACTCTAATTTCTGTAGAAACCTGATCAGAATTGTCTCCTTTGGATCAGCCCATGGGCCCTCCATCTTAGGAAGGATATTAAGGAAAGAATGACTTGGTCTTTTTTTTTTGTTTGTTTTAGGATTTTTTTTTTTGCTTTCTGGAGGGCAATTGCGGGGGTTAAGTGACTTGCCCAAGGTCACACAGCTAGTTGTGTGTGTGTGTGTGTGTGTGTGTGTGTGTGTGTGTGTGTGTGTGTGTGTTTGTGTGTTAAGTGTCCAAGGCCGGACTTGAACTCAGGCCCTCCTGACTCCAGGCCGGTGCTCTACTCACTGTGCCACCTAGCTGCACCAAGAAAGAATGTCTTGTGAAAGGACAGAGCTCCTTTCCCTGGTGGTGACTTCAAAGATGCCCCCACACTCCATCCTTCCACCTCCTGCTAACATGTTTGCTTCTCTCAATAACCTATCCTGTAACTGTCCTTTGGAACTTATCTAAACCACTCACAAAACTTAACATCATTTCAGCTTATGACATTTCTCACATTTATCAAAACGTGTCCTATAAACGTGTCCCCAATTTCTTTATTTCTGTTTCAAAATTGCCTTGTCCAAGCTTTAAGGGGTATTGTATCTATGACAGGTTACAATCCTGTGCCATCATCCTCATTGCCTTTCTTATGTAAAGAACCAAGGCCCAGAATGGTGTGTCACCATTCTTATCAAGGGACTCTGACTTGAGGCTCAGGCAGACCAGGTTCACCTCAGGGGGATATTGACCCTAAAAGGAAGGGATCAATTTTTTCCCCTCTTTCTCTCTGGCTCATTATTCCTTTGCCTATAGTAATTCCAGGCAAACCTCTGTAAATAAAACTTAGCTCATGTCTAGGGTCTTCCCAAAATCGATTAACAGAGTCTCTTCCAAAAAGTGATTCAGCAATGGAATACTATTGTGCTATAAGAAATGATGAGCAGAGGGCAGCTAGGTGGCGCAGTGAATAGAACGCCGGCCCTGGAGTCAGAAGGACCTGAGTTCGGAGCCGGCCTCAGACACTTAATCCACACAAACAAAAAAAAAACCTAGCCGTGTAACCTTGGGCAAGTCACTTAACCCCAATTGCCCTAAAGGGGCAGCTAGGTGGCGCAGTGAGTAAGAGCGCCGCCTCGGAGTTGGGATGACCCGAGATCAGATCCGGCCTCAGAAAATGAGCACCCACGCATAAATCAAATGACTAGCCGTGTAACCTTGAGCAAGTTACTTAACCCCAATTGCTTAAAAAAAAAAAAAGAAATGATGAGCAGGCAGATTTCATAAAAACCTGGAAAGACTTACATGAACTGATGAAGTAAGAAGAACCAGGAGAATGCTGTACACAGTGACAGCAACATTGCGCAATGATCAACTATGATAGACTTGGTTCTTCTTAGCAATACAATGATCTAAGACAATTCTAAAACAGTGATGATGGAAAATACAATCCATGGAAATTGCTACCCACATCCAGAGAAAGAACTATGGAGATGTAGAGAGAATGCAGATAGAAGCATATTATTGTTACTTTTTTGGTTTTTTCTTTCTCATGGTTTTTCCATTTTATTCTGATTCTTCTTTCACAACATGACTAATGTATAAATATGTTCAATATGATTATACATGTATAACCTATATCATATTGCTTACCATCTTGGGAAGGAGGGAACGGAGGGAGGGAAGAAAAAAATTTGAAACTCAAAATATTATAAAAGTGAATGTTGAAAACTATCTTTACATGTAATTGGAAAAAAATAAAATACAATAAAAAGTAGAAAACCATAAAAATAAGATTAAAAAGTGTTTCAACATACAAAGTATTAGAGATCAAATACAGAACTATTTATTTCTTCCATCCCAAGAGAAATGCTAACACAAAAGACTCATTTCAATGCTGTGACAAAACATTTAAAATATCAAACAGTAGTCCATCACTTCTATTCTCTCCTGGGAGGTAAAAACTCCTTGGAGATTTATGGAACTACTGAACAGATACTTCCTTTTCTTCTCTGATCTGCACTGTCTTCACAGTAAGTCTGGATTTTCTGGCAAGCCAATGCTTGACTTGGTCTTTCTTAGTTCTTTTGTGTTCCCTGAGATGTGTTAAGAGATCACTTTCTCCTGGAAAGCCAACACTCAGACTCAGGAGTGCCCAACCTCTAAACTCATGAGGTTTCCCCCAAGACTAGAACTATCCATCTTGAGACTGCTATTTAGTTTTCTGTGTTTAGGGCAGGAAAAAAACAATACAGTCAGGGACTTGAGGTCCAGGTACAGGCTCACCTGGGTAAGAATGTCTTCTTACTCCCATGAAGTGCAGTTATCACTGAAACTGAAGGAGTAAAGGGAACAAAGAAGTATATGGAAGAGATTCACTAGCCCCTTCACTGGAAGTTGGAGGGGAGGTTACTTGAGTCCCATTTGGCATATTCCAAAAGAGAAGAGAAGACAAGAGTGATTTCTCCTTTTAAAGCAGAGGTTCCCAACCTGGGGTTTGTACACCCCCAGTGATGTGGGAAGCTTGTCCAGGGGTTATGAGGAAGATTTAATATTATCATATTAGAACATTCCAAAGTTAATGTGTTAATGAAAATGTGCAGATTGCATAAATTTATAAACATCTAACAACTTTATGATACAAAAAGGTTATGTACAAAAAACAGGGCTTTTATGAAAAATTAGCTTATTTTATTTATGTGCCTGTGTATGACAAACTCCAGAATATTTTTTTCATGTAAATAGAGGAATTTGAAATAGTTTTAAAAAAGGTCCAGAGTTATAGGGACCAAAAAGGGTTGGGAATCTCTATTTTAAAGCTTCCTGAGCCTCTTTTAGTCAGCGATCATCTTGGACACTCCCGCAGTGGCAGAGAAGATGAAGCCTCTGATTGGGCATACCCTTTGGAAAGAGACCAGAGCACAGGTCCATCCCCTAGAAGCCAGAGCACAGGCCCCAGGGACTTGTCCCTGCTACACTTAATCTTCAGAGTCTTCATTTCTTCATCAGAAAAATGGGGATAATACTACAAGGTTACCTGGACATGTAGTACCTGTTTCATAGGGTTGTTGTCGAAATAATTAATGTAAAGAACTCAGTAATTTTTAAAAATCAAATATGGTCATTATGTATTCTGCACTGAAGATCATAGATTCTGATCAGAAAGGGACTTTGGAGACCATGGAGCCTAGTCTTCTCACTTTACAAATTAGAAAACTAAGATCCAGAGAAGTTAAGTGTTTTGTCCAAGGCCACACATGCAATAAGTGTCAGAGGCAGAATCTGAATCCAGGGTCTTTCACTCCAGACCCAGTGTTCTTTCCACTTAATAATAAAGAGGTCTTTAATAAATGCTTGTTGAAACTCTGTCAGATATATGAATAGAAGAGTTCACAACCAATCAAGACACAGAGAGGTTCACATGAGGTATAAAGGATACTTCTCATTATGGTAAATTAAAAAGGTTTTACACCAAAAAACCCAGTGCAGCTAAAATGAGAAGAAAAGCAAAAAATTAGAGGGCAGGGGAATTTTTTTTAACTAAGTCTCTCTAATAAAGGTCTCATTTATAATATATTATGTATATAAGGAACTGAGCCAAATCTATAAGAATAAGAGCCATTCTCCAATTGATAAATGGTCAAAGGATATGAACAGGAAGTTTTCAGAGAAAAAAATTAAAGTTATCAATGATCATGTAAAAAATGCTCTAAATCACTAATAATTAGAGAAACACAAATTAAAACTATTCTGAAGTACTGCCTCATGCACATTAGCTTGGCTAAGATGACAGAAAAGGAAAATGACAAATGCTGGAAGGGATGTAGGAAAACCAGCACTTTAATGCACTATTAATTGATCTGTGAACTGGTATACCATTCTGGAGAACAATTTGAAACTATGCCCAAAAAGCTATTAAATTGTGCATACCCTTTGACCCAGCAATACTGCTACTAGGTGTATCCCTCAAAGAGATTAAAGAAAAAGTAAAAAAAAAAACAAATCCATATGTACAAAAATATTTATAGCAGCTTTTTTTGTGGTGGCAAAGAATTGAAAACTGAGGGGATGCCCATCAATTGGGGAATAATTGAACAAGAAAATTATGATATGTGAATATGATGGAATATCATTGCACTGTAAGAACTAATGAAGGGGATGGTTTCATAAAAGCCTAGGAAGACTTATGTGAACCGATGCAAAGTGAAATGAGCAGAACCAGAACAATTTATACTTAACGGCAATATTGTAAAGATAATCAACTTTCAAAGACTTAGTAGCTGATCAACACAATGAACCATCACAATTCCAAAGGACTCATTAAAAAAACACTATCCGGGGGCTCACTTTGAGAAGTGTTGTGTGATTTGACCAGATGAGACTCTGCGAAGCCGTTGTTGAGAGCCCCCCGGCTTTGAAAACCCAGATGTTGATGCTTCCCTCTCCGGAGGAAGAGTTGAGACCTTCCCAGCATTCTCTGACACACCTGGAGACCAAGACTTGGAGAGATCAGTTTAATTTAGGGGAGTGGGGAGCTCCAGCAACTTGTAGCTATGGAAGATGCCATCAGCTGGCAAGACGCAGGGGAAGGCAGCCCCTCCCAGATCTCCTCCCTCACTTTTCCTTTGTCCCTGACCCTCCAGGGAACCCAACATGGACCCCGTCCTTTGTTTCCATGACAGACTTACTGTTGCTGCTGCTGTTTGCCTTTCGTTCTGGAAGAAGACCATGACATCAGGAAGGTGATTCTATGACATGCGAGTGCATTGGACTTACGTGAGGGAGAGCTGTGCAAGCGCTATGTATAAGATGGTAATAACACAGATTAAACTTTAAAACATCTTCCGTTGGGAGAGCCGGTTGTTAAAAAAAAAAAAAAAACACTATCCATATCCACATAGAGAATTGGTGGAATCAGAATACAGATTGGAGCATATTTATTTTTCTTTCTTTTTCTTGCCTTTTTTCAAGGGGGAGGGGGGAAAGGGAACATTACTAATGCAGAAATTTGCTTTGCAAGACTTCTTATTTGTATTTCTTGCCTTCTCAATGGGTGGAGAAGGAAGGGAGGAATTTAGAATTGAAAATAAAATGAAGTTGAATCAAGGAGAAAAAGAAGAAATAAACCAAAAACATTGCAATATGACAAGGATCCCATTCCTATAGTGTTATAAATCGGGTCCTCTCACATCTGGGCCATTGTTTTCTTGGATGAGTCTCAGCTGGGATTTCTATGTAGTCACCTGTGACTCTAGACTATTAATCTCTGAAGACATATTCAAGTTGGTTTGAAATTCAAGGTCAAGACCCTTGACCTCTGGCTAAATGCCTTCATTGGGCTTTTGTAGAGCCAAGTTCTTATAGCCTTTCCTAGAGGCTATGGTGACATCTATTGGTCCTTTCAAATGTCACTTTTCTTTTGGTGACTCATTTCAGCAATACTTTAGGAAGGTCCTTATTGAAGCCACCCTGGGACAATGAGCTGAATGAAGTATGGATGATATAGTGGCCCTGGTCAATCAGTGTGAGAAGTTCCTGGGTGGGATTCTTATGTCAGTTATATTGAATATTTGAATGTGGCAAACAAGTTTATCTATCTAATACAGAAGCTGTCTCTAATCACCCAGTTGGTAATGACCTCCCCCCCTAGACCTACCACAATACTTTATTTTTTGCTTTCCTAATATTATTTATTATATTTTTTTGCTTTGTTATAACTATCAGTGTTGGGGTCTTAGCTCTCTATTAGAATGTAAGTCTTTTGAGGTCAAGGATTATATCATATCTAAACTTTGTTTTATTACCATCCTCTGAATTCTACTCAGTTCAATGGAATCTCTCCTTATCATCCTTCCAAGTTATTTGCCTGTCCCTGGACAACCTCATTGTTGTTTGCCCTTAGTTCTTGAAGAAGACAATAACATAACCAGGGTGATATCTTGACTTCCATGATTTGAGTGTAAGTGAGGCAGAGCCAGTCTCACTCTCTCCTCCAGTGAAGTTTAAGTTTAAATGAAATCCAGTAGCAAGACAAAAGTCAGAATGACTGGAGACAGCCCAGTATGCAGTGGTTGACTTTGGCCTTTCTAAATTAAGGTCTTTCCCAGGTCTCAGTTTGTCAGAGGCAATGCCCATTCAATGATAGAATAACAATAATGAGAGATGACATTTATATAGATTTTTAACTAACATGCTTTACATGTGTAATCTTGTTTGATCCACATTCACAGTCCTTGGTAGGTTTTATTATTATTCCCATTTAATAAAAGGAGGTTAAGTGTTTTGTCCAAGGCCACCCAGCTAATATCAGGCATAGGACTTAATAGAAAATGAGTGGACCAAAAAAAGGGGGGGGGGATTGAAGGGGCAGCTAGGTGGCACAGTGAATAGAATACCAGCCCTGGAGTCAAGAGGTCCTAAGTTCAAATCCGGCCTCAGACACTGAACACAAAAACTAGCCATGTGACCTTGGGCAAGTAACTTAACCCCAATTGCCCTCCAAAAAGCAAAACAAAAAGCAAAAAAAAAAATAATAATAATAAATGAGTGGACCCACGACCCCATCAAAATCCCAGGACAATCAGATGGCCAAACATGAACTGTCGGGATGTTATAGAGGAGATTCCTGCTTCAGGTAGAGGTTCAGTATCATTGTCATTGATAAGTGTTTATTAAATGATTACTATGTGCCAGGCATCGAAAGGAGATGCCTTCATATCTGAGGTTCCAAGATTTTTATTTCTCCATTTACCATAGTTTCAATCATATTTCTGGAATACATACTTCTTTACCTCTGCTTTCCTGCACCCAGCACTGATGTGGATTCCAATTTAGTCTTCAACAATGGTGTGGAGCTAAACAGAATTTAGTTTCAACTGAGCAGCAAAACCCTCAGAGAAAATCTTTGCTTATACTGTATTTACTATGTTGTTGGGGGGGATGGGCAGAAGTGGGAAGGGGTCATTGAGATCTCATATACTAGAGTGTGGGCATAAATGAGAGATAAGTCTAGCTGGTAATAGGGGCTTATACAGATGATCCTGCCTATTCTCAGATGAGGGGCTTACCCACCAACATAAGGCTGGAATGCATGTGGCCAAAGGTAGAGAGGATTTTAGTCACATCCTCTCTTCTCAATCTCTCTCTCTTACATACAGTTTCTACTGCATTATCTGAAAGCCTCCTGCAGAGTGTCAGTCTGTATGATCCCCAGAGAAGAACTGAAGAGGGAGGAGGGAAATGCTCGTTACCTGCTCCTGCCTGCTTCCCTCAGATCTGCCAAGTCCCTGGGGGGCTTATTCTTTCTCCTGCTGAGGGCTGCTCCCTTCCTGTCTATTTCACCTGCACCTTCACAGATAAGCAGCTCACTCCCTTCTTTATCCTCCTCCTTCCATTCCCCTCCCTTCAGCCTCAGCTTTCACATCTTCCCCTCCCCCATTTCTTCCTCCTATTCAGGGACCCAATTCTCCTTTTTTTGGTAGCCCCTCTCCATTCTGGTCTCTTGGGTCAGATCTGTTTTCTCTGCTGCCTGCTAAGGATCTAGTCTTAGGGTGTGACTCAGATGCATACCAGACAAAAGCCCTGATTGCACTCATGTTCCTCTATGAGGTGCTAATGGAATATGGATTATTCCAGGTAAGAGATGCTTCACAACCCATCGACCAATCAATCATCAGTCCAGAAGCATCCGTTTAAGTGCTTTTGTTGTTGTTCAGTTGTTTTTTCAGCCCCCCATTTGGGGTTTTCTTGGCAAAGGTACTGGAGTGCTTTGCCATTTCTTTTCCAACTCATTTTACAGATGAGGAAACTGAGGCAAAGGAGCAGCTAGGTGGCACAGTGAATAGAGGACACTGCCTGGAGTCAGGAAGACCTGAGTTTAAATCCGGCCACAGACATTTACTAGCTGTGTGATCCTGGACAAATCACATAACTCTGGAAAAGGAAATGGTAAACTACTCTTAACATCTTTGCCAAGAAAACCCAAAATGGGTTTACAAAGAATCTGACACAACAAACTGAGGCATACAGGGTTAAGTGACTTGCTCAGGGTCTCACGGTTTAGGAAGTGACTGCAGCAGAATTTTAATCCTCCTGACTTTAGGCAAGGCTCTCTCTCCACTACACCACCCAGCTACCCTATAAATCTAAACTTTAGTTTAAATGTTAATTTGTGCCAAACACTAAGCTAAGCCTCTGGGGATAAGGAGAGGCTAAAACAGTCCTTCAAGAAGCTTAGAGTCTAAAGGTGGAGAAAACATGCAAATCAATAGGAAAGTACTTACAGAGATGGTGTAAGAGAGTTTTAGGGGTAAGTCTTTAGAAACTGAAGACTGACTTACATAAGAAAGGTGGCATTTGAGATGAGATTTGGAGGACAGAGTTCCCAGAGGCAGAGTGTTCCAGGAAGGGGTGACAGTCAATGTGAAGACAAGAGAGTTTCAGTGCCATGTGCAAGGAAATGTTATCAGTCCCAAAGTGGCCTGCAACGCCTGTCATTTCTTTGCCTAAAACCCTTCTATGGCTCCCTATTGCTGACTGAGCAAAGTTCAGATTCATTTTTCTGTCATTCAAGGTCTTTCACAATCTTATAGTAGTAGTAGTAATAATAATAATAATAGCATTTTTTTAGGGCATCAAACACTTTCTCCCAATGTATATGATAACCATAGAAAGGTGCCTTGGCATCCTTGTCACCTTGTTCAGCCATTTTTCCAGTTGTATCTGACTCTATCTGGCCCCATCTGGGGTTTTCTTGGTAAAGATACTGGAGTGGTTTGTCATTTCCTTCTCCAGCTCATTTTACAGTCAAGAAAACTGAGGCAAACAGGGTTAAGTGACTTGCCCAGAGTCACACAGCTTCTAAGTGTCTGATGCTAGATTTGAACTCAGGAAAATGAGTTCAGGTCAGGTTTTCTAACCCATGTGCCACCTAGCCACCTTGAGGTACTAAGATGTTAATTGATTTTCCTATGGCCTCACAGCTGTTATTTATCTATAGCAGGCCTTGGCCTAATGTCTCCCTGACTTCCAAATCTATTCCATCTACCAGGTTATCTTGCCTCTTGAACTCCTATCCATCTTTTAAAACCCAATTCAAGTACAAATTTTCCCATAAAGCCTCTTTTGCTAATGACCTTTCCTCTCAGACCCCATATAACACTTAATTTTACTCCTCTCTAATGCATTTGTTCCATATTATTAGGGTCAGTGTGTACTTGGGCAAATCACAGCCTCTTTAGGCTTCAGTTTCCTCATCTGTAAAATGAGGGAGTTTGATTACAAGTCCTCTGAGGTCCCTTCTAGGTCTATGACCCAGTAAATGAGCCATTACTGTATTATATATTAAACTGATAGTTAATTAAGTTTGTTTCTTATCCCCCATTAGACCATAAGCTACACAAGGTCAGTGCTTACCGACTTGCCTACCCTTTGTATCTCCCTTTGTGCTAGCAAAGGTCTCTCTATAAAGTAATAATAGCTGGGATTTATACAGTCTTAAACTCTGCAAAGCACTTTACATATATTATCTCATTTAATCATCAGAATAACTCTGTGAAATAGGTGCTACTATTTTACAGATAAGGAAACTGAAGCTGAGAGGTTAAATGATTACCTAGGATCACACAACTAGTAAGAGTCTGAGGCAGGATTTGAACTCACATCTTCCTGAATCCATGCCCAACACTTCAAAGTAGACACTTCACAAGTGTTTGTTGAATTGAATTGAAAGGTCAAGCAGTTGTAGTTTCTCTACATGCTATCCCTCACACACTATGGTCTACCTCCTACTTTTGTTTTCTGGAACAGACTTTCCTTTGTCACTAAAATCCATTTTCTTTTCACCTTCACATCTTAGAATCTTTCCTCCAAGGATCATCTCAGGTTCCACCTCCTACCTGAAGCCTTTCCTGATTCTCTACCTTACCCCATAAAATCTGGATGGGACCTATGGTTTCACTGATATAGACAATTCTGAGTGAGGAAATTTCATCTACCAACACAGCCCAGTAATTGATATGCAATTGATAGGAGACATTAAGAAGTAAAGGGATAGGGGAAGCTAGGTGGCACAAATGGAGAGAGCTCTGGCCCTGGAGTCAGGAAGATGAGTTTCAATGCTGCCTTAGACACTAGATGTGTGACCCTGGGTAAGTCACTTAACTCTGATTGTACCCCCCCCCCCAAAAAAAAAAAAGATTTGTCTAGGCTCACAAAGCAAGGTCAGAGTCAGGACTTGAACCCAGCTTCTTCTGACTCCAAGGTTGGCTGTATTCGTGTATCTCCATTACTTTGTGTTGATTTTTGTATACATAACATCTCTGGCCTTGGTCACTCTGGTTGGCTGGTGTCCTGAAGGAGATTCCTGTGACTGTGCCACAGCACAGCAAGAATGAGGGAGCCATGACTTCAGATATTTGGAGGGCTTCAAGAAAGCCAAACTTAGACTTTTGAATGGCAGACAGGAGACTCCCCTGGAGCTGCATACTTGGGCTGTGTAGGGAACTGGTCCCCAACATGCCTTTTGATTCCCAGCACTTGCAACCCTAGAGACTTTGGAGCAGACTCTTCTTGGTGAGATTATCTCTTAGAGTCCTTCAACCCTAGAGTAACACAGGGATTTGTTTGCTTGACTATACATGTTCATAAGGGGGCCACCGATAGGCAACATGACTTCCCGTTGTCACACAAACAATTATGTTGTGTATCAGAGACAGGATTAACCCAGGATTTCCTGAGTACAAGCCTAGCTCCCCTTCCCTTATTTCATGCTATCTTACTACATACACCCTTCCACCATACATATCAAATAATGTCATAAACAATAAATGCTCTGGGCAGGGAAGGAGGGAAAGAAAGACAGAGACAGAAACAGAGAGAGACAGAAAGAGAGAGAGAACAGTGGTTTTGTTTCTCTTGCTTTTTCACTGAGGGGAGGGAGGTGATGGAGAGGTAGAAAGGAGAAAAGACAAAGCCTCTAGGATCATAGACCTGGAGCTTAAGGGATCTCAGAGACCTTCGAGTCCAAGCCCTTCCTCTTACAGATGAGGAAGCTGAAGCCCGGGGAGATGTGATCACCTGCCCAAGACTGCACAGCCAGTAACCATCAGAGGCAGGACTTGAACTCAGTGTCTGGGCTCAACGAGCCAGGGCTCTTTCCACTGTATCATGCCCTCTCTCCTAAGCAATCCCCTCCTACTTTGCTGCAGAGATAGACTTCCCCACTGCCTGCCTACCTTCTTCCTTCTCCTCCTCCTCGGAACAGCCCAGCTGGGATTACTCAGTGTCCTGATCTGCATAGAGATAAATGCTGGGAACATCAGTGTGGGCCTCTGAGGGGCTTTCGTGTTGCCACAGGTCTTCAAATTGATGATGCCAGTAAAGAATAAGATGAAGACTTGTGGCAGAAATGGCCCCGATGAGATCAGGAGGGAAGCTGTCATAAAGAGAGGCCTGGGCTTGCAGCACACCACACTGAAAAAGTCTGCCTCTCCTCATCCTGCCAGCAGCATCTTTCTCTTTGCTGCATTGAGGAAGAGGATAGGGCACAGACACTGGCTCATATCCTTCCCCCCTTTTCTCCTATCTGCCCCCCACCCCAAAGTGTTCTTCCTTTTCTGTAATAGGGTAACACATTCCTATATACCCCTTTATGTTGACTTTTATTCATAAGCATGTTTTAATAAGCTCGATCCCATTATAAATGATTAGGAATTCTTGAAGCTTTTTTATTCCCCTCTTGGGCTCCTAGGAAGTTCAAGCGCTGGTATTGTAACAGTGTAGTGTAGTGGATGGTGGCTTGGACCTTGATGCAAACCTTTAAACCTGTGTTCAAATCCTCCCTCCTAGGGTTACTAGCTATTCACCAATGGGTGAGTCAATTAAACCCTCTAAGCCTCAGCTTTTTCATCTATAAAATGGGGATTTTGATGATAATAAGACATGTAGTACTTACCCCACAGCCTTGTTGTGAGACTCAAATGAGATAACATAAAGTGTTTAATGTTCAGTCGAATCCAACTCTTTGTGACCCCTTTTGGGATTCTTTTGGCAAAGATATTGGAGTGGTTTGCCATTTCCTTCATCAACTCATTTGACAGATGAGGAAATTGAGGCAAACAGGGTGAAGTGACTTGCCCAGGGTCATACAGCTACTAAGTATCTATCTGGGGCCAGATTTGAACTCAGGTCTTGAAAAGAATTTCCATGCCAAGAGTTCCCTATACTGGTATTTCTGTTTGGACCAAAAAATTTTTAAGTACTCCATTCTAGAAGCAAGATAACATAGGCTATGTACTAGGATGGATTCAGAAAGACCTTGGTTTAAACTGGGCACTCACTAGCTGTATGACTTTGGACAAGTCACTTAACCGGAATGTACCACAAATACCTCTCTAGGATTTATCTGTTCAGTTATAGCTTCTGTTGTCTATGGCAGCAACTTTGGTGGGAGGAGTTCCCTGTGCTGATCTGTATCATATTAATTACAGAGAGATAGGCTATTAGGGAATACTTGGATCCTAGTCTCAATAAATTGGTTCATTTTAGCTGAGTGACCTTGGATAAATCAATTAATCTTCTAAGCTCAGTTTTCTCACTTATAGATTTAATAATCTCAGTCCTGCCTATGTCACAAGGTTGTTGCAATACCCAAATGAGATAAAGTAGTGAAAGAGATTAGTAATCAAGCAAGCATTTATTAAGCAATTGGTATGTACCAAGCCCTAGGGATACAAAGACAAAATTCAACAATTCCTGCCCTCAAGGAGCTTGTATCCTATTGAGAAGATATATATATATATATATATATAAAATATATTCAAAATAAAAACTTTATAGCCATTTACAAATATGATGATTATTTCCAGACTTATGACACACATCCCATCCTCCCAAGGGAACACTCTCTATCAATGCAGATCTGAAATTGTTTTGCAACTTATGGAGTTATCTGGGGATCTTGAGAGGTTCAGTGACCTGCCCCGGGTCATGGTTAGCATGGGTCAGAGACAGGACTTGACCCCAGATTTCCCTGACCTCATGGCTGATTCTCTATCCCCAATGTATCTCTAAGGAATTATTCTTACTACTTTTTAATATGTGTATGCCATATGTCCCTAAATTTGTAAGCTCTTTCAAGAGGCAGGAGTTGGGAGGTTGCATTTTTTTGTTTGTTTGTTTCTTTCTCAGTGCTAGGCACATAAGTGGTACGAAATAAATACTGACTGGGTGATTAATAAACACTGAGGCAAATTATGAACCTGGTATAATTAACATAGGAAGGAAGAGTCAGGAGATCTGCACATCCCTGGAAATACTGATTGACCCTGCAAAAAAGTTTTTCCCCTCATCCCCAGGCTACCTTTTCTCTACCTTTTCCTGAGTCAAGATTTCTCTATTTCAGAAATGCCCCAAACATGATCAGAAGCCTCTCTGACCATAAGCCCCATTGCAGGAGGCACCTGGAGAGCCTAAGGCACAGTGTGCATTCATTGAACCTTAACCATCTTCTCAGGACTGTGGCATCATGAGAAGGAAGAGCTCCCTGACTTCTGCAAAAGGGCCTCTGGGGCCAGTTGTGTTGGTAAGAAGGGCTCCTTTTGTTTGGGTCTATCTCTCTGAGCAAGCAATTTCTTGGCATCATGCCCAGGACTCTGACTGGAAAATAGAGTGAGAAAAGAGATCAGGCCAAGTCCACAGGTTTCCAGAGCACAAGGACCAGGCCAGATGGGATTTATTTCATTTGTAACTCTTCATACTCATCCCCCTCCCAATCATAGGACAGGAGTGCAAAAGGAGGGAGCTGAAGGGGGGACATTTGGGGAAGAAGGAAGCTCATGTTTCTTTGTATGACTTCTCTGCTCCCTTCTTTCCTCCCCTCCCCACCTCTATATAGGCAGGGAGCTCCCTTTTCTGTATTCCTCATCCCAATACCAATCCACCCTGCCTGCCATTATGCCTTTAATCTGAATAGCGTGAATACTACACTCCTCACTCCTATCTGGCTGCACCTCAGTCTGGGGGGAAATGACATCTGGAGAAAGGGATTTATGAAACTGATCCATTATGGAGGGATTGCTTCCTTTACAAAAGGATTCACTATAGGGTTTCATATAAGAAATGCTTAAAGACAGAGAAACCCACTCCACCTCCTAAGGCAGCCCTAATTGTTAGGAAATCTTCCTAAACTCTTTACAAGTTCACTCATTGTCCTGAGGTTTTTTCTCTGAGGAGAAGCTGAATCAGCCTAATTAATCTGTCTTTCTCAGGACTGATCTTCAACTACTTCAAGCCATTTACCCTCTGTGCCCCTTGGGTCTTCCCCTCTCCAGGCAAAACATTCCCAATTCCTTCAATTTCTCAATATGAATTTGAGACCCTTCACTCAATAAATAAACATTTATTAATCTCCCACTGGCACTGTGCTAAGCACTGGAAATACAAAAAGAGACAAAATACAGTCCCTGCCCTCAAGGAGCTTACAGTCTAATGAGGGAGACAACATGCAAGCAAATATATACCAAACATGCATCATTCAGGAGAAATAGGAATTAATTAACAGAGGGAAGGCATTAGAATTCAGAAGGGCTGGAAAAAGCTTCCAGGAATTTAGTTAGGACTTAAAGGAAGCCAGAGAGGAGATGGAGGTGGAGAGGGGATAGGAGATCATTCCAGGTGTGACAGTCGACCAAAAAAAAAAAATGCCCAGGGCTAAGAGATGGAATATTTTGCTCATCGAACAGTCAGGAGGTCAGTGTCACTGGATGGAAGATACGTGACAGGGGGTAAGGTATAAGAAGACTGGAAACGCAGGAGGGGACTAGATTATGTAGGGCTTTGAATGCCAAACAGAGCATTTTGTACTTGATTCTGTAGGCAATAGGGAGACACTGGAGTTTGTTAGGGAGGTGACTTTACTATTCTGATTGACCTCCTTCTAGCTCATCAATATTATTCTACGTACAATAATACTAATATTATTCTGCCAAAATGATGCCGGTGGTGATGAGAAACAGCACTGTTTAACTGTGCTTTCAGAGTGATCAAGACTTGTCAGTAATTGCTCAATTTAAATGTAACAGACATTAAGCACCTACTATGGGACAGTCACTCTCTTAGGTACTAAGGATAAAGACAAAAGTGAAACAGCTCTCACCCTTCAAGGAGCTTACAAAGGCAACCTGAGAAAGCAACATATACACAGCCTAAGTAAATTAAAAATATGTGTTAAGTACATAGAGGTAACATAGTATAGTAGAAACAATCCTAGCTCAGGAATGAGAGGATCTGGGTTTAAATCATGCTCTTTGATGTTTGTGATCTTATACCAGTCACTTATCCTTCCTGGCCCTCTGTTTCCTTATCTGTAAAATGGTGATGTTAGGGAGGTAGGAGAGAAAAAAATTTAGATTTTTGTTCATTTAAAAAAAGTTAAGGGGACAAAAATGGGAGTTGGACTATGTGACACCTAAGGTCCCTAGCAATGATGTTTTATGAGTCTATATATTTTAAAGATTTTGGTGGGTCAGAAACACTAACAGCTGGGAGGAAAAAGAGAGACATCATGGGGGCGGCTAGGTAGCACAGTGAATAGAGCGCCGGCCCTGGAGTCAGAAGGACCTGAGTTCGGTTCGGCCTCCAACACTTAACACACACAAACAAAAACCTAGCCATGTGACCTTGGGCAAGTTACTTAACCCCAATAGCCCTCCAAAAAGCAAAAAAAAAAAAAAAAGAGAGAGAGAGACGTCATGGCACTGAACTCATTCTTTTTTTTTTTTTTTTGGGGAGTGGGGGAAAGGTAGGGCAATTGGGGTTAAGCGACTTGCCCAAGATCACACAGCTACTAAATGTGTCAAGTGTCTGAGACCAGATTTGAATTCAGGTCCTCCTGACTCCAGGGCTGGTGCTCTATTCACTGCACCACCTAGCCACCTCTGAACTCATTCTTAAAGAAAACTAGAGGGAAGTAAAGAGGAAGCATTTCCCAGGTAAAGGTACAGAGGTGGGAGATGGGATGTCCTGGACTGGGAAGAGCAAGTAAACCAACTTGCCTTAAAAATATATATAAATATGTGTGTATATATATATATATATATTTAGACATATATGTGTTTATGTATATGTATATATTAGAGAGAGAGAAGACAGAGAGAGCACTGGTGCATGAAGGGGAACTATAAAATAAGAATAATATGAATGTGAATGTATAAAGTAATATGAAACTAATCCAGAAAAACAGGTGAGAACCAGATAGTGA
This sequence comes from Gymnobelideus leadbeateri, assembly GCA_011680675.1. Classification (NCBI taxonomy): domain Eukaryota; kingdom Metazoa; phylum Chordata; class Mammalia; order Diprotodontia; family Petauridae; genus Gymnobelideus; species Gymnobelideus leadbeateri. The sequence goes on from WOXC01000807.1 coordinate 449,760, forward strand.
ATAGCTATAAATGTCAAAAAAAGGACTTTATTTTTTATCTCAGAGGCAACAGGGAGCCACTGATGTTTCTTGAGCATAGAAGTCACATTGTCAGACCTGTATTTTAGGAGCATCAATTTGGAAGTTATATGGAAGATAGATCAGAGAGGAGAGAGCCTAGAGACAAGAAAAATAATTAAGAATCTGTTTCAATAGTCCAGGGGAGAGGGGATGAGGATCTGAACTGTAGTGGAGGCCTTATAAGTGGGAAGAAAAGGAAGCTACTCAATAAATTCTGTTGGTTGGTTGATTGTATTGAAATCCCCATAGGTAGCAGGGATGGCTTACTTGTGCAAATGAGAAACAGGTCTCCTATTACAAAGGCATGTGTCAGAGCTAGAAGGTAACATAGAGGTCATTTAATCTAACCTTCATATTGTATAGAAAAGGGAATTTAGGTGCAGAGAAGAGGAAGTCTCTGGCCCAAGGCCACACAGCTAATTAGTGGAAGAGTGAGGATTCAAACCCAGCTTTTATTTATTTTTTTTAACTTTTTTTAATGCTTCCATTCTATGGTTATACAATCCCAGGGAAGTCATTAATAGGTGTTTCTTATGAATGAATGCCTTACTCTTTAGTGGTATGGCCTTGAAGAGGCACTTCATCTCTCCAGGATTCCTGTTTTTCTCATTTAAGACCCAGCCCAGGTGACTGGAACACAGAAGGCACTTGATGAGTACTTGATTGACTGATCAACCTGTGTGATAAGGTGATGCAATGGTAAGGGAATTTAAAGATCTTCCCTCACCTTAATGGACCTCACCTGGAGTCCAACGAGAGAAGCTTGCATAGGGGAGGCTTGTTCCTTTTGTTACTTTGTAATTAGGCAGCTCATGAAGGTTGTGATGTTCTCCGACCTTGGAGAAGGCTATATATACTCCCTGAGGGGAGGTTTTGCTTTGGGACTTGCTTATGGAAATAGTTGTATGATTTGGCCAGATGAAATTCTGGGTAGCCATTGAAAACCCAGATGTTGGTGTTCTCCCTCTGGTAACTAACTATATGTATGTAATGGTCAGACAGCTAGAAGCCCTGTCTTTTGGTTTGTTGAATTGTGTTATTTTCTCTGTCTGTATTTTTGTCTGCTTGTAATTTGTGTTTGTATTCTCTGAAGTTCAGGGTGCTGACTTTTCCCCCTGAACTAAGTAAATGATATATGTTTGATTAAACTAAGATTATTAACCCTTTTTGAGTTGCTTTCCTTTAGAAGAGCAGATCAAAGAACCTCTGCTAGCAGCCATCCTGGGTATGCTAGGGTGCTTGCTACTACAGGGGAGGGGATGGAATAAGATCTATTCTAGCTCTAAAATGCTATGGCTGTCTGAAAAAAAAAGTAACTATTTACAGGTATAGTTATGTCTATGCCTATTTCTTTTTTTTTTTTTTTGGTCTTTATTAATTTGTTTGTTTACTTTGAGTTTACAAGATTCAATTCCATCTATGCCTATTTCTATCAACACAAAGAAGCTCTTGTTAAATCATTTTTCAGTTGTGTCTGACTCTTTGTGGCCCCATTTGGGGTTTTCTTGGCAAATATACTGGAGTAGATTGCCATTTCTCTCTCCAGCTCATTTGACAGATGAGGAAACTGAGGCAAACAGGGTTAAATGACTTGCCAGGGTCACACAGTAAGTATCTGAGGCAGGATTTGAACTCAGGAAGATGAGTCTTTCTGACTCCAGGTCCAGCACTCTATCCACTGCACTACTTAGCTGCCCCTAGGAGCCAGGCTCTATGTTTTACACTCTTTTTTTGTAATTCTCCACAAAAGTTAAATTGCATACAGGGGTTGATTGAGGCACAGAAGTAACCTTCTGAGACCCTTGAGGACCATGCTAATGAGCCCAGTGAGGACTGCATGGTCTAAATATCAACCTAGTTAAATTCAGACAGGTTGACTGCAGGGTGGTTGCCTTTTTTGCTATAATATCTCTCAAAGACCTTCCTGTCATAGAATTGTACCCAACCTCCCACCTCTGTGGAATACACACACATACTAATGAGGTCACAGATCCTTGAAGTATCGAAGTGTGTAATATATATATAAACATATACTTTTCATTCATTACATATGTGCACATATCTCTATGCATATATACACACACATTACATATGTGTAACAACCTCTATGAGTTACTCCCCCAATGCGGCACTCTTATAGGATGGGTTGAGTCTTCAAAGTGTATCTGTTATCTTGAAGTTCTAAGGAGATGTCTATACTTGGGTTTCAAGGGTTTATCTTGTAGGACCACTCCTCTAAAACTATAGCTAATCAGCCCCATTCCTCATTGGTATGCTTTCCATATTCATGTCAGGAGACATAATTAGTTCTTAGCAAAGTCATTTCCAGATATAGTATTGTTAAGGGGGTGGTGTGGTAAGCAGGTTATTCAACCCCTCACCTTACTACTAACTCCTTGCCCAGACAGTTTCCCCAGCATAAACACTCCATCTGTATGGGATCTATAAATCTCTTTATCCTTTTATTTGTTCTGAGTGCCTCACTAGAGACAGGCCTTCTGGCAACTCAGTGTTAAATCCTTTTCTATCTCATCTCTGGGGAGGTTTTCCCCAAGTTGCTTCTTTCCAACTTTATTATCAGAAGTACTCTCTTCTGAAAAAATGTCCATGGTTAATAGTGTTTATCAAGACAAAGTATATACAGACATATTGTATCTGTGATGACTAACTTAGACAGACTTGGCTCTTCTAGGCAATGCAAGGTTATAAGACAAGTGCAAAGGACTCATGATGGAAAAGGCTATCCACATCCACAGAAAAAATTGTAGAGTCTGAATGCAGATTGAAGCAAACTGTTTGAGCTCTCTCTCTCTCTCTCTCTCCCTCTTTTTTTTTTTTTTTGCTTTTTTGAGGGGGAAAGGTAGGGTTAAGTGACTTGCCCAAGGTCACATGGTTAGTTTTTGTGTGTGCGTGTGTTAAGCGTCTGATGTCCATCCGATTTGAACTCAGGTCCTTCTGATGCCAGGGCTGGTGCTCTATTCACTGTGCCACCTAGCCGCCCCCTCTCTCTTTTTGTTTTGTTTTGTTTCTTCTTTCTCGTGGTTCATTCCATTGGTTATAATTCTTCTTTACAACTTGACTATTGTGAAAATGTTTAATGTGAAGGTAGATATAGAGCCTTTATTAGATTGCATGCCATCTGGGGGGCTGGGGGGAGGAGGAGAAAATTTGGAACTCAAAAACTTGTGGAACCGAATGCTGTAAACTAAAAATAAATAAATTTAAAAGGGAAAAAAAGACAAAGAAAGGTAAACAGACTTTCCCTGTACCCCAAAGAAAAAGGCTCTAGGAATCTGGGAAGGAGACTGGGAGAAGAAGGATGGAGAGGCTTGTGTTTCAGGGGTGCGTAGTGAGAGAGTGAAGGTGGGCAGAGTCAGAGCACTGCCGCTTCTGTACTGGTGCACCCGAGCAGAACCTGTCTTTGCAGATGCCACCTCTCCCTGTGCTTCTGCTCACATGGCCTCTTACAACTTCCCATTCACCAGATCCTTTTGAAACCATACTACTCCTGGAGTTGAGTCTCCTAGATTCAGTGAAATGACTTTTTGTTGTTGTTGTTCACTTGTATCCAATTCTTTGTGATTCCATTTTTTTTTTTGGAGGGGGGAAAGGCAAGGCAATTGGGGTTAAGTGACTTGCCAAAGGTCACACAGCTAGTTAAGTGTCTAAGGCCGGGTTTAAACTCAGATTCTCCTGACTTCCGGGCGGGTCTCTATCCACTGTGCCTCCTAGCTGCCTGAAATGGCCTGAGGTTTTACAGTTAGTTTAAAACCTTGTGGTCAGCACTCTTTCCCTAGTTGGGTCCTAGGTTTTCAAGAACACTTAGACTTACACAGAAAAACAAGAAAAATAGCTCCAAAATATACCCCCCAGAAACCTGGGGTGCACTCTCCTCCAAATGCACATAATGTCCAGGAGAAGGGGAGCACAGAGCTCAAGTGAGATGGTAGTGAGGAACACATGTAGGGAATCTGTGCAGTCAAGACTCTTCCTTCCTCTGATACCTCCAAGCCTTCCAGGCCTTTCTTCTCTCCCAGAGCCCACCACCAAGCAGTACAATGTCTCTGCCAGACAGGTGGTAGGGTTAAGCCTCCAAACTTTTGCTTCTCTCTCTAGTTTGACCCTTGAAGGCCAGGCCTAAGCTAACTTCATATTAAGCTGTCAAAGGGCCTAGGCAGCTAGCAATTTCACTTTTTGAAGGTCCTTGGAGGTGAAACTTATTATTCCCTTTCTGAATAAGAGGAGAGAGCTGTTCACACTTTGTCAAGGGATTTCTAGGAGTTAATATCGCATTACTATATCAATTGAGCCACTTACTACAAGGGGGATTTGTCCCCCCTCCATATATATGTATAACAATCTATGCATACAGACACACACAAACAAACAGAGATGTGTACACACATAAATAGGGCAGGTAGGTGGCACAGTTGATAGAGTATTGAGCCTGGAGTCAGGAAGACTCATCTTTGTGAGTTCAAATTTGGCCTCAGTCACTTACTAACTGACCTTGGGCAAGTCACTTAACCCTGTTTGCCTCAATTCCTCTTCTGACAAATGAGCTGGAGAAGGAAATGGCAAACCACTTCAGTATCTTTGCCAAGAAAACTCCAAATGGGGTCACAAAGAGTCAGACTCAACAGCATACACATAGATATTTGAGGAGGAGAAATCAAATCCCAAATTTGCTGTCTTTAGCAAATCAACTAGGATGTTGTTGGGTCTTTTTGTTTTTTGTTTTTGGCAAATTTCATGTGATAGAATTCACAAACAATCCAGAAATTAATTTTCTTCACAAGAATCCCATGCAAAAATTATGTTACCCAGTTTTAATGAACAGAAATCATTTTATAAAATTCTAATAGGTTACTGCCTATCTTGATGATTGCAAAGGCCTTCCCCAAGCAAAAGAAAACAGTATTTGAGGTACTGTAAGGGCAATACTTCCTAAAGTCTTTTATCTACACTCTTTGTTCTTACCTTCCTCTTATTCTTTTTATTTGCATGCCTAGACCTGGAATATTTGAAGGGGCTGATGATGTAAACTACTGTACCTAAGAACCACATCAACCTTTGTAGTTTGTCAGAATGCAGACCATGCTCCCCACCTTGAAAAAAAGCCCTCAGACTCTGCCCACTTTCACTCTCTCACTACATACCCCTGAAACACAAGCCTCTCCATCCTTCTTCTCCCAGTCTCCTTCCCAGATTCCTAGAGCCTTTTTCTTTGGGGTACAGGGAAAGTCTGTTTACCTTTCTTTGTCTTTTTTTCCCTTTTAAATTTATTTATTTTTAGTTTACAGCATTCGGTTCCACAAGTTTTTGAGTTCCAAATTTTCTCCTCCTCCCTCCAGCCCCCCAGATGGCATGCAATCTAATAAAGGCTCTATATCTACCTTCACATTAAACATTTTCACAATAGTCAAGTTGTAAAGAAGAATTATAACCAATGGAATGAACCACGAGAAAGAAGAAACAAAACAAAACAAAAAGATGGGGTAGGAGAATACTGATTGATAATCAGGATATGATTGTAGTTAGATGGGTTACTTTCTAATCTTAAGTTAGATACTGGCTCAGGCCAAAGAGTTTTATTCTATCAGGAGGAAACAGAGTTCAAAAGACAAGTCAACAAAGCCTGTAAGCCCAAATTAATTGGTTGGCAATGATGTGTTCCAAAAGAGCTTAGACTCTGGTTGCTGACAGATCTTTCTCCTTTTGGAGGCAAAGTCCTAGTCCTGGGAGTGTGAGGGCTTGCTTTTCTCATTAAAAGTGCTAAAACTTGGACTCTGGGATGGAAGCTTAAAAAAGAAGAAAAAGGAAAAACAAATCCACTCTTCCTCTTATGGGAAACTGCAGCTCAAACCCAGTAGGTGGCATCAGTGAGAACAGCCCTAACAAAGGCAAGGCCTACCATGTGAAGCCCAGTGGGAAGCAGGCCCAGCAGAACAACTCAGTGACATCACCAAAAGATAATGGCAGCTGCCATATCTGTTCCTTCATGCATGCTCTTCCATGCACCAAACATGATTACACATATGTGTATGTCTCCCACACAGGCTCCCTAGGTGAGCCTGCACCTCCCACTGATGGTTTGTATGCGTTCGAGGGAAATAGTGCCCAGTTTAGGGGAGGAGGATTTTATTAAACATCTTTGCCTTGAATTGCATTCTCCATGGAGGCTTATGGCAGGGGTGTATGGAGGTAACTCTAATTTGCCTGAGCTGGTTGTTAAATTTCAGTGTGCTCATAACACATTAAATCAGGGCTTCACTTATTATTTTGTTGAATGTCATAGACTTAAGAAAGTAATGGGAAGAGGCTAATAATGCAGATTAAACATAAAAATTTGTTGTTAGTCCATCCCCCCATCCCTCCTCTAGCAGGCTGTTAAACACCAGCACATCCCTGCTTGTAAGCTATGTTTTTTTTTTTAATTAATTTTTGGTTTTCAACATTCATTTCCACAAGATTTTGAATTCCAGATTTTCTCCCCATCTCTCCCCTCCCCCCCCACCTGGAGATGGCAAGCATTCTGATTGCCCCTTCCCCTAGTCTGCCCTCCGTTCTATCACCCCCCCCATTCCTTTCCCCCTTACTTTCTTGTAGGTAAGCTATGGTTTGAGCCACAGAATACCTTGAACCTGGGGCAGCTTGTCTGGGAAGACCCACAGGTAAGAGAGAGTGGCCCAGGCTTTAGACATATTTGTATAATGTTCTAGGGTTACAAAGCACACATTTGCATTCCCTATGTCATTTGAGCCTGACAGTATATCTATAAAGTAGATATGGGAGAGCATATGGTATCCAGATTTCCCAGGGGAGGAAACTGAGGCTTGGAAAGAGGTGGAATGACTTGTCAGAGCTGATACTTGAGGGCCAGTTTTCCATTTTCAAGGCTAGTACATTTTCGTCTATTCCAAAGTGCCTCCATCTCTGGGGACCTCTATTTCACCATATAAAAAAATGGGGGTGGGGGCAGTTTCTCCAGGACCACCCAGAGAGGCCTTGTAATGAGATGGGGGCAGAAAAAAAGGTCCAGCTGAGAAGTGTAGCATGGTGATCCTCTGCCTTTCTGCTTTCCTGCAGTGTTTGCTAGAAACTAGCTGCTGGTTCATCAATCATTCAGCTAGGCTTTCCTCTGCCCTGCTCCTGTCTCAGGAGAAAGACAAGCCAGTTAAAAGCAGGAAGCAGGAACGGGTTTAGGGAAATAACCTAAAACATAGATGGAGGGTCCAGGAGGACATCCAAAAGAGCTCGAAATTAGGACTGAGTGGATCTCTGGTGGAAGAGCTAGATGAGATTTAGGAGAGGAGAGGAGGGGTCCCACCTGCAGAGTAATTGAGTAGGGAAAGGGGAGAAAATGATTGTATGAGGCCTGGGTACTTTCCCATTCTCTTTAGTCTGTTCCCCAGTCAGTTTCTTATATTGCCTCCAGAAGCTGAGCCTTTGGAAGGGAGTTAGGCTTTTTCAGTTATCCTGGGCACCTCTGTGGTTTTCACATGCTTTCTCACTTCCTCCTTTACCTGATTTTAAAGCTCCTAGGGCTAGTCTTTGTCCCACAGTGGGAGAAATGAATAATAATAGTTAGCATTTATGGGGCAATTTAAGGTTTTCAAAGCATTTTACAAATATTATCTTGCTTGTAGGTACTATTATTAAGCCCATTTTACAGGTGGAAAATTGAGGAAGATGGAGGTTCAGTGACTTGCCCAAGGTCACACTGTTAGGTCAAATTAGAACTAAAGACTTCCCAACTCCAAGCCCAGAAATCTATACACCTCACTTCTTATCTGAATGAGGCAGGTCAGGAGTCACAAGAAATCAGAGTTCTAGAGCTGGAAGAAACCTTGGAAATCATCAAGTAAACTAATCCAACCCACACCCTCCTCTATCATCACCACCAGTTATACAATGGGAAAACTGAGCCCCAGAAAGGTAAAATCACTAGCTGAGAGTCATCTAAGAAATTGAGAACAGAGTTGAGGATTAGAACCCAGGACCCCTGACTTCCAGTGCCATGCACTTTCCCCAGGAGTCAAAGTGAATCTGGTCTTTTTACTCATTCTCTTTCCGCATGGGTTCTGTAGTCTTGAATCAAATTGCCTCCCAGATCTCTGGCCTCCCCACGGCGGCGCTGCCTTCTCCTGGTGGCCTCTGGCAGCTCCCCAAGGTCACCCAGGAGCAGAGCAACGTGATAGAGATGATTAGTGCAGGGAAGTGGGGAAAGGGAGGGGGAGGGGGCTGGCTCTGGGGGTGGCTGGGGGGCTGGCTCTGGGGGTGGCTGAGGGGCTGGGATATGCTCTTGATACTCAGGGTGACCTCAGCAATGTGAGTCTGGCTTGGCACATGGGCACTGCCCCTTCTTGTCAGTCCCCTGTCAATCTCTCTGTCCGTTTCTGACAAGCCAGCGACCCTGAAGGCTGTAGCAATCCCAGAAAGATGGTTTCTAGTCCTGATTCGGCCACTATGTGTGTGACCTGGCTTCCCAACACCCATCATTTTCTTGTTTCTTTATGTTATGTATCTGCCTGCCATAAACATCCCCGAGCAAACCCTGCCTGCCTGGGCTCTGTTCCCACTGGCGCAGAGCCAGGGCCAGGCTCATGGAAAGCTTCCCACCTGGCTCCGTGTCAGGCCTTTATGGTCTTGCCTGCAGAAAAGGTGGGGGCTATGTACAATAGGGAGGGAAAGGCAAAGGGGGCGGGGGAAGGGTTTACAACCCAGGGAGACCAGAGCAGTCATCTGCTTCAAGCCCCTCCCCCATCCTTTTATAAAGGGGAGGAAACAGAGGCCCAGAAAAGGGAAGGGGCTTAGATTACAGGAGTTAGAAGGACAAGCAACCATAATAGGAGGTCTCTTAAACCCGAGACCAGAGTTATCTGCTTATATCCACTAGTTATCTCAAATGCTCCACCTACTTCTCTTCAAATGTCCTGCCCCGACTTCCTGTCCGATGCAGAGCCCTCTAGAGAAAAATACCACCCCGGTGTCCCTCAGGACACTCCTGCATGGAGAGATACCCTTCCCATCTGAAGTCCTCCATCTTCCATGAAGCCCACCCTGATCACCCAAGGTCACAGCATTTTTATATAGGCATGTTTGAGTTAATAAGAGCCTCGTAGGGGGTGCAGTCTATAGAAAGCTGGCCTTGATGTTAGGAAGACCTGAGGTGAAGTTCAGACACTGACACATACTGGCTGTGAATCACTCAGTATTGTAGGCAACTTTCTAAGACTCTAAGATACCTAAATACTGTATATATATAACATACATATAATATATACTGTATATATAATATATACTGTATCTTTAGTATATATACTGTATCTTTAGTATATATACTATATAGTATATATTCTGTATCTATAGTATATATACTATATATAGTATATATAATAAATACTGTATGTATATATAGTATATATACTAAATACTGTGTATATATATACACATATATATATATATATATATATACACACACACTAAATACTCTAAATACTGTATTTATAGAAGGAACTCCTTTATATGGGAGCTCCCTGTGCCAGGGAGAAATCCCAGGTCCCATCTCTGTCCCTATAATCAGCTTATAGTGAATATCCAGAGAAGACTAAAAGAAAAAAGATAGAAAAACACACCAAAAGGGCTGTTATGATCGTAGGTATTCAGGAGGCCTTTGGAATTATGGACTAATTACAAATAAATAAACCTCCATTGGATAAGCCAGTTTCTTTTCTTTCCTTCCTTTCCCAAGACACCTGATACACATGAAATAATTCTAGATGTAGATTCTGGGGGAACTTGTCTTTGAGACACTCTTTTTACATTAACTAGTTTTGTGAATATGGACAAAGCAATAAATCCACTGATATCATGAAGGGCCTACTATGTGTCAGGTATTGTGCAAGATGCTGGTGATCCCAATATACCTAGAGGCCTAGAGACCCAGAGGGGACTAGTCTTAGATCCATAATTCATCTTGGAGAAGCCTGACCTCAGAGAAAATCAGTTTCTCACCTTGGTTCTGCTCTCACTCCAGAATAACTTTCCAGTGAAATTTCTAAAACAAAGCTTAGGTATGGTTCAAGTCTAGGGTCTCTCCAAAGAAAATGATCTCTTTAACAACAACAACAACAAAATATATATATATATATATATATATATATATATATATGTATGTATGTATATGTGTATATATATATACACATATATATACATATACATACATACACATATGGAGCTTCACAAATTTGCATGTCATACTTGCATATGGACCATGCTAATCCTCCCTGTATCATTCCAACTTCAGTGTACGTGATGCTGAAGAAAGCACGAGAAACGTACTCTTGACAGAATTCACTTCATTTTTTAAACTCTTTTTTTTTCACATTTAAACATCTTTCTTTTGGAAGAGAAGTCAATACAAACCATTTTTTTAGGGTTTGGTCTTGGGGTAAAAGAAGAGTTAAAATGACCTATTTTTTCCAACTTTAAAAACTTTTTGTTTTAAAGCAATTGGGGTTAAGTAACTTGCTCAAGGTTACATGGCCAGTCATTATTTATGTGTGGGGGCTCATTTTCTGAGGCTGGAACCAATTCCAGGTCCTCCCGACCCCCGGGCTAGCGCTCTTACTCAGCACACCACCTAGCCACCCCTAAAAACTTTTTTTTTTAATCGAGCAATTCTTATATTTTTAATCTTTTTTTTCAGTTAACCAAAATCCTTTTTTTCTCATCTACCCTTTAAAAATAAAGAAAGAAAACAACTTTGTAATAAATATCATAGTCAAACAGAATAAGTTCCATCATTGGCCATGTCCAAAATATACATTTTATTCTGTATCCTGAATTCATCACCTTGTTCAGTTGTGTCTGACTCTTTGCAATCCTACTTGGGGCTTTCTTGGTAAAGATCCTGGAGTGGTTTGCCATTCCCTTTTCCAGCTGATTTTAGAAATGAGGAAACTGAGGCAAACAGGATGAACTGATTTGCCCAGGGTCACACAGCTAGTGAGTGTCTGAGGCCACTTTTGAACTCATTAGGATGACTGACTCCAGGAAGGAGCAATGATCTAAGAAAAATTCATGCAAGTTAGGCTAGTTTTTCCTTAAAAGATATTGACCCCATTCTTGAGGTCAGGTTGGCTTAAGGGGACTCAAGGCCCATGTGGTTGACATCTCTTCCTGGCTACCTAAGGACAAAAGATCTGTTAGGAGCTCCACACATTTCTGAGGCTTGGTTGGTAGAATGTGATGGACAACTTCAGCAAGATAGCTTCATTTAGCTTAATCAATTTAAGACATCCTCAATACGTTTACTTATTGAATATATTTCCATTCTTTTCATGATATTAGTGAGTAAATCTCTTATTGTTAACTGTTGAAGTGTCTCCAAGTGTCTCATTTTGTTCCTGTACTGAAACAGAACTACCAGAGGACTGGTCTGAGTCAAGCTGAGCCCAGAACCAGCCTTCTGTCCCTAGGTGGGCAGCATGTTTCATCATCATCCTTGATAATATTCAGTGAAATTTGGAGGAGAGGCAGGTGTTGGGGAAGAGATGAGGCCTTCTTTGGCCATGTTGAATTTGATGTCTACAGTACAGACGTGTGGAGTTGTCATGCAGACAATGGAACTTAAGATAGAGATAACGGCTAGACATATGGATTTTGAGATCATTTGCATAAAGATGGTTATCAAATTCATTTTTGCTTCTGAGATGAAAATGAGAGGATAGAGAAAGAAAAGGAAAATGCCCAGGATATATCCCTGGGGTATATTCACTTACAAGGGTTGGGGCATCTATAGTAATCCTGCAGAGAAGACTGAGAAGGATTGGTCAGACAAGTAGGAGGGTCAAAGTGCAATACCACAAAATCCCAGGGAGAAGGAAGTATCCAGAAGGAGGTGGATAGTAGTGTCAAAGTGTCAAAGTTTAAAGAAGTCATGAGCACTGAGAAACAGCCTTAGGATTTAACAATAAAGAGACCATTAATGATCAGGGTCTGGCAAATAGTAGGTGCTTAAAGAATGTTTAATAACTGCTGACCCTGGAGAAAGCAGTTTTAGTTAAGCTAGATTTTAAGAGACTGAGAAGAAAGTGGGAGGTGATAAAATGGAGGCAACAGGAGAGAAAATTTTTTTCCCCCAAGAGTTTGATTGTGAAGTAAAGGAGAGATGTAGAAATATTATGGAAGAAGAGTAGAGTCAAGTGAAGAGTTTTTTCTGTTTGTTTGTTTTGTCTTTAAGGATGGAGGGTGATCTGGGTGTATGTGAATGAATGAAAAGCATTTATTAAGAGCTTACTATGTGTAAAACACTGTGTTAAGTTCTGGGGATTCAAATAGATAAGCAAGATGGTTCCTGTTTTCCAGGATTTCACATTCTAATAGAGAGAGACAACATGTATAGGAAAAAGGAACAGCTGATGGCAAAGTGGATAGAGTGCTGAGCCTGGAGTCAGTCATCTTTCTCAGTTCAAATCTGGCCTCAGACACTTGTTAGCTGTGTGACCCTGGGCAAGTCTCAGTTTTCTCATTTATAAAATAGCTGGAAAAGGGAATGGCAAACCACTCCAGGATCTTTGCCAAGAAAACCCCAAACAAGATCACAAAGAGTCAGACACAACTGAACAGTAGCTGTAAGTCAGGTGGAAAGGTCCAGTGATGTTTACAGTCCAGAGGCAAAGGAAATGATAATGCATCTTCTTTAGTATCTTTTATATTGTAACAGACCTCTCAAAGACCTTGGAAGTAACCTTTCCTAGGGCAGGGCTGGGATCCTAGCCCCCCTCCCCACTCTCCTCTGCTAGCTCATTGTTAGACAGTTTTAGCTAACTGGGAGCATAAGCAAAAGTCATTTCATAGCCATATGTCCAAAAGCAAAATCAGTACAAAGACAGGCCATTTAAAAATTTGCCTCATCAGACATGAGTTTAAACTAGTGACAGAAGGTTACACTATTAATAAGACCATATCAGATTGAAATGTTGAGCCATTTGGCTGTGCCAAGGACGTTTTCTTTTGAGCTCTCATGGCTGAGGCTGCTGAGGCCAGGAGCTGCAGCACCTGCAGAGGCAGGTGCCTCTCCTTCAAGGGCTGTTTTCCTGGATTGAAGCTGGAAGCATAGTTGTATGGGGTGGGGGAAGGGAGATGAGGCAGTTCTGTTTTAGGTACTCTTGGGCTTACCTCAGTCAATAACAGTCAGTCAATAAATATTTATTAACCACCTACTATATATGCCTTAAGCACTGGTGGCACATAGAAAGGGAGAAGACAGTTGGCTCTTAAACTCAAAGAACATATAAGCAATTATGTACAAATAAGCTATATAAAGGATAAATTGAAAATACTTTCAAAAGGAAAGCAATGGAATTAAGGAGGAAATAGGAAAGGCTTCCTGTAAAAGGTAGTTTTCTAAATGGGAAATGAAAGGAAGTCAGGAGGCAAAGATGGGGAGGGAGAGAATTCCAGGCATGGGGGACAGTCAGTGAAAATACTCGGTTCAAGAGATAGAGTTTCTTGTCTGCCCAATGGTAGCTGTTGATCTGCAGTTAGTGGAGATAGTGGCAGGAATGGTGAGCCCCTTCTCTGCAGGAGTTGTTTGCTTGGATGGTGGCTTTGTGGCCTGTCTGAAACAGAGCTGGTAATCCTGGGGAGGGGAAGGTGTATTGTTATTCCCAGGGCTTTTGGGCTTACTTGCCCATCAGTGTATGTTTGAAGGTAACAGGCAAGAAGCCAGTTAATAAAGAGAAGTTGAAAATTAGGGAGAGAGAGGAATGATCAGAAGGGTAAACTCTCAGGGCAGTCAGGAGGTTATAGAGAGAGATACAAGTAGCTGGCGTGGTGTTGGTTAGAAGGGCCTCTTCATTATGAGATCAGTACAGAAGAGAGAGTGGGATTTGATATTAAGGTACTTTGAAGTGTGAAACTGTCAGAGTAGAAGTTCCTAACAGATGCTGAACCTCAGCCCTCTGAACCTCAGTTTCTCCATCTATATAATAGAAACAATCCCCTATAATAATAATAACTATATTTAAATTGATTTGCAAACCTTAAAATCCTATATAAAGGGGAGCAGAGCTAAGATGGTAGAATAGAAACAGGAAATTCCATGAGCTCCGGCCACAACCACCTCTAATACCTGTAAAATATGACTCTAAACAAATTTTAGAGCTACAGAACCCACATAGTGACAGAGAGAAACAAATCTCCTGCTGAAGCCAGGAGATGGGAAGTGAAAGGGAGGCCTTGGCAGGCCAACAGAAAGGGTCTATCACACCAGACTGGGAGCTGAACGCAGTCGCACATGAGCTGCGATGAGTTCAGGGTGGCCCTGACCTGTGGTCCAGACCAGCCAGAGAAGACTTCAAAAGAGTGAATCACCAGCAGCTATGGTTGCTGGTTTCCAGACTTTTCAATCCATAAATGCCAAAGAGAAAGTAAAAGGTCAGTGGGGAACTCTGTTGGAAATGGGTGACTGGAAGAGTATGATCTAGCCTCTGCCCCCAGGGTGAGAGGTGGCAGGGGGACAGCAGCTGCAGCTGCTGCCACATGGCTGCCTCCAGAGCTCCTGGCCTACAGATCATAGGGGGACCAACCGACCATTCAGAGGGTAATTGCTCTTGGTTTGACCTGCTTGGGTCTGGATTACTGTCTTGGGTGGTGGTCCTGAGGTATGTGGCCAGTGTGCCAGAGTTTGGGGTGGCTGCACAGAGGGCACCCTCTTCTGACCTCTGACAACATTTGTGAAAATCCCAGTGATTTGGGACAAAGCTCTCCATTCTGGAAGCAGAATTCTACTGTGGCAAAGAGCTCAAAAGTCAAATAGTTAGCTGGTAAGATGAGCAGGCAAAAGAAGTACAATCAGACCATAGAATCATTTTTTGGGGACAGAAAGGATCAAAACATGGAATCAGAAAAAGTCAACAAAGGCAAAACTCCTGCATCAAAAACTTCTAAGAAAAATATGAACTGCTTACAGGCCATGGAGGAGTTCAAGAAGGATCTTGAAAATCAAGTAAGAGAAGTAGAGGAAAAATTGGGAAGAGAAATGAGAACAATGCAAGAAAATCATGAAAAGCAAGTCAACAGTCTACTAAAAGAGACCCCAAAAATACTGAAGAAAATAACACCTTAAAAAATAGACTAACCCAAATGGCAAAAGAGGCCCAAAAAGCCAATGAGGACAAGAATGCCTTAAAAAGATGAATTTGCCAGATGGAAAAGGAATTTCAAAAACTCACTGAAGAGAATAATTCCTTCAAAATTAGATTGGAGCAAATGGAAGCTAATGACTTTATGAGAAATCAAGATACTATAAAACAGATCCAAACAAATGGAAAAATAGAAGGCAATGTGAAATATCTCATTGGCAAAACCACTGACCTGGAAAATAGACTCAGGAGAGATAATTTAAAATCCTATATAAATACCAACTATTATTATTACTGTCACTTGGTTATTCTTTAAGAGACAGTATAGCTGTCTCAGTGAAGAGAGTTTAGGCCTTCAAGCCAGAAAAATTAGATTCTAGTCTTTCCTCTGACAGAAACTAACTTCATGATCATGATTAAACCATTGAATTTCTCAGAGCACCATAAGATAAAAGGACAAATTACTGACCTGCACTCATTGAGAGAATTTTTACACTTGGAGGTCTCTACAATGATGAAATCACCTCTTTCAAGGAAAATGAGGTTCCCTTTTCACATATGCAGGAAGTATGACTATCAGATAAAAGGAAGTTTTCTGTTTTTTCATTTTTTGGTATCCCACTGACTGGAACTTACACACCTCCATCCAGATGAGGACTGCCTTTTAAAGCAATTCCAGAGGAACCATACTGATTCCAGTGGAGAGTGCCATGGCTCACATTTCTGAAATTCCACTTGGAGAATTGCCTTCAGGGTCAGTCTAGGAACCACTGAAGGAACTGTTCTCCAAATTATCGTCACATTTAATTTATTTTATTCATTCATGCATGCATTTGTTTGTTTGTTGTTTGTTTATTTATTTCTTTAACCAAAATGGCTCCTCCTTGGCTGAATCATCAGAGTTGGCTTCCAATTACTTTTGGCTTGTTCCAAAAACCAAAGATAAAGACCTTTCACCAGCAAGTACAATAGGAAAACTCTGGATTTAGTTGCTGAAGAAAGAGTTCCAAAACAGGAGTTCCAGAAATGATTAGAGTAATACAAAATTCTCGGAATAGCCAGCCTCACAAGTGAAAACTTGATATACCTTGTTAATATGCCCACTAGGTGGCAGGGGTGAGCACACCTGAGTTCTTAGTCATCTGAGAGCCAGGGACTGAGCCAGGGACCAACTGGGCATGTTCATTTTACTCTCTCCCTCCTCCCTTTCTGTGGTTTGGGCTTCCTTGGGGGGGGCCCTCCCTTTCATAGGTTGATTCTCTCCTTTTAAACCTAGTGCTGGCATTCAGGGTAAAGGGAAGAAATGGCAGTTGCCTTGCTACTAATTAACAACACTCCACCCCACTCCCATGGCTACTCTGTCTCCTGTGTGCTAGGAGTATCTGATCTCAAGAAACTGTTCTCTTTTCCTCCAAATAAATGAGTATCCCTCTTAAGGCTTGGTTCTTCGAACCCCTGGCCAGAAATCTCCATCTGGCAGAGTTAACTCCAATTGTATAAGGATAAACCCCAATTCTTTAGATCTACTTCCTTCCCAGGTTTTAGGTGTTTTTTTTTTTCCTTTCAATTCCCAATCTCACTGTTAGCATTCATGTTAGAACTGGCAAAGCTTCAAATGGCCATGTAGATTTTAATACACACACACACACACACTGAGAAAATACTTAAAATAATACAGTTTACAGAAATAGCAGTTTTAAAAGCAGCCACAGTCTGTTGCTACCTTCCAGGGCCTTGAGGGGAAAGAATACTAAGGAACAACTGGCTTTTACCAGCCATCAAATTCTCTGTTAGAGAATAAGTAAATCAAGGGATTGGAGTGGAATGAGGTGAGTGTCCCCATCTTTAGTGAAGGGGGTGAAGTTTGCCTCTCCCCAGCCCTATTCCTGCATCTAAGATCATCACTGTCTGCTTCTGGGATTCTGTCTGGAGCTCCTCAATGCTTTCCTCTGTCACTGGAAAACAGTGAGGCCCAGCTCCTGGTAGTGTCCAGCTCAGCCTACAGTAATAGAGTGCATCTAGACTTCCATATGGCAGCTGCTCTGGCTCCAACTTTAACCATTCCCTATCCATCCACCAGAGGTGTGTGGGTGTGCAAGGAGGACTGGCACCTCTGGGATGAGGGCTTGCCAAACCCTTTTCAGGCCATCTGGCACTCAACTTTCACCTGTGGCTCCAAGAAGCTGTAGCATGTGCAGCGGCCACACCCCAGTAAACTGTCTCAGCAGACGGCTAAACCAGGTTGAGGGTAACCAACTGGCCACAGACTCGTTGGTGGGTTAGGTGGGTATCTATCCCAAGCATGTGAAGACTTCCTCAGGTTGAACGGGTAGATGGGAACAATTTGTTCCAATGCCACCAAGGAGGATGAATTGATTAGAGTTTAATCAGGCATCAAGGACAACAGGGTCATCCACTGCATCCTGGGCTATCTCCAGTTGTCCTGACTTTTGTCTTGCCACTGGATTTACATGACTTTGGAAGAGACAGTGAGGCTGACAACTCTGTGCAATTCTGCCTCACTTAAATCCATTTAACACAGGAGACATCACTCTGTGATGTCACTGATCCTCTTTGAAACAGAGGATACAACCCATATGTCAGGTTAGTCTTTGGTTCTCCTTAATTGTTTCTTCCCATCTCTTGTTTAATTTTTCCCCCTCTACTCACAAGGCTCCTAAAAGGTTATGGTCTAATTATCAACAACAACAACAAAAAGTTCTCTGTATGATTTGCCCTTAGGAAAAGTGTGCAACCTCTTTGAGTTTAGAGAGTGCTATCAAAGGGACTTAGCTGACCAGAGGCAGTTCTGCCCCTGTCTATCCTTGTTCTATGTCTAAGCCCTTTCGAAGGTATAACCCCTGTCCCAAAGCCAATTGTTATGAGACTTTTTCCTTTTGATGGAGATGAAGGCCCTGCCATACATGAGGGACCAGGCTGAATGGTCAGACATGAGAGCTTCAGTTCTCTGCCAGTCCCCCTTCAGGACTATCCAACAGTGTCTAGTTGGCTTCCAGCTTTGAGAGAAAAGATGGAAAAAGCCAACCCCACTTCAAGCTACTGAAGGAAAAGACTCTAGGAAGTCATGAGAGGAGCAGAAAATCTCCATCATGTCCATATTTCCTGCTTCTTACTCTAGAGACTTGGTGGAGTTTCCCCTTAAGCAAGATCTAGGTCTTTCTCTTGGTTGATCTGAGTTATTTTTACCACAATGAGAGAGCTCTTTCACTCTGTATTGTCTGGTATATCTTCTCCTATGTATACCTTCTCTAATTTCTGTTTTGCTATGATTTGGATAACTGAGTTTCTTTGCCTGCTATGTGTGTTGATTGTGAAACTGGTATTTGGTGGGGAAAGGGTGTCTCGAATCCAGAGCTTGGTGTCAGTCCTCCCCAACATGGCAAAAGTATTCAGAAGTTTGATAGCACCCAATTATATCCTGTAGATAAACAATATTTAAGAGATTTTAATGTATTATTTTTATTATTTATTATATTAATTATAATATTATTTATTATTATTGTAATTTAAACTATTTAACAGATAGATATGCTTCTAGCTCAGTGTCCCCTCTCTCTGAGAAAAGCAGAGTGGTGGCCTCTGGCCCCAACTCCCTGTTTTTCCTCCTTGTAGTGATAAAATTCTCCCTTGGAAAAGGGTAGGTGAAGCAGAGACTAGAGATATCTACTCTGCTTGCTTCTGAGTCACACAAGGACGGCATACACTCCATACACATGAAAGTCTTAACTACATTTGTGGGGTCTGCTCTCTCACTCCTTACAGAGGAGTTCCAAAAGGAACTATTACATTAAAAAAATGTATGGGCTACATTAAAAAAGCCTGACTTATTGCTTTTACAGTCACATCTTGTGTATGTCTTATATCCTCAACTGGATGATAAGTTTCTGTAGAGCAGAGACTCAGCATAAGTGATTAAGGCCACCTGAGCCATCAGTCAGTTATCCACCAGGCCAGGAAACAACTGGGCATGTCCACATAACTCCTTTCTCCCTTCTTATGCCTTGGACTGCCTTAGTGTCCCCAACCCTTCATGAATGGAGGACTCTCCTTTCAAGCCTACCTGAGCATTCTGGCTAAAAGGAAAAGAAATGACCCCTACTTGGGACCTGCTGTGACACTTCACAGCTAATCTTGGGTAAGTCACTCATAGGAAATTCTTAATAAATGCTTATTGACCAGTTTGACCAATGTGCTCTCTCACCCTCAGTTCCCTCATCTATGAAATGGGCAAGAAAATACTTAAACTACCTACCCCATTTGTTTGTCTGTAAGCACTTTGTAAACCTTAAAATGCTACTAAATGTGAGCTTTTGTTCTTGTCTTTGTCCCATCCTTATGCTGAATAGAACTTACCTGCCATTGTACTTTTATGTTTAATATTCAGTGGACTGTTAAGCAGATGGATAAGATGATGGGTTTTTGTAATTGAATGAAATTGTTGAGATTCACCTCCATTTTCTGTAGGGATATTCACAGAAAGCATCTTTCAGACAACTCTGGGATCTGACAGGAATTCAGGGATTCTGTCATTCATTATATGAGCTATGTAAAAGCTTTCTGTTTCACATTTGATCCAGCTTGTGATTTCACTGTGTTGGGCTTCTTTCGATCATAAGACGACCAGAAATTTGTACATCCTCCTTCTTTAGGGGTTCTCATTCTCTTCTAGTTTCATCACTTCTCCAGACTCTAAAGCAAAATTTTCCGTTGTCTGGAATTGTTCATTTAATTTGTATTGCTTTGATTTCTTTTATCAGCTTGACTTCTTGACTTTGATTTTCAATTGTTGATTGAGGGCATCAAGAATTTCAGATGAAATTTTGGGGTTTTTTTTATTCTACTCTCCAAATTTCTTTTCTGTTGCTTTTGATTGAGCAATATTCTGCTCAGGTTGTCAACAGTGTGTTGTACTGGATGATATTGATGCAAGCTTCCAATCTGTGTGTGTGTGTGTGTGTGTGTGTGTGTGTGTGTATAGTATAGACTTCCCCTATACTCATGTGTCTTTGTCTCTATCTCTCTGTCTCTGTTTTCCTCCTTCTTAATGGTTCCTTTACCTTTTTTTTCATACACTTGCTCAGTTTTCTTCTATCCTAAAAAAGACAAAAAAATAAACAAAAACCTTGACTTGGCCCTATCATATACCAATCTATTATCCTACACAAGGCAGATAGAGCACCAGGCCCACAGTCAGGAAGACTTGAGTTCAACTCCAGCTTCAGACACTTACTAGCTGTGTGACCCTGAGCAAGTCACTTCACCCTGTTTGGCCTTAGTTTCCTCATCTATAAAGTGAACTGAAGAGTCAGACATTACTGAAAACAACTAAACAACAAATTTTATCCTACTCACTTGGATAGTGTTAGTTTCCTTCTTTGTTTGATCTTCTGCCTCCTGTACTTTGAGAGTCTCCCCTAAGATTCCAAGGCCTTCTTCTCTTTCTCAATTCTTTTTTGACAATCTTGTTCAACACCTCCGCTTATCCAATATTTATTGTGTTCACTATATATGTCAGTGTATTATGTAGGAGTCAGGGATAAAAGACACAAATGAAATGGTTGTTTTGTATTCACTCCTACGACTTGGCCTATACTCACTTTTCTCCTAAATCTGCACACCTAGCCCATATTTCTTCCCTCTGCTACAGTCCTAATTCCCAAATGCCTGATAGATACCCCAACGGGTGCACTAGAGTCAGCCCAAACTGTCTGCCTATTGTTAAATTTTCAGTGTAAGCATTTACACCTCTAAAATTGCAAGACTAGGGCTTGAGTTATTGTTTTGTTGATTGTCTAGACTTAAGAAAGTGATGGAGAAGTTACTAATGCAGATTAAACGTCAAAGTATGTCCTGCATACATTTTTTGCTGAGTAAATAATCAGAAGACCTTGGTTCTACTCCCACCTGACATTTGCTACCTTTGTAACCATGGGTAGGTTTCAACCTCCATCACCCTCGTTTTCCTTGTCTGTTGAAGAAGGTAGTTGATCTGGATGACCTCTGGGGTCCATTGCAGATCTAGTCCTGTGATTCTACAATCTATCTTAAAGGTGTCCCTAACCCTAACTTTCACATGGATCAAATGCAAATTCCACTATTTGGCATTTAAAGTCCTTCACCATCTGACTGGCCTATCTTTCCAGGCGTATTCCCTATCACTCCCCAGACTAGACAACTTTTCCTTAACATGTGACAAATCACTTTTTGTCTCCATGGCTTTGTGGAGATTGTTGCCCTGTTTGGGGGCAATATCTCATCTGTACCCTCCATTCCCCTTGATTACTAACCTGCTTTAGCGCTTCCCTACCTCTATTCTGGACTGCTGTGATAATCTCATTGGCTTCCATGCCACTTGCTACTTTCCAATCTATCTTTCACACAAAGCCAAATCCATCTTTCTAAAGTATAGGTCTGATCATGTTACACCAGTGCTCAGAAATCAGCAGTGGCTCCCTACTACTATAGGATAAAATATAAGCTCTTCAGTCTAGCATCTAAAAAGCCTTCTATATCAATTCTGAAACTCGTACCTCCTCGGTACCCCTGCCCCTTGGGCCTTCTGATTGGAAAGGAGGGAGGGTGGAAAGAGAACTCCTACCAGATTTAAGAAGGGTCCCAAGCCAAGGTAGCCACCTCATCATTTGCTGCTGAGTACACACCTCCAGGAAAGTGCAGCAGATAAAGAGCTGGGTCTGGAGTCAGGAAGACTCATCTTCCTGAGTTCAAATCTGACCTCAGACATTTACTATGACACCTCCATTTGCCTCAGTGTCCTCATCTGTAAAATTGTTGTTCAGTCATATCCAACTCTTCATGACCCCATTTGGGGTTTTCTTGACAAAAAAAAAACCAACAAAAAACTGGTGTGATTTACTATTTTTCCTCAGCTCATTTTACAGATGAGGAAACTGAGGTGGACAGGTTCAAGTGACTTACCGTGGTCACATAGCTAGTGTCTGAGGCTAGATTTGAACTCAGGAAGATGAGACTTTCTGACTCCAGGCCCAGCCCTCTATCTACTATACTATCTCATCTATAAAATAGGGATAATAAATGCACCTCCCTCCCTCCCAGGATTTTTGTGAGGATCAAATGAGATAATAATTGTAAAATGCTTAATATAATGCCTGGCACATGGTAAACACTATATAAATATAGTCTAGCTATTGTTAATAATAATAATATGCTTATCAACTATTAATAATTTGGCTTAAAAAATATTTCTGGGGCAGTGAGGTGGCTCAGTGAATAGAGCAGTGGCCCTGGAGTCAGGACTACCTGAGTTCAAATCTGGCCTCAGACACTTAACACAAAAACTAGCCGTGTGACCTTGGGCAAGTCATTTAACCCCAATTGCCCTCCAAAAAGCAAAATGTATATATATATATATATATATATATATATATTTCTAGCCTTTTTTCTCTCTATTCCCCTTCACATACACTGCTTTTCACCCAAATTAGACTGAATAGCTGTACAAAGCTGTACATCTTTGTGCATGCCATTAGCTAAGCTTGGATCACACTCTTCAGATCTCTTTGCATGTTGAAATCTTCATCTTCCTTCAAGGCTGAGTTTAGGTACCACCTTCTCCATTCCATCTTCTTGGATTCCCCTGCTTAAAAAATGTCTCTCTTTTCTCTGAGGAAAGTGTATATTTAAGAGAGGAAAGTGGTTTATCTTAGGGGAGACATTAGGCTGATTAGGGGGCCCCTGATCAATTGAGTTCTCCAATCTGTTGGGTGAAATTGTAGGTTGTGAGGGGCAGATAAGAGAAAAGATGAGAAATAAGGGTTTGGCTCTTTTAGACTTTGAGTGACCAAATTTGTGGTTTGTAAGGGCCTGCCACAAAAAGTCCTTTCAGAATCAGAGCAGTTCATTTGCATATGAAAAGGTAAAAAACTAGGCTGAGAATAGGCAGGGAGTCAGGGACAGTATCCTTGCAACTGAATATGGATTTCCCTTGTGCCTTCTGACCAGGCTGATGGGAGAAACTGAAAGTTTAAAAATGGAGGAGTCTACAGTGATGAGATGTCAACAAGAAGAGAGAGCTTGGCACTTGGAGGGGGGATTGTGCTGCTCAGAGACTGATGGCCTCAGAGTCTCAACTCTGAGGGAACAGAACTGGGGAGGCTTCTCTCTGGTCCTAAGGTAGAGAGATGGTCAATTCTTTCTGAAGCAGACAAGTGTTTCAGTTTAGCTAGAAGCTAGAAGTGAAAAAACAATGGCCAACCAACGTGCCCTACAGAGGACATACCCAGTGAGGCTGGGGCAAACCAACACTACTAGACAAGATATCTTGCTCAGAGAGGAAAAGTGTGGTGACATCATAAGAGGATATCAGGGGAACTGTAATGTCAGAGATGGAAATTGTCCAGCCACATTTATTCCCCCGTCCCCAGGTGCAATCTCTGTGTCTGATTGCTCTCCACAAGGATAGCCATGTATATGTGCAGGAGAATACATCTTACTCTGAGTTTCCACCTTACATTTGGCAAAGATCCCAAAGATAATAACAAAAGAAGGAGGGTACATTAATGCACTGTTGGTAGAATTGTTAATTGGTTCAGCCATTCTGTAAATCGATTTGGAATGATGCCCCAAAAGTCACCAGACTACATATACCATCTGATTGAGCAATACCATTATCAGGCCTGTATTCTAAAGAGATTTTAAAAAGAGCAAAAGGACCCAGACATACAAAAGTATTTATAGCAGCTCTTTTTTTTTTTTAGTAGTAAGGAACCGGAAACTAAGAGGGTGCTCATAAATTGGGGACTGACTGAACACATTATGGTATATGAATGGAATGGAATGATATTGTAGCATAATTGATGATGGAAAGGATGGTTTCAGAGAAAGCAATTGATTTGAATTAGTTAAACCCTTTGGAAAGTACTGATAGTCCCTACTGATATCTGATCTTTTATCATCTCCCTCTGTTTTGGATCAGTAGTTTGCTTAAATAGATGAGAATTAAATTGCATGTCATAGCATCTAAATTTTATTGTCTTAATTTGGTATCAATTTTTATATTTAACAAAGACTTCTACTTGTATATACTTCGGTATTTGGAAATGCTTCCCATATTAATAACCAATCATTTCCATTCTTTTACAATGTAATCAAGTTCCCTTTTTTTGGTGTGATGTTACTTGGTGCTTATCTCATCTATTATCTCTTCTTAAGGGAAATATTTTGGAAATAGAGTAGTACAATGGAAAGTGGGTTGGATTTGGAGTCTGAGGACTAGCATTCAAATCCCAACTTTTGTCACTTAATACCTTAGTGACTTCCAACAAGTCACCTAACACCTTTGGGTTTCGGTTTCCCCTTCTGTAAAATTAGGGACTTGGAAAAGGTAACATCTAAGGTCATGTCGGCTCTAAATCATGATCCCATGATCAATGACCCTACTTTGACATACGATCTGGGGCTACTCTATAATCTTCGAGACTTTGGCCTCTCTCCTCCCTTACTCTAGAAATATGTTTTCCAAGTATGTTTTTCTATTGTTTTCCCCCATTTTGGCATTTACATTGAAGCCATTTGAGAAATAAAATATTTTTATTGTTGTAACTCTTCATGACCCTGTGGCCCATACTGTCCAGGGAGCTTTTCTCCCCCAAAATGGGGTCCTAAAAAGACAGACATGACTGAAATGACTGAACAGCAACAATATTCTAAGCCCTTATCATCCCTTTTCTGGACTATTACAATGGTTTCTTCCTGCTTCCAGTTGCTCTCCTCTCTGATCCGTTTTCCATCTGGCTAGCAAAAAAACTCCTTTCCTTCTATTTTTGCCCTGCTGTTCAAAAACCTTCAGCAGTTCCCCTTTCCCTCTAGAATAAAACACAAATTCCTCAAGCCTGGCATCTAAGCCCCTCCAAAATCTGGCTCCTTTATGGAATTATTCTATATTACTCTTCTCTACACATGCTAAGTTCCAGCCAAACTAGACTAAAGCACTTACGCTTCCCCAGATTCAGTAATCCATCTTTTTTTCTCAGCACACACCCATCAGCTGTTCTGCAGGCCTAAAACACATTACACTCCTTCCTTACCTCCACCTCTCAGATGGTTCATCTTCTGTTATAAGTACACTCAAGTATCAAGGACTACATAAATGAATGAGTTTAAAAGTACGCATTAAGCATTTAGCTTGGAGATGAGAATACAAAAGCAAAGACAATCCCTGGCCTTGAGAAACTTAAGATCTATTGGGAGAGACTACGAATATGGGAATGAAAGAGGTGGCCAGAGAGGGCTACTTTTTTAGGGGAGGTCATGAGGCAGAGCATTTTGGTCCAGAAAGTTACAGTAATGGTGAGTAGAGCAATGGGGTAGTAGACTGACAAATTTTATTCAGGAACAATAGTAGAATTGAAGTGATGATAGTTCATGGCCCTAGAGGTGGGGGAGGGGAGCTGTTGCAGGATATTATATGAAGATGTGGAAGAGATGTTTAGTGAGTGGGGAGTGAAATGAAGCATAGTGGCCAGGGTTCTCATGAAATTGGTCTGGAAGAAGAGACATCAGTTAGGACATCAGGACTCCAGGATGGAAGCTTCTCCAAGGTGACAAGTTGATGTGCTAGGCTACAGAAGGGAAGTCTTCCCTTAATGGGGTTCTTTCCCTGCTAGGATTCTTTCTTACTCAAATTATTTTGTATATATGCATCTGTGCATATGTTGTATCCCCCCAGTAGAACATAATATCCTTGAGAATAGGGACTTGGGGCAGCTAGGTGGCACAATGGATAGAGCAATTGTCCTGTGTAATGGAAATGCAGATTTGAAGATCTTCCCTGCCCCTAGGCCCTTTGATTGGCTTAAGTGACTCTGAGAACCTTCTTTAATTTGAAAATATACTCTGCCCCCTAATAGGCTGAATGTGGTCACATGGAGCCTGTGGTAGGAGGCTTGGTTTTCAGGAATGCCCACACCTTGATGCTGTGTGATTGGGCAGTGGGTCAAGAGGGTGCTTACATTCTCTGACCCTGGAGAAGGCTATATAATTCCTGATGTGAGGCTTTGCTTTGGGGCTCACTTTGAGAAGTGTTGTGTGATTTGAGCAGATGAGACTCTGGGCAGCCATTGAGAGCCCCTCCGGCTTTGAAAACCCAGATGTTGATGCTTCCCTCTCTGGTAACTGTGATTTTGGTATTGATGTAATGTTGGGACAGTTTGGAAGCCTGTCTGTTTGATCTGTCTGTATACTCTGAAGTTCAGGGTGCTGACCTTTTCCCCCTGAACTAGGTAATATATGTTTGTTTGATTAAAGTGAGCTTGTTAACCGATTTTGAGTTGCTTTCCTTTAGAAAAGCAGATCTAAGAACCTGTATTGGCAGCCACCCTGGGGATGTTGGGGTGCTTGCTGCTACACTTGGGCAAGTCACTTAATCCCTATTACCTTCAAAAGGGAAAAAAAGAGAGAAGGAGAGAGAGAGGGGGAAGAGGGATTTAGAGCACATCTCTTCCTTGCTTCTTCTCCTGCCTATCTAAACTGGCTTCAGTCTCCTCCAATTGATTATCATCCCCAGCACATGCCCCCTAATTATATGTGTACTCTAAGTCTCAGCCCTTGGGCTCTCTTCTTTCTCTATACTCTGTCTTGGTGACCTCATCTATTCACATGGATTAAATTATTACTTCTATGCTGATGACTCCCAGATATCATATTCACAATTCAAGTCTCTCTCCAACTATCTACTGGACATTTTTTTGTTGTTGTTGTTTTTGGAGGGCAATTGGGGTTAAGTAACTTGCCCAAGATCACATGGCTAGGTTTTTATTTGTGTGTGCGTTAAGTGTCTGAGGTCGGGTCCTTCTGACTCCAGGGCCAACGCTCTACTCACTGTGCCACCTAGCCACCCCTCTACTGGACATTTTGAACTGGATACCTCAAACTCAACAGAGGCAAGACTAAACTCCTTGTCTTCTCTCCTTCCTCCCCCATCCCATCCCATCCCTTCTGAACTTCTCTCTTTCTGTTGAGGGTACTTCTAGTCCCCCAGGATGGTAACATCAGTGACAGCCTTGACTCCTCAATCTCACCCAGCCCATGATCCACTCAGAGGCCAAATCTTGTCATTTTTATCTCTACAGCATCTCTTGTCCAGCTGTTCACTTCTCGACACTCACCTAGTCACCTAATTCAGGCCCTTGTCACTTCTTGCCTGGATTGTTTCAAAAGTCTCCTATTTAGTCTACCTCCTTCAAGTCTCTGGCTTCTCCAATCCATCCTTGACTGTTGTTCAAACTGATTTTCTGAAAGCATGAATCTGACCGTATCATTAACCGACCTCAAACTCCAGTGACTCCCTCTTACATCAAAGCTTAAATAGACTTCCTCTAGCCTTCCTTGGATCTTCACAATCTGGATCCAGCCTGGCTTTTCAGTCTTATTGGATATGACTCCCTCTCTGGCATGCTTAGGTATGCTCTTTACACATGACACTCCACCATCTATCTCTTGTGTCTTTATACTAGCTCTGCCCAATACCTGGAGTTTGCTCTTCCCTCTGCCTCATAGAATTCCTCTCTTCCTTCAAGATTCAGTTCAAGCACCACCATCATCCCTGTTGACTACAGCTTACTCTCAAAGTTACCTTACATTTATTTTATATAAAGATAGAGATTGAACCTATGATTTCACTGCTGTACAGAAGTCCCTGGCTAAGAAACTTCCTTTACTGGCAGCTAGGTGGCTTAGTGGACACAGCACTGGCCCTGGAGTCAGGAGGCCTCGAGTTCAAATGTGGCCTCAAACACTTACTAGTTATGTGACCTTGGGCAGGTCACTCAACCCCTACTGCCTCCAAAGAAAGAAAGAAAGTAACCATCTTTACCAACAATGTCCTAGAGCACTGAGAGATCAAAAAGGCTTCCCAGGATAAACCACCCTAACTAGAGCCCTGCTCCTTTAAATCAAAGTCAAATGCCATGCTGAATGATAAGTAGCATATTTATATGCTGTTTAAAGGTTTGACAAACACTTAATAGATATTATTTCATTTAAGCCTCATGACAATCTTGCAGGCATTATTTCTACTTTAAAGATAATAAAAGTAAGATCCAGAGACATAACAACTTATTCACAGTGCTTGAAGTATAATTTGAACACAAGATCTTTTTCACTCCAAGTATTTTCAGGCATATTGTATGGATCAAATGAAATGAACACTATTGAGATTACAAGGTGTTTCAAAAGTCTTAGTATCGTTTTGGGGCAGCTAGGAGGGGCAGTGGATAGAGCAGCAGCCCTGGAGTTAGGAGCACCTGAGTTCAAATATATCCTCAGATACTTACTGTATGACCCCGGACAAGTCACTTAACCCTGATTGCCTCTCCCAAAAAGGAGGGGGTGGCGCTTAGTACAGTTTTTAAATTGTACTAAGACTTTTGGGACATTCTGTATTTAAATAAGTGATATTATCATTATATAATAGCGCAAGGCCATTCCATAAATATATTTACATTTGTCTTCCCTCATGGTTTAGAACATAGGAACTTTGAAGCCTTCTTCATGTTAGGTAGTCACCCAACATTGGTTGGATTAGGCATTTAGGTATGATGTGAAAAGCCCTGAGTGGTCCCTTGGTCCTCTGCCCACCCTTGTGACATTAGCAGGAGACTGGAGCATTGCATCCGTTAAAAGAATTTTTGAATTGTTCTCTCTGCTTTGACTTTCCCATGACAAATAACTTTAGATTGCTTTTGTGTGGGGTAGTGTAGCAGCAAGCACCCCAACATTCCCAGGGTGGCTGCCAATACAGGTTCTTAGATCTGCTTTTCAAAAGGAAAGCAACTCAAAATCGGTTAACAAGCTCACTTTAATCAAACAAACATATATTACCTAGTTCAGGGGGAAAAGGTCAGCACCTGAACTTCAGAGTATACAGACAGATCAAACAGACAGGCTTCCAAACTGTCCCAACATTACATCAATACCAAAATCACAGTTACCAGAGAGGGAAGCATCAACATCTGGGTTTTCAAAGCCGGAGGGGCTCTCAATGGCTGCCCAGAGTCTCATCTGCTCAAATCACACAACACTTCTCAAAGTGAGCCCCAAAGCAAAACCTCCCATCAGAGTTTATATAGCCTTCTCCTGGCTCAGAGAATGTAACAACCTCCTTGACCCACTGCCCAATCACAAAGTATCAAAGTGTGGGCTTTCCTGAAAAACCTCCCACCACAGGCTCCTGGTGCACTTAACCTAGGGGCAGGGAAGATCTTTAATTGCATTTCCATTACTGGTGGGGAAGCAGGGACAGACAGCTCTTTCCCCAACCCTGCTACAGTCCCCACATGGAGCATGGACTCAACTGGAACAATTTGTTCCTTGGCCCCACCTGCCTTTTCTGCTTTGGGTATCCTTTCCTGAGTAGGTGATTAGACATTATCAGTCTTGAAGTGGGAGGGAACCTTGTAAGTAGAAGAGGTCCAGAGTTCCCAGGCCCAAAGAGAGAAGCAGTTGCCTTGCAGCAGATGCAGGAACAGCTGGTTACCATGCAGTTGAGCAGAATTTAGAGGAAGTTTGGTTTGGAGTGTTAGCAATTGAGAAGAGCCAAGGTGAAATGTAAAATATCTAATTAGCAGGACTGCAGACTGCTTTGTGTTGAGGAAATTGAAATATCAGCCTCTCCCCCAATAGTTTGCCGCAGGAGTTCAAAGTAATATCCTTGGTTGTTTGTTTTTGTCCAGTGTGCAATTGTTAGTGTCCTGTGTTTAGCATTCCTTGTGGGTGTAGGAAGAAATTAGCTATGCAATACCTAAATCTTATTGTATATTTTAACTTCTTATTTTTGGTAAATGAGCCAATAAGTAAGGGATAACTTAAGTAGCTGAAGAATGTAGGAACGAGGAACCTAACCTTTCTCAATAGAGGCAGGTGCCTCTAGGACTGAAGCTGGTACAAAGTACTTCTGACACAAGACAAGGAGGTATAGGTGTTCAATGCTTTGTGATCCCAGTCTGTGTCTCAGGGTTAGAATATTTGTTGTTGATCAGTTGTATCCAGCTCTTTGTGGCCCCATTTGGAATTTTCTTGGTAAAGATACTGGAGTGGTTTGCCATTCCTTCTCTGGCTCATTTGACAGATGAGGAAACTGAGGCAAACAGGATTAAGTGACTAGGGACACACAGCTAGTAAGTGTCTGAAACCAAATTTGAACTCAAGAAAATGAATCTTCCCGACTCCAGGTCCAGCACTCTATCCACTTTGCCACCTAGTTGCCCTAGGGTTAGAATAGCTAGCACATAAACAATCTCTAGAGTGCTTGGAGACCCCCAGAGTACATAGAAGTATAGCTGGGACCTTTATAATGTGTGCCACTCTGGGAATTTGTTTTAACTGACTAAGCTTTATGTGCTAAAAGGATTTTCTATTTTTCCTTTTTGGAGGAAGGGTGGTGGGAGGAAGAGAAAATGCTTATTAATTGAAAAAACTTTTAATCTAAAAAGAAAAAAAATGCCTTCTAAAAGGAGAAAACAGGAGCTTTTACTGGAAACTCTGTTAATATGCCTATCTTTCAATACAGCCAGCAACACTGAGATACATGTACTCCAGCTGCATCATTCCTTCTTATTTAAAGGACCAATCAGGATAGAAAATGGTATTCTATTTGCTTTTATCCTAGGTTTGATGGCTGGAGCATAGTTAGGAAATGGTTTGTGTGTTTCTACATCCATGAAAACCGCAAGTACCAGAAGGAATCGCTCATCTGGGCCAAATCATAGGAAAATTTGCCCTGGCTCGTAGACAAGCTTTCTCTGCACATTTCCTCAGCTCTGCTTCCCTACCTCAAGTCACTTCTAGAGAATATATCAGATCCCCAAACTGGATTCCATGTTGGTAGGCCCACTTCCCAAGAATAAAGAGGGAAGGCCCCAGGACTACACAGCTACGCAGTGGACCCAGGCAGGATTTCCAGGGACTAGGGCTTCTGTCAGATCCTCACAGTCATTTGGAAAATTATATCTTCTTCCACAGGTCCCTCAGCAAATACCTGGCTAACCTTTTCGGGGGAAGACCACCCTGGCAGCTGCAGTTACTCAGTGAAGCTGAGAAAAGGGGATGATTCAAGATTCCCCCTTCCTAGGATTCTCCCTCCTGCCTGACTGCCTCTGCATAAGGAGAACACTGGGTCACAGCCGACCACCAAGCGCTTTGTTTACTCTTCTTCCCAGGGAGCTCTTGGCCCTGGCCATCTGCCAGGCTGGCTGTCGGCTGCACTAGCAAGGCAGCCTCAGCACTCCAAACATGGCACCGGGACTTGTCATGATGAGCTCCTGTGCGCCTTTCTTTTGAGAGAAGTGCAGGGGGAATCTACCAGGAGGTGAGTGAGAGAGCAATTAAGTGTGAATCAAAAGCAGATCAAATCTCACCCTCTAGGAGCCAGATGTCTTCACCTAAAGCTGTATAGAAATGGGAGCCACAAAAAGGAAAACATACATCAGGATCCCTGCAGGGCTGCATATTAACTTAGAAAACCACACATTAATATTATTTGCTTTATCATATTTTTATTTATTTTATTACATATTTTCCAATTACATTTTAATCTGGTTTAGGAGTGTTATGGGCCCCAGGTGACCTGCTGGTATGTATTTTTTATTTCTGACCTAGAGTATCCAGAATTCTACTTCTATCCTGCCTTTAAGACTGTAGAGAAGAATTAGGAGAATTTTGGTCGGAATATCAGCCTCCATGAGAGCATTATGACTTTCAGTTCAATAATGTGGGCACATATAGCTTTCTTTTCACATCCTCTAGGGCATTGGGATAGGCAGGCACAGAGGAGATACAGAAGGGACTGAGATTCAGTCCCTTACCCTTATAGAACTTAGATTTTAGTAAGAGAGAGAAGCAAGGTATATAACAGGGACTATGATACAATAGTTGGAGATTGTCCACAAGAGGTACAAGCAATCTGTGAGAAAATTCAGAGGAGGCAGCAGTCACTTGGGGGAGGGGGCAGAGGCAAAGATAATAGGACAGGAACTGTTTCTTCAAAAGAATGTTAGGGCTGTGAATGAAAGCATCTCTCTGTGTGCTAGGCTGATAGAGAACTCCATAAACCTTGCTTCATGGTGCAATCCAACCTTCTCATTTTATAGATGAAGAAAATGAGGGGCTAGGGAACTGAAGGGACTTACCAAGGTCCCACAAGGAATCAGTAACAGGACTAGGGCTCAGGTTTCTTTTTATTTCCCCATACTTGAGCTGTAACCAAAACAAGGTGAATGGAACTCTGTCCCAGGGTGCTCAGCTTCTACTTGCTGCAACCCCCATCCCTGTGCTCTGCAGAGAAGGCTCTAGAGTAATGGTACCAAACTCAAAAAGAAATGGGGGCCACTATATTGGATATAGGGATCCCTGCAGCCTGCATATTGAGATTAAAAGACCTCAAACTAACATTATCTATGTTCTATTGTGGGCAGGTAGATGGCACAATGATTGGAGTGCTGGGCCTGGAGTCAGGAAGACCTGAGTTCAAATCCAGCCTCAGACACTTACTGGTTGTATGACCCTAGGCAAGTCACTTAACCCTATTTACCTCAGTTTCCTCATCTGGCAAATGAGCTAGAAAAGGAAATGGCAACTACTCCTGTATCTTTGCCAAGAAAACCCCAGGGGCAGCTAGGTGGCAGTAAATAGAGCACCAGCCCTGGAGTCAAGGGGACCTGGGTTTGGATCTGGCCTCAGACACTTAACACAAAAACTATCAGTGTGACCTTGGACAAGTCACTTAACCCCAATTGTCCTCCAAAAAGCAAAAAAAGAAGAACAAAAAACAAAACCAAATGGGGTCATTGAGAGTTAGATAATACTGAAATGACTGAACAACAACATGAGACATGGATCATAGATTTAGAACTAAAATGGAACTTAGAGGTTATTTAGTTCAACTGTCATTTTATAGATGAGGATACAAGCCTAGAGAGTTTAAGTGACTTGCCCCACCAGTATCACAGAAGTAGCTGGTAGCAGTGCAGAAAGTCACATACAGGTCCTCTGACTTCCAACTGAGCAATACTGAAAAATTCTTCCCATTTGGCTCTTCTTTTTCTAGACCCCAGGGTCACATCCCTCATCACTTTCCCCTCATCCACACACCGTCAGCATCTTTTTAACATCATCTTGTAATAATACAACTGAGGAGGCTGCTTAAAACTTACCCAAAGATTACAATACACTTGAGTAGATCATGGCTGGCACATCACACAAAAGGTTAGACCTGAAGTCAAGAAGATCTGAGTTCAAATTCTGCCTCAGACACCTACTAGCTTTGCAAACCTGGAGGAAGTCACTAAACCTCATTCTACCCCAGTTCCTTCACCTATAAAAGGTGGATAATTATAGCATTTATCTCTCAGGGTTGTTGTAGGGATCAAATCAGATAACATATAAAACGCTTGGCAAACCTTAGAGGACTAGCTATATATAAATGCTATTACATAAATTATTACTAAATAAAATATTATATATTATTATATGCAGTATACAAATATTATATAAATGAATAGATATCATATAAGTTATTATATTATATATATAAATGCTATATATAAATGTTCCCCTACCCATCTCTTAGAATTAGAATAGGTTGCTATAAGCAACTGCCTAAAGTTACCCATTATTGATTATTATTATCTTTATTATTTATTATTATTATCTTTAATTTAATTATTATCTTTATTTTTTTAGGACTTCAGGGCTTGAGGACTCAGAAAGTGCCTGAGGGCAAGGGTTGCTTTGTTGTCTTTTAATTCCCTGCATTTAGAATAGTTGGAACATAGGTACTAAATAAATATCCGTTGAATTAATCTGAATTTAGTTCTCTGATTACAGTATCTGAGACTTTGTATTGCTAATTTGGCTGCCCAAGGACTCCATATAAACCGGCTCAAACTGGACAGTACCTGGCCCCCTGTATCTCTCATTTTAATTCCTTTCAAAATCTGTGACAGATAGTATTTGAAAAGGGTCTGACAAATTAATTCACACTTCAATCATAGAATGTCAGAGTTGGAAATGTGCTTTGGATGGACTATGGAGCATATAACTGGTCCCAGTCCACTATCTAATGGATTAGAAGAAGCAAGCGTCTTTGATTGACTGAATAGAGGACACCTTCACAGAAGCATCAGCAACCAGAACCTTGTTCATTTTGTCCTTTGGCTGCTCACTTTAGGTTAGATTTCCTCCATTACAAGTAAATATAACATTCCCAGAAGCAGAGGCCCCAACTTCTCCAGGTGTGGAGACATTGACAGAGGTGCTCAGTACACGTGCCAGTCCCTGTTTCAGTTATATTCTACTAGAGAGATGCAACACTAATAAAGATAAGTAACATACAAGATATTTGAGAAGGGAAAGAACACTAACTGGTGGCATCAGAAAAGCCTTTCCTGAAGGAGATTGCATCTGAGGCTGAGGAAGACCCGAGTTCAAATCCTTCCTAAAATACCTATTAGCTGTGTGACTCTGGACAAGTCATTTAACCTTGGTCTGCCTCAGTTTCTTCAACTGTACAATGGTGATGGTTATAATAGAACTTGTCTGCCAGGGTTGTAATGAGAATCAAATGAGATAACATATGTAAAGAACTTTGCAAATCTATAAGTGTTAGCTATTGAGGAAATTAAAGGATTCTAAGAAACAGAGGGGAGGAAGAAGTATGGACTCATTTAATGAGGGGCCCTACCTCTCATAAGTATTAATACTTGTTTGGAAAAATGAATCCTAGCAAAGGATGGTTTCCTCCTTCTGCCCTTAGATACAGGGCTACTGTAACTATACCAGTTCTGTTAGTGGATTCTTTTTTGTTTAATTCTGCCAAGGCAGTATCTAGTGCTGGGGTGGGGGACCTGTGGCCTTGAAGCCACATGCGGCCTCGAGGTATATGCCACACAAAAATCCCAAAGTTTAGTGATGATGAGCTCAATTTTAGGCATAGTAAATTTGAGATGACCACAAGATGTCCAGGTAAAGGTATTCAGTGGGCACTTGGTTATGTAGGAATGGAATTTAGAAGAGATATTAGGACTAGCGATATAGACTCATTGCTCCAATCAAGTCATTCATAAAAGAATTGACTAAAATAGGCCAAGGATAGGGCCTTATAGCATCCTAGGACAGACTTCCTCCTGGCTTAGTGTCAGTCCATTAATTACTTCTCTTTGGGTTTGATCATTCACCAGTTCTGAGAGCATATAACTATCCTATCATTTAGTCTGTATCTCTCCATTTTTTTTTTTTTGCTTTCTGGAGGGCAATTGGGGTTAAGTGACTTGCCTAAGGTCACACAGCTAGCTTTTGTGTTAAGTGTCTGAGGCCAGACTTGAACCCAGGTCCTCCTGACTCCAGGGCCGGTGCTCTATTCACTGTGCCACCTAGCCACTCCCATCACCATTTTTGACATATCAATCTCATGAGAAACTTTTTCAAAACACAAGTGGAAATTCAGATATATTGTCTATGGCTCTTCCAATCTTAGAGATTAGGCAACTGTGTGACACAGTGGATAGAGTGCCAGACCTGCAGTCAGGATGAACTGATTCAAATCTGACCTCAGATATTTGTTAGCTATGTGACTGTGGACAAGTCACGTGACCTGTTTGTTTCAATTTCCTCAATTATAAAATGGGGGTTATAATTGTACCTACCTACAAGGGTTGTTATGGGGGTTAAATGAGATAATATTAAATGAGATAATAACACCCATTATAAACCTTAAAGCCCTATGTAAATGTTAAATTGTAAATGTTAATGTTAAATTGTTGCAACAAGTAACAACTGTCAAAAAAGGAAATGAGGCTAGGCTTGTATGATTCATTATTGATAATCTCTTGCTAGCTCTTTGTGGTCACCATTTCCCTTTCTAAGTGCACACAAGCCATCCTTTTAAGTAATATGTTCTATAATTCTATTAGGAAATTCTAAGTCTGTGATCCTGTAATCACAGACTTAAGTTGACCTGCCTTCATACATTTGTGAAAGCCATCTCCTTTGCCTGAAATACAAGCAAGCCCTTCAGTTTCTGCACTTTGAAATTCTTATTGTGGTTCAGTCATTTCAGTTGTATCTGATTCTTGGTGACCTCATTTTGGGATTTCTTGGCAAAGATACTGGAATGGTTTGCCATTTCCTTCTCCAGTTCATTTTACAGATGAGAAAACCAAGGCAAACAGGGTTAAAGTGACTTGTCCAGGGTCACAAAGCTCAGGAAGGTGTCCTCAAAGGTCAGCTTAATTGCTACAGCATTCACAAAGTCTTCCCTGATTGCCCTGCTAATAATTACCTTTCCCTACATTTTCCTAGAACATTTTATCCGAATTTCTCCTTTTAGTCCATCTCACATCATAATTTTTTGTGTCCATGTCATGTTTCTAGTTTTTCTCCTTCCATTGGACCACAAGCTTCTTGAAGGGAGGGACCAGGTAGTTTTTTCATATTTGTATCACCAGCACCTAAACTTGCATATATTGCCTTGCATATAGCAAGAACATAACAGGATCAGATGAAACCATAACCTCAGAGTCTATTTGGTCCAAATCCCTTATATTGCAGATAAGGAAACAATTCCAGAGAAATTAAGTGATTTGTGCAAGGCCATACAGGTAATAAACACCAGAAGAAAGACATGAACTCAAGTCCTTGCACTCCACTAAATGTTTACAGCTGGGTCTCTCTTACTATTTTATTATTGTTTTCAATTCACTATTAACCACTTTTGTTCTGTCCTTTTTCATTTGAAGATCATTCTCCTTGGAAGAGAAAACCTAAGAAAAAAATGTAAAGGTTAAAAAAATTATAAACATAGAAAATGACCTTAACTGGTAAATGACTCCATTTAGTGAGAAGCTCCGTGCTGTAGAATATAAGTCCTTTGTGGGTAGAGTATAGTCAAGTCTAGAGGGAAAGCAAAAACAGACCCAGCCCTCTTGGAGCTCATATTCTAATAGGGTAGACTAGACATGGGATGAGATTAGCAGGAGAGAATTTTAGAGGGAAAACATTAGCATTAAGGTACCAACATTAGCTGTTCCTGGATTTCCCCATCTTTTAAATGGGAATAATATAATAGCTTCCCTTACCACCTCCCTGGGGCAGTCTGAAGTTGCTTCTATGTACAAGTAAAATATCAGTCATCATTAAAACTGATTCCTGCTTTTCCCAGATTGAGAAAGGCTTTAGATTTTTGGACGATTTCTTTTCCCCCCCTTGGGTGAATGAGGGTACCCCTCAGAATTGCAGAGAAAATAGCTCTGGGGCACAGCTCTTTTGTGTAGAAACACTAGTGAAGACTTCTGAAACAAATGCCTTAGGCCCGGAAATTCCTGGGTCATAAAAAAAAAAAAAAAAAAAAAAAAAACAACTGAGAACAAAGGACAATGACTACCAACCAGTCAAGGAGCCTAGGGGCTTATCAAGAGGCTGACTCACCCAGGTGAGTTTCTAGTTTTCAGTGGCTCACACAATAGCCACTCAGACAAGATAACTGGAAATGGGCTTATCTCCCCATTGGAGGCCGCCTACTCGCATCACTGAAATCTGTAATCTGCTGGGACCCTGGAGCTATTACTTGGATCTTTCTGAGTTGTACGTTTCTCCCAAGAAACTGTGACCTGCTCAAGCTGTGGGGTCCCTGTTTGGGCTGGTCTCTGAGGCCTTCTCCTTCTGTGTTTCTGGTCCTAAGAATGTTAGTTGTAGGAAGCCAGGAACTCTTACGCTCCTGTGGCACTGTTCAGCCAGGTTCCCTCCCCATCCCCACCCCCTGGCCTTTGAGGAGTATAGTAACTTGTTTACTGCAACATATCAATAAGCATCCCAGTCAGGATTTGAATCTGCTATCCTGACTCCAGCACAGTGCCACTTCCATTATATCATGTAGCTCTCAACTGGATGCCTGACTCTACTTGTGTTTCTAGTGATGCTACTGACTGAGCTTAGCACCAGGCCCAGCACATAATAGACCCTTAATAAATGCTTCTTGACTTGATTTGACTTGACTGATGCTTACACCCTGGGCTGGAAACAAGTGAAGAGGATTAATGACTTTCTCTGTAATTTCATACCACCCCCAAGGATTCCTACAGAGTTGAAGGACACAAATAACTTTCATTTAGGATGAACATTTTGGTTTCCAAAAGGCTTTTCATTGCCTTCACAACAATCCTTTGAAGTAGGTAATACAAGTGTTATCATTTTATAGATAAGCAAATTCAGTCTCAGGAGATGACCTGACTTGTTCTTGTTCATAGTCACAGGGCTAAGGAAGGGTCAAAAGTGGGACTTGCACCTAGGTTTTCTGAGTTCACTTTCCAGCTTGTGCCTGAAAAAATGTTTGGTTCATATTTGAAGTTAAAAGAAATTGCTTCTTTTCTGTGATAGCAAAGAACTGAAAACAATAAAAATACAGTATCCATAGACTGGGGAGTGGCTAAAAAATTGTGGTTCCTGAGTGTAATGGAATATTATTGTACCGTAAGATACAATAAAAACAATGAATACTGAAAAGCATGAGAAGACTTAGAGGAATTTAGAGGAAAGGCTAAATTGAAAAGAGTCAAGAAAAGAATATGCACAATAACATAGAAAAGAACAATAAACATAATCCAGTCAATACGAATGTTTTGAATGATCTCAGGCCCCAAAGAGGAGGCATGAGAAGACATCTCCCATTCCTCCCCACCTTCCTGTGCAGAAGTGAGGGGTTCCACAAATGAGGAGCAATGCATATAATACTGCATTTAAAAAACATATTTATCAATTTTACTGATTTTTTAAACTGTTTTTCTTTAAAAAAAAAAAAAACTTTGTTGTACCGGATAGCTCTCTGTGGGGACGCTCTGTGGCCCAGTGGATACCAAGCCAGGCCTGGAGTCAAAAAGACTCATCTTCCTGAATTCAAATCCAGCCTCAGATACTAGCTGTGTGACCTTGGGCAAGTTACTTAACCCTGTTTGCCTCAGTTTCCTCTCTGTAAAATGAGCTGAAAAAGGAAATAGCAAACCACTTCTGGATCTTTGCCAAGAAAATCCTAGTGAAGTCACAAAGAGTCTCATTTGACTCAAAAATGTTTAAACAACAAAACATCATGACTCTCTGGGGAATAGAGATCAATACAAGAGAAAATCTGAGTGACATAAAAAACAAAAGATATGAACTAAAAAATCTATTTTAAAAAAGAAATTCCTTATTTTGTGCTGCAGTATTACTGTGTTAATAAAAACATGAAATACAAAAGGATTTTTGCTTTACCTTATATAATGTATAACTAATTTTATAACTTGCCCAAATTCTAGTTTGGGGATACTCTTAAAAACATCCAGTGTCATGGTTTGTGTCGTTGAATCTTTTTCAATCTTGTCTGACTCTCTGTGACCCCATTTGGAAAGTTCTTGGCAAAGATAGTAGAGTGGCTTGCCATTTCCTTCTCTAGCTCGTTTGACAGATGGGGAAACTGAGGCAAACAGGTTTAAGTAATTTGCCCAGGGTCATATAGCTAGTAAGCCCCTGGTGCCAGATTTAAACTCAGGGAGATGCGTTTTCTTGATTCCAGCACTTTCACTTTCTCCACTATACCACCTAGATGTCCTCTCAAGGTTCATAGGACCTTAAATTCAGAGCCTATAGAGCTAGAAAAGGCCTTGGAAGTCGTTTAGTCTTATTTCCTCATTTTATACACCAAAAACTGAGGCCTAGAGGGACTTATCCAATGTCTATGGGGCAGAGTCAGGATTTTAATCCTCTGACTCCCAACCTAGCACTCTTTCTTTGGTATTATGCTGAAAACAAGGTCAAATTTAACTCACTTCAATTTTTAAAAAGTTTTCTAATGTAGAGTCAGTCAATATTGAAAAGCTAGAATATGTCCAAAGGAGGACAGGAAGGGGAACGGGAGACAATGCCATATGAGGGTTATCTGAAGATAATTAGCTGAAAAAGGCAATCTGGATGAGGAGAGCAGTACAAAGAGGATGCTTATGTATGAGGAAATGTCTTTTCTTGCTTTTCTAACTGAGAAGTGTTAGTTTCTTAAGAATGGGTACTGGGTAGCACCAGCCAAGATGGCTGTCTAAACAGGAGGTAGCCCAGCTCCTACATATATACTCCAGGTAAAATCTTAAGGTTTGCACCAGACCAAATACTGACCAGGAAATCCAATGACAAATAATAGTGACTCCTATCTCTCAGAGCTGCATAGACAGAAGCCAGGAAGAAATAAGAAAAGGTATCCTGCCAGCAAAGTAGACAAGTCAGTGGACAGGTAGCCTCCCAGGATTTACAGGGACAAATAACCTGCAAAGTAATGTGTCCAGAGGCATCAAGAGAGAAAGGGTCCTCTGAGAAATCCCTTGGGTGCCTTGGAAGCCCCAATATACAATTTGAGACAATGCCCACTAACATAAACAATGCCATAGTGCTTGGACTGAGAGTCAGACCTGGGGGCTCTGAGGGCCTTAAAATTTTGTCCTAACATTTCAGGTCAGAGAGGGCCTTGAAAATCGAGGGTTCTAAACCTCAAATATCAGGGTAGGGGCTAACCCAAAAGGGACCCAAGACAAAACAAAGCAGGACTGACCACCCCACCCAAAAATACAACAGAAAGCAAAGTCTGGTCTTGCCACAAAGTTTAATTCAGAAACTAAAACTATAACAAGGAGTAAATCAAAGAAATCTCAATTGGTATCAAAATTATTGTAAATCTAAAGGAATGGGAAACTCTAACGTTTACAAAAAGATATGCAAAGGAAAAAAATGGATTTTCCAGAAAGAATTGCTCGAATACCTAGAAGAAATTAAGCAAGAAATTAAAGAGTGGTGGCTAGGTGGCACAGTGAATAGAACACCAGGCCTGGAGTCAGGAAGACCTGAGTTCAAATCTGGCCTCAGATACTTAACACTTACTAGCTGTGTAACGCCTTGCCTTACCCCTCAAAAAAAAAGCAAGAAAATCTCTAGAGGAAAGAATTGGAAGAATAAGTAACTTAGAAGAAGTGGTAAACCTTGGGGGTAACTAGGTGGCATAGTGAATAGTGAACTGGCCCTGGAGTCAGAGGGACCTGAGTTCAAATTGGCCTCAGACACTTAATACTAGCCCCGTGACCTTGGGCAAGTCACTTAACCCAAATTGCCCTGCCTTCCCCCCTCCAAAAAAAAAAAAAAAAAAGAAATGGCAAAACTTACCTAAGAAACGGACTCCCTGAAAACCAGAAGAGGACAAACAGAAATGAATGTTTTCAAGATGTAGCAAAAAATATTAGAAAAAAATTAAAAGCTTGAAAAAAATAGAAGAAAAAAACTACCAGAAATAAAAACACAACAACTTTAAATAGATTAAGGAAAGATCATTTCATGATTGTTGAACTTCCTGAAAACCATAATTTAAAAAAATGCCCAGATAGATTTCAGTAAATCTCTGACCAGAGAGCAAAGTAAAGATATAATCTATCAATCACCCTGATAGGAACCTCAAAATGAAATTCCCAGGAATTTCATAGTCAAAATCCAGAGTTCCCACATAAAAGAAAAAATATTTCAAGACTCCAACTAGTCAGTCTGTCAGTCAGTCAAGCAATTCAAGTATCAGGGAACTGTAATCAGCATCGTGCAAAA
Source organism: Gymnobelideus leadbeateri (assembly GCA_011680675.1). Classification (NCBI taxonomy): domain Eukaryota; kingdom Metazoa; phylum Chordata; class Mammalia; order Diprotodontia; family Petauridae; genus Gymnobelideus; species Gymnobelideus leadbeateri. The sequence goes on from WOXC01000807.1 coordinate 491,624, forward strand.
GTTGGCTTTTACAAAAGAGAGAATCCAATATTCCAAAAGACAAAAGAGATAGACAGACAACCAAGAATAATTTACTTTCCCCTACAGGGGGGAAAAATGCACATTTTTTGGAACAAAGCTTTCAAGTATTTTTTTTGGGGGGGGGGGCAATTGGGGTTAAATAACTTGCACAAGGTCACAGGGCTAGGTTTTTTTGTTTGCGCGTTAAGTGTCTGATGCCGGATCAGAACTCAGGTCCTTCTGACTCAAGGGCCTACGCTCTACTCACTACGACACCTAGCCACCCTCAAGTATTTTTGATGAAAATATCAGAGTTGATTTGTAAAGCAGAGAACTCCACCTTCCTCTCTCTTAATTGATCTGTAAACAGGCAGGACCCCCACCCCTTGCTTTCCCTTAATTGATCTGTAAACAGGCAGGACTCCTACCCCTAGCTTTCCCTTGATTGATCTGTGGGTGGGAATCCCAGCCTAGGGTTTCTTGCTGGCGGGAAATTCAAATGTATATTGACCAATCACTGTAATTTCAGCTTACATCACTGTAATTTCAGCTTATGTAACCTGGCTATGGAACCTCTATAAAACCAGCATAATGTCTGTGCCAAAGCACTGTCTGATTTGGGCATGTACCCCAACAGTCCCAGGGTAATAAAATCCACTTTTTAAATTAAAAAAAAAAAACAACACCAGAGTTGAGTAGGAACTTTAAATACAAATCTAGACCCAAAGAAACATAAAAAGGTAAATGTATTTGAGTAATTGGATTGTGCTGTGCAATGGTATAGTTCAAACATTCTAACTGGGGGGGAAGAAACAAGTGTCTCTTCAGAAACATTATCTTCAAAGGTTATTGAGGAAGTTAAGAAAAACAAAGATCTTGAGAGTGGATTGCTTCAGTTCTGAGGGTTTTAAGATGGGAAAGAGAAGGAAAGGTAAAAGGAATATTACATTAGTTTAGAAAGGAGGAAGAAGGGAGTATTATTTGCTATTTCTTAAAATAGGGGTATGTGAAAAGAAGACTATGCAAAAATGGAGGAACAGAGGGAAGGAAAGGATTTCAGATTCAGATAAACCTAAATCCTCCCTGAAATCAAAGGAAGGTTGAACATACACAGGGTTTGTGCTAAGAATAGAAAGAAAATCTAAGGGGGTTCCTTAAATTGCCTCTTAGACAACTGGGATGGCTGAATAAATTCTGGTGAATAAATATAACCAAATATTATTATCCTGTAAAAAGAGATGATTCCAGAATATACTGGGTAGTATGAACAGACTCAGAGTGAAGTGAGAAAATCCAGGATAACAATTTATACAAGACAGCAATATTATAAAGAAAAACAGCTTTGAAAGACAAGAACTCTGACCCACCATGTCTTCAGAAGACCTAGGAGGAAGCATGTTACCCATCTCCTAACGGAGTGCTGATGGACACGAGGTATAGAGAAATACATTTTTGGACAAAGTCACTGAGTAAAATCATGTTTGCTCTACTAGTTAGGATTTTTTCTCTTTCTTTAAGTTTTTAATGGAGTGGGGAGAAATAAGAAGGGAATGAAAGTAAGCAATAAAAATTCCAAAAACACCCAACATTTAAAAAAAATATATATAAGAGAACAGGAGTTCAGAAGAAAGAGATAAGCAGGGCAGTTCTGAAAGTAGCATGTAGAATTTATTTTATATATTGTGTATTATTAAAAGCAAGTGGTAGGAAATGGAGATTCACAGTTTCATATGGAATCCTCTTCTACTCTGTGTCTGGAAGTGTTCTTTTTTGATGTTTAGGTTCTGAATTTTTTTTTTAATTAAAAAAAGAAATGCTCCCAGCACAGTCATCTATACATATAGGTGTTTAATAAACATCTATTGAGAAAAAAAGAGAGAAAGAGAGTAAGGAATAGGACTTTTACTTGTCTCTGTATTCTCCACAAGAGCTAGCAAAGTACTGCACCTAGCACAGAGGAGAGAGTCAAATAATACCTGCTAATTAATATTTCAAAATACTTGGGAATATTCACCTCCCACTAACTAGCTATGTGACCTTGAACAAATCTTTGTTGCTGTTCAGTGGTTTCAGTCCTGTCCAACTCTTTGGGATCCCATTTGGGGTTTTCTTGGTAAAGATACTGGAGTGGTTTGCCATTTCCTTCTCCAGCTCATTTTACAGATGAGGAAACTGAGGTAAACAGGGTCTAGTGACATGTCCAGGTCATACAGTTAGTAAGTGTATGAGGCCAAATTTGAACTCATGTTTTCCTGACTCCAGGCCCAGTGCTCCATCCATTGCCACCTAGCTGCCCTCATTCAAAGTGAGAATCTGAAAAGACCTTAACCTAAAAGGACTAGGATCTCCCACTGCATCCTGGGTCATCTCCAGTCATCTTGATGAATATCTGGTCACTGGACCCAGATGGCTCTGGAGGAGAAAGTGAGGCTGGTGACTTTGCATAGCCCTCCCTCATTCAAATCAAAGTCAACTGCAAGTCATGTCATCATTCCCTGATGTCATGGTCCTCTTGAAGAAAAAAGGACAAACGCAACAACCTAGCTGCCCTCATCTCTATGGGTCTCCCCCCCATCCCCGTTTCCTCACCTGTAAACGGAGGGAATTTGGATTATAGAATCACCAAAGTTTCTTTCAGTTCTCTTTTGGAACACTTCTTCCAAAATCCCTGGGAACAATTGTGATAGAGGGAGAAGGGGAGAGGGCTTTCAGCCTTGCTATGACTCCTTGTACATTACTTCCATTCTTCCTTTTTCCCGGAAGCCTGACCTTATGAAAAAAGACTAGTTACAAAAAATGGCCCATGCTCCAATCAGGTAAGGTTCTGCCAGGCAATGGAATTACCAAATGGGAAATCTCACACTCCCCTGGGGGGAAGTATAGTCATGTTCCTCCCTTAGAACAGTGACAGTCAGTGCCCCAATACCTCTGTGACCAGCTGACCAAGGGTTGTCATCACCATAGTACCTAGAGTCCCTGGCGGATGTCTACTCTCAAACACCTCCTCCCACCTAAAACTGTTTTTTGTTCATCCCTCAAGGAACTGGAGAGATAACTAACCTCAAGCTGTTCTTTACCTTGGCTCTCTCTGGGCTTAAAGGTGCAGCATTCTTTCTCAGGTTTTGCTAGTCTCTAAGCTGTTACCAGGGAAGGCGTTGGGGTTTGTGGGTTTTTGTTTTGTTTTGTTTTTAGGCCTACTGGAGCTCTCTGGGGCCCAGTCTTAGTCTATACTCTCAGGCTCTACATTTTCCCACCATAGACTTGGCTTTACTTCATCATGGCTGGGATGTCCAGGGAATTCAGTGACCAGCTAACAAATCTGTATCCTAGCTACGTCAGGAAAGGGAAAGGGACCTGGGCGAAAGAAGAGCTAGAAATAGACAGGAAGAAGCGTTCTGGGAGGTGAGAGATGAGTCTATGCAGAAGCCCACACAGTCCTTTACCTTCACCTTCAATAGAAAGTGTTAATTGGATGTAGGGTGCCAAATTCAAATACTCCTTTAAATTGAGATAGGTGGGGGGGAGGGGAAGAGACACACACACAGAGAGAGAGAGAGAGAGAGAGAGAGAGAGAGAGAGAGAGAGAGAGAGAGAGAGACAAAGACAGGAGAGAAGACAAAGAGTACAGGAAAAGGAGAGAAAATAGAGGAGTAAAGAAAGTACCAAATTGGTTATCTTAAGATTCTAAGATTCTTTTTTGTTGGCTTCAATCACTAAACACCATTCTAGGAGAAGGCTCCCTCCTTATTCATAAGAAGCTGAGGCAGAATGATTTTTTTTTAAACCTGCTACCAAGACATACCACTGTTTTTTGATGGATGTTTGGAAAGAACAATAGGAAATGAACAAGCTCAGTAGCTCCTGGGGAGCATACCCCCCCAGGGAAGAAGAGGAGATGGGAAGAGAGGAAGGGGGGGGGCATCGGAGTAAAGAAAGGAGGAAGAAGAAAGAGAAGAGAGAAAGGAAAGGGAAGGGAGGAGGAAGGAGAGAAAGCTCAAGAAAGGGAGGGAATTGATGAGAGGTAAGGTTTTGTAAACTTGAACTTGCTATATAAATGTAACCTGTTATTTAGTTTGTAGCAGCCCTGTGATAAGCTTCTGTTTGCAGAGCTCCAGAATTGGAAATGGCAAGGTTTAGCATCTGTGCTTCTGGGTAAGGGAGGGGTGAAAGGGGGAAGCTGCGGTTAAGGGGAGGCTCTGTTTTTATTGATGTCTTTGTTCCCAGCTGGGCACTGTGGTATTTAGGGATCTGTCCAGGCATTCTCTGAGCCTAGCAGGTCTGTTCTCCTAACCCACCCCCCAGTCCAGTTAGTGCATTTAAGTCTACAACATCTCCCAGGGAATAAGGAGGTATAGCCTGGTGACCATATTTAGGCACCAAAAATCAGGAGACATGTGCTGAAAAAAGACATTCTTTTTCTAAAGTCTACTAAAAAAACTGCACTTTCATTCAGAGTATGGTCCACACTTTGAGACCTTCTGCATAGTTGTATGGCATGTATTAATCTCTAGATGTATCAATCAGCCATGATACTTCATAGAATTTAAGATCTGGAAGGGCTCTAACAAATCATCTGAGATAATTTTATAATAGAGGAACATGAAATTCAGAGAAATTGACTTGCTCAAGGTCACACAGTCATGTGGTAAAGCTGGAATGTGGTCAGTATTTTTGAGCATTTATACTGTAGAGGCAGCAGTAGCAGCAGCAGTAGCAGTAATAGCCAGCATTTATGTAGTGCCTACTGCATGTCAGACATTGTATGAAGCACTTCACATGTATTATATCATTTGACCCTCATAACAACCTTGGTAGTTAGGTGATATTACTGCCCCCATTTTATAGTTGAGTAAAACGAGGCACACCTTGTTATGAAAGTTAAATGACTTTTCCAAGATCATGTAGCTATTAAGTGTCAGAGACTTGATTTCAACTCCGATTTCCCTTACTTCAAGTCCAGCTCTCTATTCATTGTATCACAGCTTAGATGTACCCATTAAATCTCTGCTTCTATCCAACCACTTGCTTTTCTTCTTTAAAGAAAAAGTAGACTGATTAAAATTTTTAAAATTTTGAGACCCAATGAAAAAAGATAGAATGGTTTGGTCATCTCTTTCAAGTGGGGATGGAGGGTGGTGCTCTTTCTTTCATCCACATATAACTAGTACTGAATACCCTGAAGTTCTATCTAGGACAAGAAATCATTTCCTAAAAGAGAACTTTCCAGAGGAACAGCACTGCATACAGGTTGATGATAGTGAGGGGGGAGGAAAGAAGAGGAATTGTAGAACAAGCTGCCCTCCCAAATGTCAGTGGCCTAAGGGACAATGCATGATCGTCCTCTAGGAGATCCACTGTCAGGTTTCAAGAGCAATTAGCTGGAGCCCCCTTTTCTAGCAGCTGTGGAACAAGTACCAAATATATGCAGAGATGAATAAAAAATTTACAAAAACAAAAAAAGTCCTCAAAGAGAGACTAAATATTAAATATTCCTTTTTAAATATGGGGGAAAAAGAGAGAGAAATCGGTCTTCTGTTCTCTGAAATGGTTCCTACCATAAGACTTGGGCCCTGACCTTCAGCCTCTGAAATGACTTAAAAGAAATCCCACAGAATGAGATGCAACTTGACTTGGCAAGTAAAAGTTGATAAAAATATAAAATATTTTCATCTTTAGGGTAAAACATAGGCTGTTCACATTCCTTGTCAAGGAAACAGAGAGGATTAAAATTAAATCAGAAGTGTTACACACCAACCCAAAGCAGATTAAAATATAATTTAAGAAAATAAATAAAAATACAATAGAACATATGGTTTTCTAAGTCAATATTCAGCCTGCAGAGATCCTTATTTAGAGTTTAGTAGCCCATTTCTATTTTAGTCTGATATCAATAATCTCAAACTGTGGGTTGCAACCTCTTATGGAGTTGAGACCCACAGTTTAAGAAGTGCTGAAAGGGTCATGAGTGGAAGAAGTTTAAGAAGCCCTGGTCTAGACCAAAGGTTCTTAACCCTTTTTGTGTCATGTATGTCTTTGTCAGAATGGTGAAGCCTGTTGATCCTTTTGCAGAATGATGTCTTTTAACTGCACAAAATAAAAATACATAATGTTGCAAAACAAATCCATTATGTTGAAATAGTTATAAAAGTATTTTTATAAAATTCATGCATCCTAGGTTAGATGCTTGTCTAGATGGAGCTGGATGAGGCAATCCAGGTCACCAGGGATTAAATAGGAAATATAATCTGGTGATCTGGGGTTTAAAGTAAGTGAGATGCATGGCTGGACTAGCAACCTGGTGAACACTAAAGTGAAATCAATGTCAGCTGAAACTAAAGTTTTGGTCATAGTTTTGGTCACAACAGTATTGATTAGTAGGTAGGCTAAGGTTTGATCGAAAATACAGATTAAGACAATCATCAAAACAAGCTGTTTTATGGATTTGGTGATGAAGTAAGGTTCAGGGCCAGAATGAAAACAAAGCATAGTTTAGGTTGTGGTTTGGACAGCAATAATATCTCTTATTTATACAGAACTTTAAGTTTTTATTTTTAGAATTTATTTTTAGTTTTCAATATTCATTTACACAAGATTTTGAATGCCAAATTTTCTCTCTACCTCAACCCCACCCCAAGATGGCAAGCGTACTGATTACCCCTTTCCCTCCTCTGCCCTCTCTTATATCCCCCCGTTACCCCTTACTATCTTGCAGGGCGAGATGGATTTCTACACCCCATTGCCTATACATCTTATTTCCAAGTTGCATGTAAAAATAATTTTTTAACATTTGTTTTTAAATCTTTGAGTTCCAGATTCTCTCCCTTCTTCCCTCCTCACTCACTCCCACTGAAAAGACAAGCAATTCAATAAAGGTTATACATGTGTAGTTATGCAAAACATTTCCATAGTAGCCATACTGTAGAAGACTAACTACATTTCCCTCAGGAGGACATTAAGTTTTACAAAACATTTTTAAAAACAGCAAGCATTTAATTAGTGCCTATTATACGCCAGTCACTGTGCTAGGCCCTGAGGATACAAATCCAAAGAATGAAACAGTCCCTACTCTTATATTCTATCTGATATTTACAATAACTTTCTGAGGTAGTTCAAGCCAATACATTTACTAGGGTCAAAGTACAAGTAGCTTTCTCATTTTGTAGGTATATAAACTGAAGCTCAGAGAGGTTAACTGATTTGTTTAAGATTATACAGCTCTGAAATGTCTGTGCTAGGACTGGAAATTAAGACTTTTCACCCCAGACTAGGGTTCTTATAAGTATGCCCTTCCCTCAGCTGCCCTTATTGCTCCATGAGGAGCTCATATACATGGTTGCCTTTTATTTAGGTGACTCAGGTCTTCCCTAGTCTTTCCTTCCTTAGAAACTATCATTCATTCTAGGTCTTACAGGGCCTCAGCTGATTTGGGTGAGTCCTAATCCTTGGGTCAGCCTCTAAAACCTCTCCTAGCCAGGCATGTTATAATTCAGTCTCATTACACCTAGTGCTTAATGAATTAAATTGAAGATCAGCATAATAACCCGAATTTACTCTGTTTAGCCTGGCCATTTCAATTTCCATCTTCTGCTAATCCTCCATCTTGCAAATTTGCAACTTTAGGATTGAGAAAGGTAGCTACTTTAGGTTCACCTTTAGAAGTTTGACAGCTAGTTCCCTGTGGGCTAAGCATCAGAGGAATCTGGGGAAGTATAAAAGTCAGAAATCAATTGTAGCTCATGCATATGAAACTGTTTTCCTAAATCCCCTGTCAAGCTGGAAAAAGAACTGCAATGTTCTAGTAACTGGCCATGCCCCCATCAAAGCCAGGTCCCTTTGTAGCTGTGCTCCTACCCACACACTTAAGATCTTTAGGGAATTTCATGTATCTTTTGGAAGAATGCAAATTTGCAAATTCTTCCTAGCATATAGGAGGAGAGGTATCTCAAAACTTTAGTCCTTAGACTCAAATACTAAGTCTCAGTGCATTGCACCCCTCTTCAGGATTTTGCCACAGAAGCATCTTGGTGCTTTCTCCCAAGTGCTAGACTTGAGTCAACCTAGTTTAAATGCCAACCTAGATCAAAATCACCTTTCCCAGTTAACACTCACTATGGTACAGTGTGCTGACTTCCTTATAAGTTCATGAGACATTTCAAATGTAATTAATTTTTCCCAAATTCATTTGCATTCTCATTATTGGGAAAATGTAGCTGACTTCCAAATCTACATATCCAGCTTTTATTTTATTTCTCTGGAACTCCATATCACTAATTGCCTGTTGGACATCTCCATATATGCTTCCTATAGGTACTCCAAATTCAATATGGCCTCACCAGAACTCATTTTCTTTTCCCCTAAACTCACCACTTGTCCTAACTTCCCTATTCACAACTCAGTTACCATCATCCTTTAAAAGCCTATCTTCTTTGACTCCCTCACCATCCATAGTCATTTAGTTGACAAGTCTCTTGTATCCCACTCTTCCCACCATCTGACTTCAGGCCCTCATCAACATTTGCCTGGAATATTGCAGTAGCTTCCTAACTGGCTTCCTGTAGTCAGGTTTTCTCCTCTATAATCAATCCTTCCTCCACAGTTTCCAGAGATATTCCTAAAGCACAGATCTGACTATGTTAGCCCCCTGCTCAGAAAAAGTTCCTGTGGCTCCCATATAATCTCTTTCATTTGGCATTTCAAATCCTTCACAATATGGCTCCAGCCTACCTTTTCAGACTTAACATACATTACTTCCAGGAGAGTGCTGATAAATGTTTAACAACAGACTCACTGTGGGGGGTGGGGTGGGAGTGTATCTAAGACACTCTTAAAACTGCTTTATGTATTAACGTTTTTCTCCATCACTTTCTTAAGTGTAGACCACGCAGCAAAACAGTCATCAAGTCTTGATTTGTCCTGTTTGCCAATTTCCAAGGTGTAAATGTTCACACTAAACATTTTGCAATCTTCTGCTTTCTACTACAACTAGTCAGCAGGAGCTGACTCCAGCACAGGGTGAATACTTGCCGTTCTAACCAGACTGGCCTGCTTGCTGTTTCCCATATGGGGTGTTTGCCTGTCTCTAATCCATTCTCCACACAGTTGCAAGCTGATATTCCTAAAGCACAGGTCTGCCCATGTCATCCTTCTGCTCCTGAAGCTTGAGTGGCTCCCCATTGCATCGAAGATAAAAGACTAGTCCTTTCTCGATGCAGAAAGCACTTCACAATTTGGCTCCAACATATCTTTCCAGATTGATTTCCTATTACTCCCCCTCATGCATGCTACATTCCAGCCAAATTGGCCTAATTGCTATTCCCCAAACATGATATTCTATCTTCTGCCTCTGTATCCTAGTACATCCTGTCTCTGGTGCCTGTATGTCCTCTTCAGAAACCCTACCTCCTCTTCAAGGCTCAGCTCATGAGCTACCTCCCAGTTTTTTCCCCCATTCCCCCAGCTCTCAGGTCCCCTCCCCTACCCCTACCTTGTGGTTTTATATTTGTTATGTATTTGTATTGTATTTAATAATCTGTGTAGGTCCATTTAATAGGTACTTGCTATGTGCCAGGCACTGTGCTAAATACAGAGGACACAAAGAAAGGCAAACACAATCTCTGCCCTCAGCAAGCTGTCATTGTGTTTAATTATTCTTTTGGCTCCAGTATTTTGGTTCTGTATCACTACTATAATATTCCATAACATTCATACGCCACATTTTGTTTAGCCACTCCCCAATGGCTGGGAACATAGAGTGTTTCCAGCTTTTTGTTTTTATAAAGAACTTGACTGTGCTATTTTTGTACATTTGAGTCCTTTATTTCTAGCATTGTCTTCCATGAGTTTTCAAATTAAGTAATGGGACCATTAGATCAAAATGTATGATACATTTTTCTTCAGTAATTCCAAATAGTTAACCCAGATACTTGGACAAAGCATTGTTCCACTAAGGCTTTCTTCTTACTATTTTGGGGTTAAGGGAATAAATAATGAATAACTGATCACTGACCATATTTTCAATTCAATTTTCAAAGAGCATGTATTAAGCACCTACTATATTACAGATGCTTTTTGGGATAGGATACAAAAACCAAAATTGTACTTACCTTCAAAGAGTTTACATTCTACTGGTATTTTTAATTCTAAAGAAATAATAGTTAAGGTTATTAGTGATTGGTTCATTCATTTGGGAAACCTCTGAATCCCCACTAACATATATGTACAAGACAGATTCAATCTTTACCTTGAATTGTTCCTTAAATGACCTACTTTTGGCTACATAAAGCTACTATTCTCAATTCCCCCCTCTTTCCTTTTATCATTTGAATTGCCTTTGTCTTAGGAAACAACAGTTCACATGTAAAATGTATGTATATACATATACCTATATAGTTTTAACATTTGTGGTACATTATCTTATTTGTAGATATATCTGTTTTGATACAATATCAAACCACCCAGAAAGTGTTATCTCCATGTAACAGTTGAGGAAATTGAAGTTCAGAGTGATTAAGCACATAGTCACACAGTTAAGTGTCAATGGCTAGATTTGAGCCTACCTTCCAGATTGCAAGTACAGTAAAAGCAATTTGAGACAATGGTAAAGATATTGAGTAGATAGTGTGGAATATTAGATAAACAACTGGCCTTGAATCCAAGAAGGCCGAGTTTCAAGTTCTACCTGACATATATAGACTGTGTGACCTTAGGCAAGTCACTTAACTTTTTTTTTTTTTTTTTTTTTGCTTTTTGGAGGTGGAAGGTAGGGCAGTTGGGGTTAAGTGACTTGCACAAGGTCACATGGCTAGTTTTTTGTGTTAAGTGTCTGAGGCCGGATTTGAAGTCAGGCCCTCCTGACTCCAGGGCTGGTGCTCTATTCATTGTGCCACCTAGTTGCTCCAGGTCACTTAACTTTTGAGTGCTCTGTGCAACTCTCTTTAAGAAAAGGGGCAGAATCTGCACTTTGGTAGTCTCACCTGGGAGTTCCCAGTAGTACTGAACTCACAGCTTCAGCCCCAGTCCTAGATTCGAATTTTGTTGAATATTCATTTAGCTTAATTCAGGTGGTTGAGACCCTGTGGACACAAACACTAGTGTCCCCACTATTCACCATAACCCTTCCCCTGATTAGGGAATTTATCGTATCCCATTTTTAACCTTAGAAACTTGCCTCTGGTAGGTAGGAGAGTGGAATCTCTTTTAATTTTAGTCTCTGGCTGTATTTATACATTGGCCTCCCCAACCACAGAAATAAATGTTTTCCTCTTCCCGTTTTTTTTCTTGGGTACTGAGACTTTTAAATAGCAAAATCAAACCATGAAAAAGGCTTTCAAATTCACTTTGCAAGTATTGCCTTAGGAATACTTGGCTTTTGTTTGAATTTCACTAGAGACACAATGGAGGGCTTTAGACTAATAAACCCAATAGGTCTCAAGATTTTTGAAATGTAGATTGAGCTCCTTTATACTGTGCCAAAGATTCTCTGAGACAATCCTCTAGGGTCAATAATCTGTCTTCTGTGGATTAGAAGGAGAAAACCGGAAGGTGATTTAGAATCCTGGCACTATGGAACTGGAAGGGATTCTGGATATTTTCTAGTCCAATCTCATCCTGAGGAAAACTTGATGAGGAAATTTGACAACATAACTTGGGCCCAAAGAGTGACTTGCCCAAGGTCGTATCAGTGTAAAGTGAGACTAGAAAATCCCATGTTCTTTCCACTATATCAGAATCACAGGCCACTTAAACTTCACCTTAAATTTTTTACTATATAACAAATTAAATTCTCAACATGTAACAAATTAAACTCAAATTTTAAATTTAATTGAATAAATTTAAATTAATAAATTAACCTCAAAGAAACTAGTGTCACCTCAGTTCTCAATTATTAAAAATTATTTCTTAATTTTTTTGGTTCAAAGTATTCGTTTTCCTCATTAGCTCATGAAACTTATGACAATTACTGTCTCCTATTTGTGTTTTCCCACAATAACATAAAAAAATAGTGTTGACTGATAAAGAGCAACAATACCTCTTATATCCATTATTTTTTAAAATAAATTTTATTGATATTTTTTATTTTCAATGCAACCTAAATTTCTCATCTTATCCCCTTCCAAAGAGTCATCCAGATAACAAAGAATTTTTTTAGAGAAAAAAAGCTATCAGTACATTAAAAAAAATTTGAAAATGTATTCAATGTTTCTTTTCCTCACCTGGGAACCTAGTCCACAAAGGTGGTTGGGGCAGGTATCTTCTCATGCCTCAAAGAAAGGATCATGATTGTTCTTTACAGTTTTGCAACATTTATTTTTGATTGATTTGTGATTATTATTTCTTTTCTACTTACATTGTTGTACCTTCTGTGCAGATTTTCTTCCTGACCCTATTTGCTTCACTTTGCTTCAATTAAGATTTTCCCATGTTTATCTGTATTCATCATACTCATTGTTACAGCAAAGTAACAGTATATTACATTCATATGCCACAATTTTTTTAGCCATTTCCCAATCAATGGGCATCTTCTATCTCTTGTTAATGATTAGGCTGAATGTATTCTTAACTCACTCTACCCCAAAGGCCCCACAGGGTCATAGCTCTAGAGCTGGGAGGGATCACAAAGGCCATGATTCTTCTCCAAATCCCTCATTTTACAGATGAGGAAACTGAAGCTTTGGGAATTGTGGAGACTTGCTCAACATAACTAAGGAAGTAAACATCAGCAGCAGGATCTGAACCCAGGTCTTCTACCTCCAGAGTCAGTTCTCTTTACTCTTAGTCTCTGCTTTCTCCAGGACAGGGAATTTTTTTTTTCTGTCAACATGTGCTAAGGCTCAACTCAAATGTCACCTCCTATAAACTTTTGCTATCAAATTCTCCCAATAGTTAGTTCTTTCACACACACACTCTCTCTCTCTCTCTCTCCTGTATACATATTCTGTATTTACTTATCTGTATCTTCCCTTAGGTAGAATATATGCTCCTTGACAAAGGGACTATTTTCCCTTTTTGTCTTTGTACCCCCAGAACTTAGCACTGTGCTTTGGATGTAACAAGCTCTCAATGAATGTTTGTTAAATTAGATTGTATTCAGTCTGCCATCATTAATGGATTCAGTTTCATAAACATTTATTAGGCAGCTATCTTGGAATGAAAAGTAGTGATATAGAAGCAATATTCTCTGAGTTACACTAAAATGGGATATATCTGCAAACCCAACATCATAAAGTAGTTGCAATACATTGTTTGTATCTAATTGTTTAGCCACAGTCTGTAATACATTGTTTATACCTAATTCCCTTCTTCATTTTATCCACCCTTTAAAGCTAAGATCATCTTTTTTTTTCCTACAAACTCTTACTACTTGAACCCAAGAAAGGATCTCTGCCTTCCTAGGAATATCTATATAGTAATACTATAAATTGTGAATTCAACTCTAAGATTTTAAAAAATTACTCCTTTAAAACCATCTTTTATTGATTCCTTTTGTTTTTGTATCACTTATTTCTAGATAACATTTCCTTGCCTCCCCACTTCTTTTTTTAAATCCACCAATCAACAAGTATTTTTGTGATGACCACAGCAATGTTTACATTGGTAAATGTTTACATTGCAAATGGGAAAAACTTTGAAAGACCACAGAACTATAATCAATGCAATGTCCAATCTCTAGATGACATGATAAAGCATGCTTCTGATGTCTTTTCAGAGGTAGTGTACTATAGATGAAGATATATATGTATGTATGTAAACATACACACACACACACACACACACACACACACACACAGCCACTGTATTGATTTGTTTTGCCTGAGTATAACTTAGAAGGGAGAGCTCCTGGGTGAAGTGGGGAAGAAGGAAAGCATAGTTTGTAGGTCTTGATAGAGATACCAAGAAGAAAAAAAACTCTCTGCAACCTTACTTTCCTTATCTCTAAACTGAAGGGATTGGAAATCAAAGAAAAAGGAAAAGAATCCATTTATAGCAGCTCTTTTTATAGTAGTAAAAAAACAAAACAAAACCCAACAACAAACCCAACCAATAACAACACCTAGAAACTAAGAGGAGCTTACCTATTGGGGAATGGAATATGGAATGTAATATGGAATATGGAAATGGAATATGAATGTAATAAAATATTATTACACCATAAGAAATGATAAAGTGGACAATTTCACAGAAAACTAGGAAGATTTGTGTAAACTGATGCAAAGTGAAGTAAGCAAAACCAGGAGAACAATTTATGTGACAATATTATAGTTATATTTATATAGTTCCTTTATATGTCTTGGCATGTAGACTCTCAAGTATTTTATACATTCTATGATTATTTTAAATTTAATTTCTTTTTCTATCTCTTCCTATCTCATCCTAGCAGTATACAAAAATGCTGATGATTAGTGTAGATTTATTTTATATCTACTTTGCTGAAGTTATTTCAATTGGTTGACTCTCTAGGGTTCTATAAATAAACCATCATAGCATTTGTAAAAAGAGGTGATTTTAGTTCTTCTTTCTTGTTTGATTGTTATAGCTAACACTGACAACATTATAAAGAAAAATACCTTTAAACAATTTAAAAATGATGATCAATACAACAACAAACCTTCATCCAGATGAATGATGCTATTAATTTCCTGATTCAAAGGTGATGGACTTAAAATACAGAATGAGACATACATTTTTGTACATAGCCAATATGGGTATTTATTTTGCTTAACTATGAATATTTGTTATGAGGGTTTTCTCCTTCTTCTTCTTATGGGGGGGTGGGGAACAGGAGAGAGAAAAAATAGAAGCTTGTCAATTGTAAAAAGTAATTAAAAAATAAACTGAAGTAGTTGGAATAATCTCTAAGGGCTGTTATGTCACTATTATTTCAAATCAATGGCATTCAAACAGTGTGTAAAACAACTCCATTATTAAGTTGACTGACTTTGCAGTACAATTTCTCATCATACTTATTTACTTTTTCTGTACTGACATAACTATATACATTAGATTGTAAGCCTTTGAGGGTAGTGACTGTCTTGACTCTTTGTATATCCCCAAAACTCAGAGTAGTGTCTAGCATATGGTAAACACTAATGACATGCCTGCCTGCTTATTGTTTTTATGTTTCATGAGTTGCCCTGGCCAAAGAATTCCTCAGTTGTCAACATACTAATGATAATGACTCTCTCTTTACTTAACTAGGCTGGTTCTTGGAAAACTGATAACATTTTCTGTGGGAAAAACTTCTAAATCAGCTGTCTATATGTAGTCACACCATTGACTACTTACAATAAAGATTAAAATCAATACCAAATTAAAAGGATAAAAAGAGGAAGAAAACTCTTAATGCAATTATATTAGCTCTAACCTGACCTATTCAAATAGGCAGTAGTCAAAAATGGGAAATGAATAAAGAAAAAGACAGTAACTATGATTATGATTTCCTACAGAAATTTAACAAAAGGGACCTCTAGAATAAAGTTGGCAAAAAAGCAGATGAGAAGAAAGCAATTTGTTGTAAAGCAAAAGACAGCTGAAAATGCAGTTTTTCCAAGGACTTGTAGTTTTTGAATGGGGATAGCACATGCCACATGTCTACTCATTAGATGAGTTCAGTCAATGCTGTGAGTTAATTAGTTATTACCATTATCAACAATATATATTTGTTGGGGACAAATAAAATATAATTTCTGTATAAAACATTGAAATAGATCAAATTCTTGATAAAACAGATGAATACTTTTGCTTCCAAAAACTGCTGTGTTCCTTAATTACTCCATTGTGGACATTTGAGTGTTGTTTCTGGCTGTTACTCACTATGAATCAATACAACCCAGCAACTGGTCAAAAAAGGGGAGGTGGGTGGAAAAGAAAGCACCATTAAGTCAGGAAATCTGGACTATAAAACTAGCTAGCTCTGTGTTGTTCTAAATTCTAGATAGGTCTCTTGATTTCTTCAAGTCTCAGTCTTCCCAAGTCCCATATTTATATTCCCTTTAGTGTTAGGAGTGAGATCACAAAGGGTTCTGAGCTCCTCAAAGGATAAGAAACCCTAGGTAATGATGTTATGAATGAATGGCAAATAAGGTTAAATTACCTCTATAGTTTCTTCTAGTTGTGAGATTCCATGATGTTAAGAGCACGGGATTTGGTGACTTCAGAGAGAAGTCGTTGTAGCAGCTGAACCCAGGGAGGGGCAACCTTTGACTCCTAACACTATCCAAAGACTTCTTCATTTCCCTTCAGGTTCATTTTCTTGCAATACTGTGAGGACTGCTGAGCTACTTCAAGGTCATTGGAACAAAGAAGCTATGTAGGTGCTGGCATCTTTTTCCCCTCACTTCCTTTTTAAGCATCCACAGCATCCTGGTTAAGTGGGCTGAGGCTGCTTGGGAACAAGGTTTTAGTGGAAATGCCACTTCCTAAGCAAAGGTCCACCTTCTAGAATTTTCCTCATTCCATCAAAAGAAAAAGGAAAAAAGCGAAACCTAGTTCCTGCATCTGTCCTCCTTGAATCTGAAAGCTTTTTATGAATCATTTAGAGTCCTTGAAAAACCTTCTGGGAGTAGCTTTCCTTCACCTAGCACATAGACAAAGACACACACAGACACACAGATACAGACACACAGAAGCAGACACAGACACTTAGAGATGCACAGATACACACACACACACACCCTCCCCACCCAAGAAAGCAATTTGTTGTAAAGCCAAAGACAGCTGAAAATGCAGTCTTTCCAAAGACTTTTTTGAATGGGGATAGCACATGCCATATCAAATCCCAGGAAACATTCAATTCACAGGAGCATAACAATCTCAAAGCTACCCCTATTGAATCTAAGGAAATTAAAATAATCAGATCAAGAAGCAGAAATTTGATATAGAAACAAGAAAAAATGATTTAATATAATGTTTTCTACTCAATTCATGTGTTTGCTCTTAGCTGTGCGAATGTACAGGTATAGGGTAGGGAATATAGGAAATGCTCAGCAAAATTTTATGAAATAGATGAGTTCCTGCTATGTGCTTCAGTTTGCAAATTCTGTATTCCCATATATCAGACATATAAGACATTAGACAAAATACCTTTGTGTGCTGAGACACAGAACACAGCCATGTTAAAATAAATCTCAAGTTTATATATAGCTTTAGAATTTACAAAGCACTTTTAAGCATCACCTTGTAAAGCAGATATTGTCCCTATTTTACAAATAAGGAAACTAAAGCTAACCAAAGTTAAGTGCTTTTCCCAGAGAGCTTCACTGATTATATAGCAAGTCAGTAAGTAACAGAATCAAGAACAACGAAGGTCCTTTGAGTTTTGTATGTAGAAGGCTTTCCATCATATCTCACTATATCTTTGGCTTCAAGTTTATGAGGCTGACTCCTGCACTCTTCACATCTCTTTAACCAAGGCTTCCATTTGTCACTCAGAAACTTTGGCTTAGAGCCCCTGGCATACTTAGATGTCTTTCCAAGAGGCAATGCAAGGCATCTTCCATAATAAGTTAATGAATATTTAGTGAGTATTTGCTACATGCCCACCACTGTACAGAAAGACAAAAATAGAAAAGCAAAACAAAAACAAAAAATGTGATCCCTTCTCTAAAGGGGCTTGCAATATAAAATTAAACCAGAACTAGTCCCCAAAACAGAACAATTAGAGAATGCAGAAAGATTAGCCAGAGTATTATTGACTAAAATGCTATGAAAGTTCAGAGAATTATACAAATTGGAAGAGCTGAGATAGATTCCATGTAGTTTGCTAAAAAACAAACAAACAAACAACAAAACAGCACCCAATTTTATATATGTTTTTAGAGATAAAATAAGGGAAGAAGTGGAAAGGAATCCTAGGCAAGAGGAAACCTCAGGAGCAAAAACATGGAGGCTGGAATAAACATAGCCTGTGTA
Organism: Gymnobelideus leadbeateri; assembly: GCA_011680675.1. Classification (NCBI taxonomy): domain Eukaryota; kingdom Metazoa; phylum Chordata; class Mammalia; order Diprotodontia; family Petauridae; genus Gymnobelideus; species Gymnobelideus leadbeateri. The sequence goes on from WOXC01000807.1 coordinate 509,531, forward strand.
GAGGATTGTGAAGATATTTTATGGATTTGCCTGGTCTGTAGGTTGAAAGGTAGGATTTGCTTTGATAGATCTGTAACCTCACCTCCAACATAGAACAGATGGTAATCAATCGATGTTTTCCCATGCTGTGTGAATATTGCCCTGTTTTCCAAAAAAACCTCCATAGAGAGGTTACCCAATGTAATGGAAGATTTCTGGTATCCCACTTTTGTGGTACTTAGGTGGCATTCAGGACATTATTCTTCACCTTGCTACAATCCATGAAATAAAGCAGGAAATGCAGTTGGATAATAACTAATTTATATAACACTTTTAAAATCTACAAAGCTCTTTCCTTACAAAATAACCCTGTGGAGCTTATAATAAAAACATTACCTATATTTTACAGATGGATAAATTGGGGTTCAGAGAGGTTGAGTAATTTGACCATGATCAAATATTTAGTAAATGCTGGACTTGGGATTCCAACTATGATGGATGGGAAAGGATGTTGGATTTGGAGTCAGAGGAAGCAGGTTTGAATCCTGGCTCTGTAACTTACTAGTTGTTGACTTTGGGCATATAAAAATCCACCTGAGCTGCAGTTTCCTCATCTATAAAATGAGAAGATTCATCTAGATGATCTCAAAGGTCTTTTCCAGCTCTAATAGGGAAGTGTTTTGGTTCTCCATTTTGTGTGTACTTGGAAAACGATACAAGTAAAAGCTTTATCACAAACTAGCTGTTTAGTGACCACAAGGAGGTAACAGGGTGACTGCTTTCTCCCCGTAGGATATCATATAGCATGGCTCTGAATGGCAGATCAGTTTAGCGCAGAAAGCTTTATGAAAAAAGGATATTTTATGTACAATTTATTAAGTATCCACAGGGAAAAGTAGAATGATCTCACGTTTTATCAAATGTAATTGTAAAAAGAACCTTAATTGTAGTAGTGATCTTTTTCAGTATTTTCCCAGGGGCTGCAGGCTAAAGGATGAATTCTTATAGAAGTACCATAAAAATTTTCTCTTAAATAGACCATGATGCTTGTTGAGTAAATTTTCTTTTCCTTTCTTTTTTTTCCTTTTTGGAGGGCAAATGGGGTTAAGTGACTTGCCCAAAGTCACACGGATAGTAAATGTGTCAAGTGTCTGAGGCTGGATTTGAACTCAGGTCCTCTGGACTCCAGGGCCGGTTCAGTGTGCTACCTAGCCACCCCTCTGAGTAAAATTTCAATTCAGAATTTTGTTTTCCTTCCCTGGAGATGATTTTCATTCTCTCTTCTTTATTCCTTCAAAGTTTCTGATTTCTATTGCTTCCTTCTTTTTGGGGGTTGTCATCTTAGACTTAAAGGGAAGCAGGTTTTGAGGTGGGATTTAAATGGAGACTGCTGAAAGAAAGAAGACCTTCCCAGGCATATTGAACACAGGCAAGGAGAAAGGTGAACGGGAGGTTCTCCCGCAGGTATGCAGGAGAAGACGAACAGAAGGTAAACTGTGTACACTTAATGGGGAAAGGCTGAGGTTCAAGGAGACTGTTGTTTCCATTGTGCTGTGAACTTGGAAAGAAAAAAGATGCCCAAATCCAAGGAATACCGTGTATACTTAGGGGCTGAAGCTGGGGCTCCTGGGGACAGTCCCTTCATTCTGGAAACCCCAGGAACATCAGGCACTACCCAGTTCATTGGATGGTAGCTCTCTTTGCCCAAAGATTTGTGCAAATCTTTTTTCTCTAGTGAGGATGAAGATATGTGTGGGGCAACGTCCCATTTTAAAAGATTCTTCGTGGTCTCAGGTGACCAAACTTTGGCTCACTCCCCAAACAAGCGCATCGTGCCCCAAATTTGAAGCCAGATAGATCAGTGCTTAGAAATAACATTTATTCTAAGGGTGTGGCGCAGTGCATCATGGGAACCTCCCTCTCTTCCCTCTTTTCCTACCCCACCTTGTCCTCTTCCCCCTCCCCTTGGCTGGCTCTGAAATGACTGGCAAGCCATGTGATTCCCTCCTTTGCCCCTCCGCTGGACACAAGGAGAAGAATGGACAGATACAGGGACAAACCACAAGACCCCTAATTTCTTCTCCAGCCAATAGAGAACTCGACAACTCCTCCTGCCCCATGCCTTGCTTCTTTCCTCTCTCTTCTTTTCCCATTTGAGCCCGCCTTCCCACTCCATCCCTTAACCCTCGACGTTTGACAACTCGACCGGCCAATGAGAAGTTCCCGCTCTGGGTGGAGACTAGATAAAGTGATGGGCATCCAACCCGACCAATTGATCACTCCACCTGTGGGCGGGGTGTGAAGGGCAGCCAATGGTGCAGCGGCATAGATGAACGGAGAAGAAAAGGGGCGGGAAGTGCTCCTCTGAAGGAGGGAGGGGAAGGCCCTGGAACCTAGCGCTGCCGCTGCCGCCGCCGCCGCCGCCGTTGCCGCTGCCCGAGTCGGAGGAGGAGGAGAAGCCAGAAAGAAAATGGCGGCCGTGGCTGCGGAGGCGGCAGCAACTGCAGCGTCCCCGGGGGAGGGGGGCGCCGGCGAGGCCGAGCCAGAGATGGAGCCCATCCCCGGCAGCGAGGCGGGCGCCGAGGCCGGCACCGATCCCTTGCCTGTGACCGCCACCGAAGCCTTGGTGCTTGACGAGGCGGACAGCAAGCCCGCTCCTCAGGCCGATGAGCCGCCGCTGCAGCCGCCGGCGGAGCCCCCCCGGAGTCCCGGGGCGGCGGGGCCCGAGCCCAAGCCCCGGCTGGAGCCCGACTCTCCGAGGCTAGAGCCTGGGGAGAAACCTCCCGTCCGCTCTGAGGAGAGAGAACCGACGGAGGAGGGGGAGGCGACGACAGCCCCGCGGGGACCCGAGCCCCTGACGCCGCCGCCGGAGGAAGGGAAAGAGCCGGCTCCCGAGGAGCCTCCGCCGCCGCCGCCGCCGCCGCCGCAGCCCCAGCCTCAGCTCGCGGCCCCGGCACTGGTCCCGCCGGCGGGCGGGGACTCGGCCGTGGCTCAGCTGATCCCGGGCTCGGAGGTGCGGGTCACCCTGGACCACATCATCGAGGACGCGCTCGTGGTGTCCTTCCGCCTTGGGGAGAAGCTTTTCTCTGGGGTCCTCATGGATCTGTCCAAAAGGTACCGCTCCTGGGTGGGGGACCCCCGCGGCGGATCCGCCTCCCACCCCCTTCTCGGTCCATGCGGCTGCGGGAGCTGCCCGGGGCCGGCCCTCGGGCAACGTGCTCGGAGATCCCGGAGGGAGATGCTCGAGGGAGGGAAGGAGGGAGGAGCCCCCCAAGCTCGAGCTTCCCTCCTGGTCCCCGGCCCCCCCATCATCCTCGCCGGGGCTGAGCGAATCGGAGCTCCCTTCTGGCGCTTTCATACCACTCCTGGGGAAGGGCTGGGTGGACGCGGGAGGGGGTCTTAAGGGGGGGGTGGGATGGGTAGTGGGGAAGCAGCCTCCACAAAGCCACTTTGACCTCCCCCTCCCCTCTTGGGAGGGGGGGTAGCTCAAGAATATTCCCCCCCCCCTCCAGTTTCTCTTCTTAGAGGCGTCTGGAGTGGGACAGGTACGGCATCTTGCCCTTGGAAAGAGACTGCGTCTCTAGGGGGAATGAAGTTGTAGTGAAGTACCTTCATTTAGATGGTCTTGGGAGGACCTTTGGGTGGGGTAACCCTTGGTATAATTATAATTCAGTTGAGGTGATTCTTTAAACAAATATCAAAATCAAATATCCAATCTTCCCTCATCAGCCTTAAATTATTCAGGGAACAGAAGGTACAATCCATTTAGTAGGCTGGAAATGTTAGTCGGGAGCCCTATTAAAGCTTGACTGAACCTTGGGTGGGGATTCTGTTAAGTTGAACAAGGTACTTTTAAGAATTCAAGTGGATTTTTCTGTTAAGCTACATCTAACTAGAAGGAAAGGAACTGCACGTGTGTATTTACGATGCTGATCCAACATTTCTGTAAATACTTCTTCCTTCAATTTGGCCCCGTAGGAAAATTTTAAATGATATTTCTTATGGAAAGATTTAAGAAGGGAGACAAACGGATATGATAAGATTTCTCTGGGCCCTCTAGAAGGTAGCTTGTGAGTCTCCATGAGGGCAGGGACTTCACATATTTAACCCTTGTTACCTCCATCAATATCTCACAGTGTTCCAGCACAAAGTTGTGCTTAATAAATGTTTGAAATTGAAGGAGGAAAAGAGGAAGAATTGACAGTGGAGTAATCATGGTAAATGTCTATGAGTGTAGTTTAAGGTGCATATTTTAAAACTGGAAGATTGAAATTTTTGAACCCGAAATGTCAACAAAATTTGACTGTAGCCAGAGATTCTAATTTACATCTGTTTGTATATCTGGCTTAAGTATACACTGTAAAGGTGAAATAGGTGATCTATTTACAAGTTCAGTGTTAACTTTCTTATTCCCTTCTTTTGCAGATCTGAAGTACAGAGCCTCTCATTCATGACTCTCCATTCTGTTTCTTTCAACAGCATACATTCTGCTGATGGTATCTCACCTACTTCTAAATGGCTCATTAGTTTGTCCCTTTTCATTAGAATGCCCATTTCTCCCTGCCCTCCCACGAAAAATCCTCTTTCCCCCTTACAAAAACCTGCTGTAGGCTGTATTTTAAAAACAGATGGAAATTGTGTTATTGAAAATAGCATGAAACTGCCCCCCCACAATGTTAGATTTTAAGAAAAGACCAAGAGGCTTTATAATTATTTGCTATTTTTAAAGTAATTTTAGAACTTTTTAAAATGTGGCTTTTATTTTGTTTCTGGTGTTGGAAAGTAGGCTGGAATTGTTGCAGATTCATTTACTAGCTTTTGCAATAGAAATTATGCAGCTGTGTGTATGCTATTGAATAAAACAGAACAGAGGATCAATGATTGTGAGACTCTGGACTTAATATCTGCAAAAGGAAGGTACAAAAAGGTAAGTTGCTACTGTAAATAGGACCCATGTGTTTTCAAGCCTGAGGTGGTAGTGATTATTTTAGTTTAGTCTTTTTTAAATATTAGGGTAATATATTTTTTAGTTTAAAAAATTCTTGAGTGTATGCTTGGGAGAATCACTTTTCACTTCCAGCTTTTACAGTTGACTATTCTGAGAAAGATGAATAAATCTTACTAGGAAATGTTGATTTAAAAAAAAAAACAACTTAGTGAATGAACCTGGACAATTGAACCATCTACATTTTCAGATTTATTAATTCAGTAATATTTGGAATACCTACTTGGTGCCAGGTTTATAGGATCAAGTTAACTGTCCTCCAAAAGCTTGGCTTGGGGTTGAAGGTCAGTGGTAGGGACATGACCTAGTTAGCTTAGTTTCTAACTAAGAATTTTTTTGAACAATCAGCACCTTGGACAAAGTAGATACCTGGTAAATTAAAATTGAATAGGTCTTGATGGGACCACTAAGTGGGCAGACCCAATCCACCAGGCTGTTATTAAAAGCCTGTTTACTAAGGCTTGGTGTTAGACCCTGGAGGGGTATAAAGACTAGCAAAACAGGAGCTTATCCTGAGGAGTTTATTTTCTACTGGAGGGAAGCCTATGGATGAGTAAATGTAAAATATTTACTAAATAAATGGGATGGAGAACACTAATTTGGATAATTCGATAGCAAAAGCCTATAGGATGTGGTGTTTGATATGAGTTTAGGTATATAAAATAATCTCAGCTTAAATGGTATTGGGGGAGAGGTTATCATATCAAGCATGGATAAGGATGTACTGGATAATTTAGAGGAGATAAGACTAACAAGGGGATCTAGAACTTTGAAAATTCACTTGAGCTTTGCCTTGAAAGAAGCTAAGAGGTCAGAGTGAGTATATCCCCTTATTTGGGGGCTGTGAGCTACCCCTATTTAGAAATCAATTTGAAAAAAATTTTAAATTTATTTTAGAAATGCTTTTTTAGCACTTTGATTTATAGCCATCTGTGGCTACAGCTATTGTATATTAGTGAGTTCCTTTTATTTAGTTCCCACCAAGACTATAAACTTTTAGTCAAAATTAAAAACGGTAATTGGCTTCTAGTAGAAATAACCATGAAGTAATAGACATAAGGATATCTTACTTTTTTTCAACTTTAATTGATGATCTATTCTCTAAAATAGCAAACAAAGCAAAGGGAAATTTATTGGGGACTGGAAATGGTTAAGTGATCTGTTACATGTTTTTAAGGGGGAGGAGACTGGTTCTTTCTGTCTCACCTAGGCTAAAAGTATCTTTCCCTACCTCCTTAGATAGCCACTAGTTGCTCCTCCATGGGAGAAGAGCTCACCATATTGGTGATGCCCATTCTATTTTGGTCCTACTGCAACTAAGAACTATAGAACTCAGGTGTTCCTCTGGTCTCTTCCTCCATGTAGCATGGATTACAGTTAGACATGAGTCACAGAGCCAGGCCTTTCTGTTCCATTTTGCCATGTCACTAAGTGCCAGATACTAGGGAACAGATTTCACTTCTAATAGAAGGCAATATGAATGAAGTTAGTTGAATCAGGCAGTATAAGAAATTTCTTGAGTTCATCCAGTGAGTAAAAGCATCAAATTTTATATATGTGAACATTTCTGTTTTTCTCTTTAATCTTCCAAAACCAATGGCTGCCTCATTTTAAGCGAGTTCTTCTCACTGAGGAAATCTGAACAAATACATCTGCCATATTGACCAATTTCTTGTAAGCTATTTTTTTGTTTTTTCTTTTTTAGGAGGGGCTAGGGGAAAGAAAGCATTTGTTGTAATATTGTTTCATTTATCATGGATACTTGTATCTTTGCCTTTCCCTTCCCCTCCACATCTTTTGGAGTACTCTTAATGCAATGGGGTATAATCAGCCATTGAAAAACTGAAAATGAAATGTATAAATTAAGATAATATCTTAATGTTATCTTCCCTAACACAGATATTGAATACTTTGAAGGAGTGTGAAAGAATGATGCTGCTGTGTATCCTTTAGAACTTAAAAATTTAGGCTACCTATGGTCCCAGGTTACTTTTATTAATAATAATTTTCTGAATTTATTTATATGAGAAAACAGTTGTCATGGTAGAGAGCGCTCCAGGCTTAACCTTGTGAAAGTAAGAGCAAGTAACTTAACCCTTTCTTTTAAAAAATACCATGCATAGGGGGAGCAGCTTGGTGGCATGGTGAATAGAGCACCAGCCTTGGAATAAGGAAGACCTGAATTCAAATCCTGCCTCAGACACTTGACACAATTATTGGACATGTGACTTTGGGCAAGTCACTTAACCCCATTTGCCCTCCAAAAAGCAAAAAAAAAACCAAACCAATATCACGTATACATGTTGGAATTTTACAGTAAGCAGGTGTGGTAGAGCAATGGCCTGGTATCCAGAAATTTGAATTATAGTTTTATTTGTATAACTAATTTAACTGTTTGATTTTTGGGGTAAGTCATAATTAATATATATGGACCTCAGTTTTCTTCTGTATGATAATGACTTTACCTAGATAATTAGCAAGTCTTTTTTCAACTTTTTAAAATTGAAAAAATTTTTTCACCTAGCATAAACTAAAAGTTTACCAAGGCAGTTCTCTCTAAAGAATCTTGATTCCATACACCTTTAAAGAGACTAAAATTTCTACCTTTTGGGAAGATTCAAACTCTGATTTGAAAGTTTTCTATTTTAAAGAACCATTGATGTTTAGATATTTTTAGATGTAATTTGTAGCAAACTCAAGTTTAACAAATTTATTAGATTACATATATTTCTAAATAATAAATCAAGAAATGATTTTTTTTTTTGCAGAGACCATGGTGCACTAGCCTTACTTTTGGTGGGAATTATATGCAGCCAGTCTGGTGAAGCAGTGAGTAGTAGTATCCGTAGTGTAAATTAAGGCAACCCCAAGGTTGAGAACATGGACCTTAGTTTACTTGAATTTTATTGTTGGGTTTTATTTTAAACAACCCTTTAAAAATCTTTTAAAAATTACTGTTATTTTGCATCCAGATCTTAAAATCCTAAGTTGTGTTCTGGAGTAAAATATAATGGGCACATACAGAAACTTTTCTTGTTGAAAAATATTTTTAGGACCCACTACTAAGATACATTGAAAATCAATGCTCTTTTTCCATTGATCATGTAGTAATTTTGTACTATGGATGCTACTATTTTAGTATTACATGTGGCTATTTATTTGGAGGCAGAATACTCAAAAGTTGCAAGGTCCTTGCAATGCAGATCAATTCTTAAAATTTTAACAGTATTTTAAAAATCTTAAATAATTTATAAAAATAAGAGAGTGATACTTTATTGTGCCAGGCATAATACAGTAGGATAAGTGCTGGCTTCAGAATCAAAACATGCATTCACATCCTGGTTTTGCCCCTTAATGCTTGTGTGACTTTGAGGAAGTCACTTCTGTGGGCCTCAGGTTCTTCATCTATAATATAAGGGCATTTGGATTAGATGATCTCTTATGGTCCCTTTCAGCTCTAAATCTAAGATGTTTGTTTGTGTGTGTGTGTGTGTGTGTGTGTGTGTGTGTGTGTGTGTGTGTGTGTGTGTGTGTGTGAGAAAAACAGAAACAAAAGCTTGGGGTGGAGAGGGGATGTCTAGACCTGTGATTTCACTGATTCCCTTTTTTACTAATGCAGATCAGCCAACATTTTCCCTGCAACTTATAGTTATAAAAAACTGCTGTGGTGCACTGGGAGCATTCTCTGTTATCTAGAGTCACATAGCCAGTATGTCAGAGGGAAGAGACTTTTGAACCTAATTTAATTCTTCCTGACTCGGAGGCCCCATGCCTCTCTCTACTCTTAGTGTGTTCTTACAGAACTGTTAGGATGATAATTTACATTCATTCTCATTACATTAAGCATTTTATAAAAGTAAAATGATTAGCTTAATTACAGTAAAAAAATTAAACACCAAACCTTTTTATAATTTATATTTGTTATGCAGTCCATGAAAGAGACTTTGAAGTTCAAGTTATTTCAGAATTTAGGTTGAATACTACTTTCAACAAAGTAAATTGAAATTTCTTATCCTGTATGATATTTATCAGTTTTCCCATACGTCCTCCATAAAGTATCTACCAATTTAGTGTGTTTGTGACCTCCTTGTTCTTTTAGTATCTCAGAAGTACCAATGTATCCCATTAAACTTATTTATATGTTTTGTCAATAATTGGCCTTGGCCCATCTCCTTTTCCATTAATACATATCCCAATAATTTCTTTAAAATGTTTGTTGCATGCAAATGTATTGTAGTAAATTGATGAGCTCTTGCGTATATCACAGTGGCTCTTCCATTGCTTTTTAAATTGCTTATATTAGTCTAATGTGGTATTCCGCAATTGAGTCACAATGGGGACAAGTGTTTATGTTAAAAGAGAGATGGATTTTGCTCTAGCAAACATTTTTGGATCAGTAGAAAACAGTGCATCTTTCCAGATCCAATTCTGCCAGATTTCCTTTTCAATTCACAGAAGATCATTTGTATTGTAATATTACTATTTCCAACAACCACTTAAAAGTAGTGATAGGAACTGGACCTATGATAGCAAATACAGAGAACTCTGAGATGAGGAAGACTACCCCTGCCAACTTCTGTAAATTTTATAGTCTGAGAGAGTTGCCTTAAATTATTTGAGAGGTTAAGGGACCTGTCCAGAGTAATACAACTAGTTAAGTGTCTGAGGCTGTACAAAGGTCTTACTAACTCCAAGGCTAGTTCTCCTTCCTCTACACAATGCTGTTTTTTGAGATAATTTATATCAAGTCATTTTTTAAAAATAGTATTTATAATCATTGTTAATGTGGCAGGCTTTTTGAGTAAGTTTATAAAAGTGAACAGTGTAAGAGCTTTTGGAAGTCTGTTATATTTATGAAATGGATTATTTTCTTTAAAACATTTAAAAGTCAACTAAATTTCTCTGCTATTTTCATTGGCCTGCACATAGCAAGTCCTAAAGTTTTGCTCCAGTGGCATATTTGTAAAAGAAATGATTAAATTTATAATCCTTAGTGGAACTTCAAGTAGGAATGATGTTCAGGGAATATATTTTAGGTTATCATTTGCCAAAATACCTGAATGACTTAAATGTTTTAAATCCTATGTCTTTGAGTGTTTTTGGGTATTTGAAAGCACTATAAAAAATGTAGAAATTTGGGGTGGCATATCTTATTTTAGAAGTAGGTGATGAATTGTAATCTGTACTGTGAAGTGAATGGGAGTGCTCATATCATTGAGATGAGCATTCAAAACACATCTTTGGTGAATGATTTTCTCAAATATGGTTTCTCTTAGTCTATAGTTTTCACTTCACTGTTCACCATTCTTTTAATACACTTATATGTACCCACATGTACCTTGGTTTAGACTGCTTCATTTATTTACAGATTTTTGGTTGTGAGAACATTTGGTACTTTCTAGGAATGGCAGTTAAATCTACCTAAAGGTAACTTCTTTTTTTAAAGTCTCATAGTCTGGAGTTATAGGAAATTTTTGTAGGAATTATAATCCTTCCCTTCCCTTGCTCATTACTCTGCGTTTCTGAGTAAAATAATTCCAATGATAGAATAATCCTTCCTTGACCATTGAAGCTGGCTCTACTAGTCAGTCACCCAGTAACCAAGTTAAAGGCTATGTGGCTTTCATTTTCTGAGTATAACAGGAGTGATTTGAATGCCTCAGTATTTGGTGATATCTAATTCCCATTTGGTTTTCAGTTCTTCAAAGAACCTGTACTTTTCATTGCTGAGTAGATAATTTTAAAATACAGTAGCAATGGTAAAAAATAATTAGTTTGAAAAAATTCTGATGTTTTATTTTATGACCACTTGCTGAGGAATATTTGATCCTTTTAATAATTGGCATACTCATCCAAGCATATCTTAATTCTTGAACTGGGCCCATCTACGTTATTTTAGTAGATTAAAATTAAAATGAAAGGCCTAATTAGTCATTGGTAACCAAAAGTCCAGAGCTAGAACTTAATGTTATTCTTTCTAAGTATTTGAAAACTTGTGAATGTTTACAGTATTAAATGAGAGGGGCCTTTGATGGAAGTGTTCATTTTTTGAAAGAAATATCAGGTTAATAATCAGTGATATCTTCTTCTGAATTAGTGTTTTATTTCTTAATAGAAAAGTGTAATCAGGTTTTATTAACCTAAAGTGTAATAAAAGAACTTACAGTTGGGAATATTGGGAAATCTTGAATGAAACACTCCAGGGTGATATGAATAACCCCATTTAATTTTAAGAAAGACTAATATAAAGTTTGTTTTAAGGGACTATTTTTGCCTTAGTGTCTTTTGCACAGTTCTTGCACAAAATAAGTTCTTAATCAATGCTAATTGATTTTTTAAAAAGCCTTTACATTGTTGCTATTTTTATCTCATTTCCTTTCCTATCCTATTTTCTTTAAAAGGGTTGTTCTGAAATCACATATTTAGGAGCTTAAAACTAGTCATGCTCTTTTATTGTCTACAAATGAGATCTGCCCACCATCAATCATCTACCTACCTGTAATTTCTGTGGATGGAGTAATAAAAAGAAAGCTTTCTACTTTAAAATAACTTCCTATGGTCAAATAGACTTGCCCTGAAAGTAGAGGTTCTTTTTTTTTTCCTTTGCTTTTTGGAGGGCAATTGGGGTTAAGTAACTTGCCCAAGGTCACACGGCTAGAAAAGTAGAGGTTCTTAATGTTTTTTTTGTGTGTTTGTGTTTGTGACATCCCTGTGGCAGTGTGGCAAAGCCTATGGATGGTTTTTTTTTAAAATTCATAATTGAAGGAAATAATAAATATCAGAGGTTAATGAAAATGAAGATGTGACTTTTTTCTAGTTCATAGACCCCTGGAAATCTATTAACAGACCCCCTCCTCTAGTTGCTGTGCTCTCTACACCGCCCCCCCTTGTCTTAAAGGGTGTTTTTTTTTTGGTATATGTATGGGATACAACTTTTGTGCTGAGTTCTTGGGAGACAGTGGAAACAGCCCTTTCAAAGAGCTTACATTCTAATAGCAGAGACACTTATGTACATATAAAATATATACAAAACTACTGGGTAGTTTTGTGAGAGGTCCTCCCTGAATGATTGGGAAAAATATTTCTGAGGAAATTTTGTTTAACATTAGCAAATTTATTTTGAGTTCCAAATTCTCCCTGCCCCTCCCTTCACCTATTAAAAAGGCAAGCAGTATGATATCACTTATACATGTGAAGTCATGCAAAACATTTCTTAGGAAATTAAATAACTAGTTGATTGCATGTACAACTAGGAGGTTGTGGAGTGAAAACTGGAAAGGTCCCCTCATCCTAACACATTCAGTTTCTTAGGCAGGTAGATTGTGTATCATCAATGACTGAAATTAATGGTTTTTTTCCCCTCTGTTTTCCTAAAGCTTAGTATTAGGAAGAGGGAGATCATTATTAGAGAAACTTAAGCCTTGTTCTTTGTATTTTTGCAGAAAGTTTAAAATGTCCTACTCTGAATTATAGTTATTACTTTTACTAGGCACTTAATACATATTTAATTATTTTTAATCTCTTAAAAAAAACCTACCCCACACTCCCCCTTACCACAAGCTCCCTAAGGGCAGCTGCTTGTTTTTATGCTTTTCTATTCTTTCAAAACCTTTTAACATAAAGCTTTGTTATCTATTAGATGTTCATAGATTTGTGCTTTGGTTGTGATTAACACGTACATTGTTTGAATACATTGAATGCTGATCTTATGTTAATAATAGCCCATACATTTTTTTTGTTTGTTTTTGGAGGGCTATTGGGGTTAAGTAACTTGCCCAAGGTCACACAGCTAGTTTTTTTGTTTGTTTGTTTGTGTGTGCGTTAAGTGTCTGAGGTCGGATCCGAACTCAGGTCCTTCTGACTCCAGGGCCAATGCTCTACGCACTGCGCCACCTAGCTGCCCCAGCCCATACATTTTTAAGGCTTACAAAGAACTTTTTTTTTGGAGGGGGGAAAGGCAATTGAGGTTAAGTGACTTGCCCAAGGTCACACAGCTAGTAAGTGTGTCAAGTGTCTGAGGCTCAAGGCTGGGGGCTGGTGTTCTATTCACTGTGCCACGTAGCTACCCTACAAAGAACTTTTTTAAGGTTTACATATATATTATCTTTTCTGTCTTTAACAGTCGAGACCAAAATTTATTGATAGAAATTTTTGCTATTCAAAATGCTTTTTTTCTGTAGTGCTAAGGTCATAGTAATAATAATGATTATCATAATAGCTAGAATTTATATAATGCCTGTTATGTACCAGGCACTGTGTTGTGTTAATCTCTCATTTGATCTTCATTACAACCATAGAAAATGGATTCTTCTATTATCCCATTTTACAGTTGAAACTGAGGCAGAAAGTGACTTAACTAGGGGTCACAGCAAGTAAAGTGTCTGAAGCCAAATTGGAACTCTGACACTAGGCACAGTGCCAGTCTACCTGCCTTGGTAAATAGGTCTGAATTAATAACATTACAAAATAATGTTTTTTCCCTTTATATCATTCCTTTTGAAAGTTTGTAACTTTTAATTTGGGAAATTTGGGCATTGCCATTGTAGAAATTTTGAGTTTTAAGTAAAAAAATGAGATAAAGTCTTAGGTCCAATGCAGGTATACTTAGGTATACCTATCATTAATGCAAATCTCCTTATTCAAGGAAAGCTAAATATTAAGGTCAGACTACCTTTATGTGCTTCAACTAATTTTGTGACAAAGTTTAACATTCGTTTTTATACTTCTAAATAAGGCAGTTTGTAGGAAACTTATTGAAGGGGAATAAATCTGGGGAGAATTTTTAAACAAGGTTTCAGTATGAAATACTGCTTTCCTACCCAGCTAGCTTAACTGTCTGTACTTTCTCTAAAGAGAAGTGAATTCTGGGAGGAAAACATGTTCCTTTTGTCTTCTGTTGATCTTTCTGTTATTTGCTGAAGGGAGAGGTGTGTTCTACTACCTTTGGGAAACCTGCAAAACCAATCTCTTCCTATGTTGTTTTTGAGCCTTGAGCTGATTACTAACCTCTGCCCTTTTCTTAATAGTAAGTTTAATACTTTAAAAGAAAATTCTGCTAACTAGAAAAAAAATGTTTTAATTGGAGTGAAGCCTATAAAGACAAATCAGTTCAGCATGGACAAATTGATCTAAACAGGAACTAGAGGAAACTAGATCCAGGTCTGAGAGTATGATTGGATTGAGGTTGCTTTGAGGCCAATGCTAATGAGCAATTTGAACATACTAGTACTTCACCATCAATACACACATCTGTGGTTTTTAAAGGCATAGTCCTATTGGCTGATTCTGTTTTGGTTTGTTTGTGGTTTTTAAAGGCATAGTCCTATTGGCTGATTCTGTTTTGGTTTGTTTCTTTTGCTATTGTGTCAGTAAGTATATTTCAAGTGTTAGAAACTGTCTCCAAAAGTAACAGTGTTGTGTTGACGTTAATAATGGGTATAGAGGAGGTGGTGAAGTGGTCAGATAGGCTCTTATCTGGGTTTGCTTGTAGAAATGATGGCTTGGGGCAAAATGATAGAACCTGTCAGAATTATGTATTCATTTATTGAGTGTCTCCCTCTTACATATATTTTTTTTCCACCAAGGTAGCACTAAGACCTACCTGTTTTTTAATAATTAGATGGAAGGAAACTAGCTCTAGAATAAAGATTGAATTTTAAATTAATTGGGTTAGTTGGAAGATTATATAGGTAAACTACAGAGACCTTTTTAAAAAATTTGACAGTATATACTGCTTAATCATTTTTAGTTAACTCTTTTTCCCCCTTTTTCCTTTTTTTTCCCTTCATTTTCCCATAAGTACATTATTCCTTTTCTTTAGCCTGCCTATCACTTGTAGGCCTTTACCTGTAGCTTTGATACAAAATGTCTCTTAGCCACATAAGCCATCCATCTCTGAATGTGGGCTCTACTAGAAGACAGATACTGCTTTAAAGTACAAGATAGCTTAGGAACAACAGAAACCCCAAGGGTATGTTTCATCTTATGTTACAAGTAGAGCTGAAGGAAATTTGACCTATATTAAGCACTTAACCATGTCTGCCTTTCCATTATTTTACCGTTTGTCCTAAAATAAAACACTATAGAAAAAAAAGGAGAATTCCAGTTTTTAGGAGGTTATATTTTTAAAAACTACTATTTGTAGTTATAAATACTCTGTTGAGTGCCTTTAGTATAAAGATCTCTGGAATGATCTAATCCATAATACTTAGACAACCTGGCAATGCTTTGTCTTTTGACTTATATTTTATATGATTGTTAAGGGTCCTAATTGGATTTAGAAGGCATTCCTTCTAGATCTTTCCATACAACTTAAATAATTAAGTGATGTCCATATTATATAACACACTTAATTTCAGACTTGTAAAGATGAAGCAAAACTTAGCTGCTGGCAAAATAGGTCAGTCTTTTTCAGTCCTGTATTGTTTGGAAAGATTACCATTGAATCTCTTATATTTGATCAGTGGATTTTTAAATGCTGAAAGGGGGGGGGGCTAGGTGAGTTCTCTGTAAAACAATTTTTTTTTTCAAATTGAAGCATAGTTAATTTTGATACTCGAGTAATTTTAGCATTACTAAAACTCCTGTTTTTGAGTAATTTTTTTCAAAGTCCATATATCCAGTCAGTTGCTAAAGCTTATATGTTCTTCCTCCATGTATTCCTTTCTGTTTCTTACACATTCACTAACCTAGAATCAATTTTCTTTTTACCTGAAATAGTACTGTAACCTCTTAATTAGGTTTCTGCTTCAAAGTCTAGCCTTTATGCAATAGAGAATACTTACGCACTACTGAAAAAGGAATATTAGTAAATTGCCAGTTTCTCCTCCATTAACAATCTTAAGTGGTTTCCTTTCCTGTAGGATAAAGTATAAACTGCTCAGCTTGGCATTTAAAGCCTGACTTTTTGAGACTTATAAGATTCATGTTACTCTTTTTTTTTTTTTTTTTTTGCTTTTTGGAGGGCAATTGGGGTTAAGTAACTTGCCCAAGGTCACATGGCTAGGTTTTTGTTTGTGTGTGTGTTAAAGTGTCTGAGGTTGGATCCGAACTCAGGTCCTTCTGACTCCAGGGCCGATGCTCTACTCACTGCGCCACCTAGCCGCCCCATCATGTTACTCTTCTACTCTGGTTAAAATGGCCTACATGGATTTTCCTGAGTTGTCTTTTTGCAGACTCTGGGCTTGGTATGGGACTAGCACCTGGAATGTTCACTCTCTTTCTGCTTTTTAGAATATTTATTCAAGTATCACTTCCTATAGGAAGCTACTTTCTGAGTTCTCTAGACCATATACTTATCCTTTCCTGAAATTGCTTTTGTTTGTTTACTGATACCAAGATTGTGCCTCCCAGTAAGAAGCTAGCTTTCTTGACCTTGTAATAGTTCCTTGAACATAGTTGGCACATAACGATAATTATGTTGAATTGAAATAATGCTTTTTTTTCTTATTAAGCTTTTAATATGCTTTTCAAGGATATTAACAACATGATTTTGTGGAAAAACTGGAAATTGCTGGTCTTGGAGTTAGAAGACTGAGTGAGGTTCAAGTCCTGGCTCTGACACTGGCTATAAGACCCAGGGGAAGTCACTTCTCTGTGTTTGCTTCTTTGTAAAATGGGAATGGTGGTGATAATTTGGTCTACTTATATCTCAGAATGGTTGAGAAGGAAGCACTTTGTAAATCAGAAGGTGCCATGCAATGAGTTGTTTTCTACTTTGATACTTTGAAAGCTATAGTAATTTTATTGTGAATACTCTTTCTATTGACACAAATCAAAACTCTTTGTCTTCACTTGCCATAGATGAAAAATTTATTATTATGTGGGGGCCAATCTTCTGTTTGATCATCTCTTCATTTATTCAGATTGATCTTATCTCAGTAGATTGGTATTTGAACTGTTTCTTGTATTGTAATAATTTGGAAATTCCAACTCCAGTCATACTCCCATTTTATGGTATTAATGACCATGTGGGAAAAGGTTTAAAAATGGTAGGAAAATTATCATTACTTGAATGTTTATGTCCTTAGAATTATGGATAATAAGCTTGTATTTTTATTCTAAATGAAAAGGATTAGAATATTAAGCTAGTCTCAGGATTGTTCTATTTCAGAGAAATTAGGAGGCCCTCTACCTTTTATATGATTCTAGAAGTCTTGAACGTTGAGTTAATGGTTCCATAGAACCATTTACCTATAATGAACACATGATATACTGGTAATTACTCAGAACTGGTAACATATATAGTTTTTGTACTACAAAGTGAGCAACATTTTTGTTCTCTAAAATACCTGAGGAATAAAAGGGGAGCAAGATAGACTGAAAGGACCTAGTTTCCCCCTGAACCTTAATTTATTTGTAAAATAAAGACAATGGTAATTGAACTGATGCCTTAGTCTTATTTTGCATCTCAAGTTGATACGGTATGTATAGTGCTTTTTAAAAGATAAATGTGGGTTATCATTTCTACACATTAGTAATACAAATGATATATTTAGTTACATAGTACCTATTTATTTTTCTAATGGAACACCACAAAACTAATAACTTCATATAATTTAGTAACATGGAAAAACTGGAGCTTAGGGAAAATTGTTTTGAATGATAATGGTGTTATTGCAGAAACCTGTGATAGCATAGATCGTTTCATGGATTCCACGACTAAAAATCATTGGCTAAGTTACCTTCAGGTTAAAAGGGCAGAAGTTCATAATATGGGAAAGGTTTTAATATCAAAATTGGAAGAAAGTTCAAAAGATCTTAGGGAGGATAACTTAACAATTTGAGGGAAAAAATTCCCCAAAGTTCTGCCAATACTATTTCTTTGCTTTTATGAAGATGAAAAACACTTCATTAAAGTTTTATTATTCCATCCTTAATCACAAGTAAATGACAATTAATGTGAAAGTTTATTGCATTGCATTCCAAGGTTGTACTGGGACCCAAAATGTAAACTTAAGCGTAAAATATGTTTTAAAACTTAGATGTTAAGGTTTTATATTTTATAGTCCATTGAATGAATCTTATTGTTTAATGTAGTCAGAAAATTAAAAGCCTTCTACCTTCTATATTTTTTAAATACCTACTATGAGTAATGTATTGTAGCACTTTGCTTATTCCTTATAAAAAATGGTGGAAGAGAAAAGATTAGTTGGTAAGATTATAATCAGGGGAATATATCTTCAGGAATAGATACCCACACTATGACTGTCCCAGATTCCATTTTCCCATGTGACATGATGTATGTAATGGCTTACTCTCATTTGAAGACCTCAGGACTTTAACCAGGTAGTTTGGGTGAATCAGGCTTTTAAACGAGGCCTCATAAGCAACCTTTTCACTTTTTTGGTGTTAGATTTAGTCAGCAGGTTCATTTGGGTATCACTCCAGTTTTGGCTATGGACAAGAATACTCTTCCCCTCCCCACCTTCAACAACTTTTTGTGTGTTGGCTTCCCCCATTGTATTACAGTCGACTCTCTTAATTTGATTTTGTGTTTCTAGCACTAAGCACAGTGTTTGGCACATACTAGACACTTAAAAAATGTTTATGGACTGACAAATCCAAAATGTGTAAGTAAGGGCCAAATTTCAAGGTTAGAATATATTTATCCACATGTGAATTGTATGGATGGCAAATAGGAAAGATCAAGTTCTGCTGTAACAAATTCCAAGGTATCCAAAATACTTTACAGAATGCTTTTATTATGGTGCTTGGTTGAGAGGCACAATAATAATGTTAGCCTTTTTTGTAGCAATGTAATCATAGCAAATCATTTAATTCCATGGAGCCTAGGTTTCCTCCTCATCTTTAAAATGGGAGATATAATATTCTTGAAATACTTATTAGTTCATAGGCTTGTAAAGCTAAAGCAAGATAATGTATATAAAGTGCTTTGTAAATCTCTTAAGTGATACATAAAACTGTCTGTTGTATCAAATATTGCTTTGAATAAGTGGAACGTAATTTTTTCCCACAGAGAGATTTTGGTTGTCATAGTATTTATTGTGATTAGACCCATCCTTTACAGTTTTTTAAATGGAGGAGATGTTGGGGGGGAGGATACAAGGTATGGAATTGGGTGGGACTGGAAGTCAGATGTTTGCAAGGATCTCAAAATCATAGCATATTCTATATAAAATTGACTTCCACTGGTAGCTGAAGTTTTGATTTTTGTTTAATTAGGGAAGCATTTTAACACCTTGGACTGTGAATTCATATTCAGAAGTTTGGGCTGTATCCCTGCTTTGAAGTAGTTACTTTTGATTTTCTGTTATAATCATGTAATCACAGGGTTAAATATTTTATGTAAATCATTAAATATTTTATTTGATCAAGGGACTTAATTTAGAAAACTTGGCAAACTGAGTGAATTTTCTGGTTTGTTTTGAGTAGCCAAAGGTGGAATTATCTTGGAAATATTATGGTGAAATGATAAGGCCTTTAGACGATATTTCTTAAATTTGGAGGTGTACTTCTAGAGCTACATTTCCCACTTTTTCAGTGAATGTAATTCTCCATTATAGCACAAAGTCTTTAAAGTCAGGCGCTGTTTCTGTGGAAGGGAAACCATTTACAATATAAATCACCTTAAAAGACCTGCTTAGAGGTTTTTAGATTTTAGAGGAACATAGGAAATCTGAATATTTTTTAGCTAGCTTTGTACAGAAAAATGAGGTGATATGTGGAGGGAGGATGGTGTTAGAAGTAAGCAGGTTTTTTTCCCCTTAATGAATAGGTAAGAAAGTTGTATTTTTTAAAAAACATCTTGTTATAGCTTCCAGGACTGTCCATCTTAAGTTAAAATGTAGGTTTGAGAAGTAGAATTCCCCTTAAGTATTAACTTAATTATTTCTTTTTTTTTTCCCCAAAGGTTTGGGCCCCATGGAATCCCTGTGACAATTTTCCCCAAAAGAGAATACAAAGATAAACCTGAAGCCATGCAGCTCCACAGTAGATCATTCCAAGAAGGAACAGAAATCAAGCGTGACTTGAATGGTGCTGGTCCGGATGACCATTCTCCCATTCAGCCACCAGAACCTAGCCTTGCTAAAAGCCTGTGGACTTCTAAACCACCTCCTCTCTTTCATGAAGGAGCACCTTATCCTCCCCCTTTGTTTATCAGGGACACTTATAACCAATCAATACCTCAGCCTCCTCCTCGGAAAATTAAGCGACCCAAAAGGAAGATGTACAGGGAGGAGCCTACTTCTATAATGAATGCTATCAAACTACGACCCAGACAAGTCCTATGTGACAAATGTAAAAACAGTGTTGTTGCAGAAAAAAAGGAAGTTAAAAAAGGTGGCAATGCAAGTGACTCCTCTAAATATGATGATAACAAAAAACGGAGAAATGAAAGTGTAACTACTGTGAATAAAAAACTTAAAACTGACCATAAAATGGATGGGAAAAACCAAAATGAAAGCCAGAAAAGAAATGCTGTGGTCAAAGTTTCAAATATTGCTCACAGCAGAGGCAGAGTAGTTAAAGTGTCTGCTCAGGCAAATACTTCAAAAGCTCAGTTAAGTACTAAAAAAGTGCTCCAGAGTAAGAATATGGATCATGCGAAAGCTCGGGAAGTGTTGAAAATGGCCAAAGAAAAGGCACAAAAGAAACAGAGTGAAACTTCCACTTCCAAAAACGCACATTCTAAGGTTCACTTCACCCGTCGGTTTCAGAACACCAGCTCAGGTTCCCTTCCACCCCGGTTGCGTTTGAAGCCACAAAGATACAGGAATGAAGAAAACGACTCTTCCATGAAGGCCGGACTTGAGAAAATGCGGAGTGGCAAGATGGCACCCAAACCCCAGTCTCGCTGCACCTCTACCCGCTCAGCAGGTGAGGCCCCTTCAGAAAATCAGAATCCCTCAAAAGGTCCTGAAGAGGCCAACAGTGAGGTTCAGGACACACGTGAAGTACATGTGCCTGATGAGCAGGATGAACAGCAGACATTGGGCAAAAAGGGCAGCAAAAGCAATATCACTGTTTACATGACCCTAAATCAAAAGAAATCTGACTCTTCCAGTGCATCAGTGTGTAGCATTGATAGCACAGATGATTTGAAATCTTCCAATTCAGAGTGTAGTTCTACTGAAAGCTTTGATTTTCCTCCAGGCAGTATGCATGCACCTTCCACCTCTTCCACTTCATCCTCTTCAAAGGAAGAGAAAAAGCTCAGTAATTCCTTGAAAATGAAAGTCTTTTCCAAAAACGTCTCTAAATGCATCACACCAGATGGCAGGACCATATGTGTAGGGGACATTGTTTGGGCCAAGATTTATGGCTTCCCATGGTGGCCAGCCCGTATTCTTACTATAACTGTAAGCCGGAAAGATAACGGCCTGTTAGTCCGACAGGAGGCCCGTATTTCATGGTTTGGGTCTCCAACAACATCTTTCCTTGCATTATCGCAACTGTCCCCCTTTCTAGAAAACTTCCAGTCACGCTTTAATAAGAAGAGAAAGGGCTTGTATCGCAAGGCTATCACAGAGGCAGCTAAGGCTGCAAAGCAGCTGACTCCCGAAGTTCGGGCCCTGTTGACACAATTTGAAACGTGAACATGGACAGTAAGGTAGGCAAGAAAAGTTTGGAGGCTCCACAAAGTTTTTTAGGCTAGTTAGAGATAACTTACACAAAGCAGACTTGGCCAAAACCAGGAAGAGAAAAAGAAAGTGCACTCAGTTGGCTGCTTTTTTTCTAATACTGAAATTGATCTCTTGATAACTTTCTTGACAGGCAAAGTAAACCAATTGAACATGCAATCAAATTTTTTCTTAACATGAGAAATTTAGCAATATTTTCAAGTAAAATTCTTGCATTTTTAAATTCCTCAACCTTAACCCCAAGGCATAGGAGCCATAGCCTCAATTGAAAGGCATTTTTTTGCAGGGAATATGCATCAGATACTTCCGAATATGTAGCCTATTACTATGTGACACAGGTTACAGTGGGTGATGGTAGTAATAGCTGTGAGTGGGGTGGTCCAGTAGGAACGTTTGGGATTTTAGTGACCACTTGTTTTTATTTTTTTTTTTTATAAATTAACACATAAGCCTTTCTATGCACACAAGGGCATAAGTTTGACACTTCAGTTTTTGACAAGCTGAAATAGGGATGGATGCTTACTATTCAGAGGCAGGCTGCAGAATTGCTCAAGAGTTTGGGATCAAGGGCTGTCAATGCTGCATAGTTGTGAATCATAACTTCCTGTTTTTCTTCCATTAAAAAAAAAAATCTTCCAAGGTTCTGACTTGGGAGTTTAGATAGAGGTTTGTTTTGAAAAATGTAAATAATTGATTGCTAAATTGGTCAGATTTTCTCCTGACTGGCTGTTCCTAAATTTTTAGGATACGTCCTAGTAAATTACACTTTGTGAGTTACTTGTCATGTGTAATTGTTGCATTTTGGATGTACCTAATTTCATAATTTTGAAAAAAATATTTCCGTTTAAGGTATCTGTTTGCAGGTCAGAAAGTAAGAAAATGTAATTGTGTAATGCTCTGATATGTACAAAAAATGTAAATAAAATTGACTAAATCTGAATTATTTGTGTGTGTTTCTCAAAAAGCTTTGAAAATAAATTTCAGAATATTAGAAAATGAATATTTTATATATAGTGCTTAGAGATAGTAACAGATAAGAAATTTAATTTCTCATTTGCCCTGCCACAGAATGTTTTTTTTTTTTTATAGACTCATGATAAGACATTATTCAATACATAGTTCTTCAAATTGGATCTTATGTAGCACAAAGAAGGGTCCATTATATTTCTAGGATTGTTAGCTTTTATAAAGGTATGAATTTTAATTCTCATTGATAAGTCTTAATTTTTCATCTCATGCTTAACTTTTCATAAGGAGGTATTTAAATTTAGTCTCCTGGTCTGCTCGGTCCTTTGTCTAATATTAATTGCCCACTTGGGGCTTTTTTTTTTTTTTTAATATGCTGGTGACTCAGCTCTCTCTTTAGTTATTCTCCATTCATGCCCATTTGACTTTAATTGTTTTCTCCTTTTTTAGGTTTGCCCTGTTAGGGAAATTATACTTGCCTATGTATCAGAGCAAGTTATGTACCATGTTTTTCTAAGTTGCTTCATACAAAGGCAATTTTTAAAATGTCAATAGTTTTTTAGCTGTCTTTTTTAAACAGGTAATTTTTGTAATTTTAAACAGGTAATTTTATGTAATTTTAAATGATAGAAGAATTGACACTTTAAAAACTTTAGTGCCTATAGGATGACAGAATTAGATATTTTAATTACTTTTGTGGATTTCCAAATAACCCAATTTGAAACTTCTATTATCTTAATATTATTACACATTGGATGTGCTGCCTATTGGTAGTTAACTCATCTGCATATGATCAGTTATCAGTTTCCTTAAGCTTACAGTTATTTATTTACAAACTATGAAAACCAGATTTTCTGCTGGATAATTTAAGTAACTTCCAGGAGAACTCAATGCTTTTTGATTGTAGTAAACACACGTTTAAAATTTTTGATTGTGAGATGTTGTTTCACTTCTATAAGATGTATTCTTTCCTGCAAACAGAAACAACTACAATATTTCAGGAATAATTATTTGCGCTGCATTTATCAATCTTTAGTGTTGTGACTGGTGCAGTGGAAAAAGTGCTGGATCTCAGGAGTTAGAACCTGGGTTCAGATCTTAGCTCTGCTACTTTAACTTTCTGTGTGACCTTGAGAAAGTCACAACGTTCTTGGTCCCCAGTTTCCTTATCTGTATAATGAGGGGGTTGAACTAGACAGCCTCAAGTCTCTTCCAACTCTAAATCTGTGATCCCATAATTAAAGTAAGTTGATAATCTAGAAGCTGAATCCATTCATTATGTTATTGATTGCCCTGTGGTCATTAGAATAATTTGTTAGTGGGGGCTAACAACACAAATTATGAGGAGTTTTGGTTTGAATTTAATAGACTGTTGATAGAACCTAAGTTCCTTGACAAGGGCAAAAATAATTACCTCTAACTTAAATTTTATAAACTTTTTAGTGTCCCAGATACATTGTGTATATAGTGATTACCTAATGTCTATCACCTAGTAATGGTGTTTTGACAGGTATTTGCTTAATGTGAAACAAATTTGTTTAAAATTTTGGAGGATTAAAATAGTATCAGTGACCATTGACCAAATAAATGAGTATTATATATAGGGTGTGCTAATACATTATTGGAGAAAGGAAAGAAAAAACTGTCCGAACTGAATGATACATATTCTGGTTTTATATAGTGTCCATCTCTAAGGTAAACAAAGACCCATAACCATATATTTGCAGTCTTAATTGCCAAGTTCAGTGGTTGCCTCAGAAAATTAGGCACTAGAGTTTATGCCCTTAGGATGTTATTTTCACCTCAAAAGTTTTTTGTTAAGTTGACACTGAATGGCTTATGTTATATAAAACTTGTACTCTTCTGCTGCAGTGTATTTTCTCAAAGCATTTTGTCCTGATATGTGTAGATAGTTTTCCTTTCCAACACCTAGAATTTCCTTTACCACAAAAAGAAAATGAACTGCCTTAGGTAATGCTTCTGAATTTCTTTTAGAGCTCATTCTGGAATGTTACAAAAAAGAAATTAATTTCATTTCCTCTCCCTATATGCATTCATAGTTACATGGGTATTTTTCTTTTGCATAGAAGGAAAAAAAATCTACTTAATGGGCCAGGTGCTGAGAGTGTGTAAGACAGGGACAAATAAAAAGGAATTACAGAGGGGGAGCTAAAAGCTAAAAAATGAAACAGGTCAAGGCAGGAAAAGGAATCATCATTATTTTGATTTTGAAAATGTTGCTTTCCCAGTTGACTCAGAACTGAATGATAAACTCAGTGAAGTTGGAAGGTAAGGAATGAACTGATTTTGCATTCAGAAGTTGCTGATAAATATAAATCATCTACTAATACTTTCATTTCACAGATTATGAAATGTTTAATAACTCAAAGGTTGACTTGTCCAAAGGACAGCTAAATATTCTTTAAAAAAAAAAAAGTGATTCCTAGATGTGTATTCCTACCAGGCTGTTCCCATGAACCTCAGGATCACTAGTATTGACCAATTTTGCTCTTGGGGGCAGGTAACTGTTTTTGTGTTTTTTTTTATAAACCCCCATGCTGAGAACAGTGCCAGGTATAGTAAGTGTTTAATAAATATTTGTTGACTGATATATAAATTGTTGTAACAAGCCTTGAATAATTATAGTTTTATTAAAATGTGATGATATTGCAGAACTATCATCTGTGGTCATAGTGTAGAATAAGGAGAGAATACATTGTACTCCAGTAAAAAGCACAAGCTTTTTGCAATGACTTCTAATCTATTAATACTAAATTATGATACCAATGAATTGTGTGGCATATCTTTTATTCTCTTGACAATTAACTACTAGGCCTAATTTTACCTAGTAAGTCATAAGTAATATATATACCTTGAGTTTGAATTAATTTTATTAAATATGAAATGTTACTTCTGAAATGTCCTAAAAGCATACCATGTTAAAACTTGGGTTTAAGGAAGTCTTAGACCACGTAAACCTAAAAAGGAAAATTATGGTAGTGACATAGGACTTTGGTGTCAGGGTATTTTGGATGCTGCTATTTTCCACTTAGACCAAAGACTAGTAGGAAATGAGATGCCAATTTCAGGAGACTAGCATTTTTGAGTCATACTAGGCTTATAAAATCAGAGAAATGTGATTTCTCAGTGTGTATGCTAATATTGTTGAACTTTTAGTTGGCATGAGACCTTTGAAAAACTAGGGTAATTTTAATTAAGTGATCTGACCTGGAGAGAACTATTAGTTTAAATCAATCAACGAATATTTAATAAGTATTTACTCTGTGCCATAGAATATTAAGCTGAATTATAGTGTGCATGCATGAGTTGTTGTGCTGACATTTAAAAGAGCTTTAATTTTACAAAATTGCTGATATCAAAGGAAAGATATGATACTTCTATATGTCCCTTTGCATATTTTGATGTATCTTGTGATTTTATCTCTTTGGGTACTTCTGCCACTAATGCTAATTGTAACTATATTAGATGTTTTCCTAGTTTATATCTCAGATGGCTTGAATTTCCAAAGGGGATGATTAACAAACATGGGATCACTGTGCTATTGACAATACCTTTTAATAGGACTGATTATAAACAATCCCAATTTGACATACATACTTTGAAAAGTATGAAAAATAAAGTTAGTGTAAGGAAACCCATTACTAAATAAAAATCAAGCAGATTAAGTACATTTACATTTCAAATTCGTTTCTGGACACTTGGCTACGCAGTTTTCTACTTTTTAGTTCTTAACCTTTTTTTTCATTTTACTCTTTAGTACCTTTACTACCGACTGGGCACCATAAAGGATTTGTTTTAGGCCAAGTTAAAATTATTGGAAAAGTTGAGATTTTCATGTTATGTGTAGATTTTTAACTTGCTATGTTGTCATTTAAGAAATTTAATTGAAAATGTCAAAAGAATTAGATTGTTCATGGTTTTTATTTTCCGTGTGCAAAAATGATGAGCATAATTTGTGAATCAAGACAGGGAGTTTCTGTACCCCTTCCCCCCAAGTTCTGTACCATTAGTAAAAACTACTCTTATCAGAGCTTTAAAGGTCTAGAATTTAGTTAGCTACATATTCATAATGAAATTCAATTTTTACTATGTATACTTGACATGTAAATTACATATGTAAGCCCAGGTAGTTTTCATTTTCCTTTAAAAAAAATTTCTTTTTTGGCATTTTGCTTTTATAAAATCTCAGTTGCTTTTCTTAGTTTTTAAAGAGATGGACTGAATAGTTGGCAAGTCAAGTCTTGATTTTTGGTGTCTGGGTTGAAAAATTTTTTTAAAAAAACTTGTAGTTACTGAATTTAAAATAATTTGTGGAGAGATTGCTTCTTTATTATACTGGGAAAAATGGAAGATTCCATCAAAGGTTAAACAAGAGCTATAGAGAAGACTCATCGTGATGAGAGTTACAAGCTTATATGATATCTAGAAAAGAAAACTTTGTCAGGCAGCAGTTTTCTTTGATATTTGTATTTTTCTCCTTAAATGTAATGTACATAGCTCTTTTTTTAAAAAAGCATATGCTGCCATAAAATACTACTGGTAATGTAAACAATTAGGGTAGACTACTTTAAAAAATAAGGTTTTAAAGTTGAGACTTAAAGACTTTCCCCAAAGAAAAACTTTCCTCCAGCTCTTTTTCAGATTCTAAGACAATGGGGAAAAAGAACATCTAACTCTATTAATGGAATTTGCCCATTACTTTAGAAGAGTACATCTGTCGCATTCTTTTAATTCTTCCGAGATATAAGTGCAAAATCTAAGCAGCGTTAACTTGGTTGTATTGGTTTTCAAACTTGCATAGAAATGAACGAATCACAGTTCAGGTTTTTCAGGCTATTAATATACTTCCCTATCCCCTTAGAATTTGAAATATAGTTTATACTTTAGCAGAGTTTTTGTAGTTGTCTATTAAAGCAACTTTGTAAAAAGTATCTAAACTTACTTTTTGGGCAGATATTCAATTTTAAAGCCTTTGTAAAATCTGGAAGAAATGTTGTTTTTCCTAGGTGGAATATGTTAGAACTTTCACAAACTCATGCGCGTGCACACACAATCATAACTGAATGAAGCCCAACTTGTTAAATATAGAAGTTGGAGGTAGATTGGCTATTATTACCTGTAGAATCTGTCTTGTGAGCTGTTAATGGATACTCTTTCATTTTAAAGACAGACAGTAGTTACTTGTAAGCCTTTCCACATTAGTTACTGATTAATTTCAAACTATTTATAAATTAGGGTAAAATTTAAGATTAGAATTTTTTGGCTTGGGGGCTATGAGGAATAAATGAAGGTGGTATGGAGTAGAATGAGATATATTTATAGTTAGGCAACCTAGTTGGGAGCACTGATTTTGTTAATTGCCTTTGTGATCATAGGTATGTCATTTTAACCTTTTGAGGCCTCAGTTTCCTTATCTCAAAAGTAAGATTGAACCAAATGACTTATAATGCCTCACCCAAAATTATAATACTGTCTGTCACACTTGCCCCTTGGAATTTTTTAAACACTATTCTAGATTAATATTTAAGGATTCTTTTCCCAAGTAAGGTAAAATTTCTAGTTTATCTACTGATTTGTGTTAGGCATGGAATAGTTATATAGTTATAGTTATATAGTAACATAATGATGTAAAATTACTTTAATATTTTCTCCATTACATACTTGAATGTTGTGTAGTAGCGTGTACGCTTATCGTTAGTATAATGGGAAAAACAAAAATAGTTGTGTTATTCTTTTAACTGAAAAAGTCCAATCATTCATACATTTAACAAGGAACCTCTATTCTGTTGGAATGTGAGAGAGCACAAATCTGGAAGAAAGTTTTGGATATGTAATGGGTGAGGGCCTAAAATCTTATTGAGGTAAAACTTGCCTTTCAAAAATGGACATTACAGGTCTGGGTTTCTACCTTCTTTCATTTGTTGAACATAAACTATATTCACAGCCTGGTGAGTTTGCAAAGATGTATATGGCACTTTGTCCAAAAGGAGTTTATAATCTAGTAGCTCACTTGTTAATCTTTTTTCCCCCACACTATATAAAATGTTCATTTATAACTATGAACTTGGGTGGCATATATCCACAGAAGGGACGAACATAATGTCTCTGCTTTAGAGGTGGATATACATTATATCTATCTTTGGGTGGGGGAGGGTTGAGATGTATTGGGACAAAGCCTATTGATTTGATCATTAGATGGATTTAGAGCTAGAAATGGCCTTAAATGTCATCTGTCCAGTCTTCTCGTTTTACAGATGAGGAAACAACTCCAGGAAGGTTTAGTAACTTGCCTGAGGTCAAACAGGTATTTTCGCTGGCTTTGGGTCCCCTAAGCCAGGGATATTCCCCTTTCTCATCTCAGCCTCCTGGCTTCCTTCAAATCTCAACTAAAATCCCAGATTTTACAAAGCCTTTTTTTTTTTTTTTTGCTTTTTTGGAGGGCAATTGGGGTTAAGTAACTTGCCCAAGGTCACATGGCTAGGCATTTTTTTTGTGTGTGCATTAAGTGTCTGAGGCCAGATCCGAATTCAGGTCCTTCTGACTCCAGGGCCAATGCTTTACTCACTGTGCCACCTAGCCACCCCACAAAAGCATTTTTTTCATCTACTTTTTTTTTTTTTCATCTACTTTTAATACTAGTTCACTTCTTCAGTGTCTCCCTGATTAGACTGAGCTTGAGAGCAGGGATTGTTTTTTGCCTTTTATATTCCCAGATATTAGCACAGTGCTTGAGACATAGGCGATTAATATAGTAGGTGATAAGTAAATATTTATTGATTGACTGTGACAGAAAGTAAGTGATAAAAATGGTATTTAAGCCCAGTTTCTCCCATGTCTAAATCCATTGTGCTTTCTC
The DNA here is from genome assembly GCA_011680675.1 of Gymnobelideus leadbeateri. NCBI lineage: Eukaryota > Metazoa > Chordata > Mammalia > Diprotodontia > Petauridae > Gymnobelideus > Gymnobelideus leadbeateri. Next base: position 538,962 of record WOXC01000807.1, read on the forward strand.
TTCATGGCTTCCTCATTTCCCCTTACATAGTTTTTAAAGGGATCATAGATATTATATATATATATATATATATATATATATATATATATATATATATATATATATATATATATATATATATATATACACACACACACACACACACACACACACAGATTTGGGACAGATGAGGTAACAGGTTCAGAGAAATTATATGACCTAGCTGCCCAAGGTCATAGAGATAGTTGAAGAGTTAGGATTCCAACTCCATATCTAGCATTCTTTCTACTGTACTTTTTTCCCTCTTTATTATTTTTAGTATCTGAGGTATTTTATTTTATCAAGCATCTTCTCTCTGGAAACCTGAAGAGAAAAAAAAATTAGTGAAGTTTGCCAGAGCTGGAGATAAAGTCTTACAAGTGGAAGCAAGGTCTATAATAAAAAAGATGACCATAAGGCCATTTGCAAAGACTGCTGAAGAATACAGTGGGTAGGCATAAGCTACTGAATTCTGTTACATATTCTGTTGCATTTATAGACCACCTGTGCCTTTTATGGCTTTGTTTGAACATCTCATCTTAGCTCTTTAGTACTAAACTCTTTCCTTAGAATCCATTGTAAAATTGGAGAGAATGTGGTAATGATGATGGAGCTCCTTTCTGCATGTTGAGTTATATGGAGTAACATTGCTAGGTGGATGAATCAAATCGTCTCAGGAGATGATGCATTTCAGCAGGAAATGTGGCATTTCATTACTTTAACCTGTAATACTGGTTCAAGAGTGATTGAAAAGCAATAGGTAATTATTCATAGGAATTCTCTGTAAATCCCTGCAGACTCTCCTTTTTTGGTGTTTATTGGTCAGGATTCAGTGGGAGATTCCTTTTTCCCTTTCTGAGATGAATCCACGTCACAAGGACTTTAGCCTCTTGGATTTAGGAGGGAAAGACTGACAAATAGGAAAGAGGACATTTTTCTTTTTTTCATGGGAAGGTGGTAATTGTTAGCAAGGGCCTGGTCCAATTTTAAGACAGTATTAATGGGAGCTCTGTTCATTAAACATTTGATTTTCTTTTAAGTTCTTAATTTCAAGTTAGAACCTGGGGCAAGGTAGAATTATATTCAGTGTTTAAAACCATGAGAAAATAACTGGTTACTGCAGAACAGAAAACTTCTCAACCCTTCTAAAGTGAGTTGTATATTAAAATGTCCCCTTGCCCATCTTCAATTATACTCTTGTGAGCAGAGAAAACTTATGTCTTTGCATTTAGTTGTAACAAGATGAATTCCTATATGTATTCTAAATTTTTATTTTAAATTTTGGGCCTACTCCAAAGATCTTGACCTTCTCTGTTTTCTTCCCCTCTCCAGCATCATTGGATGGAGATTGATTTTTAGTCTTTGGTTGTTCTCCCCTGTCCTTTTTTCTGTTACTTCTTCCCAGCAATAACTACTCTGTAGGCTGCAGTATGTAGCATCTATGAAATTTGCATTTTTCTCTACTGCAGTTGCTCTTTTCCTCCCCCAGCCCCTGTAAAGAAAGATGGTCATCTCATATTGTTACTATTTTGTCTAGTCATTGTCCATCCAAAGGGTCTTTTTCCTTTTACTGGCCTACACAGGAGATCACCCCCAGGACAAAGTCTTTATGGACCCAAATTATAGTGAAGAGAAACTGGGCACAAATGTTAATAGAATAAATCTCAACCCTTCCCATTCATTCAGCCTATGCCATTTCACTGTTTTACTCAGAGAATGAGTTATTAAAGATTTTCGATATCATTTAGGCCTAAACCTTGATTTTTAGAGATGAGATAAAGAAATAACTTACAAAGAACAGAAATCATTACCTTTATTCTTGTTTCATGTGGTTTGTTTTTCCTTTGTACTTATGGCTGGGTCAACATGATTCTCCTGTTGTCTAGCTATATTTTACTAAAATTCTATCATTACTGCTATATAACTAGTGATCACAACTAGATTTCTCTTTGTATATTGCCAACATGACATGTAGACTGCTTTTTTTTTTTAATATAGAATTCAGTAAAATGGGAGGTCAGTTGAGTTCAGCAATCATTGATGAATATTGATGGAATGTCTTTAAGTGTTCAATATTGTAGTAGTGAGGGGGGCCTGGAAAAACAAATTTTGTAATAGCGATAGAGTTCTTCAAATCCTTTCTGCCTCTGTTGTGATGACTGTTGGTTTAGGGAAAATAAAATACCTAACCAAAATTACCTTGATAAAACCTGGTTATTTTTCTAGTCACTTTAAAAATATTATTACCTTCTTCCTAGAATCTGTAATTATTATATTCCTAGCTAAATTCCATTTGCAGTTGAGGTCTTAAAATTTTTTTCCTTTTGAGGTGCTTTGTCAGGAATGTCTTGTGCAGGGATAAAGCCTTTTTCTCTTGAGTTGCTGTTACTTTTATTTGGTATTTTTAAAAATAATCATCACATTAGCTATGGGCAGTGGTTATTTTCCATAACAGGGGTTCTAAAAGCCAAATGAATAATCTGAAGGAGGAAATGAATTCTTAAGGAATAAACATTTTGTTGTTCATTTATATCTGCTTAGTAAGGAAACATGCAAATTCATGGAAATATGTTTATAGAATATTTTATAAAATAAAGCATTAACATTAGCACCTTTATTGTCATTTTAATAATCATGAATAGCTTATTTTCATTACTTTCATTTAGTAGAGGTTATTTCTTCAGAACAACTCAGAGAAATCCAGTAATAACTGTTACTTCATATGATAAGAATTTTAGGCATGGAAAAATATGCTTATGTGGTTACTGGAATTAAGAGGAAAGGGCCTCGAGTAGTCAGGGCATTTTTGTACAACAGAAGCCCTGAGCATATTCATGGATGTTTAAGACTTTCCATCTTCAGTTAAAACAAAGCTCAAGTCAAACGTATACTTTAAATATGACAGTCACCACTTTCCCCTCTATTTCTGAGTTTGCTTTGTGAGCAACTTAGTATGCCAATTGTCTTGCTATGGAAGCAGATTGGTCCATGTTATTTTATAGTTTAGTTGCAACTGTGTACTTAGGCCCTTACAGTCTTTTGTTTTCTGTTAGTGTTCTGTATAGCATCATGCTTTTTATTTATACATACATTCTGTGAAGCCAAAGAGTTATTCAGCATAAATGCATAATGACAAATGAAATCTGGTCACTTAAAAAAAAAAAGCTTTTTTTTTTTTTTTGTAAAATCGGTTTAAGAAAAAAAAACTTGAATGACTACTTTATTTTTGTTAACTTGATTTTTTCTACCATAGGTCTCAACAAATGGCAGCATATTACATCAGACAGTGACGAGTCCTGCTGCTCCCTTACAGTGTCTGACAGACCACTGTGGATTCAGATTGGGAGCATTGAAGTTAACAGTGAAACGGGCAGGTCTGTCTGTTTTAAGCCCTGCCCCAAAGTGAAGGGGGGCATCATGTCATCACTGAATCATTCCCCAAATAGTCTAGGTTAGAGTTGATAAATTCATCGGTTAGTTTTCTTGTTTTTATTGACATTGGTACCTGTGTGCCTCAAGCAGATTTTGGGCTGTAATTAAAGTTTACTTGATGATACCTGTCTTGCTCAGAGAGCAAGGCTGGCGTCTCCATGTGTGCTTTTGAAAATCTGGACCTCTTTCTTTTTCAGTCGGTATGCAGGGCAATATGTTGTATAATTACAGCTAGTAACAACGGAGTCCTTGGTCAAGTGGTGGTTTTTAAATATTTCCAACTCTCAATGGCCATTTTCTTTTTTATTTGAATTTGATACTGTTGGATTACTTCTTATTGTATGTATTCTTGGTCAATTTATCGTTGAAAGTCTACATAAAAGGAATGGAAATGGAGGGTGGCAAAGGGCATGCCAAAAGGCTATTGTAATTTACTACTTTAAATTTTATTATACTAAGCGAGACCCTAATAAAACCCTGAAAAGTTTTGGTTCAAGAGAGTAGTTTTTATTGTATTCGACTGCTTTTGGGCTCTTGCTTTGGTCAGAAAGAGATTTGGATTTAATTGTTGCATTTAGATTTCAATATGTTTTGTACATGCTTATTTTCTGGAATTTTCGTGAATCTATTTGAGTTATTGCTATATTGGAAGTAAAGAAGCATATTGGTTCTCGTTGTAAGCAGATGATTGAATTGGAACATTCTAAATCAAGTGTGATCAAAAGCTTCAGATATCCTGGACTCTTACCCAAAAAAGGTGTCTGACTACTCTTTAGGTGATTTGTTGTGGTCTAGAATGGCAGGTTTCTTTAGTTGCCCCTAAATAGTATTAAATGCATGAATCTTTTATACCTTTGCTTGCTTCCTTCAACTGAGTTTGAAACCAAATGGTTCATAATACTAGAAGAAGACAGACACTGAGATTCACAAGGGAAGAGCCTATGAATGCATAACAGGATGCAATTTTTAAGCAAAATGGGGGACCAAAAATCACTAGCTTTGTGGATGTGATCCTTATTTGCTAACATGATTTCAAAGAAGACATTTAACCTCATTGTGCTCTTTTCTCATTTGTTAAAAATAAATAATAGGGGCGGCTAGGTGGCGCAGTGAGTAGAGCGTTGGCCTTGGAGTCAGAAGGACCGGAGTTCGGATCCTTAACGCACCCATAAACAAAACAAAAAAAAACCTAGCCCTGTGACCTTGGGCAAGTTACTTAACCCCAATTGCCCTCCAAAAGGCAAATAAATAAATAAATAATAGTTTTCAAGGCCTCTGAGGCATTTGAACCTAAGGTCTATATGAATAAAAGACTTTAGCATTATAATTATAACAATGAAGCATCTAATTTCATAAAGTTGTGACTTATATGAGTGCCAAAGGACAAAAACCTTTTGAACTGTCCAACAAATACATTTTTTCAGAAGCAGTGACTTTTATTAGGCTGAACTTAGTTTTCAGAAATAATATTCCAATTAGATAAGGAGTTGTCCTTTTGAATGGACTGGATGTGTTTGGTTGAACTTGGACCCAAAATCTTCATAGTATTTGAAGTATTTCTGGCAGAAACACGTCTTTCATTGGTTGGGCAAAAAACTGATGCAAGGTGTTAAAATATAATATTTCTCTCACATTAGCCTTATTTTATACAGGCCTTGAGCCAGCAAGCGGACGAAGCACAAGCCCTCTGTTGCGCGTTAGTAGTAACACCAAGCAATCTGGCAAACAGTAAAAATGATAAATCAGTTTTGAAATTTTTGAAATATAATATGTGGGGGTGTTTGTTTATTAAATTCTAAGCATGATGTCTAGTTTATTCTTAGGCAACAGTAAATGTCATTTAATTTTATTAGAAAATATGCCTCACGAAAATTTCTTTCTTTTTCGTGGACCATCAGTTTTGGAGTTCTGCTTTGTGTGGATCAACATAACTTGGAAGGGGTAATGACATAGCAATAATTTCCTTAAGTATCTGATTTCTTGTATTACTGTCTTGACTCCAAACTTCATTCTTCTAGATTTTGTAAAGAGAATCATTCAGTGACCACAGGGGTATTTTGGGGATATTATAAATACATATGTTGTATTTTTTTTTCCCATGGGGATAGGGTGGAATAGAGATAACTTTTAGGTATCCTAGTGAGGTCTGTGAGAAAGCTATTTCTGATAAGGGGTTCACTGCATCAAAAGCAAATTTATCTTTTGTATAAGGTATACATGTGCTTATGCTTTTTGCTGTTGTGTTTGTTAGAGGATATCTTTGCTTGGACAAAATGCTTACAAATTAATGAAGATGCAAATACAGCAGTTAAAGAAAATTGGTTTGCTCTCTAGATATACCTGTGCACTCTCAGTCTTGGCATTAGAAGATAATGTTACTCTGTGGTGATGCTTCTGTGTATGTTTCTCTCTGTTTCGATTGATAAGCAACCAACCATCCTTTCTCCTCTTCACATGCACAAGGCCCCTTTAATTTACAGCTGGTTTCAGAGGCTTTTGCCACTTGTTTGTGGCTCTGCTTTTAAGATTTGTGGCTAATCTTTTTTTAAAATAAAAAGTTCAATGAATATCGCGATCCAGCAAATGTGTACTAAATGCCAATTGTTGCTGCATTGTAGGGTTGGTGTGTTGCTTTTGCTTCCCAGAAGTACCAAATAGTTGAACAGCTCTACTGTATTTAACAGCTTTTATATTTTGGGGAATGTGTGTGTGTGTGTGTGTGTGTGTGTGTGTGTGTGTGTGTGTACACATGTACACAAATACATTTTAAAAGATAAATATTGGTAAAATATATATGTATAAACAGGTATACATATATATTTATATGAAATAGATGCTCAGAGTTTCAGAAGGTCCTGTTTTTAGTAATTTTATATATAAGGATAGGATGAATTCCTTTTTAAATAACATTTTAGATAGTATTTGAATAAATTTTTTGTAAAGTTAAGTTTTTTATGATAGCTAATGATAGTGGCTTTTAATAGGTAAGGATTCATGTAATAAATACTTTAGGAATCTAGAACATTTGTTGATTAAATGTTGGCATAAATTGGCAAAAAACTACTTCAGGAACAAATATTTTAGTATTTTGATTAGATACACATTAGCAAAATGATACTTCATGGTTCAACTTGAGTATTTGTTCTATCTTTGTTGGTATCTTTTGTTCAGTGTACCATTAACATATGTTCTTTTTTATCAATTGTGTTTTGAATTTAATGTAAAACTGAAAGACCTGAAGTTTAACCGAACACACTCACTGATTCTATAAACCAGATGACATTAACATGGGTTGTTGGAGTAAAAATAGAGCTAAATATTGAATGACATAGGACTTTGTTTTTATGTAAGTTTATAATTATGCTAACAACAACTTTTTCTTTTTACTGTATTTCAGCACAAAGACATTAGCAGCAGGCTGGTTTCCTGGAACTCACTACACTGCCACAGGAGAACACCGGCTCTTCAGGATGGAAAGAAACTAGAGACTGATTTTTTTTCTTCTTTCAAATCTTCAACAAGGAGTAAACATTAAGAGCCGTGACTAAAACAGAACCAATGTACCTGAAAAGGGGTACTTGTAAATTGTAAATTGTTTCTATATCAAACTGAAGAAATGGCATTAGGGAAATATTTGATAAAACTTTTTGCAATAAATAATGCATGAGATGAGGAGGAAAATGATGTGAAGTGCACATGCCCGGACTCACTTGAATTTTAAATCTGAAGAAAACTGACAAAGCTTCTTTTGATTGTGAAGTTCTTATCAGTCCACTTAGGCATAAGTCCCTGAAGATCAAGACATGGGATGATGGCAGGAACTGTTAGACTTTTAGTTTTCATTTTCAACCTTCTTTGATTTTGTTACATTTTGTGTTTCTTCCATTGCTTATGTTAGTCAGTGCAGATATGAGCAAATGGTGCTTCTAAAACTACTTGAAGCCGTAAGTCGGTTTAGCCAAGACCAAGGTTTCTTAGTAGAAAAATAATGAACAACTTTACATCTCCTGGGAATTTTTTCCCCCTAAAGCAGGGATGTAGCATTCTAAATAGAAAGGTTTGCTTGTTAAGAAATATTAAAATTTATTTATTTACCACCAGTATTTAACATTTTGTGCACCTTTTAACAAATACCTTTTTTCTCCAAATTAGCAATAGGAGTAAGGAGGTGACTTTTTCTCACTGGTGAGAATTAGTATTTGGGAATGAAAATGTGTACAGGATTAGCTTCTATTTCTATGGAGAGATTTGATGATTTTCTTTCCTTGATGATGGTTTCACCTAGTTTGGAAGAGAAAGTTACTTTTTCTAGGTTTTGGAGAAGACATCTGGAAAGAACTCCTTTTGGGAAGAAATCCATCCAGTCTAAGTGCAAGAAAAATTCCTACTAATATCAATAGGAGTTAAGCCTGGTGGAAGACTGCAAGAATGGGCCCATAGAGATGGCTTCAAACCTTTCATGCATGGAGCATGAATCCCTAATGATAGTGACCATAAGTATTTGGTTTTTAGTTTTTTAGGTTTTTTTTTTTTTTTTTGGTAAGTATGTAGAAATCCATTTCCTTCCCCCCACCCCCTTTTTGTTGAGCAAGAAAAGCATAATATACTATGAGAATAACCATATGGACCTATTAGAGGTACTAAATTTCTAAAGCAATTTTATATTTAATGGTGCCATACTTTATAATAAACGTGAAATTTTTTAGTGGTAATATCAAAATTATTTTTAAAACCAGAAAGAGAATCTGTAGCACCTACTTATATACACATACACATATATAAAAAATATATTATATATATATTTAAAACCCAACTCATTTAAAGCAACATATCAGATATTTGAGCAGTTAGCTCAAATTACTTAACTTTTCATAATCCAGAGTAAATTTGGAAATTGGTTCTTTTGGTCCACGTGGCATCTCCTTTAATAATGCCCAGGTGCTCAGGATGAATAAGGTTCTGGGTGAGTTCTGGAGCATTTATTTTTGCATCTCAAGAAAGGTATATCCAACTTTTTGCTTCTGGAAAGCTTAGAGATTATAAAGAGTTAAAATTTTGGGGTTTTGCCCTTGTCCTAGCCTCCTGGATATTTTCTCATATTACAGAAATATCCATTTTGACATAATGGAAGGTAAGCTCAGGGTCTGGAACAGCAGGGATGTTACATATTACAACTGAAGTGCCCTGGCTAAATCATACCCATTTTAGGAAAACAACCCTGCAGTGCACTTTCCTACCTGCTTAACTCCAGTCAGTCTTGTTCTCTCACCAGCACTAACCAATAGCACCTACTACTGGGGCCCCATCTGACTCTTGCAGTTCTTTACACAGGCAGAACTCTTATGGACTTCATGGAGTTTGACTTGTATGGAGACTACAAAATTATAGTATTTAAGGGAGAATAAGGATTCTTTATTAGGGAGTTGGGTGGGGGAAATGAACAAATAGTAAAGTAAAAAGAAACTGACAAATTAGATAATAAAGATTCATAAGTTTTTCTAATTATCAGTAACTGAAGTTGTTTTACTGCAAACCGGATTTTCATTTTTTTCTCTAAAAATGAAATTCAGTGATATTTAAAATGTAGATGTACTGTATTGTTTTTTGCTTTCTTTGCTTTAGTTGCTTAATATTTAAGCTTGGCTTCATGCTAACTTTTATCTGTATTTTAAATGGTCACATACCTATTTCATTTTAGACTTGAATGGAAAACATGCATCACCTCTCAAATTTGCTCAGAGTTTAATGTTAAAGAATGTCATGTAACATTTATTCCAATAAAGTCTTGGATTTTTTATATTTAAAATATTAAAATTAATGGTTTTTGAACTTTGCTTTTATTAAAAAGTTGATTTTGACTATACATCATCTGAAGTACATCCAAGTACGAAACAATCTTGAGATTGATCTTTTAGGAATTGCCTGTAGGAATTGAATACAAATACACATTGTAATTACTGACAGTTCTGGCTTTATGTAAAGTTGCATTATGCAAATTTGACCAAAAAAGGATTTGTCTCATTCTGCATTCTGAGTCCTCCTCTCAATGAGGAGGTGGGTAACCGGTTTCTTTAGTAGGCCTCTGGAATCCTAGTTGATCATCACACTGAGAAGAGTTCAGCACAATAATATTCCTTCATATTTATATACCTTAACTTGTTCATCCATTCCCAAATTGTGGGCACACCCTCAAATTCCCATTTTTTGCCACCTCAAAAAGAGCTATATTTTTATACATCCTTAAGAGTTTGCTTTGCTTAGAACTAATCCCTCCATTCCTTCTAATTCTTCTGCCCCCCCTTCTCCCCTTTCCCTCTTATTTATCCATTGAGTGAAATGTATTTCTTTACCCAACTGTATGTGAGTGTCTGTTTGCATGGGTTTGCTATTATTTTGATCATCTCCAATGGGAGTGAGGTTCAAATGTCAGCCTCTCTCCTAACCTACTCCTTTTTTATATAGATATTTACTTATGCACCTTGATTATGTGAAATAATTTCCCCTGACCTTCCTTTCCCTTCCTCAACCCCCAAATATATTTCTTTTCCCTTCTCTTTTCATCTTAATTTCCATTAAGATCATCAAGACATAACAGAACCATTTCTAGACCTTGTCTAATTGGACTCCCTTTATGAACCCTTATGATGATAAGGTTCAGAGGGCACACGTGTATCATCACACATATTATTTGAATTGTAAGCAGTTTGTCTTTTTTTAGTTCTTTATTATTATTCATTTATGTTTACCTTTTTATATTTCTCTTCACTCTTGTGTTTGCACTTTAAAATGTCTCCACAGAATGCTTGGAAGCCCTCCATTTCATTAAAGATCCATTCTTTTCCCACAGCATTCTACTCAGTTTTGCTAGATAAGTTACCCTTGGCTGTAAGCCTGTATCCTTTGCTTTCTGGAATATTATATCCCAAGTTCTCTGCTGCCTTATAGTGGTGGCTGCTAAATCATGTGTGATCCTGACTATGGCTCCTTGGTACTTGAATTCTTTCTCTCTGACTTGCATGTATTATTTTTTTTTCTTTGAACTAGATGTTCTGGATTTTGGCAATGATATTCCTGGGAATTTTAGTTTTATGGTTTCTTTCAGGAGGTGATTGGTGGATTCTGTTTCTACTTTGCTCTTTGGTTCTAAGAGAAGTGGGTAGTTTTCTTTCAAGAGTTTCTGAAATAGTATGTCTACGTTCTTTTTTTTGGTCATGCTGTTGACATAATCCAATGATTTTTTTTTTCTTTGATCAGTTTTCCAGTTGAGTTGTTTTTTGCTATGAGGTACTTTACATTTTTCCCATTTTTTTCAGCCTTTTGATTTTGTTTTAACATTTCTTTTGCCTTGTGAAGACATTGGCTTTTGTTTAGTCCATTCTGGTTTTCAGGGTGCTGTTGGGCAAGGTTTTGTTCTTCTTGTTCCAAACTATTCACTTCTTTTCTGATTCTGTCTTCCATAGCTGTTATTTCTTTTTCAGTTTTTTTTTTCCTAAAGTACTGTCATTTTGTTATAAAGACTTAATTTTTTAAACTCTACCCTTGTTTCATCTCTTTAGGAATTCTAGTTGTGTTTGTGTCTAAGCTGTGCTTTTTCCTGATGCATTACTTGCAGGTGTTTTGGAATCATTCTCTTCTGCATTTATGCAATCTTGAATGTCCCTGCCGTCATAAAAGCTCATTATGGTCAGGTTCTTCCCCCCTCCCCCATTCTTCTAGCCTACTTCCTGACTTTGGACTTGATGTTAGGGCTAGGCTCTGCCACCTTCTTGGAGGGAATATCTGGGCTAGTTATGTTGCTGCTTTCTTGGGATATCATGTGTTGTTATTCCAGGATCTTGGGGATGGGCTGGGGACTTGCAAGCTTTCAGTGCTTCCAAAGAGGTCTGATTCAGGGCAAAGAAGAACTGATTGCTGCCTCTGTGGTCTGAGCTCTGCAAGTTTCTGATCTGGGTTTGAGTCTGCAAGAGTGAACTGCTGCTAGATGCTGCCCTCTCACCCAGCAGGACAGCTCTATTGGTTCAAAGTGACAGAATTATAGTCTCCTCTTTGGTCTTAGTTTCCTGCCTTGGTTATTCCTCTGCCAGCTGGGTAAGATACTGGAAGCAGTGCCCTGCTCTGAACTTGGGGTCACAGTCATACCAATGTTGCAGCTGGCTTCTGAATTTTCTTCTTTCTTGCTACACAACTCAGGGTCTCCCTACCAGGGAATGTCATTACTGTATGTAGGTCCCCTTCTCACTTTGCCCTGGATCTGGGACTGCGTAATGCTATTTGGCACCTGTTCCCATTGCAGTGTCCCTCTATGGGTCTGAGCATCCCCCAGTATGGGCCTGGGACTTCCTTTTGTGCTGGTGCTCAGCCATTCCCTGGGGCCTGTAGTGCCCCTCTATGTTTGCTCCTGGCTCAACCATGTCCCTATTACCTGTAGACCTGTTTATCTCCTTATGCCAACTTGGACTGGAAAAAGGAGTCACTGACTTTTTTCTGAATTTCTCCATCAAGATTCATTCGGCCTAGTACATTTTATAGGTCTGTTTGGAGGAGTTGTGGATGGGAGCTCAGCTACATTGCTTCCTTCTGCTCCACCATCTTGGCTCTGCCTTCTGATGAAAAGATAATTGTATTTCAATATAATTTATTTTCTTTGGAATCCTGTGCATTTTAGTTTGTGCATTTAAAAACATTATTTTGTGGAGTTGATAGTATTCAGGAACCTGCCAGAGAGATCCATGACACATTAGGATAAGAATCCATTCTATAAGATAAGTAGAATGATATCTTGCCAAACCTTTCTTACTAATCAAGGATGGGGGATGGATCATTGGTGATATGTGAATTTGGTGGTAATATGTGGATTAAAAGAAAAATCAGCTTTTTATTTAACCTTGGTGCTAGAAGGCATGATGTTGGGCTATAATGAAAACCAGAGTACTTTCATGTCCCTCTGGTTTGAACTATTTGAACCTCCTGGAGAGCAGCTTCCTTATATTTACCATTCAATTAAACAAGCATCAACTATATGTTAGATAGAAGTGGAATGGGCCTTTCCTCAAAGAGCTTACATTCTATTGAACAAGAAGTATGTAGCTAAGTAAACACAAAATGGATATAAAGTAATGAAGGGAAGCCCAAAGGATTGAGGCCATCAAGAAAGGCTTAGTGTGGAGTGTGGCTCAAGGGTTGAGCCTTTAAAGGAGTTAAGCCTTCCAAGAGGCTGAGAGGAGGGTCCCAGCAGTCCAGCCATGGAATACAGCTTGTGCAAAAAGCATGCAGTGTGGGGAGCAACAAAAAGCCGGTTTGGCTGGAGCTTGGAGGGTGGGAAGCCGAATAATGGCATATGTGACATATTAAGATTTATATAAGTCCTATTCATCTTCACAACAGGCCCATGAAGTTTGTAGATGAGGAACAAGGTCTTTCTCCCTCTAAGTTCCATGCTTTATCCAGTATACCATGCTGCCTTTCTAGAAAGATAGGTCAGAGCCATATTGTGCAAAGGTCTTTAAAATGACAAAAGGTTTATATACTTTTTCTACACGTAAGGGGAACCATCATATCTTCTTAAGCAAGGGTATGTGGTCCAGTGAACAAAAGAAGAGATGGGAGAGGAAAATCCATCTACCTCTCACTTTGTCTCAGCTCAAAAATCCACAATTATTGTGAATGCCAAGATAGAAGTTGACATGAAATCTGTTAATGTTAGAACTGGATTTGGGACAGAACAATGGAAAGGGGAGGGCAGAGCTAGCCTTGGGACAGAGGAGAGGATGAGCTGAGGTGCCTGGGGATGAGAGAGTCCCAGAAGTGGTGGTGGGAATTTGCTAGTCCTATAGAGTTTGTCCATAGGGATGAAGTACAACCCCCCCACCACTTCTTTTAAATAGTATTTTGTTATTCCAATTATATTTAAAGACTATTAACATTCATTTTTTTAACTAAAATTTTGAGCTCTAGGTTTTCTTCCTCCTTTTCCTCTTCTCTAAGACAGTAAGCAATTTGATATTGATATAATTTGTTACACAGCTAAAATCAGTGTTCATTTCTTCTCTCACATTGGATTATTCTTATATACTACCCAGAAAGGGACTAATTGCTAGTGGGTTGTCCCTGGCACATAGTAGGGGCTCAGTAAGTGCTTGCTGACTGATTGTTAGCTTTATAGATAGAAAATTGCAACCTGTCTACATTCTGTCCCCATGACATAAGTGAAGTTGAATTCCAGAATTCTTTCTAAGAGCCCCTTGCCAAAGTAATTGTGTGAACCACAATATGGCCTTTCTGGCTACCCACACACATGCATTTAAAAATTCATATAGATAGCTTGATGACAGAGTAACCTTCAGAGGCAGCTAGGTGCCTGGCCAGGAGTCAGGAAGACTTGAATTTAAATGTGACTTCAGACACTTCCTAGCTGTGTGATCCTGGGCAAGTAACTAACCTCTGCTTCAGTTTTCTCATGTCAAAAATTGGGCTAATAACAGCATCTACTTGCCAGGGATGTTATAAGAATCAAATGAGATATTTGTAAACCACTTAGCACTGTAGCTGGCACATACTAAGCACTATAGAAATGTTAGCTATTACCTCAACTTTTCAAGTTTGGGATATTATTATTATTACTTTTTAAGAGGCACAAAATTGCTAATAGTTTTCAGATGCTTTTGAATGTTGACTCTGCTCTGGCTTAGTTTCTCCACAAATGTCATAATGACTTGAGTGGCAGAGAGCCACATAAGCTCCAGCACCTGACAGTTCTCTCTCTCTCTGTTGGCTGTTTCCTTGACAATCTTTTTAGCCAGTCATAACTGGCAGCTGGGGGCAGACAGGAACTCAGGACACCAGCAAAGGTTGGAATAATTCCACAAACTGGAATTGTTGGTTGGGAACCTACAGTTCAGTTTCATATACTGACGTATTCCCATCCTCTGAAATCCAGTCCAGCAAAAATTTGTCAGTTCCTTACTATGCTTAAGGCATTGGGTTGTTGTGAATACAAAGTAGAAAAATATGGCAGTTCTTCCTTTCAAGGAGCTCACATTCTCTTAGGGCGAGTGGCACATTTACACAGATAAAAGAATACAAAGTAACTAACACACTCCACCCCCCCCCCCCCAATAGGAATGGGAATTTGAAGATCTTCCCTGCTCCCTAATAGACTTAGGGGGTAATTTGGAGACCTCCCCTGCTTAGAAAGTAAACTCTGTGATGGAGGGAACTTGCTAAAGAGTAGAGCAGAGCCCACAGGAGGCTTCCCTGCTGTAAAGATAAACTCTGCCCCCTAATAAGCTGAATGTAGTCACATGGAACCTGTTGTGGGAGGAGTTTGCTGAAGGGAGGCAGAGCCCATGGGAAGCTGGTAGTCAGAGCTAGAGAGAAGGGAGAGAGGAAGTTGAGGCAAGGAGACAGAGAGGCTTGTGAGTAAATATTGATCTTGTATTGGTTTGTGGGAAGGCTAAAGGATGCTGTGGCTCTCAGTGCTATTATGGCTTCTGAATATCTTTGGTCCTATGATGGAATCAGCTTACTGGTTTTGGGATTCGATTGTCTGGTGTCTAAATAAATGCTTCAGTTCTGTCCTCTATGTGGAGAGTTTGGTATATTTTGCAATCCAATGTCATGCGACATTATATTATATCATGGTGCTTTAATCCCCCCATTATTTATTTATTTTTAAGAATTCTTTTCTCTTTAAATTTTGAGTTTCAAATACTCTCCTCTTTCAGTCTCTCTCGATCCACAGAGAAGACAAATAATATATCAGTTATGCATGTGAAATGCTGGAAATCATAGTTCAATATTTACCATTTTTTTTTTTGGAGGGCAGTTGGGGTCAAGTAACTTGCCCAAGGTCACACAGCTAGGTTTTTGTGTGTGTGTTAAGTGTCTGAAGCTGGATCTGAACTCAGGTCCTTCTGACTCCAGGGTCAGCGCTCTACTCAGTGCGACACCTAGCCGCCCCATTTACCATTATTTTAAAGCAAGAAAAATAAAGTGAGAAAATTATATTTCAATTTGTACTCAAGAGTTCATCAGTGCTTTCTTGGGAAGTGGATAGCATTTTTTTCATCATGAATCCTTTGGAACAGAATTGGATCATTGTTATTGATCAGCGTAGCCAAGTCTTTTACAGGTGATCATTGTTACAACTTTGACATTACTGTACACAAAGATTTCCTGGTTCTTCTCACTTTACTTTGCATCAATTCATATAGATCTTGCCATGTTTTTCAGAAATCATGCCCTTGTCATTTCCCACAGTGAACTCCAGCACAATCATATGCCACATCTTGTTCAGTTATTCCCCAAGTCACCAACAGTTCATTAGTGTACCTATTTTGCCCTCACCCTCTCCAGCATTTACCATTTCTGATAAATGTGAGATGGTACCTCAGAGTTGTTTTAATTTGCCTTTCTCTAATAAATAGTGATTTAGAACATTGTTTCATATGATTATAGGTAGCTTTGATTTCTTCTGAAAACTGCCTATTTATACTCTGGCCATTTATCAATTGGGGAATGGCTCTTATTTTTATGAATGATTCAGTTCTATACTCAATATATATTTGAGAAATGGGGCCTTTATCAGAGAAACTTGCCATAATTTTTTTTAATATTACTTCATTGTCTTTGGTACCTTTTAGCAAAACACAGTTTCCTTGATTGTCCCATTTTTGCTTTTGCTTTGTCTGAGATTATTGCTACCCCTGTCTTTTATTAGTTTAGCTGAAGCATATTAGATCTGTTCTAGTCCTTTATTTTAACTGTGTGTCTTTCTGTTTCAAGTGTGTCTCTTGTAAAAATGATTGGTTTCCAGTTTCTGAATTATTCTGCTATCTGCTTCTGTTTTATGGATGAAGTTATCCCTTTCATATTCACAATTATGATTACTGTGTATTTCTTTCCATTTCATTTTCTTCTGTTTCTTTCTTTTCCAAAGGTCTTCTTTGCTTCTAACTACTGCCCCCTTAATTTGTCCTCCCATATTCTCTTATCCCTTTCCCCTATTTCTTTATTGAATAAGTTACATTTCTGTATATAACTATGTATAGATATTCTTTCCTCTTTGAATCAATTCCAATGAGAGTGAGGTTCAAGCATTGTTCACCCACCATTTTCCCTTCCATTGCAAAAGCTCTTCCTTGTGTGCCTCTTTTATGTGAGAAATGTTTCCCCATTCTGTTTCCCCTTCTCCCAGTGCATCCCTTTTTCTCCCCCTTTCATTTTTTTTGGAGATCATTCCAATATAATTGACTCACACCCATGCCCTCTGACTATGTAAACTCCTTTCAACTGTCTTAATAAGGATAAAGTTCTTAGGAATTACATGCATGATCTTTCCATATAGGAATATAAACAGTTTAACTTATTGTGTTATTTATGATTACTCTTTCAAGTTTACATTTTTATGCTTCTCTCGAGTCTTGTGTTTGAATGTTAAGTTTTTCCTTTGCTCCAGTCTTTTCATCAGGAATGTTTAAAAGTCCATTTTTGCCCCTGAACATTTATATTCAGTTTTGCTGGGTAGATGATCCTTTGTTGTTATGCTAGCTTCTTTGTCTTCTGGAATATGATATTCTAAGTCCTACACCCCTCTAATGTGGAAGTTTTTAAATCTTGTGTGATCCTGGCTGTGGCTCCACAATATTTAAATTGTTTCTTTCTGGCTGCTTGAAGTATTTTCTCTGACTTGGGGGGCTCTGGAATTTGACTTTCTGGGAGTTTTCATCTTGAGAGCTCTTTCAGGAGGTGCTTAGTGGATTCTTTAAATCTCTGTTTTATTCTCTGAATCTAAGATATGCAAATCAGTTTGATAATTTTTTTTTCTTTTTGGAGGGCAATTGGGGTTAAGTAACTTGCCCAAGGTCACACGGCTAGGCATTTTTTTTGTGTGTGCATTAAGTGTCTGAGGCCGGATCCGAACTCAGGTCCTTCTGACTCCAGGGCCGATGCTCTACTCACTGCGCCACCTAGCTGCCCCAATAATTTTTTAAAATACGATGTCTTTGTTGTTTGGTAATATCTGAGTCTTTGTGATCCCATTTGAAGTTTTCTTGGCAAAGATACTGGAATGGTTTGCCATTTCTTTCTCTAGCTCATAAGAAAGTGAGAGGCAGAAGGGTTCCATGATCACACAGCTAGCAAGTGTTTGAAGCCAGATTTGAACTTAGGATGATGAGTCTTCCTGACTTCAGGTTTGGCCCTCTATCCACTGTGCACTTAGCTGCCCAATATGATGTCTAGGCTCACTCTTTGATCATGGCTTTTAGGTAGTTCAATAATTTAAAAGTTATCTATCTTTGAGCTATTTTCCAGTCATTTTTATGATATATTTAGTGTTTTATTCTATTTTTTCATTTTTTATTGTTTTATTGTTTCTGATGTCTCATGAAGTCATTAGCTTCCACATATGAATTCTAATTTTTAAGGAATTATTTTCTTCAGTGAGATATTGTATTTCTTTTTCTGTTTGGCCACTTCTATTTTTAACAGTTTTTTCCTTCAATGAGCTTTTGTATCTCTTTTTCAATTTGGCCAATTCTACTTTTTAAGGGGTTCTTTTCTTTAGTGAATTTATTTTGCCTCTTTTACCAGGCTATTAATTCTCTTTCCATATTTTTCTTGCATTTTAATCCTGCTTTTGAAAGCATTCTTTTCTACAGTGAATTTTTGTGCCTCTTTTATCAAGTTGTTAATTTTCTTTTCATAATTTTCTTGCATTGCTTTTTGTATTTTTCCAATTTTTCCTCTACCAGTTTTATCTCTTTCTTTAACTTTTCCAGCAATTCTTGTTGGACTTGGGTCCCATTAGCATTTTTCTTTGAGGCTTTGTTTGTAACTTTTCACATTTTGTCTTCTTTTGAGTTTATGTCTTACCATTTAGTAGCTTTTTATGGTCAAATTTTTTTTTGTTATTGTTTGCTCATTTTTCCAGACTATTTCTTGACTTAGAAATTTATCTTAAAGTTTTGCTTACCTGAGGGTGGAGAGACACTGCACCAAGCTTCAGACTTTTTTATGCTGCTTTTTTTTAGAGCTAATTTTGGGGTCTGCAAGTTTTGGGTGCTTCCAAGGTGGTATGATCCCAGGAAAGATGTAGTTATTGCTCTCCTGGTCTGCACTCAAGTCTTTACCCAGGAAGGACCCCTGGTCACTTGCAGCCACAAGCACTATTGCTCCTCTTTACCCAGAACTGCATGTGGGCAATAGAGTTGCCAATCAGTGCCAGCTGTACCCAATGCCAGCAAAGGATAACTAGCTGTTCAATCCTCTTACCATCTCTGGGCTCAGATCTCCTGACCCTACTGCTGTAGCCATTGTTGCTACTGTTGTGTGTGTGTACATTCCAAACAGGCTTCCACCCTGGTGTTACAAACTTTTCCTGCCAACCTCCTAAGTTTTCTTAGACTGGAAAAATGTCTCACTCTGACCTTTTTTGTTGACTTTGCTACTCCAAAATTTGAAGTATTATTTTCAAGTGTTTGGGGGAAAATGTTGAGAGAGTTCAATTGGGTTGACTCTAGTCTATCATGTTGGCTCTGCCCCTACCTCCTTAGTAGAAGGTAATTTGAAGAAAGAGAGATTCTCAACAACTCAGGAAGCAAGGAGAATCCTGGAGAATTTTGTGGAGGACATAGCACTTGAACAGAGATTTGATATATAAAAATCCAGAGGACCAGAAAGGAGGAGGCTAAATATGGAATTTAAAATTTAGGGAATAGCTAACAGTCTAGAGAACTTGGCTGAAACATAGAACATGTGAAGAATAATGTGATAAAAAGCTGAAAAGGTAGGTTGGAGCCAAACTGTAGAAGGCTTCAAAATGCCAGGGTGAAGAGGTTATATTTTATCACAGGGCAATAGGGAGAAACTTAGAGCAGGAAAATGGCCTGGCATGTTAATTAGGAAGATGATTTAGAAAACCAAGTTATCAATAGTTTGATATATGAAAAAATGCTCTAAATGACTAATAATTAGAAAAATGTAAGTTAAGTACTTTGAGGTACCTCATACCCATCAGATTAATGATGACAAAAATGGAAAATGACAAATGCTGGAGGAGATGTGGGAAAATCTGTATACTGATGTACTGTTGGTGGAACTGTGAATTAATCTATTCCTAGAAAGTAGTTGAGAAATATGTCCCACAACTATTAAACTGGATCCAGTAATCCCTTTAGTAGGTCTTCAAGTGGATCTTGAAGAAATCAAAGAAAGAGTTTTGGAAAGGACCAAAATGTATAAAAATATAGCAGCTCTTTTTGTAGCAGTAAAGCAGTAAAGAATTGGAAACTGAGGGAGTGCCCATCAATTGGGGAATGGCTGAACAATTATGGTATATGAATGTGATGGAATACTTTTTGTACTGTGAGAAAGTATGAAGGGGATGGTTTCAGAAAAACCTGGGAAGACTTGTATGAACTGATGAAAACCGGAGTAGAACAAGGAGAACAATTTATACAATAACAGTAATATTGTAAAGACAAAACATTTTAAAGACTCTGATCAGTGCAATGTCCCACCACATTTCCAAAAGACTCATGATGAAACATGCTATCCACCTTCAGATAAAAAGTTAATGGGGGGCGGCTAGGTGGCGCAGTGAATAGAGCGCCGGCCCTGGAATCAGAAGGACCTGAGTTCGGAGCCGGCCTCCGACACTTAATCCGCACAAACAAAAACCTAGCCGTGTAACCTTGGGCAAGTTACTTAACCCCAATTGCCCTAAAGGGGCGGCTAGGTGGCACAGTGAGTAAGAGCGCCGGCCTCGGAGTTTGGATGACCTGAGATCAGATCCGGCCTCAGAAAATGAGCACCCACGCATAAATCAAATGACTAGCCGTGTAACCTTGAGCAAGTTACTTAACCCCAATTGCTTTAAAAAAAAAAAAAAAAAAAGAGTTAATGGACTCTTTAAAGTACAGATTGAAGAATGATTTCTTTCTTTCTTTCTTTCTTTCTTTCTTTCTTTCTTTCTTTCTTTCTTTCTTTCTTTCTTTCTTTCTTTCTTTCTTTCTCTCTCCCTTTGTCCCTCCCTCCCTTCATCCCTCCCTCCCTCCCTCTCTTCCTTCCTTCCTTCCTTCTTCATCCTTCCTTCTTTATCCTTCCTTCCTTCTTCATCCTTCCCTCCCTCTTCTCCTCTCTCTTTTTTTCTTTTGGACATGACTAATGTGGGAATTTATTTTGCATGACTGTACATATTTATAATGGCTTTTTTTTCTTCTCTTCTCAATGAAAGTGAGGAGGGTTAGGAAGAAGGGAGGGAGAGAATTTGGAATTGAAAATAAAATTGAGTTAAAAAAAGGAAATGCATTGGAGACTTGATATATTTCTATAACTGTATATATAACATGTGGTTGCTTTAGATGTGAGACTACTTATATTTTGGCAATTCATTTCTCTCAATTGGGTCTAAGAAGGATTGCCCTTATGTCAAAAGCTACTCTAATAACACGAAATTGCGTTTTCCCATTATGAAAGGTAGCATGGAACTGAGGAAAGAACCCAGTATGCCAAATCAGAAACCTGTGTTTGCATCCCAATTCTGCTTCTTAGCTATATTACCTCTGGGAGGTCACTTAAATTTTCTGAATTTCAATTTCTTCATCTATATCGCTCATAGGGGCATTACTATTAAACCAAGTAATATGTTTTTTTAAAAAAAACCCCAAAAGAATATGATTTTGTTGTATGCCAAGAGATGATATGATTTGTATGGAGAGATGATAGATCTGAGTTTAGGAGACCAATTAGGAGGCTAAGCCATAGTCCAGGAGAGAGCAGTGTAAGTGAGGAGACCAAAAAGGGGATTATTATGGCAGCAGTGTAAGTGAGGAGACCAAAAAGGGGAGAGTTTAGAATGATGTTATGGGGGTAGAATGGAAATGAGGGGTTGAGGGTAAAGGAAGAGTCAAAGACAACTTTGAAGTCACTGACCTAAGTGATTGGCAGAATGGTGGTACTGTTAATGTAACTAGGAAAGTGAGAGAAGAGGCAGTCTTCAAGTATTAAGCATATGGGTTCAGCTGAGGATATGATGAGATAGATATGTCAGCAGAGCATCCAGGTATGTCTGGCAGGTGGGTGGCAACAAGGAGGAGAGATTAGGACTGGATGTATGTATTTGTGAACCACCTACATAAAGATAATTGAACTCACAGGAATTAATGAAAATAGAAGCAGATATAGAGAAAGAAGAAAACAGGACCAAAGACAGAACATTGGCAGGGAAATCCACTTTAATTAGAAGGCAGGAGATGGATGATTATATAGATAAGAAAACTGAGGGGTGATTAGACTAAAGAACCAGGAGAATGCAATATCATAGAAACCAAGTCAGAAGAAGGTATCCAGGAAGAGAGAGTGGTTGGCTTTAGAGTTTCAGAGGTGAAGGAGGATGTAGACTCCAAAGATGTCATAGAATTTAACAGTTAAGAGATCACTGCTAACTTCTGAAACAGCTTCAATACAATTGTAGAGCCAAAGGCCAGATGGCAAGCTTTTGAGGTCAGTGTACAATAAGGGGGTGATTTTCGAGGATTTGGGCTGTAAAAGGCAAGAGAGATCCAGAATAAGAGGTTGATGGTAGAGTTAAATTAACTATTTTTTTTCCTGAAGAATGGGGGGAAGATATGGGTCTATATTTGTAGGCAGCAAGGGGGAAAGAAGATAGGAAGAGATTGAAAATGAGGTATTTGATGGGCAAAACTCCATTGATAGAATGGGATAGAATAGGACTAAATAAAAGGCACACACATAGGAAGTGACCTCATCAAAGAAGATAACTCCTTCCCTAAACAGGAACGGAAGAGAAGTGAAAAGGTGAAAGGACATTTGAGTTAGGGAGTAGGGGACACTAGGGAATTCAAGATGGATGGTCTATCTTCTCAGTGAAGTAGGAGGAGAGGTCATATGATAGGGGAGAGAAGTAGGTGGCCTGGGAAGAGTTTTGGGGGCTTGAGAATGTGTCTGGAAGAACTACTATAAAAACACATGAGAGACAAACATGGAAGAAAAGCAAATGCTTTCAAGCAGTGAGTGCTCAGATGGAATTAGATATCCTCTATATAAGGCGAGACTCTTGATATGTTGGTTAGTTTTGCTGAACTGTTCTCCTTTCCTCCTTCATCTCTTTAATTATTATGATAGATGGCTCTCTGGGAAAAAGGAAGGAAAGGGTCCATGGAGAAAAGTGGATGACAGAAAAACAAAAAATGTCAATAAAATTTTATTTAACAAAAAATAAAAAATAAGATAACACATTTAAGGGGGACTTTTCTACAGGATCTTGGCTAGAATTAACAAGCAGCTTTCATAGAAATATAGCCTCTGGAAAGGGAAAAATAGTACGGACACATGCATGGGTCACACCACTATTCTCAGTGTGTTTTCAAATCTGAAAAATGTGGATGATAATAGCACTCACCTTACAGTAGGCTCAGGTACTTTCAAAAGTACAAATCCAGGGATGCTTCAGAAATAATTGTCATGGGGGCGGAGCCAAGATGGCGGAGTAGAAACAGCTCATCCAAGCCACTCTGCCCCCAGATTCCCCCCAAACGATGTAAAAGGGGACTCTGAACAACTTCTGGAGCCCCAGCACCCACAGAACGACACAGAGAAGCTAAACTCCCGCTGAGGACAGCCCAGCAGCCCTGCAGGAAGGACCAGCGCAGTGGTCTGGGACCTGGCAGCGTGCAGCGCACAGAGCGCAGGAGCCGAGCGGAGCTGAGCCCAGGTCCGCATGAGCCGAGGTTTTAGCCCCAGGGCGGCAGGGCCAGCAGCCAGCTGGAGGAACCCCAGAACACCAGGAGCTGTGGCGACTCCAGAATTATCAACATAGACATGCCTAGGACAAAGTAAGAGGTTAGTGTCCTATGGACTTTGGGACCTGTATTTGGGGAATACGTCAGCTCCCTCCCCTGGGGGCTAGAAGCCGCTGAGGAGACACGCCATTTTGTAGTTTTCAGAGGCAGCTCTGGCTCCCAGCCTACAAATCGTGGGGAGATCCAGCAATCAGTCTTGGGGGGGTAATCGCTCTTGCTTTAACCTCTCTGGATCTGGATTGTGATCTAGGGTGGAAGTTGTGGGTGGGTTTACAGCTTGCCAGAAACGGAAGTTGCCCCCACACGTTCGGGATGAAAATTCCTCTATCTGGCCTTAAAGCCATAGTGTGGCAACAAGCCCAAAAGTCAAGTAATTAAGTGGCAACATGCCAAGGCAAGGAAACAGAAAAATGCAACCCTAGACTCCTATTTTGGGGGCATAGAGTGGGAAAAGGACTGTGAGGTCAGAAGTCCTGCTCCAAAAGCCCCAGGGGAAAACATGAGCGGGTTGCAGGCCATAGAGGACCATAAGAAGGACTTTAAAAATCAAATAAGAGAAGTGGAGAAAAAATTGGAAAGAGAAATGAGAAGGATGCAGGAAAAGTATGAAATGAGGGTCAACAGCCTGACTGAGGAAAACAACACCTTAAAAAATAGACTAGCTCAAATGGCAAAGGAGGCCCAAAAGGGCATTGAGGAGAAGAATGCCTTAAAAGTCGAATTTGCCAGATGGAAAAAGAATCTCAAAAGTTCACTGAGGAGATTCATTCCTTCAGAGTTAGACTGGAGCAAATGGAAGCTAGTGACTTTATGAGAAATCAAGATGCTGTTAAGCAGATCCAAAAAATGAAAGATTAGAAGGCAATGTGAAATATCTCATAGGAAAAACCACTGACCTGGAAAATAGATCCAGGAGAGACAATTTAAAAATTATTGGACTACCTGAAAGCCATGATCAAAGAAAGAACCTAGAAATCACCCTTCAAGAAATTCTCAAGGAAAACTGCCCTGATGTTTTAGATCAGAGGGCAAAATAGAGGTTGAAAGAATCCACAGATCACCTCCTGAAAAAGATCCCAAAAGAAAACTCCCAGGAATATTATAGCCAGGTTCCAGAATCCCCAGATCAAGGAGAAAATACTACAAGCAGCCAGGAAGAAACAATTTCAATATTGTGGAAACACAATCAGAATAGCCCAGGACCTGGCAGCTTCTACACTGAGGGAGAGAAGGGCATGGAATATGATATTCCAGAGGGCAAAAGAACTGGGAATGAACCCAAGGGTCACCTACCCAGCAAAACTGAGTATTTTGTTTCAGAGGAAAATATGGTCATTCAGTGGAATAGAGGACTTCCAAGCATTCTTGAGGAAAAAACCAGAATTGAATAGAAAATTTGACATCCAGACGCAAGAAGGAAGAGATGCCTGAGAAGGTAATCAGGGAAAAGAAATCAAAAGGAACTTATCAAAGCTGAACTATTTACATTCCTATATGGAAAAGCAATAACTGGGACTGATGATATCTTTCTCACTATGAAAATAATGGAAGAAGGGGGTGTGGTCATATGAATACATATGTGAATGTGTGTGTATATGGTTACAGTTATATATGGATAGAGGGCATAAGTTGAATTTGTTGGGAAAGGAGAATACTCAAGGGATGAAATTATGAGGTGAGAGAGGAAAGTGGCAAGAGGAGATGGGGAGAGACAGGGTAGTGTAAACTATTCCATGCAGAAGAAGCAAGGGGAAGTGGTTGCAAAAGAGGGGGAGAATAAGGAAGGCTAAAAAGGCAAAACCACATTCACATTGAATTTGGTTCAGGGAGAAAATGACATGCAAACTAAATGGGATATCTCAACCTGCAGCAGGATAGGGGGAAGGGGGATGGGAGGAGGGATGATGGATGGGAGGGCATCCTTGGGGGGAGGGGAGGTTGGAAGTACCCACTATAGAAGAGGGACAGGATCATGTAGGGAATGGACCAGGTGAGGGGTGGGATGAGTGGGAGGGAATTATAAGCATCCTTGTACTTGTATCTACTATGATAATGTTTTGCATAACTAGACATGTACAACATATACTGAATTACTTATCTCCCCAGAGGGAATGGGTGACAAGGGAAGAAGGAAATGGATCTGAAATTCGAGGTCTTAACATTAAATGTTTCAAATATATATAAATACTATTATTAATACTCTTTTGCTTGTAATAGGGAGATAAGATGTGCAGGCATTGGGATGCAAAGACTCACCTTCCTCTAATGGAAAAGTCAATGGGGTTATGGGAGAAGGTATGGGAGAGAGCAGATTGGAGGAAGCGATATCTTGTGGGATTACTATTCTGGGAGGTTGGGTAGGGGAATAATGGGGGAAAATGATTGTAACTCAAAATCTGGTGGAAATGAATGATGTAAAACAGAAGTTAATAAAGCATTTGTTTAAAAAAAAAGAAAGAAAGAATTGTCATTCTATCAAATACTGTGGCCTCAAGCACTTTTCCAAATACAAGTCCACTGACCTCTTATACAAATACAACAATTATCCCAAGTTCTCCAATAAGATGTTATGGAAACCTAAGATGGAAGAGTGGCAGAATATTAAAACATTTTACACAGATCTGTTTTATTGCTTTTAAGATACTAGCTACCTGCCTGAGAGGAGACTGATTATAACAGTGTCCTCTAGTTACTCAAACAGCATTTAAATCGGGAGTTACTATTCTGGGTCTGGAAAACCTACAACCCATGTCCAAGCTGCATTTGTCACTCATGGATGCATTCATTACATTTCAGGCTGAATTGTATTAACCATAAATGATAGTCACACTTTTGGCATTTGAGTGTAACAAAGCAAGATGCAGGATGACCTTTGGTTTTTCTAGCAACAGTCATTTTGGACTTCTTTCCCTTCTCCACCATGTTCCAATGTACTCATCATTGGGAAATCTCATCCTCTTGCAAGATACAGTCTTATTACTCACAACCCATCTGGCCCTCTGGAGTGTAGAACCATGAACTCTTCAATCTAAGGAGCAGGACAGATATCTCATTTCACACCTAGCTGCATTTGTTTTTTACTTCTGGTGGTTTCTCCACCATGTCTCCCATCCTCTGCTTTTCAGCTTGTTTTTGGGGCAAGGACTGTTTTTCTTTTGTGTATTTGTAAGCCCTTTGGCACATATTATGCACTTAACAAATGTTTATTGACTATTGGTCCAATTGAGAAAGCTCAGTCACAGATTTTAGTCATATTCAGGGTTATTCTGAGAAACACACAACAGTGAAGCAATGATTGTTTAACTGGCCTGTGTGGGGCTGAAGTATGCCATTGTATCTCATCACTTCCTCCAATTTATTATTTATAGAATGTGAATAAAAATTTTAAACCTATAAGACTGACATTTTGATTATTCTGCAGGATGTCACGAGATCATAGGGAGAGTGTACTGGTTTCTGATCATCTAGAATTATTAGGGGTGATTGTGGTAGTAGAAATGTATTTTAAACATTTTAGTAAACATTTTAAAGATGTTTAAAAGTTATGAGTTAAGACCCAGAAAACTGATACAAGAATTTTGAAAAATACAAACCTTTAGGTCTCTAGTCTTACTCCCCCTTCCCAACTCCTTTGATTCATATAAAAGAAACAAAAGCTTAAAGATTTAGGAGAGATAGTAGGTTACTTCGCTGAGAAGCAGCATGGTAAATCCTGAAGACTACTGGATCTACATAGTCAGGGGACTTGGATTTAACCCTGCCTGTGTGACCTTTGTGTGGGTGTTCAACCCTTTCTTGTCTATTTCAGATAACAGGAAGGTTCATCTGATGCCTGTTCCTCCCACTCCTTCAATGTTTGTATATTCTCCTTACTCCAATTAAAGAAAATAAGTTCCCATCTTCTTCTACATTAGTGTGTACCTCCTTCTATCCTCTTTTATTTTTTTCCCTTTTAAAACATTAAGAACAAAATTAATCCACTCCAAGACTTCTATTTTTTCCTACTGAACTCCCTCAATACCATTTGAAGACTATTTGATTCTTATACAATCTTTCTTTTTTTGCTTTTTGGAGGGCAATTGGGATTAAGTAACTTGCCCAAGGTCACACGGCTAGGTTTTTTTTTTTGTTTGTTTGTTTGTGTGTGCATTAAGTGTCTGAGGCCAGATCTGAACCCAGGTCCTTCTGACTCCAGGGCCAACGCTCTACTCACTGTGCCACCTAGCTGCCCCCGACTATTTGATTCTTAAAGGCATTTATTTTTATACCACCTATGAGAATGTTAGCACATCATTATACAGCTCCTTTCAATTGCTCAGATAAATTTATTTTTCTAAGTTTCTCTAGAGTCTTGTATTTGTATTTCAGAATGCCTGCTCAGCAGCTAGGTGGTACAGTGGATAGAGTGCCAGACCTGGAGCAGGAAGACCTGGCTTCAAATATAGCCCCATATACTTACTAGCTTACATCACTGACCCTGGGTCAGTAACTTATCTGCCTCAGTTTGCCCATCTGTAAAATGGGGATAATAGCACCTATCTCTCAGAGTTGTGAGACTAAAATTAACTATTAGTAAAATACTTTGTAAGCCGTAAAGCTTATGTATGCTATAGCTGCTGTTGCTCTGGGATTTTCACGAGAAATGCTTGAGAAAGTCCTCTATTCCATTAAAGATTCATTCCTCACCCCCTCCTTTTACCTTAGAAATATACTGAATTTTGCTGGGTAAGCCTTTATCTTTTGCCTTTTTAAATGTTGTAGTCCCACATCTCTGGTTTGCAGAACATGCTGCCAAAATCTTGTCTGATACTATGGTTCCTTAGTACTTAAACTGTTTTTTTCTAGATGTTAGAAGTATGACATGGAAGATCTGGATTTTGACTATGATAGTTCTGGGACTTTTCCTTTTGAATGTCCTTTCAGGTGATTGGTGAATTGTTTTTTATTTGGTCCTATGGCTCTAAAAGAAGCAAGAAACTTTCATTTATGATTTCTTGAGATGTAGTGTCCAGGTCTTTTTTTTTCATGGTTTTCAGGAAGTCCAATGATTTAAATTTTTTCCTCCTTTACGTGTTTCTAGATCAATTGTTTTTGATATCAAATATGATTTTTTATTTTTTTAAATTATGTTTTTGTTTTCTTGCTGTCTCATGGAGTCATTGATTTATTTGGTCTATTCTAGTTTTTGGATATTCAAGCTCTGCTTTTATTTTCTCTCCTATTCTTTCAATTCTTTCCTTGAGATTTTATGTCATTTTCAAAAATCTTGATTAATTTCTTCTAGGTATTCATATAACCCCTGTGAAATTCATTTTTCCCCCTTTGAGTCTCTGCTTGCAATTGTTATGGAGATTTTAAATAATTGTTGATGCTAGTCAATGTTTTCTTTGATTTAGTTCTCTCTCCAGATTTAGTTCTTAAATTGGTATTTTGAGTCAGGTCAAGGTTCTGCCCATGCTCTGCTTTTAGATGGGGTCCTACTTGGCCTTGTTCTAGGTCTCTAACCCTCCTGGGGTTAGACACCCCTGGATCTTGCTTAGGCACCACAAGACACTGTTAGGGACTTCAGAACCCCTGGTTATAGGTTTTCCTTTGCTGAGCTCTGCAGCACAGTGCTACTGATATATTAGCACCAAGCTGTTTGTTTCCTGCTGCCATTTCCTGGAGTATATAAATTAACTATCCTGGGGCTTTCTCAGGGGGAACCCACCATTCTTGCTACCTTCAGACAGAGTCTTGTAGGCTACATATCTCTGGTTAAGTTGGAAGGCTATTCGGTGTAAGCTAGCACTGGCTTTGCTGGTGGGATCTCCTTTCCTATGTCCATAGGCTTCTAGATGATTGCTCTGTAGTTGCAGCTTGCCTGTTGTTCAGGTGGCCATCTTGGTAGGAAGTCCAGGGCTAAAGTTTCTTGGCTTAAATACAGGAAATATATTCTAAATAGTACTTCCAAGATCATGAACCCCATTTTTCCTCTTTGAATATGTTATTTTAATCGCTTATGGCAAGTGTCCAATACTGGCATTACTCATTATGGTACTGTTATGTGTGTAAAAGGCAGAGTTGAAGAAACTGAATACCTACCCACAGCCAACCTGGTAAGTGATTATCCCTCCCCCAGCACTCTTCCAAAGACCATTTGGGGGACCAGGACTATATTGTCTATGTAGGGTTTCAGTAAATCCTTTAGACTACCTTTGTTCAGCTGAGCTCAAAATTTAGCAACTAGGATGATGGTGGATACACAGAAGGCATCAAATTTACTGGTCAAAGCTTTAAAACGGTTATTTTCCCAACTCTTCTTCCTAATCAACCATATTTATCTCAAACCTGGCAACATTAGCCATTCCTAATCAAGGTCTCCTTCATCTTTCCTATTTCATCTCTAGAAAAAAGTTTGAGAAAAGCTCTGCTTTGGATCCTTCAAGGTTCCTTCCAATGTTTTTGATTCTATAACCTGGCAATGGCACTATTTCAATATAGGAAATGGATATGGCAAAGTACCATTCATAAAGCCTCAGCAACATTCCCTGCACATCAACATCATACCAAGAAAACTTAAAGAACAGATGACTGGAATCACAATCATGTAATTATAATAATAAAAACAATAATGATAATGGATAGCTAACATTTTGGATAACATCTACCACGTGCCAGGCACTGTGATAAACATTTTATGAATGTTATCTCCTTTGATCTGTACCACACATCACCCCTGGGAAGCAGGTGCTATCACTACCCCCACTTTACAGTTGAGGAAACAGGCACAAAGAAGTTAAGTGATTTTCCAAAGTCACAGAGTTAATGTCTAGGGTCACATCTGACCCCAGGTCTTCCTGACTCCAGGCCTAGCTCTCTATCCACTAGGCCACCTAATTCATATTTCATGTGTGAAGTGTGGTAGTTTCTGTTTCTACAAACATTATATCAGAACATTATGTGAGGCTCATTATGAGACAGAAACTGGGCCTCAAAGTAGATGAAAAAAACAGAAAGCATTACAGATATTGGTGAGGGATGTTACTACCACACAGAAGTGTCTATACTTTATGTAAAAATTAAGAAAACAATTTTAAAAGCTGTCTCGTCCACAGGGTTAACACAATTTGGAAATGCTTGGAATTGTTCTGAGATTTACATACGTTAGAATGAAGCTACCTTTAAGGTTAAAGTATTTTTAAGAGGTCAGAGGAAGGATGGACTATTAAGTAGGGAGGAAACAACTATTTTGATAAAGAGGCTGAATTTCCTAACAACCTTCAGAGATGTACATTGCTGCACCACGAAACAGAGAAAAGATTTTGTGAACTTCAATATTCCAGGGTAGCATTAATCTTTTCAAGAAAATCTTCAGTGTAGGCATTTAGTATACTGGGCACATCCATGGTCCTTAAAATGTTTGTTCTGTATTGTATTGAACTTATTAGCACTGGCCTTATTTTTATCTTGTTTTTACATTGGTTTTACTTCCAAATATATTCCTCTCAATCCTTCCCTACCTAGTGACCCATCTCTTATAATTAAGATTAAAAAAGAAAATAGTTCAACAAACTTAGCTGTCATATGAGACAGTTCACATGTAATACTTTATACCAAGAATCTCCTCTATCAGGGGTGGCTAGGTGGAGCAGTGAATACAGCACTAGCCCTGGAGTCAGGAGGACCTGAGTTCAAATCCGGCTCCAGACACTTAACACTCATTGGCTGTGTGACCTTGGGCAAGTCACTTAACCCAAATTGCCTTGCCTTCCCCCTCCAAAAAGAAAAAAAAAACCCCAAAATTAAAACAAAACAAAACAAAACAAAACAAAAAGAATCTTATATCTGCAAAAGAAAAAAAAAAGGAGGGGAGGTCACTGGCCTTATTTTTTCAAAACAGGGTTACTTTAAAAAAATCTCAGAAAAACTTGGTTTCCTTTGTCCAGATGGGTGAAAAATTCACAACCAAATCCAGATAAGTCACAGAAAGCCTTTATTACCATAAGGAGAAATAATAAAATATTGGAGATCACAAGAGCTTTGGCAGTGTATCTGGAGAGAAAATGGTGGAGGAAAAGAAGGGATGATGGGAAACCAATCACTTCCACTCTTTAAACAGGCCTCATTGGTTCAAGTAGCTGTTTCCTGGGATTAAACTAGAGCAAATGGCTTTGTGTTGCTCAGGGGTTGGCCTTGCTTTGCAGGCTTCCTCAGAGAAGAGGACAAATGACGTGCAGAGGGCACCAGGGGTAGTAGCTATATGCCATAAAATGGAGATAAAATTAGGCCCATCATATCAGTAAATGTATTTCACTCTGACAGTAAAACAATAGGGAAAAAGAAGTACTGTGTTCTGTTGAATAGCTTTTCCTTTAGGTAGGTGATTTTACAAGTTAAACACTGACAGTGCCTTTCCCCTTGCTAAATACAAGCTGCACACAATTTCCAAGCCAATTTTTAAGGGAGTTACTATGGTTATCTTATGTTATCTGTTATTATTATTTGGATTTTGAACGAAATTAATAGAGTAGGAACCAGATGAGGAATCTTGCTTGATCTGGAAATTTTCTGTGGATAGTCCAAAAGGCCGGAGAACCAAGTTCCCAAGATCTTTTAATTTACCTGCAGTACAAAAACAAAACAAAACAAACTCTTATAAGTAATGGAAGGGATTAGAGACAGGGAGAAGCCAGGTTACCTCAGTGCAACCTAATGACAAAATACAAAGATAGCCTTACGTTATCTTTCCCCTTCTGGCAAAGAAATAGCTATTAACAAAAAGTACTTGATGATGAATTCCAATAGTTTTCAACTCTACTCTTCCATCAAGGCCAAAATAAGAGGAAGCTGCTGTTTTGGCTATGTAGTCTCTTCAGTTCTCTACCTTACCCTAGACATGTTCTCTCAGTCAGAAACAGGAGAGTCCTGCCAGAGCCCCTCTTTGAAGTTTGCACTTTCCTGTCTAAACAGGTCAGAGGTATCAATAAGCTCCTAGACTGAGTAACGAGGAAAAAAAAAACAACTACTGTCTGTATTGTAGGTTGAGAACATTATTTCTGATTTGACAGAATTATTGTCTCTTGTTTCCAACATTAAGACTAGAGTACCCTAATTCTGACTGTACTGCCTGTCACTCAAAAAATTCTTCCCCTCTACTAGATTGGAATTGAATCTCAAATAGTCCATACTAGAACCTCTTTTCTGCAATTCTTCAATATCTCTACCATTAAACTGAACTAATAGGGGTGGGGCAAAGAACAAGACATGAAGAGAGACAGGAGAACAGAACGAGAGACAGCATTCTACTCATCTCTGTATTCTTCCCCTCTTCATCAATACTTGTACAAAGCAAGCACTCAATGAATTATTTGTTGCTCTGCCATACAAAGGTTGAGCTACTGCCCATAAACCAAAGACAATCGCTTAA
This sequence comes from Gymnobelideus leadbeateri, assembly GCA_011680675.1. Classification (NCBI taxonomy): domain Eukaryota; kingdom Metazoa; phylum Chordata; class Mammalia; order Diprotodontia; family Petauridae; genus Gymnobelideus; species Gymnobelideus leadbeateri. Next base: position 571,644 of record WOXC01000807.1, read on the forward strand.
AATCTTTGGAACCATCTGGATTTGGAATAGATGACCAGCTGCCCAGGGTAAACACTCTCCTTTGAAAATAACCAATACTATTAGATACCTGGGTCAGTCACAGGATATGAGCTGAAGTGAGTGAGAAGATAACATCAGAAATTATAAATACATTCTGGGAAAATAATGTTGTACCTAAATCAGCCCAACCAACACTAGCTCACCCAGTGAGTTAACACATCCTAAGGAAATACAGGTTCAATTCATGTGAGGGCCACTTTGGTTTTGCACAGCTATGAGCTGGCAATCTGGTCTAGGTTTATGTGACAAAAATTCCCACTGATTTTCTGGGCAGCTGAGTTAGGGTCAGTCCAAATCAGCGCAACCTCACATTACCAGAAAAATAATTCTATACACAGGTCCACTGATCTTTGTTAGCAATGGTTTTATATTAAGCAACAATACTGCACCAAAGGCACTCCTATAAAGCACAAAGCAAGAAACAGTGATAAGGGAACAGCAGAAACCCTAACATACGGCCTGCTATAAATGGAGTATTTTGTTTTGACTTTGCCTGATCCTTTACTTCCTAGAGCTGGGCACCTATGCCTGTTCTCTCAGATTTTCATGCTTTCTCTTCAGATGCCACCTATGGCTATTGTCTTCTTTTTTCATATTTCAGAGCTTGTGCAATTATCCCTAGTCAAGAGTTTGATGTTTCTGTTTACTGGGGGAGTCTTGATGGCTACAACTATAGGTCAGACTTCTCTCATCTGTAGCAATCATCACAATAGTCTCTAAATTAGGGAATGCCCGGAGTTGAGTATAATTCATTTAAGAAACTTTTGCCTATTGTATATGAGGCACTGTAGAGGGGAAAAAAAACCCAAAACATTCTTTTCCATCATGGAGATTCTACAGAGTGAAGATAAAACATATACATATGATGTATTATATATATAGAATACATATACCATACACATAATATCTATGATATATAATACAAAACAACAATAATAAGTAACATTTATATAGCACTTTAAAGTTTATAAAATTACATGTCTGAGACAGGAGTAGAGCTTCAAGTTTTCTTGACTCTACTAAACCCAGCTTCCTTACCTACTCTGTCACCTAACTTCTTTAAATACAAGAGAGACAGAAGAAAGAGAGTTCAGAGAAAAGAGATTTTTTTTTTTAAACTTTGGGTGTTAAGCCAGTGGTAGAAATTGGGCAGCCAAAGTGACACAAGCTTGGTTTCAAAAAATAAATCAGATTTTAACATACAGAAATGCAGAAAGGGGATGGTGATGGAAGGAAGAGTTCTGGATTTTAGGAAGGGAATGAATAATGGGAGGGGAAGAATTACTGGCTTTAGTAATAAAAACAACAAAATTCAGGAGTGCTAAAGCTCAGAATGAACTGAGGCTGGTGATGAGTGCTAAGGACAATAAAAAGGGCTTTTAAAAAAAGTTATGGTGGGATGGATGTGATAAAGGTAATAGAGGAGAGAAATTTTATTTCTGCTTTATCTGCCAAGGAGCATGACCTATGGACTATAAAAGAAAAAAACAAAATATAGTTAATAGGGAATTAGCCTAAGTACAGTAATGCTTATTTAGCCTCGTAAGTTTCTTCTAGCCTCTTCTATGATTCTGAGATGAAACTCCAGATAAGGAGATAATAAGAGACAACCTAGCTGCCCCCAGTCATCATTTCAGAATGAATAACATCCCTAAGGGAATGGGAGGCTTACAGCAGGGCTGAAGGACAAAAATGTCCTGTTTTTGTTTGTTTGTTTTTTTTAAGAGAAGAGAGTCAAAACTATAGGCCTGCAAACTTGACTTCTATTCCTAGTAAAATTGTGGAAAATATTAAAGGAATGGTTTATAGACAGTAAGAAAGGGAACAATGATTACACAGTCAGCATAGCTTGATTGAGAATAGATCATGGAAGACTAACATAATTTTTTTTTCAGACAGGATTATTAGACTGGCAAACCAGGACAACGTTTGTTGATATAGTTTAACGGTCACTATCCAATAACCATGCTGCCCCCAACCCCCAATTAACAAAAGTTAAGTAAAACCAGCCAACATAAAATAACCATATCTAACCGTGTATGTAACATTCTCCAACCATAGTCTTCTGCTTCTATACTAAGAGCAAGGGATATTATTTCCCCATCACTAGAAGTCTCTGAATAATATATCCCTGTAGGATATATTTTAGTGGGGCATCCTTTACAGGCTGTGCTAGATGGCTTCTGTGGTCCATTCCAACTTTTACATTCTGAGTATGTGCAAGGAAGCAGCAGAATATAAAGGCTAAAAATGTAGTCGAAAAGTCTTAAATGCCAAGCTTGGGCTTCATCATGTAGGACATGAAGACTGATGGAAAGTTTTGGAGCAGTATAGTTATGTGTTCAGAGCTCTGCCTTAGATCTGAAGATGACTTTGGCAATGTATGCAGGAGTGATGGAGAGAGATGAAGCTAGATGTGGTGAGTTTAATTAAGAGGTGTTATCATAGTATAGGTAAGAAGGAATAACAGTGGTAGCAATGGGAGAGATATCATGTGAGGTAATATCAACAGGACTTGTTAACTTTAAAATCCTGCAGAAAAACCCTTGACATATGGACATGGACACACAAATACATTCCTGTATTTTTTTTTTCTGTTTCCTGTTTGGAGAGTTATCCTGGGTGCCATGGATTTATTCCAACTTCCCTGCACTCAAGATAGGTTCACTTTCTAGATTCACCAATCTGTTATATTTTAAAATCTGACTGCCAAATTCTACGTCTCCCATCTGGGAAACAATTAATTAAATGTCCTCATTTCTGCTTGTGGGATGATCACTCACCACCCTGGATGTTTCAATGAGCCTTTAACCTTTAGGAATTTCATAAGGCAAGAGACATTATTTTTCCTTCAGAAATCCCAAGGCAGAAAGGGTAGTCCAGAATGTTGCTTTTATTACTACATAAGCATTTTCAGCCATTACAAGTCTGTTGGCCTTTTTTTTTTTGTTAATGAATTTCAGCTCTGATATATGTTAATTTTTGTGCCTTCCAGTAATGTTATGAGCTCTATTGGTCAAATATGCCAGTATCTCAGCAGATTTATCATACGCTGTCCAGAGAGTGCAGCAACTTAAATTTGCAAGTCAGCTGAATGGAAGAAAAAAAGAGAAACACCATTTGTTTTCATCACCTTACCACTGCTGGTGCCTAATATATTACAACTACTTTGGGGTTTCCTTTCCCTCTAATTAGAAAGCATGAACAGCTTAAAATTAGATCCTGACACCACACTTCCTCTCTCATGAAGCACAAAAATCTTAGCCATGCAGTCAACTCTGGATTTTCTGTAAGTAAGAGATGGCTTAGTCCCGAGAAAATGAACTCCATACCTGATGCAGATTCTCACAATAGCTAATGGATAAAAAAGGAGTGTGGAATCAGTCTTTCTACAGTCAAAGGAGCAGCAGAGATTCATGGGCAGAGGAGCTAAGAAGCAGAAAGGTAGGGAACAAGAACAAATCAAGGCTCTAGATCACTTGCAAACTGGAGAGCTCATTTCTCAATAATCAAGAATCATCTGAACTTAATGTATGAACTGCTTTCCAATAAATCACATATATAATGAAGAGGAAAAAAAAAGAGAGACCTTATAGATAGGCTTATGTGACCAGTGAGTGCTAACTGCCAGAAGTATAACTTTGTAATTAGGGTAAGGTTCAAAATTGTTAAGACTTTAGGAGGTAGCACTGATGGCAACGTGATACAGAAAGTCAGAATGATTTTGGCAATTTCTAAAGAGGGAATAATGATCCTAGTTCATTCTTACTGAAGGCCCAGATAATCCAGTATTTCTAGAACAGAGAAGCAAGAAAAGATAGTCTATCTGCATGTAAATAATTTATGTGATTAGTCCCAACAACACTGCCTCGGTTCAAGAGACTAGTTACTACTACTTCCATCAATCTTTCAGAATGAAAATCCATTCAAGACAGTAGTCTCAGTTCCCTTCATGCATGTGTTAGTCAGATGGTCAGGGATGGCAGTGCAGAGCCAGGAGCCTCTTCAAATACTTGAGTATCCAGCACAAGTGGAGTCACAGGAGATGGCAGCATTGAGAAAACAAAATCCCAATTATCCCAGTAGACTCATTATGTATTCACTATTCCAGGTAGCAGAGGTGAGCAGAACAGTAGATAAGCCAAACAGCAGGAGTGGTAGGAAGATGTTACCAAAAGGGGACAATGCAAACTAAGGCCAGGAGGCAATATAACACACACACACACACCCCAGAAGTCCTGTTTTGTTTTACTGAAGGTATAGCATGAAGCAAATGCTTCATGAAAAACAATGCTCCTAGTATACCTTTACTCTCTTCTGGGCTGGATATTTCTCCTTAGGACAGAGGTGATGATGAATTCTACTTCCAGACCAAGTTACTGCTGCTATATGTCCAATTCCATCTTTCTGCTACTCACCTGAGCTGGTTGTACAATAGCCTCCTACTCATTACCCCAAAATAGGTATTGTTTCAAGAGTTAGTACCTAAAATCTACACACAGTGAACTAGTAAGTCTTTTCTTTTGGAGTGGGGTGGGGGTTGAGAGGGGAAGGCAGGGCAATTGGGGTTAAGTCCCTTGCACAAAGTCACATATTCAGTAAGTGTTAAGTGTTTGAGGCTAGATTTGAACTCAAGCCTTCCTGATTCCAGGGTTGGTGCTCTACTCCGTCACCTAGCTGCCTTGAACTATTTATTAGTCTTTAAGAAAGAAATAGCAATGTTGCCAAGGAGTGGGGAGAAGGCCACAAAGAACTCCTCTTATCTTTTTTAGACATTTTCTGCTTAGCTCACATCCATAAAGCTAATAATCAAAATAGAACCTAAGCAAAAAAGAATACCTGTTGCCCATCCCTCTTCCCAAATTGGGAGCTATCACAATCATCTGTTCTGATTAGCATGGAATTAACAGTTATCCTGGGGAATCTTCCTGAGCCTTAGTGGACTGTATTAATTACAGAGGCTGTAAAGTACATTAACAATTTCCATGAGGACTTTCTTCCCATGGGGGGAGGGTGCAGTACATGGCCTCTGCTTCTAATAGAAGGGAAATATAACCATACACCTTCATATTTTCACACCATTCATATTTTCCAATAACAAATAGCAGCAACATTTGCAGGTTATTCTCAGTATAATTATAGCCAGTTCTCCAGCCACAGCTGTCACTTCCTTGGGTACCAATACTAAAGAAATGTATAGTGGACTTCAAAAAGCTGACCAAGGAACTGTACTTAAGGAAATAATACTATTGGGCCATGATTGACCTTTTTCTTCCAAAGTATCTCAAAGCACATCAGCTGAAAAACAGAGAAAAATACTTCAAGGATCACTTGTTGGACTAAGAGACGATGTGGAAAATGTCTTTTTTTCCCTTTGCAGTCTATAGTAGGGTAACATTTAAAAGCTACATTTTAATTATTTCTTAATTATTAATAATAATAATTAATTACTTATATAATTATTACATTCATTTTAAAATTAAATAGCTACTGAAAAACAGCTGACATTTGACAATAAACATCAAATCCTATTACCAGCCCTTAAGTCTTCTGAGAGTGAAGTACCATATGAAAGCAACCAAAGGAATTTAGCTTGAAACAGAGGCAGTGGAAATAGCTGACAGATATCTGTAAAATCAATTGCTAATTACCTAAATTACAAAGTTCTAGCAGTGAGTTGCTAAGAGAGGAAAAGAATATTTTTCTTTCAGGATTTCTATCAGCTAGGACAGATGAAACTTTTTTTTTATTCCACATAGGAACAACAATGGGTCAGGTTTTGTTTGCAGCTAATTAAAAGGTCTTTCTGTATTTGGTCTACCTGAAAGAAAATGTACCCAGAGACAGAGAATACTCTGCCAAGTAGACTCTGACTGCCCAAACATAACTCATTCCCTCAGCAGAAAAGTCTAGGCTAGTAGTAAGCCACATCAGTTCTCATACCTAGTCTACAGTATTTTTCAAAACAAGATAGGACTTCATTCAATACTAGTGTGTGTGTTTCACCAGAAAATCTCCCCAAAGGCATAATAAGAAAGAGTAAAGGCCTCCAAGTTACCTTTCTATTAAAGTACTATACTGAATTTATCATAAGTAGCTATTTTCTCAGAATAATAGCTCCCTCAGAGAGAAAGAATGCACTTACCTAACATCTCTGCCTTTAGTTTTTCATTCCGTTCTTCAATTTGCTTAGGTAATCTCTGAGGGAGAAGAGGAAAGAAGTACAATAAAGATATCTTTTTTATAGATAAAAGTTTTTGGTTAGGCTACTTTGAAAACAATGATATGGGGTCAAAAAAGACCATGTTAGCTTCATGAAAGGTATATATGGCTTGATTTTCAGGTTTCAAAACTACTGTTGAAAATCTACAAATATGCTAGGTATTTCCCATAAACAAGGCAACCCACAAAAAGAATTTGAGAGAACAAGTAAGAATTACTATACTAAACATGTCCTAAAATGGAAATCCACACAGCTCTAACTGTATATAAAACATACTTATTATAAAATAATAAATACTTTTGTTCTTTTCACTGTCCACCCAACTGGTATTTCACAGTGAGAAAGAGTAATAGTTTTTATGTTTTCAAAGTGAATGTAGCAAAGATGATGGTAGATTCATGTCTTGCTTGGCAGTGTGGGAGGAAGCAGAAAAGGTCAGAGAAATAGGTTGTAAAAAGAAGGTGTTCACCTTCTAGAGGCCCTGTACTACTAAGGGATACCTGCTGAGATATAACAAAGCTCTGAGAGAAATCAAAAGGCCAGAATGTTCTTGTTTGAAAATCTCCTTCCTGAAGTCCTATATTTTTTTTTGGATCAGACCTGCGATTTACTGCTATGTAATACATATACTCATCGTAAGGCAATCTCTCTACTATATACGTAATGGCAATTCTGTGACTAGCAGTGTTTAGAGCTCCTGTGGCATTGACTGGCCCAGTGTAACAAGTCACAGACACAATCTGTCACAGGGAGAACTCAAACCCAGGTCTTCCTCACTATAAGGAGAATTCTTTTATTGTACACCAGGAAGGATGGCTCTTTTCAAAGTCCAATCTTAATGCCTCATTGTACTGAGGAGACTCTGAGTTCTTGGGGGCCCAATAAGAGCAATCCAAGTCCAGAGGCTCGTCTTTAGAGTTTCCCAAGGATGAGGAATTTTTTTTTGGTCATAGCAATCAACAAAGACCTTCTGCTAAAGTTCAGAGGGGTTACAATCCATGTTGGGGAAATCAATGAAATCATGGCTTTGACGTGTAACAAAACTCTAAAAGTCTATGCACCTTTCTTTTATGAAATCAAATTAAATCAATACAGACTAGATTGTGCTGCAGTTTTTTTTTTTTAAAGCAATTGGGGTTAAGTAACTTGCTCAAGGTTACACAGCTAGTCATTATTTATGTGTGGGTGCTCATTTTCTGAGGTCGGATCTGATCTCGGGTCATCCCAACTCCGAGGCCGGCGCTCTTACTCACTGTGCCACCTAGCCGCCCCTGTGTTACAGTTTTAAAAAGTAAAAACACTACCCAATAAGGCCAAATAAATCTGTGGGGATTAGAATACAATATAGACCCAAATACCAGAAAATGCCATAAGGATATTATATAAGGGGCGGTTAGGTGGCACAGTGAGTAGAGTGTCGGCCCTGGAGTCAGAAAGACCTGAGTTCAGTTTCGGCCTCAGACACTTAAGGCACACACAAAAACCTAGCCGTGTGACCTTGGGCAAGTTACTTAACCCCAATTGCCCTCCAAAAAGAAAAAAAGAAGAATATTATATAAAATAACTATTTTCTCCCTGGAGCAATTCACTGCTCTGGGGGAGAAAAGGCATACATGGAAGTTCAAGGAAGGTTTTAATAATTCAATCAACTCAAACTACGTGGATTTACTATGTACCTATATTCCAGGAACTATACTAGGCAATGGGGATACAATTCCTACTCTCAAGGAGCTCATATTCTCTTGCGATGCAACAATGTGTACACAGATAAATAAATATAAATTGTCGAGTCTCTCCCATACAGGCACCAATGCTGGAAGTGCATATAGTACCTGAGTTGCTAGATAGATAACTGCATCAGAACATCAGAGAAAAAAAGTTGTGATTACTTTTCACAGAACCAGAGTGAATGAGCTGCTTCTGGGTGACAATGTAGGAAATACCCTCATCATTTAACTTGGAAATAAAAACACTTTAGAGTGGGGAAAAATAAAAAAGTTACAGCACAACTTCTAACACTAGAGGGCTGTATTATTTCTTTTTCCTTGGAGAGATCACCTGTTTTTTTTTCCCCTTCAACAAATAGTGTTCTTCACACATAAATGATTCTCTTCTATAACTGCCAGTTACATTAGTTATAGACCACAGCTTGTTTTTTTTCCTAAAAGAATCTTAAAGAAATTAGGCTTTGAGTAGGCATAATATTGTTCTACCATCTGGAACCTCAATGAGGAGGGATAGAAATGGGCACATTTTGGTTCTAAATTTTGAACTAAAGGAACAAGATTTTTTGGGGAATCATTTTTGCTCTTGACAAATGAATACATGATATACTACTGAAGCATAGTTATCACCATCAGGTTAAGACACAAACTTTTGCATTAATTTTTCCTCACAAACACTGGCATGAACCTTGTGAAGAGCTCACAACTCTATCTTTTCCATGTTAGAGGATAGCTTTAAGTATATACTTTATTCTACTGGGTCAAATTTTTTTTACATTAAATAACAAACACTGGGAACTTTTAGTCAAGTGCGTACCTGTAATGATGTGTGATCTTGCTATAAAAAAAGAGCCTGATCAGTTCTCCTATTTTCATCAAATACACTCTCGATACATGTGCCCATCATTTCCCTTTTACATCCTTTTACAAGGATGAGAAAGTAGGCATAAGTGCAAGTAGTTATTGATGTCCTGTCAGTTAAATGGCTTTTTTTCTAGTAATACTGCTCACGATTTAAAAATAAATTTTTAAGCTTCTTTTTCTTCCTTAGAGATATTAGAGAGATATAAAATGATCTCGCAATACTTTCAAGATTGTGCTGTCTTCAGGATAGATTTGTCTCTCTATATGCTGAATCTGGTCCAGTCACTATTATTCTCAACCTTAAGTTCCATTTCTATGGTTTTTTTTGGAGGGGGGAAGGGAAGGTAATTGGGGTTAAGTGACTTGCCCAAAGTCACACAACTAAGTAAGTGTCAAGTGTCTGAGGCTGGATTTGAACTCAGGTCCTCCTGACTTCAGGGCTGGTACTCTATTCACTCTATTTCTTTATACACCCTGTCATGGTGGGGAGATAAAGGAACTGAAATAATATTTATAAAGTGCTTAGCAGAATGTCTGACACATAGCAGGCAACTGAAAAATATTTATTCCCTTATTTACGAGATAGCATCCAATAAAAATATCTCATACTATTTTTGTGTAAAAGATTTAAAGATGGGGGTTATATAAAGTAGCATATTTACACGAATTCAGAATTGGTTGAATGATATGACTTAAGAATAGCCATTGATATTTGCATGTCAACTTGGCAAGAGGTTTCTAGCTTAGTGCTCCAGGGACCTGTCCTTAAACTTGTGATATATAACATTTTTTTATGTAACTTGGACGAAGACATAGAGAGCATGCTGATAAAATTTGTATATGATGCAAATCTGTGAAGGATAATTAAATAATAAAATAAATTATACTATATATAATAAAATATAGGACAGCATAATTATATTCCTTTACCCTACAACAGGGATAAGCATAATGTATTAAACTTAGGTTCAAAAAATAGACTTCACAATTAAAAATGAAACAAGTAAGGTTAGATAGCAATTTATCTGAAAAATATTTGGGGGTTTTAATGGACAGGAAGTTCACTCTGACTCACAGTATGAATCAGCATTGTGGTTGCCAACAAAGTAAATGCTAACTTAGGCTGTATTAAGAGAAGCACAGTTTCCAGGAATAAGGACATGGAAGTCCTATTGTATTCTACCCCACTGAGTCCAGTACTTTGTATCTGAAATATCATGTTCAGTTCTTGGAGCCATAGTTTAGGAAAGATATCAAGTTATTCTCATCCAGAGGAGTGTAGCAAACTATATTAAGATTGTTTTAAGACTTTGCAGGGAAATGATGGCTTTCTTCAGTATGTGAAGTGCTGTCATACTTCCACTAAGAGGATTGGTTCTGTTTGGTTCTAGCATGTACAAGTAGGAACAATGGGGTGGAGAATGCACAAAATGGCCATTTTAGACTTGCTATCAAGAATGCCTTCCTAACAACTGGAGCTACCTAAAAGCTGAACTGGCATTTTATACAAACATTTCATTCATATAACGGGGGCCACTAATCCATACATATGGATCTCGGTGGGACACATATGAACTTAGTTTTAAAATGTAATATCTATATTTTTATTGAATTTTTATTTACTATGGTTAAGTATTTTCCAATTATATTTTAGTCTGGTTTGAGGACACACTCTGGAGTGCTATGGGCCATGTGTTTGACACCTTTGATCTAGAGCATTAAGAAGTTAAGTACCCTGGGGGTGGCAAGGTGGGGCAGTGAGCAGAGCACCAGCCCTGGAGTCAGGAGGACCCGAGTTCAAATCCGAACTCATATACTTAACACAAAACCTTGGGCATGTCACTTAACCCCAAGTGCCCTACCTAACCCCCCTCCAAAAAGCAAAAAAAAAGTTAAGTACCTAGGGTCACACAATCAGTATGTGTCAGAAACAGGACTTGAACCCTGGTCTTTCTGATTTCGAGGCTGGTCTTCCATTCATTATGCCATATGCCTCTCAAAACTTTCTTAAATAGTGTTAACTATCTTGATTAAAACAAAACAAACTCAGACGTTCAAAATAGAGGAAAAATTAGTTAATCTTAGGAGGCAAGTTATAACTATGGCTCACATACAACATTTATTAATATAAGAACAAATTTCTTGCTTGGCATCTTAAAAAATTAGCATCTTTTTATGTTGTCATGTGAGACTATCTTTTGAGATTGTACTGGGTGGGTCTAGAATTAAGCTTTCAGTTAACTTTGAGTCTAGTTTTTATTTCTTTTTGGTATGTAGTCATTAGTGGTACCATAAATTCAGGTTTTTTTTTCTACCATAAGTACTAGTTTTGGGGTGTTAAAACTTGGCATATGCGGTCACCGAAGAGCTGAGAATTTAATTTTTTTGGAGAAGATGGGGAGTTTCTACATGAGACTCCAATGGTACTCAGTGTGGAATGGTTATCCAGTCCATCTATTTTATGTATTCAGAAGCATAAATCATCTGCTTATAATGAAAGAGAAAAATTCAACTACAGAGAAAAATTGCCTATCTTGATTTGACTAATGCTATGTAAATATATACTATCCTGCAAAAAAGCCGATAAAAAAATGGACTGACTGACCATATACATGGATCTTTCTTAAAGGGCCCAAGAAGATATCTCATTGTATTTTCCTGTCTCATTTAACTTCTCTTCTTCAGGGGTCTTGTAACATTTATCTTTGCTCTGGTTGCTAATTCCTTTCATTCACTTTTAAATAAGTTGCTGGATATCCAAAGATTTAAGGACACAATTGGTATTTACCACACTCAGCAAAACTGTGCATACGGGACAATGACAGTGACTAGGCTGGTGTTTTTATTTTACCCTGGCACCATCTGAAAGGAGCAGCATGAAGCATAATAGGGTATCACAGATGGGAAATTAATGATGCACATAGGGCTGGATGTTTACAAATCAAAAGCAAAAAACAAGATTGGGAGCAGGCGGGTGGGGGAACAAGAGTACATTAGCTGCTCTTTGGAGCTTGGCTGGCAATTCAACCCAGATTGATGACGATGACTATACTCCAGGCAAGTTTTGTGCTTGTTAGTCTTCATTGAAATACTGACGTTCTTTTAAGATTTTTTGTTTAACAGAGAACATTCAAACTCTAATGGTGGCCACATCACTACCTAGCTACTGCAAATATCTAAAAACTTTATTGTTGTAAGACCCTTTATTCAGCATACAGATATGCACATCTGAATCACACTAGTAAGAGTACATTTTGATTCTCATTCCTCAAAAGGGTCTTAATGTGGTAACCCCCATACTAACCTAATTTTCCCTTAAGAATGAAAATCCTGAATATGATTTTCTATTCAGAGCCACATAAAATTAGAGTTGGAATCAGAAATCTGAAAACTACATCTAACATCAGTTGTAGGACATAATGTTACTAAACACATATTTGCCCCAGACAGTTCCCAGGGAGCCCTGCTTTAGCCCCAGATAAAGGCCACTCACCTCCTAGCCTCTTGTCTCCCTGCCAGGTCCATCCTGGAGAGCCCTGTGTCAGTCTGGATCTAGTCCTCTGGTCTTTTTGATCCAGAGACCTCTGTTCCAGAAAGCTTTTTCTAAAATGACCCACCTCAAATTGCCAGTTCTTACCTCCTGACTCGACTCCTTCAGGTCATACCTTTGCCTACACCTGTCTGTAGTGTCTCCTAAGTTTAACAGGATACAACACTACAGCCTTCTATGAGGTTGGAACTTAAAAGTCTAATCACCTACCCTCAACAAACCTCCCTCCAGCTTTGGACACCTGGATTTGTTCGTAATTACTATCTCAGTGATTCTGAACCACTAGGTACTGAAATACAATTCATATTCACCATCCCCCAACTGTCTGCTCCCACCATTCCTCTCAACCTTTTCCACTAAATGTCCTACTTGAGATCTATCTACCCCTTCCACTGTGTTTTCTGAAATGCCTCTTCCATAATTACCAAGCCTGTTTTCATCCTAAACTTTTTCCTTTCCCATTCCTTCTGTTTATTGATTTTCACTGAGACTTGGCTCCCTCCTGATGACACCGTGGACTTAGTCACTCTTTCCAGTCTTGCACACAAATCCCTTATCTCACTGGTTATGGAGGGTGAGTTGGAATACTTTTTGTTCCCTATTGCCTCTTCTACACTCTCCTACTACCAACCACTCAGTAATCTCTCCTACTTTGAGATTCACACATCAAATTTATCATCCAATCTAAATCCTGGTAGTAGTTTTCTATTGATTCCATAGGATATCCTCTTTCCTTTCTCAAGGAATTCACTGCCTGGCTCACAGTCTTCCCTTATTTCCATCAGCTGCTCTCATATTAGGAAACTTCAACATACCTATATTGATATCCCTCACTTACCCTAACTTTTCATTTTTCAATCTACTCAATTTCCGTATCTGTTCTTCCATTCTACCTCAGGTATAACATACAAAGATGGACATACCTCTGAACTTGCCATCACCCACAAGAATTCTACTTTCATGTTTATGAAGTCTGAAATTCCTTTATCTCATGACAAACTCCTATTACTCCATCTTTCCCTCTGCTTTATGCCTCCTAACTCGGTTCTTTGTCCTCACCATAACCTCCACATCTAAGATCTTTCCTAGGTCATCGCCCTATATTAATTACATTCTTCTTGCTTTTCTATTTTCACCCCTTGGAGGAATTAGTTCAACTTTATGCTATTCCCTACACTTAAATCATTTACACTCTTATTCTACTGCTAATCATGCATTTCCAAAGTCCAGTTTTGAATTACTCCCACCACTATTGCCTAAGCTACGATTCATGTACTGCTGAATAGAGCTGGAGAAAGTAACAAAATAGTGATGACTGTGTCCATTTACGTTCTATAATCTTAATTGGACCCTTCATGTAGCAATGATCCTTTTACACTCCTCTAACTGGTTAGAGGCTATTCAAAACCTTTTCACTTTTCAATCTTCCCATGGCATGCTTCTCTCATTCTCTCAGCTAAGGACTTTGCCTTACTTTACTAAAAGAACTAGGGTCACTGGCCAAGAGTTCTCTCATCTCACATCACTCAGATGCTTTTCCCCATTTATCTTCTCCTTTACTAGACTTTCAGGAATAGGCAGCCCATCTCCTTACCAAGGCATATCCTTATAGATACATCCTTGATCCTCTTCTCCAGCAGAATGCCCCTTCTATCATCCTCCATCCCTCTCTCTTATCTAGTCTCTCTCTACTACTGGCTGCTCCTTTGCTGCCTACAAACATACCTATGTCTCTCCCATCCTTAAAAATATCTACACTTGATTCTATCATCTCTGGCAGGTATTATCCAATATCTTTCATCTCTTTCTCAGCTAAATTCCTGAGAAAGCCATCTACACTTAAGGCCTCCTTTTCCTTTCTTCTCACCCTCTTCTAAACTCTTTACAATCTGGCTTCTGATATCAACTAAAACCATTCTCTTAATTGTCAAACCCAATGCCCTTTACTCAATCTTTAACCTTCTTGTCCTTTCTGCAACATCTGACGTGGCTGATGACCTACTTCTCCTGAACGCTCTTTCGGTTTTTGGGACAGCCCTCTCTCAGAGTTCTCTTACTTGTCTGACTATTCCTCAGTTTGCTTTGATAGTTCTTCATCCAGGGCATGCCCATGATTGGATTCTGGCCTGGGTTATCTTCTCTTTTTCCTTTCTACACTTTCTCAGTGACCTCATCAGTTCCCATGGGTTCAAACATCTCTAGACAGATGATTCCCAGATCCAAATATATATCCTTAGTTTCTCTCTTGACCTTTGGTCATCACCAAAAGCCTTTTGGACATTTTGAACCATATGTCCCAGAGGTATCTTTTTCACATATAAACACTGAACTGACTAAATGCCCTTCTTTTCCCTCCCTCTACCCAACCCTACTTTTTGTCAAACTTCCCTATTCCTGTTGAGGGAACTCAATCACAAAACTTAGTTATTCTCTCTTCCTTATTCAAACTCCCTCTATCCAACCAGTTGTTCCACCACCCTGGGTGCAGGCCCTCATCATATTTTGAATATTGCAACAGTACCCTATCTCAAATCCTTCTCCCACTCTTCCTAAAGTACAGGTCTGACTATGTCACCCCCAGCCAATCAAATCCAGTGGCTTTCTATTATCTCCAGAATAAACTCAAACTCTGTTTTAACTTTCCATTCTTGTTATACCTAACTCTCTTATGCATAATTCTAGGATCCTGAAACACCTACATTCCTTGCAAACTACACCACCTCCTGACTGTTCCTTTTCCTTGGCTGTCCTCCATGCCAGTAATTCTCTCCCTTTTCATTTCTACTTCTTGGCTTCCTTCAAGTCTCAGCTCAAATCTCACTTTTTGTGAGAGCTTTTCCTGATCCCTCTTAATGATTGTGTTGTCCTCTGCTGATTTGCTCCAATTTAACCTGTACATATGTTATTTGTATACAGTTGTCTCCTCCATTAGACTGTGAGCTCCTTGAGAGCAGGGGGTTGCTTATGCCTTTCTTTATCTCTCCAGTGATTATCATAATATCCAGCATATAGTAGGTGCTTAATTCTTGTCGATTTCAAACTGAAGGCATCTCAAGCTCACCATGTCCAACTCATTATCTTCTTCCCTAAATCCTCTCCTCTACCAAATTCCCTATTACTGTTGAGACTATAATTTTCCCTGGTACCCAAGTTCACTTCCATCTACTCTATTTATATCTTGTACATACGGTTGGGAGGTGAAGTGCTCTTTGCAAGGAATGCCAAGTGTTGTAGGACCCTAAAATTAGGTAGAAGGGAATTAAGTGTAACAAGAATGGAAGTTGAACAGGTTTTGAGAGGTGTTTGTATACTGTCTCCCTGGTTTAATATGAGCTCCTTGAGGGCAGGGACTGGGAATTTGCCTTTCTTTGTGCTCTCAGGACTTAGCACAATGCCTGGCACATAACAAATGCTTGTGAACTGAAAGTCAGCTCTTCTATATTTTGGAGTATTAGACTGAAGTGGTGAAAATCTAATTTCCCTTAACATTGAAAAGGCAATTAGATAAAGAAGAGGATTCTATTTATAGCAAGAGGGCTTTTCATTTAAGCAGGATAGCAGGCTAATGTATGTCAGTAGCAAATTTAAGCTGTCAAAGCAAACAAAGACATTTTCTAAGCACACACGTTAGAAAGCATAGGCACCAATAATTTATATAGTGTTTTAGGAAATTGCTTCACCTTTCTAAAGAATATCAAACTCATAATATACATAAACAGAATAGAATTTCTGAGCTTTATCTTTTCAATCGTTGGCTTTCTTTACTACTATCCCCCAGAATATACAGTGAAAAATCAAAGAGAAAAGGAAATGCACTTTGCAGAGGCAGGTCACTATGAATGTGTAATACTGTCAGATAAGGTTGATATATTGGTTGGTTTTGTTGAATTGCCTTTTTTCCCCTTTCTTCTCAAATCTTTGTTATGAGGGTTGGGTCACTGAGTACAGGAGGGGAGAAAGACGAAGAGAAAAAGTTGGTGTAAAAGCAATATACCAATACAAACAAGATATATATCAAAATTAAAGTCAATTGGGAAGCTTTGTAGATGATGTAGCTACCAAAGAGCTTACCCACATGTGTTTTCAAAGACTATTAGTTAGAAAATATTTTCATGGGGTGGCTAGGTGGCGTAGTGAGTAAGAGTGCTGGCCCTGGAGCTGGGAGACCCGGGATCAGATCCTGGCCTCAGAAAATGAGCACCCACACATAAATAATGACTGGCCCTGTAACCAAGTTACTTAACCCTAATTGCTTTAAAAAAGAAAAAGAAAAAAAAGAAAATATTTTCTACAACTTAACATCTGACTATACACTGTGTAGATCTCTGCAGTGTGAAACATTACAATGCATGCATTCATAACCAGCCATTATTACAAAACTTTATGTTAGGTCAAATTTAAGATAATCTAGCTAGTATTCACAACTTGAGGAGGAGGAAGGGAACAATGGTAAGGTTGGTAAAGGATAAGGTTTTATTTGCTGTCTAGTTTGGAACTGTTTATTGCCAACAAATAAAGAGCAGGCTGAAATTCAAGTTGTTCAACTGGAAGCCCAAATAAAAGTCAAAAGGCTATGGAGGCAAAGAGACCATGCAGGAGGCTGAAATAATCCTGGGACTAAATGCCAAGGGCCTAGACTACTGTAGTGCTCATGGTAAATTAAAAAGCTAGGTGAACCTGGCGGGCATTTTGAAGGAAAAATCAATTTGGTAACTGACTGAATATGGGGTATGAGGGAGTTAAAGATACTGAAGTTTGATGACTAAAGTACTAGTATGTGTTAGGCAGTCAATAGTGGTTAACAGAATTTTTAAAAAGTCTCCTAATACATTGAAGCAAAATAAGGTAACCCTTACCCTGTAGGACTTTGGAACATTAGACCTAAGTTACACTAAGAATAGTGTAGATCTGGAAACTACTTTTAGGGATACAGTTAGAGTGGGTATACATTCATATTATAAGTAGGCCTCTCTTGGACTGCAATGGGTGTGTCAATCAAAATTGTTGTTGTTCAATCATGTCTGACTCTTTTCGATACCATCTGGGGTTTTCTTGGCAAAGATCCTGGAATGGTTTGGCATTTCCTGCTCCAGCTGATGAGGAACTGAGGCAAACAGGGTTAAATGACTTGCCCAGGGTCACACAGCTAAGTAAGTGTCTGAGGCAGAATTTGAACTCACAAAGACTTCTTATTTCAGGTCCAGCACTATATCTACTGTGCCACCCAGCTGCCCCAATCAAAATTAGCCTAATAGCATGACCATTAAGGCCCAAAGGGTTGTGACTCATTTGTGTAATAACAAAGGGAGTAGAAAAAAAAATATAACAGAAAAAGTTCTATAAATCTAAAGAGTACTTACCATACAAGCTTCTCCTGCTTGGTATATTGATGGGTCTTTTTCTAGAACAGATTTGTAATCTTCTAGGGCTTCATCTAGCTTGTCGGTTTTCTCATACAGTTCTGCTCTCCTCAATATTGCCCTGATATAACTGGGATTTAATTCAATTGCTAGAGAAAAAAAGGAAGCAGTTATTATTATTAGGATTAAGTAGGGACATCTGCTTTGGGCTAGATTTCAGATTCCTTCTTTGATGCTGCCACCCAATGGTACAAAATGGAATTTTTCTTGTCATGGACTATGTCCCTTTTCCACATCCATCTACTCACTAGCTAGATGAACTAGGCCAAGTCACTTATTTCTCTGAATTTCACCTTCTTCATCTGCAAAATGGGAACAATACTACTTACTTCAAGGAGTTTTATTGTGAAGCTTAAGTATACTATATGACACTGGTCATTTTAAATGAAGGGCTATTTTAGGGTTTTTAATCTTACGTCAAATGGGAGGTGTTTATAGATAAGGTAGAAGATCTCTTTTGAGCATGTGGGTTTAAACAGTTGCTCTAGAAAGAACTAGGAATGTGCTCCTGTTTCAATTCCTTTCTTTCCTCTTGATTTCTTCGCAGGGATGACAATACTTGGTGCTACAGCTGGAACTGAATGCTAAACTGTTCCCTTCTTTGCCCTGCTAATCACAAGCTCTTGAGGCATTTCCCCCGCCTTTTCAGTTACACAGGAAGAAGCAGAGAAAAAGCAGGCTATCTAATTTAAACTATTTAGAAACTACAATTCTCACATGAGATACAATATGAAAAATCCTCAAAACATCTCAGTTTTTTTCTTTTTCCACAAAAAAAGTATATAAAAAATAAATTTTGGCCTAAGTAAGGCAATAGTAAGTAGAAGTTAATTTGCAGATGTCAGACACTTAAGAGTCTAGGATGTTGCTGCAAACTTATAAACATAATGAAGATATGAAGGAAGTTAACTGAGTGCAAGGAGCAGGGAAGGAGATATGACAAAACACTAAATAAGGAAAATGGCTAAATCCAAGATGTACAGGACAAGAATAATGAGGAAACATTCTCAATCCTTTAGCATCACAGCAGATTTGAGAAAAGTGAGGCATGACTTCAGTCACTAAATTTGTTGAAAAAGATAGTAGTCAGGGCTATCAAGTGAAACAAAACAAAACAAAACAAAACAAAACAACCTTTGTCAGGGTGGCTAGGTGTGCAGTGAATACAGCACTGGCCCTGGAGTCAGGAGGACCTGAGTTCAAATCCGGCCTCAGACACTTAACACAAAAACTAGCTGTGTGACCTTGGGTAAGTCACAACCCCAATTGCCCTCCAAAAAGCAAAACAAACAAACAAACCTTTGTGACTTGATGTCTGGGGTTTTGAGCATGAAGGTTAGAGGGTGAGATGGTGTTTGAAAAAAATTCAAAAGAGAATGAAAACATCTGATGACATGGACTGAATGACAGTATGCAAGAGGTGAACCAGGAATATAGTTTTAAAATGATAGAAATTGAGTACAGGGGAAAAAAAACTACTGTACTGTAAGAAAATATCAAATACCCCAATGAAAAACAAAAATAAACCACAAGAAATCCCCCACAAAGAAATCCTTCAGTTGATATTTTCTTCAACAAAGAAAAATAATTGAAGAAACTGTATATTGCAGGTTTAAGTATGATAATGTATAGAGCTAGAAGAGTTTTGAATTCTCAGTGACACTCCTACTTAAAAGTCTTCAGTGGCTCCCTATGCTTTTAGGAGAAAATACAAACATTTCACTCCTATTTTTACACTTGAAACTATCACAATCTGCTTCCAATTTACCTTTCCAAACTCATTTCACATTAGTTCAGCTAATCTAGCTTATCAGTTGTTCCCTGAATTCAATATCACATCCCATCTCTGTACCTTTGGAGAGACTATTTCCCATGCCTGGAATACTCTCCCTCCTCATTTCTTCCTGAGAATACTTATCTTTCTTTAAGAATATGCTCCTTAATCGACCCTTTCCTAGTGCTCTCTTCCTTCTTAAATTACTTTATATCTACTTCTTGGTATCACTTATCTTATCCAGTAGATGATAATCTTAATCATCCTTCCCCTCTAATCTTCAACTATTCTACATTTATTGGTTTGTTTTCTATTACATTCAAACATGCCCAAGTTTCCCCTCTCCTTTAAAAATCTTCACTAAGTGCTTAAGCTCTGATGTATTTCTTCCTTTTCTTCAAAATCCTAGAATATGTATTCTATGCTTGCTGCCTCCACTCTACCCTCTGAAATTTGGTTTCTCATCTCAGCATTTAAATAAAATGGTTTTCTTGTCAAATTTTATTTTATTTCACTTCCCTTCCTTCTTGGCTCATCTGTTGGATCTAATCCTGTCGACTCCCCGCTTCCCCCTGGATACTATTTCCTTTCTAGGCTTCTGAGACACTACTTTCTTGCAGTTCCTCTTTCTGAATATTCCTTAGATTCCTTTGATGGTTCATATCTAAATCAAGCCCCACAACTGTAGTTATTTCCCAAACTCAGTACTAGGCTTCCTATTCTTCTCTTTTTCCAATGTCTTAGTGACATCATTGGCTCTCATGGGTTTAATTATTACCTCTATGCAGACAACTCTCAGAATTAAATAATTAGCCCAGTTTTCCCACTGAGCTTCTACATTACCAAATGTCTACTGGATATCTGAAACCAGATGTCCTGGAGATATCTCAAACTTAACATATACAAAACAGATGATCTTTCCTCCCTAACTTATCCCTCTCTTCTAAACTTCCCTATTTCTGTAGAAGGCAAGACCATTCTTCCAGGTTTGTGTACTCAGTGCTGGCCTTTATTTCTCTATCTCCCTTACCCCCTTTAGCTAATCAGGTGCTCAGTTCTGCTATTTCGACAACATCTCTAGCATCCAACAACTCCTCCCCAGCCCCCAAATCACAGTTGCCACCTTAGTTCAGGCTCTTATCTCCTCTTACTTAGATGAGCCTCCCTTCTTCAAGGTCTTCCCCACACTCTACTCTGCTTTCTAAGTGATTTTCCTTAAGCACAACTCTGACTACATCATTCTTGCAGTAAATAAACTCTAGTGACTACTACCACTAGAATCAAATATAAACTTTTATCTATTAGACAAGTCAACAAGCATTTAAGCAAGGTACAGTACTAAGCACTCAGTATGCAAAAGGGGCAAAAACATGGTTCTCTGAGCAAGGAACTCATATTCAAACTGAGAGACAACCTGTAAACAATTATGTACACATAAGATATGAGTGGATAGGGGGCGGCTAGGTGGTGCAGTGAGTGGAGCGTCGGCCCTGGAGTCAGAAGGACCTGAGTTCAGATCTGGCCTCAGACACTTAATGCACACACAAACAAAAAAAAAAACCTAGCTGTGTGACTTTGGGCAAGTTACTTAACCCCAATTGCCCTCCAAAAAGCAAAAAAAAAAAAGATATGAGTGGATAAAAGATAGAAGGAAAACATTAGGAACTGGGAAGACTAGGAAGGCTTCCTGCACAAGGTGGGATTAAGTTAAGTCTTAAAGGAAAACAGAAGTGCACTCCAGGCTTAGGAAACAGATACTGAAAAGGCAGAGTTGGAAGATGAAGTCTTTTGTGCAAGGAAGAATCAGAGAAGATAGTGTTGCTAGTACACAAAGTATGTGTGAAAGGAATAACATGTAAGACGACAAGAAAAATAAGAAGAGGCAATGCTATAAACAGTTTGAATGTTAAAGACAAAATTTTATTTTTAATCCTGAAGGCTACAGGGAGTGGCTGGAGTTTACTAAAGAGCAGAAGAGACATGGTCAAATCTGCACTTTAAGAAAATTTTGGCAGCTAGTAGAGATGGACCTGGAGTCTGCAAAGGTGAGTCAGGGAGATCATCATTAGGCTACTGCAATAGTGGAAAAATGAGGTGATGAGGGCCTAAATGAGGGTGGTAGCAGTCTCAGAAAAGAGAAGTGAGTGTATAGAAGAGATGTTGCAAAGGTAGGATAACAGAAACTGGCAACAGATTTAATGTGGGAGGTGAAAGATGAGTTTGAAGATTAATAATACCTACTTTCCTAGCCTGGGTGACTGGGAGGATGATGGTTCCCTTTGACAGTAATAGGGAAGTTTGGCAGAGAAAAGGTTCAGGGTGAGAGATGCCGAGTTCAATTTTGGACCTAATTAAGTTTAAACTATCTGTAGGACATCCAGTTTCTGATTTCCTATAGTCAAGTCAGTTATATAAGACTTGAGGTCAAGAGAGAGGTTAGGGATGGATAGAGAGATCTGAAAATCATCTGCATTGAGAAAACTGAATTTATGGGAATTAATGAGATTCTCAATTGAGACACTATAGAGGGAGAAGAAGAGAGTGCTCAGGACAGAGGTTTGAAGGATACTCACAGCTAGCAGGTATGACCAGGGCCTGTATAGGGTAGTAGCAACAAGGCCCATGGAAAAAGGCCCTGTATTTGGAAGCAAATTGCATTTGGGTTCAAATTTCAGCACTGCTATTTCCTAACTAGGAGAGCAGATAATTCACTTCGCCTTCTGTGCCTCAGCTTCCTCATCTGTAAAACAAGGAGGCTGAACTAAGAATCTTTGCTCTTGACTTTTCTTTGTGTTGTGCCCCTATGGCAGTATGATGAAGCCTATGGACCCTTCCAGAATAATGTTTTTAAATAAATTAATTCAAATACGTATGATTACACAGGAAACCAATTATGGTAAAATACAGTATTTTTTAAAAGAAGCAAAAAACTAAGTTCACAGACTTTAGCTCAAGAATTCCTACACACAGACAAGATGATATTTAAGGTCCCTCAGATACAAATCCTACAAGATAAGTATAAGAGATATTTTAGACGTGACATATTAAAAGGAATGAATAACTTAAGAGGCGAGAGTGAATAGATCAAATTAATCTCGGGGTCTTGAAAGGGGGAGAACAAGTGAATGGTGGTAGAACACAAAGAAATAATGAAGTAAGAAGAAAAATAGCTTTAACAAGCCTGGTTTTGAAATGTGTTGAATGCCAATAAGAAAACCAGGTGTAGAAAGATGTCTTAATTAGATCATTACTATCCAACATCATTACTTTTACCTGAAATATAAAGCCTCTTCTCAATCATGTCCATACTACAAAGTCCTTTTCCTTTCTCACCCAACAGATAAGAGTTCTTGTACAAGTTCCCACATTTGCTTCTTTGAGCACTAAGAGTCCTGTGTTCACACTCAGTAAGACAAAAATCATCATACCTTTGCTACAGTCATTGATAGCAGCATCTTTTTTGTCCTAAAAAGAAATACACCATTAATACACTTTATCCAATTTTAATGATTTAATCAACAAAAGAATCAATAACATGGGAATCTACTTTATTGTTTTTTCTACTTCAATTTATCTGTGATTTCTTCAATGTGAGTACTCTACTTGTTCTATGTAATTCCTGTCCATATCCTTTGTAAAGGATAGAAATCTAGTCAATGAACTGGAGGCCTTACTCCTTTTTTTTTTAGATGTTCCATAAGTATCAATGTGTCACTTAGATTATCCATCTGTTATTCTGTACTTCTGATATATGCCTGGCTTGCTTTTTTTCTTTCTCAATTTTATTTTTCCTATGTTACCACTCATACCACTCTTTTTTAGAAATTGTGGGTAATATGATTGCCTCTCTCCATTACCTTTTGGGTCACCTAAAATTTTGATTTCTGAAGACTGGTTTTCCATGATTCAGCCATATAGCATTACTGGAATACTGATGTTAAACAATTTTTTTTGGTATGTGTTGAGGAACAATTTGGGGAAGCTGAAATTATTGTGCATTTTCTTGATTGCAATACAACCTGTGTTCTCTCTGTTTAAATAAATTTTGGACCTCTCACCGTCCATCTGTAAAAGATATGCATCAAGCCCTAGAAGGTCTACTATATTTACTTCCTCAATGAGATCTGTAACTATTCAAAAGAGATCACTCCACAAACTGGATGAGGAAAACTAAGTGAAGAATGCTGACTGCTCCAACTATGCATGTTAGGCAGGACAGTCCAGTGAAAAAGTTTACCCCTACATATCTGGCCAGATATTTCATTTTACTCTTTTTTCTTTATTTTTATTTCTTTAACTTATTTCTTGTTGTTTGTGGGTTTTGTCTTCTTTCAGAGTCTCCTTCAAAGCAAAGATAAAAGGGATGAAAAAGGGAAACATGGTCTTTCTGAAACTGCAGAAACATGTAGAGTAAATATTAAAATATGCAGAGGTATCTTCAGGCTATAGTTCTTACTTAAGGCATGCTCACTTCCTCAGGTGAAAGTTATTAAATGGGACTTATCTGTGTCTTTTAAGCTTCTGAATCACTGAACAGAAAGTTGATCGCCAGGTGATGAACTTGTTGGTCACAGAAAGTGATAAAACTACAGAATGTTATGATGTGTGCTGGTGAAGGGAATATTTATACTGACAATATCTGACATGAAACTTGTGACAGTGAGCTTGCCCAAATGAGTGTTTCTTTTGGAGAATTTGATAATTACTGAACAAGACAGATGATTACAAATTATTACTGGTATTGCCTTCAATTCATTACTGGGAATTCATCCTAAGAGAGGCAAATTTGTGAAGCATTCTGCATTTTTTTTGCCTTAAATAAATTAAATTGCCTTTCCCTTTTCAATCTGCCTTTAGTTTCAAGTTTTTGTATTATGGTAACTACTACATATGATTACAGATTCAGTTTGAAGTGATCTCAGAAATCACCGAATCAAAACTTTTAATTTTACAGATAAACAAACCAAAGCACAAAAAAGCTAACTAACTGGCCCTAAGTTACAGACGTAGTAAAAGGCAGACCTGAGATATGAACTCAAGTTTCATGACTTCAAGTTCAATGTTCCAAATCTAGCAATCTTTCTATTGTATCCATGAAGCCTTTCTTGCCTCTTTAGCCATCAGTGCTCTTTCCTTTTTCCAAGGTTCTTTACTTTGGATGCTAAGATCCATCCATGGTTTCAGGGTCCCCTGAATTTGGGTGAAAAACGATGTCTTTATTTTTACCAACCTCAAGTTGAAATTTAGTATTTATTCCAATTAATTATGAATTGAAAACACATTATTCTGAGGAAGGGTACAGAGGCTTAAGTAGACAGTCAAAGGGGTTCATGACACCAAAAAGGCTTAATAAACTTTGTTCTAGTTGTTAGCGTTCCTCATGTGGAATGGAATTCCTAGGAAGCTTATAAATTCTCCTATCATACGGAATCAACTCTGGCAATCTTATAGTAATTTTAGAATCACACAATTTTCAAATCCCCAAAGGCAAATGTATGTATTGTCTCTGTATTTATAGATTTTTAAAATTACATTTTCAATGATTAGACATCCTGTCCTAGTATGTGGCAACATTCAAATGCAAAGATTCTGATCTAAACTTTCAATCTTTAACAGCTACCTAAAATAAATTTCACAATTAGAAAATGAATTCCTCCAGAGAATTTTAGTGCTAACTTCAATCAACACCATAGGGTTTTTCTTTAAGCTGCCTGATCCATATTACAAGAATATGTCTTTTAATCTTGATTCAGATTCTTGTAATTGGAATCTGGCATGCTGTCATGTATGTACAATACCTGTTTTATACTATAAAGGCTTGTGTATCTATTAGGATTTGCTGTCCTCATCAATTTTTCCTAAATCCAGTAAAATCTGTTCACTGGAAAACTGGACAAGTAAGCGTAATGCATAATATGAAAAGAAGTGAACCTGTGATTTGCCTGTTACAAGAAATTCTCTCTAACAGTTTAAGTCAGCACCATCCCTACAACTCGTGTGCTTGAGAGCTGCCAGAATAATGAGAGTCATGTGATGAATCTGGGGTCACAGGGTCAGTTTGTGTCGTGTCAGAGGTGGGATTTGAACCTAGGTCTAGCCAGCTTTCTATTAACTATTACAGGTGCTGCTTCTCATATACAAAGTACAAGAAAATTCCTTCACCAGTGTGTAAATAAAACTATTCTCTCTCAAAGTGATTTTTTTTTTAGTCATTTGGAAACACTGCAAATGGCCCTTGACTCTAATTTTGCATTTTGTAGGGCACTTTTTACATTAACACACAGGAGCCTAGGTTTACCCAATATCCATATTTTATATACAAAGAGAAGTGCAGTAACTTGGCCAGTCTCAGGGATGAGTAAATTTAAGTTGAAGATTTTAACATTTAATACCTTCGTATTGCAAGTCTTTCTTAGGCCTAAATAAGAAGTGGTAACTAAGTATTCTAAATTAAATATCACTTGGCTGTTTTATTCACTTGTCCTAATCCAGTGGATGTTTTGTCAGTGCCCTAAGAAATCATTCAATTATCTCTAATAATGGGGAACGGTAATAGTAAGTTGACTTAAACTTTAAAAAATATTCTTCTGTTTTTCATACCCAAGAGAAGCAATCAAGACTGCCAAGCTAATTTTCAAAGAGAAGTAACACTATGGCATGTCTGAGTTCCCTTAGTCCCAATTTAACAATTTGTTGGTTTTTTTTTGCTATCTCAGCTTGACTTGTTCCTTGAATTTGAAAAAGGAAAATTAACAGCGTTTGTAAAACACTTGTGATCAGAATGGTATAATGATTGTAAAACATAATGACTGGCACATGTTGGTATCTCTCTAACTTTGAATCCATGCCAGAACTGAGGTTAAGTATAAGTCATTTGATATTCATTGTTATTTTGTTGCCATCTTTCTGAGACTGTATTGTGTTTCTAAAAGTCTATTTAGCTAAGTGAACTTAAGAAACATTTTTGAAGTAGGAATAGTATTAAAATAATTTTTTAAAAATCTGAATTTTGTATTGCATGTGTATTGGGTTTTTATGTTATAAAATCTGTTAATTTAAAAATTGTATTTGGGTTACAAAGAGGCAATAATAATGCTGATATTTCATTTAAAATTTTGGATATTATGAAAATGTATAAAGTGGTTTTAAAGTTATAGAGCTATAGTTTATTTCCTGTGTAAAGTGGTTTGGAACAAATTTGCCTAACGTGAGCAATGGGATAGAAGCTAGTTTTAAATACATAATGTTTGGGACATTGTACATTTCTAAATTACGTAATTTGGAAAAATTAAGAACTCTGATGTTAAAAACAATTTATTATTATTATTTTGGAAAGGCTGAAATTGGGTGGTTATTAAATTTGAATTAATAATAAAAAAAAAAAGACAGTACCAGTGAAGAACACATACCTGTTTCATCCTTGCAGCAGCTCGGTTGGAAAACAGAACTGATCTATCTTTTTGATAGCAGGCAGGGCAAGTCTGAATAGCTCGGCTGTAAGAACTTTCTGCTTCTACATATTCTGAAATTTGTAAAAGTAAGGAGGTAAGTCTCTAGTATTTCATCTTTTAAAAACAGTATTTCTATTCCACAAAATTCCCTTAGGACATTATAATATTTTCTCTGAAGTCTTATCCTAGAACAGTGGTCACAGTCATAGTAACTTTTCTGCCATAGAATACTATAATTATCTTTGGTTTGTTTTAAAGAAATAATGATTCTTATGTTCATTTTGAAGTGCATTTTCCTTAGCTTGCTGAGATCCAAAGCAGGTGTCCTGATTAACTAATTACTTTAAAAACAAAAATAACAACAGCAACAACAACAAAACCCTATCATCCATAACTGCCTTTCATTTTTAGGGATGCAGAAACAAGAGGACTCTATCACTAAAAACTCCCAAAGTTTCCTACTATAATAAATCCCAAGTTTCAACTTTCATAGAGCTCTATCAATTTAGTTAGGCATTTTTCAAAAAGGAAAGCATAAGTAAAAAGAGAAAGGACTTAAATTTATCCATTCAGCATAGAAGAAAAAGAAGTTATTTTGTTTGTGGCTAAAACTGAATGGCAAAAGCCATCCTCCAATAAAAAAGTAATTAAAGGGTATGAACAAATGGTTCTCAAAAGAATTATAAATTACTGGGGTGGCTAGGTGGCGCAGTGAATAGAGCGCCGGCCCTGGAATCAGAAGGACCTTAGTTCGGAGCCGGCCTCCGACACTTAATCCATACAAACAAAAACCTAGCCGTGTAACCTTGGGCAAGTTACTTAACCCCAATTGCCCTAAAGGGGCGGCTAGGTGGTGCAGTGAGTAAGAGCGTCGGCCTCGGAGTTGGGATGACCCGAGATTGGATCCGGCCTCAGAAAATGAGCACCCACGCATAAATAATGACTAGCTGTGTAACCTTGAGCAAGTTACTTAACCCCAATTGCTTTAAAAAAAAAAAAAAGAATTATAAATTACTAACAAATTATGAAAGAATACTTTAAATCAACAATAAGAGAAATGCAAATAAAAACAACCTTTAAAGTTTCAACACAAACCTAGCAAATTGGCAAAGATGATGAAAGATGGAATAGTCAATGTTAGATGGGTTGTGTAAAGACAGAAAAGCTGATACATTATTTTTGGAGCTGTGAATAAATACAACCATTCTGAAAAGGAATTTGGAATTCTATGTCTATACCCTTAAACCCGTTGATAAGAAATATACTCCAGGGGGGCGGAGTAGAAACAGCA